>JANCRC010000003.1:5180000-6380000 GCA_024362995.1 Heteromeles arbutifolia
CAAATCCGTTCACATATGCCTAAGTTGTAGCTCATGTATCATTAAGAAATCAATACTAGATTCAAACCGCACAGTGACAACAAACATTAAGAAATCAATACTAGATTCAAATCATTAAAATCCACGCCCATAGTCTAAATGAACTTTGCTGCAATTCCCAAAAAAAATCAAATGACCATGCATACCTTCAACTGCTCAGCACTTTCGAAGTTTCTAATCTCTATCACTTTAGAGTAAAGGGGAAAACCGTAGCTTCTGACTTTGATAACATAAACAACGCAAGGACCATGGAAATCAAAGATCCAAGGACACCTAAAAAATCAAAATTTGAGTTAGGGTTAGACATGACAATTTGTTTCCAAGTCCTGACACAGTGACTCTCATTGTTTAAATAGAGCATTAGCCCATGATATCAATCAAACAGGCCGAGCTCTTTTAGGCCCGGAATTCAGAAGTCCTGCAAAGAAACCATCTTAGATCAAGAAGAAACCATTACCCAAAACAAAGCTGAATACGAACTCATTAGCCAACAAATATATAACTAATAAATTATAAATAAATGAACAATCTGATCAAAACCCATTAGATATACAGAAGCACAGAGACAACCACAAACCCAGATGAATGAACAATCTGATCAAAACCCAGATGAATGAACAATCTGATCAAAACCCAGATGAATAAATGAACAATCTGATCAAAGCCTTGTAATTTATAAATTATAAATAAATTAACAATCTGATCAAAACCCAGATGAAATGAGCAGGAGAAATTAACAATTCCGCCGGAGACAAAGTTGCGACAGCTCCGAAAGGAATACGAAAGTTGGATTGACGGAGAGTGACGGCTCGCGACGGCAGTGATGTCGGAGTGGTGGAGGAGATGACTGACGGAGAGTGACGGAGGGGAGGGGACGACGCACTCTTGACGGTGAGAGAGAATCGAGTTCGAGGTCTATTCTCCAGTGACACAATCGAGGGCTCGAGACGAGAGAGAGGGAGAGAGAGAATGAGAGAGAACCTAGGGTAAAACTAACGGCTCAGATTAGATGGTAGCTTACTCTTCAATCTCGGCCGTCCATTATATTTACAAACGGGCCGATCCGGGTACCCCTTTTTCTATACTTCAGGAACCGGCCCGAACCTAAAATTTCAAAGCCCCGCCCTGTCCCTCCCCATTTATCTTTTTAAAAATTAGGAACTAACCCGTACCCTTACCGAACCTTGATTACCCACCCCGACTTGCCGTTCCTATACCCGTTTGCCCACCCCTATATACATATGCACACAATCTGCTTCCCAGAAGAAAAAAAATCCAACATCTTTCAAGCATTTCTCACGCCCCAACCTAAATCCCCAAATAGAACAAATTAATAAATAAAATCTTCAAATACAATTTCGAATTCATAAAAAAAATAAAATAAAACTGAATCCCTAACTAAGCCAAATCCCCAATATTTTTGATGAATTAAATTAACTGAATCCCTAATTCCTAAATCCCCAAATTCGAATTCAGGATAAAACTGAAATTAGATGCCGAGAAGAAGATAAGTAGGAGCCTGAGAGGTGGTAAGGTCAGAAGTCGGTGAAGTACTAAAATTTGAAGCAGCAGAAAGAGGAGAAGAAGAAGGCGGCAACAGAGGACTTACAAGAGGAGAAGAAGAAGCAAACACTGATGGACACGCGAAGCAACAAATTGCGAGATTTGAGTGACTTCAGTGAGAGCTCGAGGACGGTGCAGCTGGGAGTGCGTTTGTCATCAGAGAGAACCTATCGGATTGAGAGGATAATATAGTGGTGGTCAGAATCGGGAGAGAGAGGTTAAGAACCCAGAACATAATCTACAAGTCCTAAAAAAAACCCTAAATCCCTAAACCAAAAATTCACATAAATAAAAAACCCTAATTCATAATTTCCTAAATGTTGGTAGGATGATGGTTGCTAGCAGTGTTCTCGACAACGGTGATGTGTTGTTGGTGGTGTCGAGGAGGAAAGATGGGTGGTGTCGTTGTGGTTTTGGGACCTAGGTTCTCTGGGATGTCATCTAGGAGAAGAGATAGGTGGTGCCGTCATGGTGGTCTAGACGACGGTGAGAATAGCGAGTACGGAGTCAGAGTTGGAGTCGAAAAGGTTAATGTCGTTAAGGAGGATATGACAGAAATGGATGGTCTGGAGACTTTAGATTCTAAGAGAGATGAAGCAGCAGAAGAATCCATCCATTATATTTAGAACAGGCCGGTCTAAGGTCCGTTATTCTAAATAATAGGACTCGGCCCACCCCTAAAATACACAAGCCCCGGCCCACTTATATTCTAAAAAAATTGGACCCGCCCCGAACCTTGTCTACCCTGCCCGACCCGCGGTTCCTCTGCTCGTTTGCCCACCCCTATTATATATAAGAGTAATGCTAGGGAGACCAAATTTATAAACTAAATGATGCGGTTGTAGATGATTGAATTATTAATTAAGTGTCGATTAACGTACTTGTTTCTTATTGGTGACACATCATTTAGTTTGCAATTTGGTTTAAAAATTTGGTCTCTCTAGCATTACTCTATATATAATATGTAAGTAGACTAAAGGTCAAAAATACCCTTATGTGTTAGTTTAAAGAGGAAACTGTAGCAATGATCTCTCAACTTTACTCAATTGGAGTAATGGTCCCTTAACAAAAAATTCGTGACCACTGATCTTTTAACTCAACAAAATGTGCAACTATGGTCATTTTCATCAACCCCGTTAGAACTTCCGTTGAAATAAGTCTTGTGACATGCATATGAAGCTAAACCAAAGGGCAAATATGGAAAACCAAATGAAAAAACTTGAAACAATGGTTCCTCAACTTGATCCAATTGGAGAAACAATTCCTCAATTTTAACCCAATTGTAGCAATGGTCATTCCAACATGATTTACTTTGATAGAGTTGACGCAAGGGAAATTTTCTCAGTGGGGGCTTTGCTGCTGCAAAACCAGATCAGTTTGAGTAGCATGCCATCATAAGAAAAATCTCAGTGGGGGCATCTGCCCCTTTAAGCCCATGGTAGCTCCGCCCTTAGCGTGGGCTCGAGGAGATCCATGAGCTGCTCAAACGGGGCCTCCATCTTGATCATGATGGCTTCGATGAAGCTGTACATGTTGGCGGCGTGGACCAGCTTCGACGGGACAACGTTGGGAATCGTGGCGAGTCGGATGTTGTCCAGGGTGACTTCAGATCCGATGAAACCGAACCACTCCTCCGTGACGACGAAGGTGATGAGGATGTCAGTCTTTTGTGAAGTCAGTGGCTTGCAGAGGTTCATCATTGGGTTGATGGGGCCCCGACCGGGATACGGCATGGCCACCATGTGGTAGACAAGGACTCTCTGGTCTTTGTTGGAGATCATGTCTGGGTTTAAGAAGACGACGACGTAACTCTGTAGTTATAAGTGGTTATAGAGGTAGATATATACAGAGGAGAAAGAAGGAGTCCAAATCTTCTGCACCCAAAAACTCTTGTGGCCTCTCTGTGCCTTTGATTTTATTGAGCATGTCAACAGTCACACCCAATCAAATCAAGCTTCAAGTCCCGAGTCCCAAGACATGCTCAATAAAATCAAAGGCAGGGATTTTTGGGTGCAGAAAACTCTTTCTCGGAAGGCAGTTACATCTGAAATTAAGTTTTCGTTGTTGGCTTGGCTTGCTTGATTTGATCAAAATACACTCTTTTTAATGAAAGCTTGCTTGATATGATAAAAATATTCATTTTTATTTTTATTTTTATGAAAACGATAGTATTGCGTTGATAGCAAAGATAGTACAAAGAAAAATGCTAGGGACTCTTTAATAGTGAGACTCTTCATTACACTTAATATTTTTTGTATAATATTTTATAATGTTAGTATGAAAATTAACGTTAAACTGTGAGGCGGCAGAGAGTACGAGAGTCTCACTTTTGAGAGAATCCTCTTAATATTTCTCTAGTCCAAAAGGCGAACACAAAGGTCACTCCATTACAATTAATGAAGATCCTCCAAGATCACATCGATTATAAAGTCGGGAGATGCATCTAACCAAAGACAAGGACTAACAGCTCTTAGGGCATAGCGGGCTAGACGATAGCAACTCCATTGGCTTGATGATTGAGGTGGGTATAAGAAGTCTCAGCGATCTTCCTCACCGGGTCTTTGGAATCTTCAATAATACGGTCAATTGGAGACATATTAACGATTATAAGTATTTTCTCGGTGAATCATTAATTTCTTTGTTTTGTATGAATAATTAAATAATTTTATATTAAATTATCATAAAAAGAATAAACAATTTCAATTATAATGTTCGTATTACGAAAGATGTTGCATTAATGAGGAAGGAGAACTTTCCTCTTTAATAAGAATGAGCTCTTCAATAAGAATGAGAAATAGTACTATCCTTCCTAATATTACTTAGAACGTTAAAAAACCTCTTTGTTCAATTATCTATAGCATGTCAATTTCATTTTTTTTCTTTGTTAGATAGTGTAGATGTTATACCACTTGGTAGATCTCAACATCCACGTAGCATGCATCGACAAAGAACGACAGGTACACCAAGTGCTCCACGAACTGTCCATGTGAAAAAGAAAAAAAACCTAACAAAAATTTGCACGTTGCGTGCTATCTTTGTTAAAAAAAGGAGGATCTTTACACTGAACTCTCGAAGTTAGAATTATGAATCTGCCACTGAACAAGTGACTAAAGTTTTAAACACTTCCATAAGAAACATCAACAAAAAAACGAGTTTTATTTGATAGAAAAAGGGAACGAAATAATAAAAAAGGCAAACAGTTAAGAGCACACATTGGAAATAAACTTATTTAGATTCTACACTATTTTACATACAAGATACAAGGCTAATTTGCATATTGAACCTCCAAGCCCAGGTAGAGATATATACCACGCACAGCCGTGTTAAATGGATCATGGATGAGGAACTTGTGTCCCCATTTGAACATTGCAGGTAGCTTTGCCAATATCCCTGACAAAATCATCAAGATTTGTATCAGCTGAACCTCCTTTCGCAATCGCTCGGTGACACAAATCTCCGAGCTCCTTCGCTTTTCTCCTCATTTCAATCCCATCACTGCTTTCAGGATCCATAAACCTCTTCACAAGCTCAACAACCTCTTCTCTTGTCATCAACTTTTCATCATGCACCTCTGATTTAACCCTCCTGCCAATCTTCCACCCTTCAACTATTTGCCTGCTGTTCGGAATTTGGTCGAGAAAAAGAGGAAAAGTAAGCATTGGGACACCGGCAAAAACAGCTTCTAAAGTCGAATTCCATCCACAATGTGACCAAAAACCACCCACAGAAGAATGGCACAACACTTTCAGTTGCTCACACCATGGCACCACCAACCCCATACCATCACTACCACTGCAGCTCTCACTCAATCGAGCCGCCTCTCCCCGCACAACCCACAAGAACCGAACCCCGCTACGCTTCAGCCCGGCTGCAATTTCATCCATCTGCATGTTTGAAACAGAAAGAAAACTCCCCAATGAGATGTACAAGACAGAGGCTATTGGTTGGGAATCAAGCCATTTCATATAGTCAATGCCATTGTCACCAACTGACATAGAGGAATTCTTTCCAAGCTCCAAGTAAGGTATGGCAGGACCAATTGGGTACACAGGGAATGGGAATTCCGCCTGTAAAGAGTGGAAGGTTTCGGGTTCGAGCTCATTAAATGAAGTGAACAGAAGACACTGAGCTTTTGGAACCCATGAAATGCATTCCAGAGCAAGCTTCATGACTTTCGGGTCGGTTCTTCGAAACACTTCTCCAAGGTCTGCTAAATCAGATGAAGAAATCCCTGGAATTTGGTCTCCAGAATCTATCACATATGAACAGAAAACCCAATTTCCATATTAATTTCAATTTGTGTTATATAAATATATATGCAAAATATTTACTTACCAAAACATTCAAGTGGGATGTCCTTGTTTTGTGGGAAAATATTGAAACGGTGCAGCATTGACAAGAAGGTGGCTGGCATAGTCCAGAGCAAGGCCACCGGAATATTCCTCCGAATCCCAACCCCGACTCCCCACCGGACCTCTATATCAGCTATGACGGCTGTGGCCGGCGGGTCGAGCTGGCTGAGGAGGAGCTCGAAGGGAGCTTCCATCTTGGTCATGACAGCTTCGTAGAAGCCAGGGAAGTCGGTGGCTTTTAGCCGCTCGGCGGGGATGACGTTTGGGATGGTGGAGAATCGGATGTTGTCGGGTTTTGGGTCAGAGCCGATGAAGCTCAGCCACTCTTCGGTGATGATGAAGGTGACAAGGAGTTGAGTGTTTTTGGAAGCTAGTAACTTGCAGAGGTTCATCATGGGGTTGATGTGGCCTCGGCCGGGGAACGGCATCGCCGCCACATGGCCGACGGTAGTTGAGTCAACGTTGAAGTGATCCATTAGATATTCTACTTTGATACTTTGATAAAGAGAATGAGCTTATGGCTTATGGCTTTAAGAAGAGAAATTTGGCAATATTTTAAGACTCCATTAAGCACTCATATATAATATAACCTATATGTTAACCTATATGTTAACCTATATGACAATAAGATAGGGTTTCACTCAGGAAAATGGTAGGGAGATCAACTATTTAGATTAAATTTTGTAAATTATATGACGTGGTTGTTGATGATTGGATTATCACTTAAGTGTTCATTAACGTGCTTATTTTCACTTGATGATACATGATTTACAAATTTGATCTAAAAAGTTAATCTACCTAACATTACTCTTTCACTTAACATGCACTTATATTGTTATATATTCTAATTTATCATGCAATAAAGTGAGTATTGATCCTGAACTAAAAATCCGTGAGTATTGGTCCTTGAACTTGTTATAATGCGAAGCAATGTTCATTTATGGCTAACTCCGTTAGAACTTTCATCCAAAACAAAGGGTTTAAAGAGAAAAATGGATGAGAGTTCTAACAGAGTTAGCCAAAATGATAATTGCCCAAAATTATAACAAATTTAGGTACGAATACTCATAGATTTTTAGTTCAGAAAGCAAAGCTCCAGTTACAAATACTCAAGCATTTTTTGTTCAAAAATCTAAGCTCTAATTAGACCAAAAATCAAAGACGATTGTTCCAATTAACTTAAAAATAAGTCATATTGTCATGCATTTCAAGTTTAAAATTTCTTATACAAGTAGTGCCATTCCCGTCGCTTGAAAGTTCTTGGAATTTAAATTTCTCATATATGAAGCAAAATATGAACTTAAAACGCGATCATATTATCATGAAATTTAAAATTTTCATATATAAGTGTGAAATTAGCTTAAAAAGTTGAGCATCAAAGTTGTTTCTCGTCTCTGAGGCATTTTATCATTCATCTTGTGTCCACTCTCAAAAGTGTAATTTTAACTAGTCATATTCGACCTAAACAGAAAGCAAACATACCTAACAAATTCAGCTCCCTATTCCGGAAGAGAAGATGAAAAAACGACGCCGATGGAGTCGAAAGAGAAGCCACCGGAATATCTCTCCGGCGGCCGGCGGGAACCGCCCAAAGAAGCTCGATGTCGGCTATAATGGTGGCCACTGGAGGCTGAATTTGATCGAGTAATCGTTCAAACGGAGCTCCCATCTTTGTCATTACGGCGTCGTAGAAAGCGGGATAGTAAGCGCCGCGGACTAGCTCGGACGGAAGGACGTTGGGGATGGTGCTGAAGCGGATGTTATCGGGTTTCGGGTCGGGTCCTATGAATCCAAGCCACTCTTCGGTGACGACGACGGTGATTAGAATGTCGTTTTTCTTTGCGGCTAGTAATTTGCAGAGGTTGATCATGGGGTTGACGTGGCCTCTGCCGGGATACGGCATCGCCACCACATGGCAGACTTTGGAGGTGGCGTTCATTTGTCTTGAGGTGGTGCTCACCACGACACCACTTTTTATAAATGCTTCTAACCGAAATTTTTTTGGGGAAATTAGGTAGAATTTATATTTTAATAAGGATAATACTATTCACACATTATATTTTACTACTTACTCTCTCGATGACCGTAAGATTGAATGAATTGAAGAAAAAAAATTAATAACAAAAGATTAACAAAGATACGTGAGAGGTAAACATAGGTGTATCAATAACATTTTCTTTTAATAAAACTTCAACCAAATTTACAATCCTTTATTCTTTTTTGAGTTTCTGCACTCATTTTTCACTAGTTATTTGAAGAGGGTTTTGATGGTTTTTAATTAGAATGATCATGCCACTCCCTTTGAGTGTTCTAAAAATTGACCTACGCGTCTTGGTGTTGGGCGGAGACTAACCGCCACAATTAAGTCGTAATCGGTTGCAAAATTGGAGAAAGTATTAGACGGACGTTGGGCAGGATTAGGCAGGTCTAGGCGAAGCTATGCAGGTTTGCGTGGGGCTGGACGGGGCTAGGAGGAGTCTAGTCGGCCGTATCTGAAGACGCCAAAACCAGGAAAAATTTCGAATCTGGAAAAATTGTGTTGCAGAGTCGAGAGGAAGAAGATTGCTGGTGGGAACCACCATTTTTTTTTTTCAATTTAAATGGACAAATTAGGCCTTTATGGTCTCACCATCCCTGTTTGGTTCCACGTTTCCTGATCTCACTGTTTTATGTTCTTTTATTTCTTATTTTTTTTGGGTCAACATTCCTTTGTTTCTTTTCTCATCCAAATCAATCATCATTTTTTATTTTTGTACATATTTTTGTATTGTTTTATTATTCCTTTTCCTTTTAAGACCATTTATATTAAAAATCCTAACATGACATATATATTATTTAAAAAAACATATTATTTATATAATAAATTTAAATTTTATATTAAATTAACATAAATTCGCCTAGGCCCCGGCTAGACGCTAGGCCCCTTCTTGCTGCCCGACTAGCGCCTAACGTCTTTTAGAATTCGTTACTGTATGTCCAATTTACTCTAGGTGCTCCTCAATGTCTCCAAAGTAAATTTTTTAACTCTTTTGACGGTCTTCCTGCTTCCTTCTCAAAACAATCGCCTTTAAGTTCTACTCTTATCACTACTCAGTACTACGGTCTGGTGATATTCATCTTTACTTGTAAGTCATAGGTCTTAGGTTCGAATCTCGTGGACGGCAAATTCGATACCAAATTAAGTTGCTCATTGTGTGGTTTAGCCCAACTCTACATTCTCTTAATATAAAATATATCGTTGTACTAAAAAGAAAGAAAAAAAGTTCTATTCTTATCATATTAAAATATTTCATCAAATAGTTCTATTTTTGTCGTATTAAAATATTTCATCAAATTACTATGCATTTTTTTATGAAGATTGAAAAAGGATTAAAGCCATGAATGAAGAATGGACACTTTTTTGTATGAGAACTAAAAGGTATTGTACCCTATGACACTGCTTACGGACTTGGGCGGCACCGACGATTGGGGTATTGGCCATTTTATCTAAGGAAAACTAATGAAAAGAGTTTGAGAACTTTGAGTTTTAACGATAAGGACAAAATAAAGGGTAAAGTTAATAGTACAAGGACTAACTTTTTAGTGTAAAAATGTGGTTTTTCGTTAAAGTGAACAGTACCGCAAACTTTTCGTTAAAACTCCCAAATATCTAAAATGAAATTTTATGGCCATTAGTGCTACTAGAAACACAAGCAGCGTAGAAAACTATGTCATGTATAACAAAAATCAAATACATGAAGTACAATTTGAAAGGAATGGTTTGCTCACAGCCTCACGTGGTTAAATTTTGGGTATACTGTATGTTCAATTTATACAGGCGCTCCTCAACATTTCTAAAGTAAAGATGTTTAACCCTTTCGCTGATCCTTTAGCTTCATTCTCCAAAGGATCGCCTTTAAGGTTCTAGATTTTCTTATCAAATTAAAAAATGTCATCAAATTATACTTTTCTAATGCGGATTTAAAAAGGATTAAAGTCATGAATGAAGAATAAGCACTCATTTGAAAGGAATAGTTTGCTCACGTGGTTATATTTAGGGTATTCTATCACTATATTTAATTGAAAAATCCACTAGGGATAAAATGTGATTTCAATTTTTAACCAAATAATAGAATTTATCTGTTCGTGGATTAATTTCACTTCCACGACATCCACAAACCTAGTTTGTGTTACACGTATTTGTACAAATTCATTGTTTTTTCGATGCACTTTTTATAGGAAATAAAACATTCAAGAGTAAAACCTTTAATACATCCGTTCTGAGTACAATCAAATAAGAAAGCGTTTCTAATAGCAGTAGCTAAAGACTTATTCTAAATATGAATATCATGAATAGAATATCTTGAGTTTATAATAGCGTTAGCAAAGAAATTCAACTATAGATAGACATTCACCCAAGATATTTCTTATTACATATATCACAACCAAACTGCAAAAAGAAATTAAACTCCTCACTCATATTGATACCTCCAGTTATAAATTTGTATAAACAATTGTCTTGAAACGCTAGCAAGCATGTGTAACAGCTACCACATTCCTCAGCTTAATGGCGCGCAATTAATTATGTCCTTGTGAAATATCCTTAAGAAAAGCATCAAGGTTTCTATCAGATGAGCCACCATTAGCTATTGCACCTCGACAAACCTCTTCAAGTTGTTTAGCTCTTTCCCTCAAATCCTTCCCCTCCTCGCTTTCCACATCCATAAACTTCTTCACAAGTTCTGCAATTTCCTCCCTACTCACAAGAAGTTCGACCCCCGCCTTCTTCTTCACCCGGTATCCAATCCTCCAATCTTCCACAATCTGCTTACCGTTAGGCATTTGATCCCAAATTATAGGGAAAGTAAGAATTGGAAGACCAGCATAAACTGCTTCCAAAGTTGAATTCCAGCCACAATGTGACCAAAACCCGCCAATCGAATCGTGACACAAAACCCTCAATTGGTCACACCAAGGCACCACCAAACCCAAATCACCAACACAATCTCTCAACTCACAAGTATCTCCACGAGCCACCCAAAAAACCCTAACACCACTACTTTTCACCCCAGCAACAATTTCATCCATTTGGGATTTCGAAACTGAGAGGAAACTTCCCATGGAGATGTACAAAACTGACTTTTTGGGTTGAGAATCTAGCCAATGCAGATAATCGATGTCGTTTTGATTAGTGGTAAGTGTTTTTGAAAGTTCAAAGTGAGGTATGCTTGGGCCAATAGGGTAGATAGGGAAAGCAAACTTGGCTTTGAAGGCTTCAAAGGCTTGCGGATCAAGCTCATAGACTGAACTGAACAAAAGATACTTTGCTTCTACTACCTGAGAAACTGCTTCAAGGGGCTTCTGGAGGGCTTTTGGATCGTCTACAAAAAACTTTGCGGGTAGATCTGCAATGCATGTGGTGCTGACTCCAGGAATGTATTCTATTATCTCATCTCCATGCTCTGTAATTTTCACATTACATTGATTATAAAATTTTACGTTGTACAACATTATTATATTGTACATCAAGCAAGAAAAATTGCTTCATCTTTTAACAAAAACATAAAATTGCACCAAGAATACTTGTTATAAACTTATGAAAGATTTTTTAGTGTGCCGGGAACACGGCCCGATACATGAAATGTCATAATATTAGAAGTTGGTATTTTTTTGTTCAAGTATCCAACAAGATATTATAATATTTAGTATACTTGGCCGCGTTTCCAATACATAGAAATTCTCCTCGGATGGATCCTAAAAGAGCATACATATAATAAATGATATCATGCTATGATACAGTTGAAAATTACTAAGTTAACCAAATACAAATTTTTCATAAGAATGTGTAAAGCTCGCAAATGCATCAGCTGCTTTATAAATTAGAGAAAGGCTTTACGCAATTATTTCTGGTTACCAATTTTATGTTGTGCACTTATTAGACAACAAGTGTCTTAAGAAGTATATGAATAAATATATTATAGTGTCTGACGCTAAAGAAGAATCTAATGTGTATTATACCATATTGTAGAGACAAATTAAAGACCAAGGCATGATAAATCGATAAGGTCATGGTAAAATTCATTATAAATTTAGCTGAACTGGTGTCATGGTTCAATTACTATACTATTAATGTTAATGTTAGAAATCTCTAAACATTAAGTTTAATATTTTTCTGCTGCAGTGTTATCAAGGGCGAATAAAAGCCCGAACCAACAAACTTATTCGTGTTTGATTATGTTGCTTAACTCCGAGTCTAGTTTACTATGGAAAGATTGGCGAGTTAAAGTTATATTACACGAAAAAGAAGCAAAGGAAGAAAAGTTTTAAGTATTTTACTCTAACGTGATTAAAGACTTGAGTGAAATAAACTTAGAAAAGCATCTCCTAAGGCATCTAAGTCATTCTAGAGGTAAGTGGCGCATTCTGCCCTACATCTAGCTTTTCAGCTAAGCATTCGAAAGTCTGACTAGAGGTCTACAATATGGTTCAGAACTCAGGAATATCAATTTTTTTAGAGACAAACAAGTAGGACTAGTCGGACCTGGTTAGCTCCAGATCAACAAGCAATTCGGAGGTCATTTCAATTCACATTCCAAAAAGGTCATTCGGAAAGGATTCGCTCATGGTCCGTTGTGCTATCCATACTCAAGCGGAGCACATTTTGGAAGCATAGTTGGGGCATTTGTGGGACCATGATTTTCTATGTTCATGACACGTGGCACTCATGATGGTTATACTGACTGAAAATCTCTCAAAGTGAGATGGGAGCTACATGGGTATTCCAAATCGGACTACCACATGCTATGGTAGTCTGGGACGACTCCATTAGCTCTAAGCCCATTGAAGATATTACTTGTCTGGTAAGTAAAGAAAACCTTAATTCGTGTAAAATTAGGATATCTTGAGACTAGACAACGTAATCATAATCTTAGAAGAATTGGATATCTTACCCTAGATTCCTTCATAGATAGTCTCTCGATTTAATGGGAATTACTCTCAAAGTCTCTAATATTTCTTAAAATATAATATATTATCTTAGGCTAAGGAAGAATCTAATGTTTTTTTAAAGGGATATAATTGGTGACCAATCACGGTTATTCACCTATTCGGGTTCAAATAACAACGATCAAACAAATTAACAACTTACAAATTAAAGACCAAGGCATATAAAATTCATAAGCTCATGGTCAATTTTGAGCTTTCAAGTGCAGAATTGTTAATAAAGCGCACATTCATCTCAAAAGTCTCTAGCACCCCCAATAATACACGCCACGTGCTTTATCCTTTTGGCAAGTGGCAAGTGACAAACTACCAACTTGGAAGACAAAAAAGCATTTAATATTTCAGAGTTCGTAATCATTCTCAGTTATTATATTTTTTTATTAAAAGAATTTAATTAAATATTTAATAATTAAAAATTTTGAATTATAAGAGACTCTTAAAGTAACTTTAGGAAATACTCCAATAATGATGGCGGTAAGTGTACACGCACCAGAGACATCAAGAGGGAAGTGGCCATTTTCTTTGAACATGTCAAAGTGATGCAACACTGAGAACATCGTCGGCGACTGAGTCCAAAGCGAAGCCACGGGAATATTCCTCCTATTCCCGACCCTCAGTGCCCAAACAAGGAAGGTATCAGCAACTATGGCGGTCACCGGCTGCTCGAGCCCATCCAGAAGCTGCTCAACCGGAGCTTCCATCTTGGTCCACATAGCTTCCACAAACGCGGCAAAATCTTTCGCGCGACTTTGCTCGGAGGGTATGACGTTGGGTATGGTGGCTAATCGGATGTTGTCGGGTTTTGGGTCGGATTCGAGGAACCCGTGCCACTCTTCGGTGACGACGAAGGTGATGAGGAGTTGAGGGTTTTTTAAAGATAGTAGCTTGCAGAGGTTCATCATGGGGTTGACGTGGCCTCTTCCCGGATAAGGCAAAGCCACCACGTGGCAGACTGTGATTGTCTCAACTTCCGCTGTGTCCATTTCTCCCTTGTATGAAGATTGATTATTGAAGACTGAAGTTGGAGCTTTGAAGCTATTGCTATCCCTTCTTATGTATAACTAAAATCCTATGAAATTACCAATTTAACTCTCTAACTAAAACTGAACATGAATAAAAAATATGAGCAGGAATGTAATTTTCCATAACCAAAATTTTGTTGTTTTTTTTAAGCGTCACCTACATGTGATTCTAACATATTCCTAATAAAAAATAAAAAATTAAAGCTCTCTCTCCTCTTCCGCATTCTCTCTCGCTCTCTTCCAAGCCACTCTTCGGTGACGACGACGGTGATTAGAATGTCGTTTTTCTTTGCGGCTAGTGATTTGCAGAGGTTGATCATGGGGTTGACGTGGCCTCTGCCGGGATACGGCATCGCCACCACATGGCAGACTTTGGAGGTGGTGTCCATTTGTCTTGAGGTGGTGCTCACCACGACACCACCTTTATAAAGGATAGAACTTGGCCGCTGAAAGAATCAGTAGCACCTCCGCTGATCATCAATCACCGCTGGATACGTGTCCAAGTTATGATTAAAATTTTCATAACTTGGACACATGTCCAGCCATGATTGGTGCTCACCAGGGAGTGCTGCTGGATCTTCAGCAGTCAAGTCCCGTTCTCTTATAAATGCTTTTAATCAAATTTTTTTGGGAAATTAGGTAGAATTTATATTTTAATTAGGATAATGTTATTGAACCGGACTTGGTTGCTGCAAATTCAGCAGCCGGTCCTGCTTACATCCAATCACGAGTGGACACGTGTCCAAAGTATTGATTTTGGACTTGGCTACTGCAAATTCAGCAGTCGGTCCTGCTTACACCCAATCACGGGTGGACACGTGTCCAAGTTTTGATTTTTTTTAATCAAAACTTGGACACGTGTTCACCTGTGATTGGGTGTAAGCAGGACCGGCAGCTGAATTCTTCAGCAGCCAAGTCTTTTCCAATGTTATTCACACACTATATTTTACTTCTTACACACCTTCTCAATTATCGATCGTGAGATTGAATGAATTGAAAGAAAAAAAAATTAATGGAAAACTAATGAAAATGGCTTGAAAACTTTGAGTTTTAACGATAAGGACAAAATAAAGGGTAAAGTGAATAGTATTAGGTTTGACTTTTTAATGTAAAAATGTGGTTTTTTGTTAAAGTGAACAGTACCGCGAGCTTTTCGTTAAAACTTCCAAAAATTAATAAAGATATGTGAGAGGCAAAAATAAATGTATCAATAACATTTCCTTTTAATAAAACTTCAACCAAAATCTAGAAGTTTTTTCCTTTTTTGAGTTTCTGCACTCATTTTTCACTAATTATTTGAAGAGGGTTTTGATGTTTTTTAATTAGAATGATCATGTCACTCCCTTCGTTATTGTATGTCCAATTTACGCTCGGCGCTTCTCAATGTCTCCAAAATAAATTTTTTAACTCTTTTGACAGTCTTTATGCTTCCTTCTCAAACAGTTGCCTTTCAGTTATATTTTTATTGCTACTCAGTACTACGATCTGGTGATATTCTTCTTTACTTATAAGTGAGAGGTCTTAGGTTCAAATCTCTTGGATGGCGAATTCGATACCAAATTAAGTTGCCCATTGTGTAGCTTAGCCCAACTCCCTATTTTCTTAGTGTAAAATATATCGTTATACTAAAAAGAAAAAAAAAAGTTCTATTCTTATCATATTAAAATATTTCATCAAATAGTTCTATTCTTATCATATTAACATATTTCATCAAATTACTATGCATTTTTTGATGAAGATTAAGAAAGGATTAAAGCCATGAATGAAGAATGAGCACTTTTTTGTATGAGAACTAAAAGGTATTGTAGCCTGTGACACTCCTTACGGACTTGGGCAGCACCGACGATTGGGGCATTGGCCATTTTATCTAAAGTGAACATTTATGGCCATTAGTACTACTAGAAACACAAGCAGCGTAGAAAACTATTTCATGTACAACAAAAATCAAATACATGTGGTACAATTTGAAAGGAATAGTTCTTTCACGTGGTTAAGTTTTGGGTATACTATATGTTCAATTTATACAGGTTGAGAATCTAGCCAACGCAGATAATCGATGTCGTTTTGATTAGTGGTAAATGTTTTTGAAAGTTCAAAGTGAGGTATGCTTGGGCCAATAGGGTAGATAGGGAAAGCAAACTTGGCTTTGAAGGCTTCAAAGGCTTGCGGATCAAGCTCATAGACTGAACTGAACAAAAGATACTTTGCTTCTACTACCTGAGAAACTGCTTCAAGGGGCTTCTGGAGGGCTTTTGGATCGTCTACAAAAAACTTTGCGGGTAGATCTGCAATGCATGTGGTGCTGACTCCAGGAATGTATTCTATTATCTCATCTCCATGCTTTGTAATTTTCACATTACATTGATTATAAAATTTTACGTTGTACAACATTATTATATTGTATATCAAGGAAGAAAAATTGCTTCTTCTTTTAACAAAAACATAAAATTGCACCAAGAATACTTGTTATAAACTTATGAAAGATTTTTTAGTGTGCCGGGAACATGCCCGGTACATGAAATGTCATAATATTAGAAGTTGGTATTTTTTTTGTTCAAGTTTCCAACCAGATATTATAATACTTAGTATACCTGGCCGTGTTTCCAATACACAGAAATTCTCCTCGGGTGGATCCTAAAAGAGCATACATATAAGGGTTTTATTACAAATGGTCCCCGAAATTGACTCACTCAATCAAGATGGTCCCTGAAATTGAAAATCGATCAATGTAGTCCCTGAAAATTAGTGTCGCAAATCAATGTGGTCTTTAAGTTACAATTTTGTCAAAAATTCTGTTATGTGCTGATGTGGCACATAATTGGGTTCCACAATCTAATTAAATATTTCCATGTAGATTAAAAATATGTAAATAATAAATTTTTTATTTGTTTGTATTTCTAAAAACTAGAAAAAAAGGAAAAAAGAGAAGAAGAAGTGGGTCCATGGGGAATCGCAATCCCAGCAAACCATTCTGGATTGGGAACAATTTGCCGTCCAAGGCTTGGTGGAGTAAAAGATGGCAAGAATGGGTATTGCTGCCCAGGTCAACTTGGGCAAGCAGACTGGTCATCCCAGTCGGTTCTCATTCTCGGTGATCTGGCAGCTTGGGAGTTTAATGGAGAGGTAACAGAAGCACAGATAGAGCCGCCGTGGATGTAGAGGTTCAGTAGTTTGGAAGAGGGGGCTGAAGAGGATGCAGATGAGAGGTTTTTGAGCCGTGGGATAAGGGATCTGCCATCAGCATTTTGATTAGCAGCATGGAAGATGATGTTGGGCTTGGGAACGAGGAAGAGCATAGGTTGGGATTGTACGAAGCACAACCACTTGGGTGGAAAGACGAGTTCGGGCTAGCTATCGGCTTACATCCCTACATATAATTGAAGATGATGATTAGTGGCACATAACGAAAAATAAATAGTTAACAAAGTTCTCCCATGTGGATCTGGATGGGCCATCTGTTTGCTGCGGTTACATATGCGACGGAGTGGGGTGGGGTTGTTGGTCAGGTCGAAGGGGAAGAAGAAGATGAACAGTTCATCTTCTTCTTTTTATTTTTCCTTTTATATTTTTTAAAGTTTTTTATTATATAAGAACAAACATTACCTTTTATTATTTAATTTTTTTATCTATGTGGCAATATTTATCAAATTTGTGGGACCCAATTATGTGACACATAAGCACGTAATAGATTTTTTAACAGAATTATGACGGAAATACCACATTGATTTGCAACACCAATTTTCAGGGACTACATTGATCGATTTTCAATTTTAGGGACCATCTTGGTTGAGTGGGTCAATTTCAAGGATTATTTGTGATAAAAACCCTACATATAATAAATGATATCATGCTATGTTACAGTTGAAAATTACTAAATTAACCAACTACAAATTTTTCATAAGAATGTGTAAAGCTCGCAAATGCATCAGCTTCTTTATAAATTAGAGAAAGGCTTTACGCAATTATTTCTGGTTACCAATTTTATGTTGTGCACTTATTAGACAACAAGTGTCTTAAGAAGTGTATGAATAAATATATTATAGTGTCTGACGCTAAAGAATAATCTAATGTGTATTATACCATATTGTAGAGACAAATTAAAGACCAAGGCATATTAAATTGATAAGGTCATGGTAAAATTCATTATAAATTTAGCTGAACTGGTGTCATGGTTCAATTACTATACTATTAATGTTAATGATAGAAATCTCTATAAACATTAAGTTTAATATTTTTCTGCTGATGTGTTATCAAGGGCGAATAAAAGCCCGAACCAACAAACTTATTCGTGTTTGATTATGTTGCTTAACTCGGAGTCTAGTTTACTTTGGAAAGATTGGCGAGTTAAAGTTATAATACACGAAAAAGAAGCAAATGAAGAAAAGTTTTAAGTATTTTACTCTAACGTGATTAAAGACTTGAGTGAAATAAACTTAGAAAAGCATCTCCTAAGGCATCTAAGTCATTCTAGAGGTAAGTGGCGCATTCTGCCCTACATCCAGCTTTTTCAGCTAAGCATTCGAAAGTCTGACTAGAGGTCTACAATGTGGTTCAGAACTCAGGAATATCAATTTTTTTAGAGACAAACAAGTAGGACTAGCCGGACTTGGTTAGCTCCAGATCAACAAGCAATTTGGAGGTCATTTCGATTCACATTCCAGAAAGGTCATTCTGGAAGGATTCGCTCATGGTCTGTTGTGCTATCCATACTCAAGTGCAGCACATTTTGGAAGCATAGTTGGGGCATTTGTGGCACCATGATTTTCTACGTTAATGACACGTGGCACTCAAGATGGTTAGACTGACTGAAAATCTCTCAAATTGAGATGGGAGCTACATGGGTATTCCAAATCGGACTACCACATGCTATGGTAGTCTGGGACGACTCCATTAGCTCTAAGCCCATTAAAGATATTACTTGTCTGGCAAGTAAAGAAAACACTAATTCGTGTAAAATTAGGATACCTTGAGATTAGACAACGGAATCATAATCTTAAAGGAATTGGATATCTTACCCTAGATTCCCTCATAGATAGTCTCTTGATTTAATGGGAATTACTCTCAAGGTCTCTATAAATACTATAGCCTTGGTATTTATCAAGGGACTTCTCTCTAACTGTCTCTATTTCTCTCATACACACCGTTCGTCTACGTAGACATGGATAAGCATCTCCTATCTCTAACTGTCTCTATTTCTCTCATACACACCGTTCGTCTACGTAGACATGGATAAACATCTCCTATACACGTTGTGCCATAGATTATTTGTCAATGATATATTCTGATGTATAACACATCATACATACTCTTTTCTAGAACTACACCCATTGTTTGATTCTCATTCTTGGAGATATGTACGCAGTCCAATCTGGATTCAAACCACCCCCCCCCCCCAAAAAAAAAAATCACTTCATTCAACCGTTGTTGTTATTCATGGGCAACTTGTTGTACCAGGTTGCATTCCCGTATACAGAAAATAGTTACAAGAATGAGATGAGAGTCCAGATGCTTGATGAACACAAAATAAGAAGAGCAATATTTACAATTATTTATATTCTAGACTTTGTAATCAGTCTTAGTTATTATATATTTGGAAAAATTAGTATCTGGTCCCTAGATACTAATGTTCATTGACTGAAACCTTATTACTTTTCAAATTTTGATCGAAATCTCTAGTATTAATGTGATAATAAATTTACATGTTTATTACATAATTTTTTAAAATAAAAATTAGTAATTGTTTTAGGGTTTTAATACTCACATCTCTATTAAACTCTTAATTAATTTTCAATTCAAACATTTCCAACATAAAAAAAAAAATTAGAATAAGTTTGTACCCATTAGTTTTTTATAAAAAGATTCTAAATTTTTTAATCTTAAATTCTAAGTTTGTACCCATTAGTTTTATTATAAAAAGATTCTTAATTTTTCAATCTTAAATATACCCATTCATATCATTTTCAATTTTTTTAATCTTAAATGTACCCATTCTTAAATATACCAATTTGTTATATGTAAAATGTACCCAATTTTTCAATATAAAATCCATTCAAAAATTTTTAATCCATTTTTAAACTTATATGGGTACATTTTTTTCTTCGTTGATTTGAGAATGTATCCATGTCAAGTTTAATCGAAGAAATTTACTAATGTTATTAAGCCTAATATCTTTTTTTTTCCTGTGGTTTTGAAGAATGTACCCATGTTTTGGTACAATAATTTTTTTCGTTAATCTTGATGAATGTACCTATATATATATATAAATATATATATATATATACATATATATATATACACACACACAATATAATAGAGAGTATAATTTATATTTTATTATTTTTAATCCCACAAATTATGGGTTTTATTTAAAATCTCATTAATATAAATAAATACAAATTTCAGTTTTTAATTTTTAATTTAAAAACTATAGTAACTTACATTATTACATTAATGTCAGGGAACTTGAATAAAAAACTAAAAACAAACAAGATTTCAATCAAAGAATATTGATAGTTTAGGACCGCATCCAAAGTGTCCCTATACCTTTTATTAAGAAAATTTGATTAAATATTTAATAACGGAAAATTTTGAATTATAAGACACTCTAGAGTAACTTTAGAAAATACTCCAATAATGATCGTGGTAAGTGTACACGCACCTGAAACATCGAGAGGGAAGTGGCCATTTTCTTTGAACAGCTCAAAGTGATGCAACAATGAGAACATCGTTGGCGACTGAGTCCAAAGCGAAGCCACCAGAATATTCCTCCTATTCCCGACCCTCAAAGCCCAAACAAGGAAGGTATCAGCAACTATGGTGGTCACCGGCTGCTCGAGCCCATCCATAAGCTGCTCAACCGGAGATTCCAGCTTGGTATGCACAGCTTCCACAAACGCGGCAAAGTGGTTCGCACGACCGTGCTCTGAGGGTATGACGTTAGGTATGGTGGCTAATCGGATGTTGTCGGGTTTTGGGTCGGACTCGATCAGCCCATGCCACTCTTCGGTGACGACGAAGGTGATGAGGAGTTGAGGGTTTTTTGAAGATAGTAGCTTGCAGAGGTTCATCATGGGGTTGATGTGGCCTCTTCCAGGAGAGGGCAAAGCCACCACGTGGCAGACTGTGATTGGCTCAACTTCCACCGTGCCCATTTCTCCCTTGTATGAAGATTGAATATTGAAGCTTTGGAGCTATTGCCATCCCTTCTTATGTATAACATGCAAGTTGACTGAAGGGTCATGGGGAGCTGCTTGCATGAAGTTCTTTGAAGACAAAAATACCCTCATGGTCGCCATCAGTGTAACAAAAGTGTGTAAAAAGTATTTGTGATTGACACTTTTTCCAATTAATTTTGGAAAATGATAATCTCCAGATTCCTTCTTCCTAATCTATCAAGTTCGGAAAGCTGGACTGTTGAAATTTGATCAAACGGCTACAAATAGGGGTCTACTTTAAAAGTTATATTAACTTTAACCGTTGGATCAAATTTCAACGGTCTGAATTTCCGGACTTAGTGGATTAGGAAGAATGAATCCGGAAAGGATCTATTTCCATTAATCTTTTTCAAAAGTGTATAAAAGGAGTTTTAAATTGACTCTTTTTAAATAGTTATTTTCAAATTTCTCTCATATGTCTTTTTAATGATCATGTTGTAGAAAATGCGGATCATTTTTGTTGACAAAGTTAGCAGAAAATTCGATGTTAGAGCCATGCCTTTCAACCCACGTGGGATCTAGAAGTTGACACCCAAACGTAAACTTGAAAAGAATTTTTTTTTTTGGTTGGAAATGTGAAAAGTAAAGTTAGTAAAGTTAAAGAGTAATGATAGGTAGACTAAACTTACAAACTAAATAATACGTCACTAATAAAAAAAATAAGCACGTTAATTAATTTTTAATAATAATTCAATTATTAATTTTTATCTTAGTTTATTAAATTTAGTCAACAAATGTAGTCACCGTACCATTATCCAAAACTAAAATGGATCCACCTCTTCTTCTTCTCCAGCAACCTTAGATCCTAATAGGTTGACGGAGAACAACACCACCTACCGCTCCACTGGAAACTCCCACCTCGATCTCTTCGTCAACATCGTGACGACAACCTCCCGCAAGCCTGGGCCTACAACGTGCGGAGGACCCAACGGGTGGAGTGGAGGAAAAGGAAAATAAAATATGGGTAAATTACATTTTTATACCTCATGTTTGGGGTCTATTTCAATTCCTTACAACATCTTCAAAACATTTCACATTCATACCTTAAGTACTATTTTATTTCAAAATAATACATCCGTTACATTTTCCATCAATTAATCCGTTAAGTGCTGACGTGACTGCCACATATATGCCATGTGGCAAAATTTTTTTTTTTTTTTTTTAACTTGAATTTTCTCAGCAAAAAATATAAAAATAAAAATAAAAATTGAAACCCACTATCCCTTCCCCGCCCCAACGACCCACATCCCTATCCCTAACCCAGAACCCAAAAACCTGCAACAAGAAGAAGAAGAGGGAGGAAGAAAAAAAAAAAAAAAAAACCCCAAACCCATTTCGTCCCCCCCCCCCCCAAAAAAAAAACCTGCAACAAGAGGAAGAAGAGGGAGGAAGAAAAGAAATAAAAATGAACCCCAAACCCAGTTCGTCCCCCTCCCCAAAAAACCTGCAACCTAGAAGAAGAGGAGGAGGAAGAGGAGAAGGAGGAGAAAAAAAAAGCCCAGAACCCTTCCCCACTCCCGCATGCGACCCACCTCCCCACCCCCCCCACCCCCCCCCCCCCCCCCCCCCCCCCCCGCGGACCCTCCGAGCATGGATTTTGTGATTTTCAGTGTAGGTGAGTTTTGAAAATACTTTGAGTTTGAGATGATTTTTGGACTGGTTTTGTGGTAGATCCATCTAATCTCGGGTGGGATTTTTGGAGGTGAGTGATGGGGGATGGGAGAAAGGGGTGGCTCGGGTGGGATTTTGGGGTGGGTGATGATGGATGGGAGAAGGGGGTGGGTCAAGGAAGACGATTTCTGGGATTCTTCTTCTTCTTCTTCTAGGTTGGGGGTTTTTGGGGAGGGGGGGTGGACGAACTGGGTTTGGGCTTCTTTTTTTTCTTTTTTCTCCTCCTTCTTCTTCTTCTTCTTCTTCTTCTTCTTGTTGCAGGTTTAGGGATGTGGGGGGTGGTTGGGGGAGATGGGATGGGTTTCAATTTTTTAATTTTTAAAATTTTTTTTTTTTGAGAAAATTCAGGTTTTTTAAAATTTTTTTTTGTTGCCACGTGGCAGATATTTGGCAGCCACATCAGCACTTAACAAATCAGTGGATGGAAAATGTAACTGATGTATTATTTTGAAATAAATTAGTACTTAAGGTATGAAAGTGAAATGTTTTGAAGATGTTGTAAGGAATTGAAATAAACATCAAACCGTAGGTATGAAAATGTAATTTACCTATAAAATATTAAAGAGAAAAACCTTTAGTATATCCATTCTCGGTACAATTAAATAAGAAAAGCGTTTCTAAGAGCAGTAGATAAACAACACCTATCCCAAATATGTAACTGGATCCTCTATGGATTGAGGGATTTGAGCACACTAATCAATACATCTGGGCTATTGAAATTTGATCCAACGGATACAAACAGAGAGTCACTCTGAAAGTTATAATAAGAGGTGTGCTATCCACACATCCCTTTTTACTTCTCACACAACCCTTGTTAATTTATGTCCGTTGATCTTCTTCAATTCATCTGATCTGACGGCTGAAAACTAAAAAGGTGTGGGAGAAGTAAAAAGGGGTATGTGGATATCACATCCCTATAATAATTGTAACCGTTGAATCAAATTTCAATGACCCGGATGCATTAATTAGTGGGCTCAGATCTTTTTCGATCTAGAGGGGATCCAGTTCCCCCAAATATGAATATCTTGAATACAATATCTTAAGTTTATAATATTTTTAGTGCATGTAACACGACCAAACTGCAAAAGAAATGAACTCCTCACTCATATTGATACCTCCAGTTATAAGTTGTATATAGCCATTTGTCTCGAAACGCAAGCAATCATGTCTGAGAGCTACCACATTCATCAGCTTAATGGCAATTAATTATGTCCTTGTGAAATATCCTTAAGAAAAGCATCAAGGTTTCTATCAGATGAGCCACCATTAGCAATTGCACCTCGACAAACCTCTTGAAGTTGTTTAGCTCTTTCCCTCAAATCCTTCCCCTCCTCGCTTTCCACATCCATAAACTTTTTCACAAGTTCTGCAATTTCCTTGCTACTCACAACAAGTACGACCCCCACCTTCTTCTTCACCCGGTATCCAATCTTCCACAATCTGCTTACCGTTGGGAATTTGATCCCAAGTTATTGGAAAAGTAAGAATTGGAAGACCAGCATAAACAGCTTCCAAAGTTGAATTCCAACCACAATGTGACCAAAACCCGCCAATCGAATTGTGACACAACACCCTTAATTGGTCACACCAAGGCACCACCAAACCCAAATCACCAACACAATCTCTCAACTCAGAAGCATCTCCACGAGCCACCCAAAAAACCCTAACACAACTACTTTTCACCCCAGCAGCAATTTCATCCATTTGGGATTTCGAAACTGATCGGAAACTTCCCATGGAGATGTACAAAACTGACTTTTTGGGTTGAGAATCTAGCGAATGCAGATAATCGATGTCGTTTTGATTGGTGGGAAGAGTTTTTGAAAGTTCAAAGTGAGGTATGGATGGGCCAATAGGGTAGATAGGAAAAGCAAACTTGGCTTTGAAGGCTTCAAAGACTTGCGGATCAAGCTCGTAGACCGAAGTGAACAAAAGATACTGTGCTTTCTCTACTGCTTGAGAAACTGCTTCAAGGGCCTTGGGGACGACATTTTGATGGTCTGCAAAAAACGCTGGGGGTAGATCTGCAACGCTTGTGGTGCTGACTCCAGGAATGTATTCTACTATCTCATCTCCACGCTCTGCAATTTTCACATAACATTTTACGTCGTACAACATTGTTATATTGTATATTAACCAAGAAAAAATGTTTTTTCTTTTACAAAACCTTAAAATTTAAGATCCTCAAAATTATAGAGCATACATATAAGAAAAGTATCTGCTATATTACAGTTGAGAATAACTAAATTAAATAATACAAAGTGTTCATAAGAATGTCTTAAGCTCGCAAATACATCAACTTGTTTATAAATTAGAGAAAGGCTGTACGCAATTTATTCAAACTGATACAATTATTTCTGGTATACGAATAAAATATTAAGTGTCTTAAGTATATAAATAAAATAATATAAGAAAAACTAACGAAAAGTCCTTAAAAATTTTAGTTTTAATCAAAATGACAAAATAAATGTATAAGTTTATAGTACTAGGAGTGATTTTTTAAGGTAAAAATATTATTAACGTTAAAAGTGAACACTACCAGAAGTGTTTCATTTTAAGGTAAAAATATTATTAACGTTAAAAGTGAACACTACCAGAAGTGTTTCATTAATATTCCCTAAAATATAATATATTGTCTTACTAATGTTTTTTTAAAGGGGTTTAATTGATGATGAATCACGGTTATTCATCTATTCGGGTTCAAAGAAAGTATAAATTACACTATATCTGTAACCACGATCAAATAAATTCACAATTTACAAATTAAGGACCAAGGCATATAAAATTCATAAGGCCATGGTCAATTTTGAGCTTTCAAGTGCAAAATTGTTAATAAAGCACAAATTCATCTCAAAAGTCTCTAGCACCCCCAATAATACACGCCACGTGCTTTATCCTTTTGGCAAGTGGCAAGTGACAAACTACCAACTTGGAAGACAAAAAAGCATTTAATATTTCAGAGTTCGTAATCATTCTCAGTTATTATATTTTTTTATTAAAAGAATTTAATTAAATATTTAATAATTAAAAATTTTGAATTATAAGATACTCTTAAAGTAACTTTAGGAAATACTTCAATAATGATCGCGGTAAGTGTACACGCACCAGAGACATCAAGAGGGAAGTGGCCATTTTCTTTGAACATGTCAAAGTGATGCAACATTGAGAACATCGTCGGCGACTGAGTCCAAAGCGAAGCCACGGGAATATTCCTCTTATTCCCGACCCTCAGTGCCCAAACAAGGAAGGTATCAGCAACTATGGCGGTCACCGGCTGCTCGAGCCCATCCAGAAGCGGCTCAACCGGAGCTTCCATCTTGGTCCACATAGCTTCCACAAACGCGGCAAAATCTTTCGCGCGACTTTGCTCGGAGGGTATGACGTTGGGTATGGTGGCTAATCGGATGTTGTCGGGTTTTGGGTCGGATTCGATGAACCCGTGCCACTCTTCGGTGACGACGAAGGTGATGAGGAGTTGAAGATTTTTTAAAGATAGTAGCTTGCAGAGGTTCATCATGGGGTTGATGTGGCCTCTTCCCGGATAAGGCAAAGCCACCACGTGGCAGACTGTGATTGTCTCAACTTCCGCTGTGTCCATTTCTCCCTTGTATGAAGATTGAATAATGAAGATTGAAGACTGAAGTTGGAGCTTGGAAGCTATTGCTATCCCTTCTTATATACAACCAAAATCCTATGAAATTTACCTATTTAATTAACTAATTAAAACGGAACATGAATGAGAAATATGAGGAGAAACGTAATTTCACATATCCAAAATTTTGTTTTTTTTTTTTTAGAACTTCACCTACATATGATTCTAACATATCTCTAATAAAAATAAAAAATAAAAAATAAAAAATTAAAGCTCTCTCTCCTCTTACACATTCTCTCTCACTCTCTTCCTCTCTCCTTCTACTTTAAAAATAAAAAATAAAAAAAAATTCACACACACACTTTGTGTGTGACCATATGCTAGTATATAATAAGAAAAATTAATAAAAAAAGCTTTAAATTTTTGAATTTTAACTATAAATCTTGTAATCATTTTATTTGATAATAAAGACAAGAGAGAAAAATAGAAAGAAAAAAAAAAAAACCAAAATAAAGCTGCGTGCAAGGAACTTCATGCCAAGAAGACTTCTTCCACGCTGCTGCTTACTTTTGGTCTTGTTGGCATCTTCATATTGGAAATTGGTCATTTGCTTTCTTTGATTTGTTTGCAAGTTGTGAGGACTTGGTGTTCTCTTCATTAAAAACAATACCACAAACCAACTAGGAGGACTTTTGGACTTTTTTTTTTTTTGGAGAAATACTTTTCGACTTTTGATGGATATTTTTGTATTCAATTTTATTGATTTGATTTGTGTTATTTTTCGATTTTGCAGATAGAGAAGGTGAGATTGTAGGAGGAAGAGAAGAGTAAACCGTAGATGTGCGGATAATGGAAGAAAATTAAGTAACTGGTGTAAAAAGCTATGAAGTTGAAGAAATTCAGAGAAAATTTGATGAGAATTGAAGAAAATAAGAAGAAAAGGTGTTGAGAAGGTGAGAAAGTGCCGAGAAAATGCAAGAAGAGGAGAGAGAAGAATAGTCGTTAAATTTCCTAGACAGATACCATATTCAGTTTAAGAAATAATCAGGGCACGCCAACTTGTATTCAGTTTCAGAAATAATGCCCTTGTTCAGCTTTAGAAATTAGTGTAGTACCCATGTTTAGTTTCTGAAATAATTAGTGTTTAATTTTAAAAAATAGTGTTTAGTTTAAGAAATAATGTAGTACCGTTTAGTTTCAGAAATAGTGTAATACCGTTTAGTTTAAAAAATAGTGTGTATGATGGATGTGCGAGCCTCAGTTTTTTTTTCCTTTCTATTTTATTATTATATTAAACTTTTGTAATTTTCATTAAAATTTAAACTTTTTTTTATTAAATAAAATTATAGGATGATTTTTTGTTAAAATAAACTTAGACAATACCATTTTCATTAAAGCTCCTTATATATTTGCAAATAGACGGGGAGCTGCTTATGAAACTCCTTGAAAGACAAAAATACCCTCATTGCCTCCGTGAGCATTAAAAAAGCGTGTAAAAGTGATTCTCCTCAGCAGGTCTTTGAAGTCTTCAATAATATGGCCAATGGCAGACATAATAATGGCAGAATCCTTTAGTGCTGAGATGATTTGAAGCAAATTCGACCATCAATAGACATTTACCCAAGAGATTGTTAAGTACATATAACACAACCAAACTGCAAAAAGAAAATAAACTCCTCACTCGTATTGATACCTCTAGTTAAATGTTTAATATAACAATTGTCTTGAAACGCAAGCAATCATGTCTAAGAGCTACCACATCCATCAGCTTAATGGCAATTATGTCCTTGTGAAATATCCTTAATAAAAGCATCAAGGTTTCTATCAGATGAGCCGCCATCAGCAATTGCACCTCGACAAACCTCTTGAAGTTGTTTAGCTCTTTCCCTCAAATCTTTCCCTTCCTCGCTTTCCACATCCATAAACTTCTTCACAATTTCTGCAATTTCCTCGCTACTCACAAGAAGTTCGACCCCTGCCTTCTTCTTCACCCGGTATCCAATCCTCCAATCTTCCACAATCTGCTTACCGTTTGGAATTTGATCCCAAAATATAGGGAAAGTAAGAATTGGAAGACCAGCATAAACTGCTTCCAAAGTTGAATTCCAACCACAATGTGACCAAAACCCACCAACTGAATCGTGACACAACACCCTCAATTGGTCACACCAAGGCACCACGAAACCCAAATCACCAACAAAATCTCTCAACTCACAAGCATCTCCACGAGCCACCCAAAAAACCCTAACACCACTACTTTTCACCCCAGCAACAATTTCATCCATTTGGGATTTCGAAACTGAGAGGAAACTTCCCATGGAGACGTACAAAACTGACTGTTTGGGTTGAGAATCTAGCCAGTGCAAATAATCGATGTCGTTTTGATTAGTGGGAAGAGTTTTTGAAAGTTCAAGGTGAGGTATGCTTGGGCCAATAGGGTAGATAGGGAAAGGAAATATGGCTTTGAAGGCTTCAAAGGCTGGCGGATCAAGCTCGTAGACTGAAGTGAACAAAAGATATTGTGCTTTATCTACTGCTTGAGAAATTGCTTTAAGGTCCTTGTGGACTTTTGGATCGTCTGCAAAAAACGTTCCGGGTATATCTGCAATGCATGTGGTGCTGACTCCAGGAATGTATTCTACTTTCTCATCTCCACGCTCTGTAATTTTCACATAATATTTTGCGTCGTACAACATTATTATATTGTATATCAACCAAGAAAAAATGCTTTTTCTTTTACAAAACCATAAAATTTAAGCAACATATTGCACCAAGAAGCCTCAGTTAGATCCTTAAAATTAAAGAGCATACATATAAGAAAAGATATCATGCTATATTACAGTTCAGAATTACTAAATTAAATAATACAAATTGTTCATAAGAATGTCTTAAGCTCGCAAATGCATCAACTTCTTTATAAATTAGAGAAAGGCTTTATGCAATTTATTCAAACTGAAACAATTATTGCTGGTTACCTTACCAATTTTAT
The DNA here is from genome assembly GCA_024362995.1 of Heteromeles arbutifolia. NCBI lineage: Eukaryota > Viridiplantae > Streptophyta > Magnoliopsida > Rosales > Rosaceae > Heteromeles > Heteromeles arbutifolia. The sequence goes on from JANCRC010000003.1 coordinate 5,209,424, forward strand.
GTTGTGCACTTATTAGATATAAGTGTCTTAAATATATGAATAAATATAATATGTTGTCTTAGGCTAAAGAAGAATCTAATGTTTTTTTTTCAAAAATGGATAACTGATGGGGTTATTCATCCCTTCTGAACTAGGTTGAGGTAAGAATTGCATCCTACCCGTAGCCACATCAAGTAGATCACAACTTACAAATTAAAGACCAAGGCATATAAAATTCATGAGGTCATGGTCGATTTGGAACTTTGTCCCTCTCACAGTGCAAACTTATTAATAAAGCAAATTCATCCCAAAAGTGTCTTAACACCCCCAATAGTTCACGCCACATGCTTTATCCTTTTGGCATGTGGCAAGTAGCAAATTACCAAATTGGATTCACAAGGTCAAAGTAAAAAATTGTTAATAAAGCAAATCCTTCTCAAAAGTCTCTAATAATACACGCCACTAATAACGTTATCATGTTTCCCCAAAAAGAAAAAAAAAAAAAAAAACTTTATCATTAGATAAAAGAACAAATTTTGTAAACTAAATAATGTGTAACAATTAGGAAAATTATTTGGTTTACAAATTTGGTTTAAGAATTTGGTCTTTCCAACATTATACTTATCCTTTGGCATGTGGCAAGTGACAAATTACCAACTTGGAAGACCAAAACTAGGTAATGCTTGTTAGACTAAATTTGTAAATTAAATACAAGAACTAAATCATGCGTCATCAATAAGAAATAAACACGTTAATTATAACTTAAGTAATAATTCAATCATCAACTTCCATGTCATTTAGTTTATAAAATTCATATACGAAGTTAGTCTCCCTAGCATTATTCGGTAAAAAATAGTTGAAGTGTGACAACTTACAAGAGTGAGATGAGAGTGAAGATGTTTGATGAGCACAAAATAAGACCAACATTATTTACAATTATTTTATTTTTGTATCTTCCGTTTGGAATTGGAAATAAAAAAATTCAACTATCTAATTAACAGTAAGGTCACAAATTTATATGGCCCTCTGGAATATTTTATATTCTAGAGTTTGTAATCATTCAGACAAGCATTTCCTTTACGTTAATAAAAGGAAATTCATCGTTCGAAGAGAAGTAGACTACTTAAAAATTTTACATTTTATTTATTTTTTGTCAAAATTGAATAAAGAATTTAGAAAGTCAATTAAAATAAAACAAAGATTGAATTGATGAAATGGTGATAGTATACTATAAAATACTCTAACAGTAATGATGGTGGTAAGTGTATACGCACCTGAGACATCAAGAGCAAAGTGGCCATTTTCTTTGAACAGCTCAAAGTGATGCATCACTGAGAACATCGTCGGCGACTGAGTCCAAAGCGAAGCCACCGGAATATTCCTCCTATTCCCGACCCTCAGTGCCCAAACAAGGAAGGTATCAGCAACTATGGTGGTCACCGGCTGCTCGAGCCCATCCAGAAGCTGCCCAACCGGAGCTTCCAGCTTGGTCCACACAGCTTCCACAAACCCGGCAAAGTCTTTCGCGCGACCATGCTCGGAGGGTATGACGTTGGGTATGGTGGCTAATCGGATGTTGTCGGGTTTTGGGTCGGACTCGATGAACCTATGCCACTCTTCGGTGACGACGAAGGTGATGAGGAGTTGAGGGTTTTTGAAAGATAGTATCTTGCAGAGGTTCATCATGGGGTTGATGTGGCCTCTTCCTGGATAGGGCAAAGCCACCAGGTGGGAGACTGTGATTGACTCAACCTTCAATGTGCCCATTTCTCTCTTGTATGAAGATTGAAGATTTGAAGCTGTTGCCACTCTTATATATAATATGCAACTAAACAGAAGGGACTTAGGGGAGCTACTTGTCATGACTCCTTGAAAGACAAAAATACCCTCATGTGTTAGTTTAAAGAGGAATGATCTCTCAACTATAACTCAATTGGTGTACTAGTCCCTCAACCAAAAATCTGTGACCACTGATACCTTAACTCATCAAAATGTGCGGCTATGATCATTTTTGTCAATTCCGTTAGAACTTTTGTCAAAATGAGTCATGTGTCACGTATATTAAGCTAAACCAAGGGGCAAATAGGAAAACCAAATGAGAAAATTGTAGCAATGGTCTTTCAGCTTTAACCCAATTGGAGAAGTGGTCCTTCAACTTTAACCCAATTGTAGCAATGATCATTCCAACATGACTTATTTTGACTGAATTCTGGCGAAGTTGACAAAAAGGCCCGTAGTTGCATGTTTGAAGGAGTTAGGGACCAATGATCATTGATTTTTAGTTGAGGACCATAGCTCTAATCTTGTTAAAGTTGGGCGATTATTGCTATTATTTTCTCTAGTTTAAACATATATAAAAAATTTACACCCACTCATTAAAAAAAGGGGCTTTTAGATCTAGGTCCAAAAACATAGATGGTTTTTAGGAGTAAGTCAAGTTATCTAATTACATGTTTTTATTTCTTTTATACTCATTTTATATTTTTTTAAATATTAAAAATAAATTAAAATCTACTAATATTATGCATTTTTTAACTCCAAAAAATCTAATTAATATCTTATAACAAAAAAACTAATATACTAATATAAATTATCTACAAAACATTCTACCTTAACTCAAGTAACAAATATATGAATGTATATTATACCTGTAAGCGAGATATGAAACTTAACTAAAAGGTAGGGAAAAAACATAATATACCAACAAACAAGACACATTAATCTGTGACACATTGATTATAAAAAATAATCTGTCATATAGATACATAAAAATAATTAACATGTGATACATGTTGATTATAAAAATTAAAAGTAAAATCTATAAATGGGGTTTAAAGCAGGAGAAAGAACAAAAATTAACAAAATAAATAAATAAAAGAAATAATCAAAGAGATAATTAGGAAGAAATTTAATTTTTATAATAAATCTTATCATTGAAAAGATAATTATAGATAATTAAATAATTAAACTTCAGGAATTGGACTTATTTTAATAAATTTGACTATTCCCACTATTGGCTAAAAAAATTGGACTTATATTAAGTTTACCCTAAAAAGAACAATTTACGGTTTAAGGTTTAGGGTTTAGAATCGACCTTTTTTAGTGGAAAAATGCTTGTGTCTAAAAATAAAATTCGAATGAATAGTTTTAATTTTAACATTTTATAATAATTAAATACTTTTTAAATTATTTATTATATACCTATTTAAATTATTCATTATATACCTAAACATAAAATGCATGTGTCATCATGCAAAATTCTAAGATAGAGAGTTCTATCTAAATTATTCATTATATACCTATTTGCATTAAGAGTTTTGTCCGAACGAGAGAGTTCAACATAATTTTAGTTCGATCAAATCTTGGGATTTAGAGTGTAGCTATCTTGATTGGACGTAACATTGCCTTCCGAAAAAGGACAAAATATTTGCCTCCACTGGTCACAAGTTGTTTAGTTTGTGCATCTGTTGTAAATTTGTTTTTTAATTATGAATTATTTCATATTTCATTATAATTAAATTATAAAAATTAGACCATATTTGATATTTCCAACACTATTCACTTGATCACGGAAATAAAAAATGATTTCACTCTAGCATATTTCATCTTACAATCATACATTATTTTCTAATATGATCCTCTCCATATCTTTTTGGTGAGTATCTTAGAGATTCGTAAATCGTGTCCGTTTATCATACATCTTGTGGTCAGTTTTTATCAAATATTATTTGTATTTAATTTTAAATAAAAAATATTTAAAATAATTTATGAATGGATATGATTCGCGGATTTCTGAGATCCTTACAAAGAGAATCCAGCTTCCATTATTTTCCGTCATTCGGTTTGTATGTACTTTTGGTCAATGTTCCCATAATTTTGTTAGACTTTAAAGTGTGTGATCCAGCGCGGTGAATGAGACATAATAAAAACTTTTTGTGTCCGAGTAGATTCCATCCATCATGATCATGGGTGAAGTTAGCAGGTGATAAAATTTGGATTTGGGGATGGGATTCCCAATTTTAGGGATCCTTATATCCTATTTATTCATTGTATATCGTGCGGTAAAAAATTATTATGATTTTTTTTTTAGTCTTTAGACCCGAACACTAAAATCCAGAAAAAATCCAAATTCGAAAAATATTATGTCCGATACAATTTGCCAAAACTTTCCTCCAACTTGCAGAGGTTCAACAAATGGTTGATATGGCTTCTGCCTGGATATGGCAAAGCGACCACGTGGCAGACTGGGATTCGCCCAATGCCTACTGTGCCCATTTCTCACTTGTATGAAGATTAAGATTGAAGCTTTAAAGCTACTCTTCCTACGAAAAAAAGAAGAAAAAAAAAAAAAGCTCCTCTTCCTATACACGTGCGTACCTAATTAAAAGCATGAAACTCTCAAAAGCCGAAAATGTCCTCATTGAAGATAAGAAGAGTATATATACGGTGGTGTTGAAGATAAGAAGAGTATATATACGGCGGTGTTGAAGATATGAAGTATAATCACGCACATATTTTTATTTCTCATACACTACTTGTAAAATTTTATCCTTTAATTTTCTTCAATTAATTCGATACAACGATCGAAAATTAAAAAGAGTATTTGAAAAAAGTCTATTAGGCGTAGGCAAATGACTGGTAAACCCCATTTTGACAAGATATATTGGCAACACTTGCTACAACAGAAAATCTGAATAGACAAAAATCTTAGCGTAGGCAAACGACTAGTCAAACCCATTTTGATTTGATGAGCTACGAGGCAAAAACTTACTTCAACAGTGTAGGCAAATTTTGCCTACTCTCTCAAAGGGAAAAGGATGCCCTCCGGATCCATTATGTGAGGATCCTAGGGATCCTCACATCTCAGTCATTCATTGTGTATTGTGCGGTAAAAAATAATTTGACTTTTACTATTTTAAATTAAACACAAATAGTACTTGGCGAAAACGGATCGCACGATAAACGATGAACATTGCCTTTCGAAAAAGGACTAAATATTTGCCTCCACTGGTCACAAGTTGTTTAGTTTGTGCATCTGTTGTAAATTTGTTTTTTAATTATGAATTATTTCATATTTCATTATAATTAAATTATAAAAATTAGACCATATTTGATATTTCCAACACTATTCACTTGATCACGGAAATAAAAAATGATTTCACTCTAGCATATTTCATCTTACAATCATACATTATTTTCTAATATGATCCTCTCCATATCTTTTTGGTGAGGATCTTAGAGGTTCGTAAATCGTGTCCGTTTATCATACATCTTGTGGTCAGTTTTTATCAAATATTATTTGTATTTAATTTTAAATAAAAAATATTTAAAATAATTTATGAATGGATATGATTCACGGATTTCTGAGATCCTTACAAAGAGAATCCAGCTTCCATTATTTTCCATCATTCGGTTTGTTTGTATTTTTGGTCAATGTTCCCATAATTTTGTTAGACTTTAAAGTGTGTGATCGAGCGCGGTGAATGAGACATAATAAAAACTTTTTGTGTCCGAGTAGATTCCATCCATCATGATCATGGGTGAAGTTAGCAGGTGATAAAATTTGGATTTGGGGATGGGATTCCCAATTTTAGGGATCCTTATATCCTATTTATTCATTGTTTATCGTGCGGTAAAAAATTATTATGATTTTTTTTTTAGTCTTTAGACCCGAACACTAAGATCCAGAAAAAATCCAAATTCGAAAAATATTATGTCCGATACAATTTGCCAAAACTTTCCTCCAACTTGCAGAGGTTCAACATATGGTTGATATGGCATCTGCCTGGATAAGGCAAAGCGACCACGTGGCAGACTGGGATTCGCCCAATGCCTACTGTGCCCATTTCTCACTTGTATGAAGATTAAGATTGAAGCTTTAAAGCTCCTCTTCCTACGAAAAAAAAGAAGCAAAAAAAAAAAAGCTCCTCTTCCTATACACGTGCGTACCTAATTAAAAGCAAGAAACTCTCAAAAGCCGAAATTGTCCTCATTGAAGATAAGAAGAGTATATATACGGTGGTGTTGAAGATAAGAAGAGTATATATACGGCGATGTTGAAGATATGAAGTATAATCACGCACATATTTTTATTTCTCATACACTACTTGTAACATTTTATCCTTTAATTTTCTTCAATTAATTCGATACAACGATCGAAAATTAAAAATAGTATTTGAAAAAAGTCTATTAGGCGTAGGCAAATGACTGGTAAACCCCATTTTGACAAGATATATTGGCAACACTTGCTACAACAGAAAATCTGAATAGACAAAAATCTTAGCGTAGGCAAACGACTAGTCAAACCCATTTTGATTTGATGAGCTACGAGGCAAAAACTTACTTCAACAGTGTAGGCAAATTTTGCCTCCTCTCTCAAAGGGAAAAGGATGCCCTCCGGATCCATTATGTGAGGATCCCTCCTCACATCTCAGTCATTCATTGTGTATTGTGCGGTAAAAAATAATTTGACTTTTACTATTTTAAATTAAACACAAATAGTACTTGGCGAAAACGGATCGCACGATACACGATGAACATCTAAGATGTGGAGATCCTAGGGGGATCATTTTCCCTCTTAAAGTAGGCAATATTGCCTCACATTCTATTTTACAATAAAATACTCTATGTGGTCCTTCAATTAGGTTGTGTTATTTACAGTTTTGTCAAGTTTGAAGAATAAAAAAATGAAAAAAAAAAAAAAATTATACGATATCTATTTGATTTGCCTAATTTATTGGAGTGGTGACCAAAGTTTTTCATAAAGCAAATGAATAGGAAACTTTATGTGCCTAAACCATTCGAGATGCCCTTAACTGTTATGGCTGAGGGGAGATTTCATTCGAAATATTTCATGCTTTTCAGACTTATCTAGGGACCCACAAGTTTTGACATAATGAGTATTTGAGGCAAATTAGTATAGGAGGCATTGTAATTTTCGTAATGTTGTAGTCATTTAAGAGTTTACTATAATGATCTGATTGAGCAAATTTACTCTAAATTATTTTCTAGATCACTAAAGCATTATACTTAATTGACACCTCTGTATTTGTTTGAATTGATTAATAAAATAACAGATTATCGCTCTTGTTAAAACAAAAAATAGCTTTAAAATACCTTAGCCGCCAAAGAGAAAAACAGAAAGTCGGGTCTGCCCTTGACCATAGAGCACTTTCACTCATTTTGCCAAGGCAATGACAAGGGAAGGGCAATAGAAGTTATTATTTGCTCTAAATAATAATTGAAAATTATTGTTGACATTTCAAAAATCTTATTTTGCACTTTAAATTTTTTATAATTAGAAAGAAAAATACACTTGTGAGACTGCAAAATAAGATTTTAACATGTTAATAACAGTTCCTCAATAATTTCGTGCAATTCAACTCGTTTTAGTCATTGTCATGGTGATTATTATTTACAAATGCATAATTAAACTATTCACAAAGAGATATTTTAGTTTTTTTTTTTTTTTTTTTCACACATGATTGCGTGAATCTTTAATTTTCCAAATTTAACTATGCAGCTGTTTGGCCAACAGGCCAATTTCAATTTGAACTCTCCTCCTTCTGGCAAAAGCTGAAAGAATATCAATTTCCCCTCCTTTCGGCTTATGCACATGGGCTTTTGTCATCCAGGAAAAAAAAAAAAGGAAGTTCAATGAAAAGCTTTCGGTACAGTTTATTTTAACGAAAAATTATATTTTTACACTAAAAAGTCAATCCTGGTACTATTCATTTTACCTTTTATTTTGTCCTTATCGTTAAAACTCAAAACTTTCAAACTCTTTTCATTAGTTTTCCTAAAAAATAAAAAGAAATGCTTTGCCCGGAGGGAGCAGCTCGTACAAAACTTGCCTTGCACCAAATCGGGCAGAGTACGGCTCAGTGAGTGCCAGGTAATTTAATTACCCATGGAGCTCCTTTCTTCCCTTCTTCTTCTTGATTATTATTATTATTTTTTTTTGATCACGAAGACAAGGAGCTCCTTTCTTCCATTTGGGGCAATTCAACTCCCATGTTCTTGGGCTTCTCTTTTCTTCCATGTTTCTTCTTTCTTAATTCTTCTTCTAGTTGTAATTGCTCTCTAAGTAGTAAATATAAATCATTTGAATGTTAGTAATATTAGTTGTACAAAATAAGGTGGGTAAAATCTTGTAAGTAGATAATTTGAATGTTAGTAATATTAGTGGTACAAAATGAGATGGGTAAAAGTTATGTAAGAAGACAAATATATTATTTTCCATTTTCTGTGGACTTTGTTAAGATACTATTTTTTATTATTTGAATGGTGAACATATCTTTGATTCCATCACAAGGAATTGATGAAGAATAAAAATTAATGGGTTAATCTCAGTTTACTATTCTAAAGTTTCTTGATTTTCAACATTTAGTACATCAAATTTTTTTCCTCCTAGAGTCATACCTGAAGTGTTAATTTTGGGACAGTCTCATATATCTGTTAGGCTGGCTGTTAAGTCTCTCATTAACTGGTGACATGGTGCCCATGTGGACAATGAATGGGCACCACATGTCATTAAGGGTCCACATGGAAATTAAAAAATTTTAAAAAAATTCAAAATTCAAATTTCCGCCCAAAATTTTAACCCATAAGTGTGTACTGGGTCTTCTTTTTTCCTGCCAAAATTATTTGAAAAAAAAATCAAATTAAATAGGAAAAAAACCACAACTTTCAATTCCAAATCTGCAAATTCAATTCCAAATAAACTTTCAATTCCAATTCATTACACTTCACACATACTTGAATTCATTTTCATCACCCTCCTTATTTCTTTTCTTATTGGGTCTCCTAGGCTGCTTTTAAAAGTTGGAGGAAGAATGCATTTGTTTTCAGATGGCTCCCAATATTCATGCCTTGGACAGGTTGAATTAAGTTTTCGTAAGCTTCAAAGTACCTCTTCTTCTTGTACAAAGAGGAAACAAATTCCTCAGGCTGTCTCCTTGCATAATAGATGGCCGAGCAACCATGTATGCAAGAAAAGCTTGTCAAATCCTATCTTCTGCATGAGCAAGTGCACGCATTCAAGTCCACCACAAATGTATTGCCTCTGCCTCCATCCACTTCAAAAATTTCTCCTCCAGACCATATGGCTATAGTGTATGAGCTTTTCAGCTTGTATTTCTCCAACTTTTTTTGGATTTTTGGGCATATAACTCTTTTATCCTTCCTCATTGCATCTCTTCTCAACCATATCCTCTTCATCAATAAAACTCTTATAGTTTCCAACATGGTAATAATAGGCATGTCCCTAGCCCTCAGGATAAAAAAATTGAAGCTCTCACAGAGGTTGTTTAAATGAATGTAACACTGAGTGTGTGCATCAAAGTATGACCTACTCTAATGCAAGGCTAGTCTCTTCACCAGCTTCATCCTTAAGCCTCTTCACCTCAGCTATACTGTCTTTAAACTCAGACATGGTTGTTGACTTGGCAGCATTCCACAAGGCATTATTTAATCCTTTCCCTTTAAATCCATATGACTTGTAGTTGGTGTATAAGTGCCTAACACAGAACCGATTATTATAATTGGGCATCACCTTCTCAAAAGCTGGTATTAATCTTTTTTGTTTGTTACAAATGAAAGTTCAAACATGCTGGTTCACAATTCCCAAGTCAGCAGCTAGTAGTTCTAGAAAGCAAACCCAACTATCTTTGTTCTCGATCTCTACTATGGCATATGCAATAACCCAAGTTTGGTTATTTGCATCCATTCTTATTGCAGACAGTAACTGGCCCTTGAACACTTCTTCTAAGTGACAACCGTCAAACCTTACAAGTTGCCTACATCCATTCTTGAATCCATTTTTGCAAGCCTCCAAACAAATATAAATCCTCTGAAATATCACATAAGCATCATCATCACAGTACTCCCACAACTTTGTGTACTGATCCACGTAACTCCCCTCAAGGATTTTCAAACATTGTGCTCTCACTCTGTAGGCTGTCTTGAGGTGGATCTCAACCATTCTTTCCTCCTTCACTGTCTCCATAAATGTAGTGATAGGCATGCTTGGGTTGAGTTTGAACTTATCCACATACCTTTTCACAAGCCATGTCACTTTGCAATTAGGATTTTGCCTCCAAATCCTCGGACATTCATGTTTCTCAACATAAGTCTTCACTTGCATTGAATCTTCATTGTACATCCTAGAAGCATACAATCTCCATGGATAGTTTTTCTCACACTTTGCACTAATCTTCCATTTCTCGTTCCTTTTTAGCCTAATAGAATGTGCACCATGCTTAATGGAGTGGGACCACACTGCATCTCTCAACTGTGTAGCATCTCTGAACTTCAATCCCTTTTCAAACTTTGAATCATCCTTGTTGGCTTCTTCATTGAACTCAGGGTAGATGACCTTCTCATCAAATTCAGAACATGAATCATCAACACTGTGCATGCCATCTAAGTCTTCTCTCCCATCAATCAAGGGAACGTCTTCTGCATCCCTTGCATCAATAACTTCTTCTGGATATTGGTTCCCAACCTCTTCACTCCTTTCAGCATCTCCAATCACAGTATCTACAACTGTATCATCTATTGCACGACGATCATCATCATCTATTTCTCAAGTTTGTAATAGAGAATTTCCTTTTTAGTGTTGTGTAGCTTGAAGTATTAGAATAAAATTAAAGGTTGCTATTTTGCAAATATATCTATTACGAATCACATTAATCTTCTTCGTCAATGCTTACTGGGTTTATACCTTTCTTCTTTTAGGCCTGCAGTTTATCCAAGTATACAATGGTGGCTTCTGGAGTGGTATCTCTTCATATGTAGCTTGTGAAAATTCACAATGTTACCAAGGCATTGCATTGCATACTAGTTGTCAATATATATACACTTAGTACTCTACTAATATATATAATAGAGAGAGAGGTTTAGGTTTATAATAGGGAGAAAGCAAAAGAGGGAAGAAAGAAAACTGGGTCGTCGTCTTCTTCTTTTACCTCTGAGCTTTTCGGGTCAAAAGAGTCTTCTGCTTCTTCTGGAATTTTCGGGGCCATATTTGCGCCTTCGTTCAAGGATTTGTATTATTCCCCTGTTTTTTTAAAATTATTTTTCTGAAAATTTTGATGGGCTTTTCTTATTGTTTTCTTCAATTGTTCTATTGGGTTTTGATTTTTATCTTTGCATTTTTTGTTTTCGCTTGTGTGTTTGGGAAGTGTCTAATTCGGATGGATATCGTGTTGTTGCTGCTACAGATGGTGCCTCAGAAGAGAGCAAAGAGGAGAGTAAGAGCATAACAAATATGGACATAATACGCTTCATCTATAGGGAATAGAGAGTCTTGCCATTTCAGTTCATCAATCTATTATGGTGGACAAGATATTTGTTCTCACCCCCAGAAATAGACTACAGAAACTACATCAGTATGACTAACTTCAACTCGTCACAGTATATAGGATTGGGATCATGTTGTTGTTATTATATGTGTGCATGAAGCAGGGGGAAAGGTATATTCTTTATTTGTTCACAAGGTATATTCTAGGTTCTCTATATACCAAACTATTTGTATATTCTAGGTTCTTTATATACCAAACCATTTGTCCTTGCACCAGTTTAATCTATCTCTATCTCTGTTGGAAGTATTTATATGTATTTTGTAAAATAATTGTGCGATGTCTTTGTTATGTTGTTGTGTTTTGTTTGAATTTTGTAGAAGCTGAACACTTGTTTGATTGTGTGCTTATAAAAGATGTGCTTCCCATCTCTTCCCATGAAGCTCTACCCTTTGATAAGGCCCATGTAAGTGTAACTCTTTCATTGACTTGAGATTAGGTCCTATTAATTTCTCAAAGTATTGTAGTTTTCCCATATATAATAGTTGTGCTTTTGCTTTCAACGGGGTATGATTGTTGTTCTTTTGTTTTCAACGGGGTATGATTGTTGTGCTTTTGCTTGTTGATGATGATTTTGCTTGAACTTGGTGTCATAGAAAACTTATGAAAATTTACAAGGATTTGAGCAAGGGCTGAGCCATAAGTAATGTTTATATGAATTTGAGCTCTTATATTATATAATAACAGTCCAAGTAGCTGGGGTTGCAACTCCAACCCCACAATTAGCTTGAGTGAATTTCTTCTTCTTCTTTAATTTTTAGGTAGTACTTTTCAGTTACAAGTTGATAGCTAGTTGGCTGACTTTTCTCCCTGTTATTTTCAGTTACAGCTTTATTATTTACCTTATTTACCTTGGCATCAAATTGAACTGTACCGAACTAGAATTTGTGCACTATGAGCATAGATTAATTGATTTTGTTTGCTAATTGTTGCCTGTGGTATAGTGCTCAATTTTTTTTCTCTTGTATCTCCACATGTTTATGAGAAATTTTTGTCGGCCAAGTTACTTGTGCTTTCTAACCAACAGTAGCAGTAGCATAAGGGTCTTCATGGTCCAGTTATGTTTCATGTAGTCTTATGATAATGGGAGACTTAGGTTGCTTTAGGCTTTTTTTTTTCTTTAGTTATTATTTCTAAGCGACTTTTGTTGTCTTTGCACTTGTTTAGTTTATCAAACATGACTAATGTAAAAAATTACTTCTATTGAATTATAAATTGTCATTATGATGTCGCTCATATTATTCATTTGCTTGTTACACTGAAATTAAAGTTTTAATTATAAATTATCAGCCGAAATTATGAAAATAATTAATTGAGAAAAACAATATAAAATTATATTATATTTAACGTAGTATGTGATGAAAGCCCAAGTCATCACATATTTCAAGAATAAGTGACACCTAAAAGCGTCACATATTGGTTCAACTATGGAATTTGAGCTAAGAAAGTGTGAGGAAAGTTGGGTCACGTATAAAGCTAATAAGTGACGAATGAAAAATTCGTCACGTATACTATCGGTGACGCGTCATAGGTGATGACCCTTGTGACGCATGATATTTGTCACCTATAGATATATGTGACGAAACATGTTCCTCAGCAAATATATTTTTTCTTGTAGTGGACGACGAGTTGGAGCGACGGTGTACGGCGGATATTGGTAGGGTTTTGAACGAAGATGGAGGATCGAGATTTCTGGGAGTGTGGGATTCGAGTAAAAAGTGGTTTTCACTTTTAACTGTTACTGTTCTAAATTTTGAATTTTGATTTTTTTTTTGAATTTTTAATTTCCACGTGGATTCCTTAAAGACATTGTCCACATAGGCGCCACGTCACTATTTAATAAGAGACTTAACAGCCAGCCTAACACATGTATGAGAATGTCCCAAAATTAACACTTTAGGTATGACTCTAGGACAAAAAAAAACTTGATGTACTAAATGTTGAAAATCAAGAAACTTTAGGGTAGTAAACTAAGATTAATCCAAAATTAATACATAAAACTCAACCTGATTTGTTTTTTAACAAACGATGGTCTTTCAATAGAATCACTCACACCCAATAATACAAATCATGAACTCAATGATGATGACCTTGGGAAATATCTTTGATAAAAGCATCAAGGTTAGTGTCCGATGAGCCACCTTTAGCAATTGCTCCTTGACAAGTCTTCTAAAGTTGTTTTGCTCTTTCCCTCATCTCTTTTCCCTCATTGCTTTCCAAATCCATAAACCTCCTTACAAGTTGTGCAATTTCCTCTCTAGTCATCATATGTTCAGCCCCCACTTTCCTCTTCACCCTATATCCAATCTTCCAATCTTCCACAATTTGTTTACTATTGGGAACCTGGTCCCAGAATATAGGGCAAGTGAGAACAGGAAGACCAGCATAAACAGCTTCTATAGTGGAACCCCACCCACAGTGTGACCAAAACCCGCCAATCGAATCGTGACACAACACCCTCAATTGGTCACACCAAGGCATCACCAAACCCATATGACCAACACTTTCTTTCAACCTAGACGCATCTCCACGAGCCACCAACAAAAACCTAACACCACTGTCCCTCACCCCAAAAACAATTTCATCCATTTGGGTTCGTGATACCGAGAGGAAGCTTCCCATGAAGATGTACAAGACTGAGGTTTTAGGTTGAGAATCTAGCCAATGCAAATAACTAAGGCCATCGTGAGGTATAGAAAAGCTTTCTGAAAGCTGAAAGTATGGTATGGTTGGGCCAATAGGATAGACATGTATAGGAAGTTTGGCTTTTAAGTTATCGAACACTTGGGACTCAAGCTCATAGATTGAAGTGGATAAGAAATATTGTGCTTTGTACATGCTTGAAGTAGTTTCCAAGGCTCTATGCAGGAGTTGGCGATCGTTTCCAAAGAGAACTGTGGGAAAATCTGCTATTCGTGTGGTGGAAATTCCTGGAATGTAGTCTATTACCTCATCTCCACGCTCTTTTGTACATTAGGCACAAAGAATCATTAAACCCACAATAAATTTCAACACTGCATATATGTTTGTCTATAGCATGAATCTAATTCATTCATAATAGTTATGTGATAGACTGACATGTAACCTCTTTTTCATGCGTGACTCAATTTATTGTTCATTTATTTCCGACAAGTATCACACTATGCATCTAATTTGTTTCTTATAAGTAAGACACTATGACTTAAGGTATGTTTGGGTGAGAAATTTTCAAATTTTAGGAGATTTAGGTACAGCAAAGAAGAAATACATCATAAAAAAAATTAGACATAACGAATTAAAAATGAATTTACATGAACATTACAAAAGTGCGTAAAAGGGATTTATATTTGACACTTGTCAAGTAGTTATTTTCAAATTTATCTCACGTGTCTTTGTAATGCTTATAGTGCAAAAAATTTAATATTTCTTTTTTCCGACAAGTGAAGTAGAAAATTCGATGTCAGGGCAGGCATGAGTCATTTCAACCATTAATGCACGTGGGATCCAGAAGTTGACACCCACATGTAAATGTACGCAATATAGTCATTGATGATAATTCACGCACCTAACACATCAACAGGGAAGTGGCCATTTTGCTTGAGTAGCTCAAAGTGATGGAACAACGTAAACACCAACGCCGACATAGGCCAAAACGAAGCCACCGGAATGTTCCTTCCGTTCCCCACCCTCACAGCCCAAACCAGGAACGGGTCAGCAACTATGACATTCACCGGTTGCTGGAGATCGCGTTCAAGCAGCAGCTGGTCGAATGGGCCCTCCAGCTCGGTGTTCACAGCTTCCACAAATCCTGGAAAGTTGGTTGCTCGAACGAGCTCTGAGGGTATCATGTTTGGTAGCGTGGAGAATCGGATGTTGTTCGGTTTAGGGTCGGAGTCGATGAATCCTTGCCACTCTTCGGTGACGACAAGGGTGATGAGAATGTCAGGTTTTTTTGAAGATAGTAGTTTGCAGAAATTCATCATCGGATTGATATGGCCTCTGCCGGGATAGGGCAGAGCCATGACGTGGCAGACTGGCATTCGCTCAAGTTTCACTGTACTCATTCTCTCTTGTGGAAAGATTGAAATATTGAAGTGTACTAGTGCTAGGGTTGGTGTTGCAATATATATAACATAATTGGAGCAATGAACCCTGAATTTTAGCTTAATTGGAACTTTAGTTTAGTTTTAGAACTACAAATCCCTGAGCATTGATTCCTGAACTTGTTATAATGTGAAACAATTGTCCTTTAAACTAACTCTGTTAACAATTCTGTCAATATTTTGCCGCTTTAAACCTTTTATTTTGGTTTAAGTTCTAATGTAACTAGCCAAAATAACCATTGCTCCATATTAAAACAAGTTTAGCAACTAATACACATAAGTTTTAGTTCAGAGATCAAAGCTTTAATTTGACTAAAGTTGAAAGACCATGAAAGAATCATCAAGAATAAATACAGAGACTGTAAAGTTGTTGGGATTTAGGTCATGCGAAAGAGATGTGAACATATATTTATCTCATACATATTTGTCGTGGGCAATGAAACCAAATTATGTACAACAACAATTTCCTTAATGCTTCTTCCTTTATTCTTTTTAATTCACGATATGAACTTATTATCTGTTGCAACAAAGTAGAAATTAATGTCACTAGACTATATTGTCATTAACAATACTTCTTACAGCTTGATAGGTCACTTATAAACGCTTCAATATTGGAATAAGACGAACCACTCTTTCGAACTGCTTGCCGACAAATGTCTCGAATCTCTCTTGCTTGCCTCCTAATGTCTTTCCCTTCCTCACTTTCCAAATCCATAAACCTTTTAACAATTCCTTTAATTTCCTCTCTAGCCACCAAAATTTCTTCTCCTCCCATACGCTTCTTCACCTTCCACCCAATCTTCCAATCCTCCACAATCATCTTACTATTGGGCACTTGGTCCCAATATATAGGAAAAGTCAACACTGGAAGGCCGGAAAAAATAGCTTCCGAGGTCGAATTCCAACCACAATGAGACCAAAACCCACCAATACAAGAGTGACACAATACTCTCAATTGGTCACACCAAGGCACCACAATCCCCATCTCACCACACTTCTCTTGCAACTCCAAAGCTTCCGCACGTGCCGCCCAAAAGAATCGGACCCCACTCTCTCTCAAGCCAAGTGCGATTTCCTCCATTTGGGCTTTGGATGCTGAATGCAAACTCCCTTGCGACATGTGACCCTCTTGGTTGCTTATCTAGCCAATCAAAATATTGGGACTCATTGGGCTTAGGTTGGGCCTCAATGGGCCTTGTTTGGGCCCCCACCTTGAAATGAGGTATTAAGGGCCCAATGTGGTAAACAGGAATCGAAAGTTTTTCTCTCAACGCGTCGATAACTTGGGCTTCAAGCTCGTACACCGAAGGCAACAGAAGCCATCGTGCTTTGGGTAGACTTGAAATTGCTTCTAGTATTCGATCCAAGACGTTAATCCCTTTGCCGTAGAAACACGTGGGAAGGTCTGCCACACGTGTAGAAGGAAGTCCCGGGATGTAGTCTACGTGCTCTTCTCCTCTTTCTACACAAAAAATAAAGGACCAACTGTTATAAAAAGGACATACGGTTTGCAACAAACGTTAAATTCCTTCATATATGCAACCCAATTCAATTTAATTTTTTCAATGGATTATCCGAATTATGTAAGAAAAAAAACCAAACCGAACGATCTATTTTAGTCGATTTGTTTTTCCCTCCTCTCTCACCTCCCTTTTTATCCCTCATTTTCCTCATATGCCTTTCTCATATGTCAAGCACAAAACGTGAAAGTTAAAAACTAAAAACTAAATAATGATCAAAAGACCTAAAAATGCAAATTTGGTTAGTTTTGATTTTAATTCGCAACAATCATAGGCCACAATGCTTAAATTGAAATACATGACTGAATATGACATTTAGCAACAAACAAAAAGTGGAGGTTAAAATTTAAAAACTAACTGAGTTAGTGCTGTTATTTACGTACCTGCCAAATTTACCGGGAAATGTCGATGTTGGACGAGGAGATCGTAGAAATGAAAGACGGAGTAGACTGAAGCGGACATGGTCCAAAGAGAAGCCACCGGAATATTCCTCAGATTACCTATCTCAACAGACCACACAATGTGCGTGTCCGCAATCAAGGCAGTAACCGGCGGCTCGAGCCGGTCGAGGAGCTCTTCGACCGGGGCTCTTATTTTTCTCAAGACAGTTTCGTAGAAACTGGGTGAGTCGGCGCCTCGGCCTATCTCGGAGGGGATGACGTTGGGAATGGTGGCGAAGACTACGTTGTCGGGTTTCGGATCCGACCCTATGAATCCGAGCCACTCCTCGGTGACTATTAAGGTAACAAGGAAGTTGATGTTGCTATCGGCGGCGTTGAGGAAAGCGAGGGAGTTGCAGAGGCACATCATTGGGTTGATGTGGCCGCGGCTGGGTATCGGCAGCGCGACCACATGGTGTGTATTGGTTTGAGAGGAATTTGGGAAGTCCATCGGATGTGGGAAGGTGGAGAGTGGGGAGTCCGAAGCTCCGAAGCTGAAGATAAAAAGAAGAGCGCGGGAAGAAGACGACAAACAAAAAGCAAGGCTTTCTAACCCAACATATATTTTAATGCAAATATTTCTCAGCACAATCACAAAGCATCAAACTTTTCATATTATTCCAACAAAAAAAGAACCTTTTTTTTTATCAAATTATTATTATGGAAAACATATTGAGGTAGAATATATCAAACATAAAAAAATAAAAAAAACAAAAAAAAAACTATAAGCTTTAGTAAATCTCCAAGAAAAGTAAATTTCTGTTAAACTAATAAGCAAACATTGTAAAAAACTATTGTAGCTACTAAATTTAACTTTTCATGTACAAAAACACTCTTTACTTTAACAAACTTTAAATATTTTATTATTAATAATTTAAACTCAATCTACTCATACGAAGATAAAAAGGTGGCGTCCAACTTGAGGAAATTAGCCACGTCTTTGGTTGATGTCATGCATCCATGGGATAAAGGAAAATAAGAATGAAAAAACGTAGGATAATGGTTCAGAGGTAGAATCGCAATTGAATTGCAATTTGCTTTATGAGTGCATTTGAAAGCATCACTTAGGCATCAAGTTGTAATTTTTAAGGTCAACCAGTTCGCACGTCTGATTGGACTTAGTGCTAAAACTATTAAGTGAAAGTCCTAGGATGAGTACTAATTTAACGCAGAGGTATAAATAAATTCCAACTTAAAACTAATCCAAATTATGATTTAAATTAACCAGTTTTGCAAACTAAGGGGGGTGTATTCAATTGAGATTTTGAGCTAATTTAACGTAGAGGTATAAATAAATTCCAACTTAAAACTAATCCAAATTATGATTTAAATTAACCAGTTATGCAAACTAAATCCTACACAAATATTCAGCATAAATATAAAGAGTACGCACATGATGTAGGATTTAACGAGGCAAAACCCACCACTGGAAAAATCCTCGGACTACAAAGCCAAGAAGCACTAAGAAAGAAAGAATACATAAGGACTTACAAAAACTCATCAACTAGACACCCATACTAGTTGGCAGCTTTGCCTTCGCGCTTTACTACTCGATCTTTCGTTAGTCTTCGAGTTGAAGTGGCACAACACTAACGCGGTCGTCAATCATCTTTTCCTCAAACTTTGCAAGAAACTAACTCAATCATGCAAAATGTATATATGATAGAGTGTTTGTTGAAAAACAATCAATTACAAAAATCACAAGACACATTTTCATAATTGACATTCAATTAACTCAAAGGAAACCAGCATGAAAAATAATATTTTCTCTTAAAAACACATGTTGTGGAAAACACAAGATAGCAGCAGTATAAAAATTATTTTTCCTGCTCAAAACACAAAGGTGCTACCTTTCAATTCTTTTGTCAAAAACGAATATTCATGCACACCTTTTTTCAAGGACCTGACATCTTATATATAGACAAAATCACCACACCGAAAAAACAAGATGAGAATGGCAAAACCTTTTCCATATCCAGATAAACAATCAGTGTATTATCAAAGCATGCAATTAGATAAATCCCACCAACAAAAGATATGTTTTAGTATTTTTATAAATGTTAAAGGATAACTCATCTGAAAGAGATAAAACATGTAATGGGTAAGAGTCATATCCCAAATACACAATCATGAGATATCTGATGAATGCAGTTGGATGCATGCATGCGTGCACACGTACCTGAATAAGTATCTCGTTTACGTAAATCCTTGTGATCGAAAGTGTGAGACATCCTTAGACTTAAACCATTACAATTGAAAATATGTAACAAATCTACGGTATTACAGAATAAGCCATTTTGTCAAGAATTGCTAATTTTACACTAACAATGTCCCCCTTTGGTATTTCCTAGACAAAACCCTCAATCACATAATTTCAGAAAAAATATTAAAAAGCATGCACTGAAGTCTGTAACCTGCACACATTAAACAAAATACCCGTGACATACAAAAGATAGATGTTGCAATAAAAGTAGGCTTTATTAATTAGAAATAAAGATAATCATTCAAACATCTTTTCTCGTCAAAGAAACTCTCGCCAAACTAAAATACTCTCCTAGCTAAAATCTCTCCCCTAGCTATATTCTCTCCCCCTAGCTACAATCTCTCCCCTTTTTTGTCTCAGGGAAAGCCAAAAGAAACATAATCAGTCATCGTTGGTCATCGAATCTTCATCGGTATTCCACTCGAGATCTTCCTCTGGATCTTCTTCGGGATCGTCATCGAATCTGTCCCCCTAGCTATAATCATTCTAACATATTTTCTCATCAAATTCAGTTCTGTTATCGGTTCTGAGTCTTATCACACGATCATTTGAAGCGACTCTATCATTTTGAATTTTATTCAGCAAACCGCAGAATGCTCCACGATGCTCTCGATTCTTCTGTCACCTTCACCTCCCCCGCATAAGTAAGAAAGTTGCATTTTTTTTAAAGTATTAAGGTCAATTAAGTTGCATATTTTTTTTTTTAAAATAAAGTAAAAAAGTGTACAAAACTGATTTTACATGAATTTGAAACTGATTCTGCAAAAATGGTTGAATACGGTTTAAATTGATTCTGCAAAAATAGTCGAGAACGGATTAAATTGATTATGCAAATATGGTCGAAGACGGGTTGAACTGATTTTGCAAAAAATGGTCGAGAACGGGTTGAACTGATTCTGCAAAAATGGTTGAAGAATAATTGAACTGATTTTGCAAATGGTCGAGGACGGGTTGAACTAATTCTGCAAAAAAGATCGAGGACGGTTTGAACTAATTTTGCAAAAATGGTCGAAGACGGGTTGAATTGATTTTGCAAATGGTCGAGGACGGGTTGAAATGATTCCGCAAAAATGGTCAAAGACGGGTTGAATTGATTATGCAAAAATGGTCGAGAAATGATTAAATTGATTATGCAAAAATGTCCGATGATGGGTTGAACTGATTCTGCAATATGGTCGAAGACGGGTTGAACTGATTATGCAAAAATGGTTCAAGACTAATTGAACTGATTATAGTAATAAATGATACAAACTTATACTACATATAGTTTCAAAACTTGTTCTGCATCAATAGTTGAGGATTGGTTGAGTTTATGACACATATTAATTTTGTTGGAGTTGTGAGGGTTGAGTTCTATTAAAAGCCTTAAATCTTAGGGGTATGGTTGATATTTAAAACATTGTTTTCATGTTTTTTGGGATGTGCCTTAATTGTTTTTATACTTTTGTTTTTCCTTGACATGTTTAAAAACTAGTGGAGTTCTTTGAAATATAGTAAAAATTGTTGTCTCTATATATAAAGCTCCCTAAAAAAACAAATAAAAATGTGTATATTAATAAATTCAAATATTTAATAGGAGGCATTAAAAAAATACATATTAATTAATTTGAATTAAGGACACATCAATCAACTATAATCAATACGTAATCTAATACAGATTTTTATTAAATTTAAATCTTTTTCAAGGACTAAAGTTAAAATGCCCCTTATTGTAATTTATAAATATTGTAATATTTTCTACACATCAATACAAAAATACATAATTCACGCTTTGATATGACAACACCCAGGTGAGGTGAGTACTGAGAACATCTCCTGGATTCTTCTATTTGTCTCATATTCCATATATATTTGTGGTGGGCAATGAAACCAAATTAATATACAACAACAATTTCCTTAATGCTTCTTCCTATGCGAACTTATTATCTCTAATAATAAAGTAGAAAGTAAATGTTAGACTATATTGTCATTAACAATGCTTTTCACATCTTGATAGGTCACTTATAAACGCTTCAATGTTGAAATAAGACGAGCCACCCTTTCGAACTGCTTGCCGACAAATGTCCCGAATTTCTCTTGCTTGCCTCCTAAGGTCTTTCCCTTCCTCACTTTCCATATCCATAAACCTTTTAACAATCCCTTTAATTTCCTCTATAGTCACCAAAATTTCTTCGTCTCCCATACCCTTCTTCACCTTCCACCCTATCTTCCAATCCTCCACAATCATCTGACTATTAGGCACATGGTCCCAATATATAGGAAAAGTCAACATTGGAAGGCTGGCAAAAATAGCTTCCGAGGTCGAATTCCAACCACAATGAGACCAAAACCCACCAATACAAGAGTGACACAACACTCTCAATTGGTCACACCAAGGCACCACAATCCCCATCTCACCACACTTCTCTTGCAACTCCAAAGCTTCCTCACGTGCCACCCAAAAAAACCGGGCCCCACTCTCCCTCAAGCCACATGCGATTTCCTCCATTTGGGCTTTGGAAGCTGAATGCAAACTCCCTTGTGACACGTACAAAACCGACCCTTTTGGTTGCTTGTCTAGCCAATCAAAATATTGGGACTCGTTGGGCTTAAGTTGAGCCTCAATGGGCCTTGACTGTGCCTCCACCTTGAAATGAGGTATTGTGGGCCCAATAGGGTAAACAGGAATTGGAAGTTTCTCCCGCAACGCGTCAATAACTCGGGCTTCAAGCTCGTACACCGAAGGCAACATAAGCCATCGTGCTTTGGACGGGCTTGAAATTGCTTCTAGTGCTCGATCCAAGACGTTAAGCCCTTTGGCGTAGAAACACGTGGGAAGGTCTGCCACACGTGTAGAAGGAAGTCCCGGGATGTAGTCAACCTGCTCTTCCCCTCTTTCTACAGAAAAAATGAAAGACAAAATGTTATAGGGTAGTGTTATCCACCCGTCCATTTTTACTTTCAATACATTTTTTTTTAATTTTGGACTGTCAGATCGAATGAATTGAAAACGATTAATAACAAAAAGTTAACAAACGTGTATGGGAGAATTCAATGGTGGAGCTAGAAATTTTTCATCGAATGGGATGGGATAGCTTAAAGATTTAAATTTTTATAAA
This sequence comes from Heteromeles arbutifolia, assembly GCA_024362995.1. Lineage (NCBI taxonomy): Eukaryota > Viridiplantae > Streptophyta > Magnoliopsida > Rosales > Rosaceae > Heteromeles > Heteromeles arbutifolia. The sequence goes on from JANCRC010000003.1 coordinate 5,232,166, forward strand.
CAAAGAAACTTGATACTATATTTTTTACAGTATCAGCTAGCTTAAGAAGATTTTCACAAGGTGAGCTAAGAATTTTCGTTATTCAAACAAATTCAAACTTGTACATGTACAATAAGCGATGAGAAAAAAGATGTGAGAAAAAGAGATGATTTCCAAACTGTATTATATAATTAAACCGAAAGAATTGTAATCAGTACTAATTATATGGTGGGCTACATTTAGTAAAAATTACATGTAAAATTTTATTTTCTACTAAAAGATACCTGGGCTACAGCCCAAGGTAGCCCTTAATGTGGCTTCGTCGGTGGGAAGATTAAAGTAAGTGTGTGGATATCATTATCTATATTATGAATCAGTCGTGCTTTCAACCGGATTATCTGAATTATTAAGAAAAAAACCAGACCAAACGATTTGTTTTTCATTCCTCTGTCTCCTCTCTTCTTTATCCCTCATTTTCCTCATATGTCAAGCACTAATCGTGAAAATTAGAAACTCAAAACTAAACCATGGAGGTAAAAATTTAGAAACTGACTGAGTTTGTGCTGTTATTTACGTACCTACCAAATTTACCGGGAAATGTCGATGTTGGACGAGGAGATCGTAGAAATGAAAGACGGAGTAGACTAAAGCGGACATGGTCCAAAGAGAAGCCACCGGAACATTCCTCAGGTTCCCTATCTCAATTGACCACACCAAGTACGTGTCCGTAATCAAGGTAGTAACCTGCGGCTCGAGCCGGTCGAGGAGGTCTTCGATCGGGGCTCTCATTTTTCTCAAGACGGTTTCGTAGAAACCGGGGGAGTCGGCACCTCGGCCGATCTCGGAGGGGATGACGTTGGGAATGGTAGCGAAGACTACGTTGTCGGGTTTCGGATCCGACCCGATGAATCCCAGCCACTACTCGGTGACTATGAAGGTTACAAGGAAGTCTATGTTGCTGTCGGCAGCGTTGAGGGAAGCAAGGGAGTTGCAGAGGCACATCATCGGGTTGATGTGGCCGCGGCCGGGTATCGGCAGCGCAGCCACATGGCGTGTAATGGTTGGAGAGGAATTTGGGAAGTCCATCGGATAGGAAGGTGGAGAGTCCGAAGCTCCGAAGCTCCGAAGTGGAAGATAAGAAGAAGAGCGCAGAAAGAAGACGACAAACACAAAGCGATCGTTTCCAACCTAACATATATTTTAGTGCAACTATTTCTCATTTCTCAGCACAATCACAAAAGCATCAAAGGTTTCCGAACTTTTTTATTTTAGTCCACAAAAGGAAAGGTATTTTATCAATTATTAATGCACGGGACTAAATTTTGTAAACTAAATAACATGAAAGTTGACGATTAGATTATTAATTAATATTGATTAACGTACTTATTTTTTATTGGTGATATATCATTTAATTTACAAATTTAGTCTCCCCAGCATTACTGACACACCCCGTCCCGGAGGAGGGCATGCTGGCCGTCACGTGAGAGTGACGTAACCATTTACACAGTTCGGAAGCTTTAGAGGTACCATTACTAAGATATAACATCGGAAGGTGTATCCTACATTTGTGATTTCTGTCAGAACACCGTTGGATTCCTTGTGGCCACGAAAGCTCAGCTGCCTAGAAATTGGAGGGGCGCAAAACAAAGTTGAGTGGGTCAGTAAAACAAAGCTTTTCCAAAACATTTTATCTCATTATCAAAGCGCTAACCCCTCGCCGTAAAACCTGTATACTTTCCTAGAAAATAGCATATATATGCATATAACGTCATAAATCTCATTTCATAATTTAAAATCAGTATTATGAAAGTATGCCATGCCAGATGCATAAATATATATATATAACAGGTGAAATAACAAATCAACCGGAGACCATGCAGTGGTCCTGTACGGTTAATCATATAGCTCAATACCTATGCATGCACACGAGTCGGAACCACTGAGTGGTTTGTACGACAGGACTCGGTGTAATAATACGCTCTAGTGCTACACTCATCAAAACGGCCGTGCGAATAATCGCAAGTCACCTACGAGTCAGAACCACAAAAGTGGTCTGTACGACAGGACTTACACCTACTTGGATCCAAGGGAGTGTGCGGTGCGGGGGGTGAATATCAACACAAGCACTAACACCGGTGGTGCAGGTTATGAGCTCTCAACTCAATCACATCATCAACATAATATAACTCACCTGATACTTACCTGTGCATCCACCGCACCATTTCACACATATGCATCATATATCACATCATTTAATTCAAATCAATTCTATGCATGGCATTTTAAAACATACTTTCATTTAAATTCGATTTCTGGGAAAAATCAATAAGTATATATAGGTATATAATGAAAACAACTACCCACTCACAGGTATAACGAAGGGTCATAACTCCCGAGCCTCGATTGATGGCGCTCGTCCTCAGGATTGTCCTCACCTATAAGCATAATAATCGAATAAACGTTATTTAATGTGCATAACCAACATTAGGTAATAACTTCTCATACAATGCTCAATTGGGGTGTAAGAATATACCAACGTGATCTACACAACCTCACAAACATCCCCATATTTTTAGAAAAATTTTCCGACCACCCACGCGCCGACCACGCGCGAGCACGTGCCAGGCACATTGACGGCATCAGTTAACGCCGTCAGGAATATTCCGTTATTTCCAAGTATATTCCGTTAAAACTAACCTGACTCCGTTAGGTTCCGTTAAGAATATTCCGTCAACTTGACGGAATATTCCCCTTTCTTCTCCTGCGCACCTCGCCGGCTACCGCCGTTCGCCGCCGTCTGCAACTCGCCGGAAAACTGGAAAATTTTTAAAACCTTATATCCCATTCGATTCTTCACCAAAACTCATGAAACTAGTCTCATTTTAAAGCTTACAACAAGTAGAATAGAACCTTACAAATTTTAAGCCTTGAAAATCACAAAATCTCGTCGGAGGAAGCTCGAATTTCCGGCCAAAACCTGCAACTCGCCGATCTTGAGTTAACGATGTCCAAATCCTTCAAACGAACGTCCCCGAGCCTCGTGTAGACCTCTTACAGCTTCCTAGAAGCTTAAAATCTCCTAAAAATCACGCAATAACATTTGCATGAACAGTGTATAGGCACGGGTTAAGGTTTTAACGTGAAATCGGGGGTGCTCATACCGGAAACTGGTGTCTTTGAACTCGTAGCACCACGAGGAACACAATGGTGTCCTTAAACTTCTCGATCTGTAAGGTAAGAAAGGGTTTTAGGGTGTGTCCATACGAAATGGAAGAGAGAGAGGGCCTGTGAGGGAGATATACGGGGGAGAGGAGATAGAGAATGAGTGGTGTGTGTGTTGGTTTTTGTGTGGTCCAAAAGCCACCAATCAAATACCCAAAACAAGTTTTGTTCTAATTGGGTCCAATTATTTAGGACTTGATATAATTGCCCCAATTTCTTAACCCAAAACACAAACGTTCACCCAACGCTCAAGGGCATTTCCGTCAATTCACGTCCTCGAGCATAAAATATTCCAATATCTCGGGATGGGTTGTTACAATCTACCCACCTTATAAAAATTTCGTCCTCGAAATTTACATAACCAAAAACATCCACTAGTATTCATAAAACAACCTTGGGTACATCTCTCTCATTCGTTTCTTTGTTTCTCAAGTAGCTTCTTCCATTAAATGGTTTCTCCACAAACTTTGACCAATTGCACTGTCTTACTTCTCAAAATCTTATCTTTCCAATCCAAAATAGTCACTGGTTCCTCATCATAAGTCAAATCCAAATAAATTTCCAATGGTTGAGGAGGAATCACATGCCAATGATTTACGAAATAATGACGAAGCATTGAAACCTAGAAGACACCATGTACCTTAGACAATTCTGACGGCAACTCAAGCCTGTAAGTAACTTCACCGACTCGTTCGATGATCTTGTAAGGTCTGATATATCTAGAACTTAACTTGCCTTTCTTTCCAACCCGAAATGCACTTTTCCAAGGTGAAAATTTCAAAAATACTCAATCACCAACCTCCTACACTTGATCAGTGGTACGCCGATCCGTTAGGCGTCTTTGACTATCCTGAGCCGTTTCCAAGTTAGAATTAATCACTCGAACGTTCTGAGTAGTCTCCCCTCTTATCTCAGTACTTAACTTTCATACCCTTTTGAGGTCAAACCTTTTACTCCTCAAAATACCTTCCATCCACTAATCCAAAAATCGAAACGCATGACACCGTTTTCAGGGGCCTTATGGTGTCATCTTCAGGGAAACTGGTGTGACCAACATACCCAAAAAGTTCAACAGATCCATAAGCCTCAATCTCTTTTCCATAAAACAAATAAATAATTGTTGCACTTGTTTAGAAAGGTTACTACTCCCTCATTGAATAACATACTTGCATTAGAAAGTCGATTAACATTCATCCAAATTCCATCACCACCATTTAGTTACGAGGAAAACTTGTATGCAAAATCCAAAGTAATATTTTCCCATTTTCACTGCATGACGGAAAGCGATTGTGTCAATCCAAAAGGTTTCTTTCTTTCCGCTTTAACCTGCCGACAATTGACACATCTACTAACATATCAGCAATTTCCTCTTTTACAACCTGATCAATAATAACATGGTCAAACGATATGATACATCTTAGTTCCTCCTAGATGCATTGCATAACTGAACAATGTGCTTCATCCAAAATTTCTTTCTTTAATTCCATATTATTTGGCACATACATTCTATTCTCTTGCACAAGTATGCCATCTGATCCTCTAATTTTGAGATCTTTCTTTTTCTCTTAACCCCTTCAAGGAAATAGCTCTTGAATTTCCTTATCATTAATCTGTGCCTCGAGCACTCGATCAATTGGTACTGGCCTGACTTGAAAACTAGCAAGCATGGCTACTTCTCGATCTTCTATTCCCAATTCTACTCCAGTATACCTCAAATCTGTAAAAAAAAAAGAACATGACAAGCCTCCAAAACATTGATCTTCACTGAAGTCTTCCTGCTAAGTGCATCAGCCACAACATTTGCACGATCACCCTGGTCGTGCAATTATAATCACTAAGCAACTCAATCCACCTTCGTTGCTTAAGATTAAAATCCCTCCAAATAAACAGATACTGGAGACTCTTATGATCTGTAAAATCTTGAATTTCTCACCATAAAGATAATGTCTCCAAATCTTCAAAACCAAAATGATAGCTGCTAATTTCAAATCATAATTAGGGTAATTCATCTCACGAAGTTCAGTTGCTATGAAGAATAAGCAACCACCCTACTGTGTTGTCTCAACACGCGTCCCAAACCATCCAACGAGGCATCACTGTAGACCTTGTAATTACCGCTATCATCTGGGAATGCTAGAATAAGTGCATGAGTGAGGAAATACTTCAACTGCTGAAACTTGTTCACAATTTCATCCCACTCAAGCTTAACCTCTTTTCTCGCCAATGGTAAGGCAATGACTGAAAAATTCTTAATAAACCGTCCCTAATATCCTGCTAAGCTAAGAAGGCTCTGAACCTTAGTCACGGTTCGTAGTTGTTCCAAATTCTTAACCGTTACTACCTTTTAAGAATCCACTTGAATACTTTAAACAATTATAACATGCCCCGTAAATGCCACTTGATTCATCCAACTTTGGCATTTACTAAACGTAGCATACTACCAATGCTCCCTCAAGCTTTGCAGTACCAATTTAGATGTCTAGCATATTCTGCTCTAGTCTGATAGCATACCAGAATATCGTCAGTGACCAATAACAAACCTGACGAGATATTGCTGGAATACTTCATTCATCAAACTCATAAAAGTAGCAGGCGCATTTGTCAATTCGAATGGTGTCACCAAAACTCATATTGACCATAATGAGTCCTGAAAGTTATCTTAGGGACATCCTCACCGAAAATCTTAAATGGGTTAATAACCAGACTACAAGTTAATCTTCGAAATACACAAGCACCTCTAAACTGATCAAACAGATCATCAATGCGCGGCAATGGATAACGGTCCTCAATCGTTACCCGATTCAATTGCCTATAATCAATGCATAGCCTTAATGTCCACTTTCTTTCTCACAATTAAACTGGGCTCTCAAATGTGACATACTAGGTTGAATGGAACCTTTATCAACCAATTCTTGCAATTGAATTTTTCCAATTTCCCTAACTCAGCCTGAACCAATCCGTAAAATTAGATCTGTGCCTGGAGACAAATTAATAGTGAACCCCACAACTCTTTCTGGCGGCAATCTGGGTAAGTCATCCGGAAATACCACAGGAAGATGTCTAACCACCTTGACATCTTCCACACTACTTAAAGTAGCATCATTTAGCACCATGTGAGCTAGGTATTCCTAGCAGCCTTCCGAAACCATTTCCTTGCTCTTACAGCAGAAATAACGGCATGCCTCACTCCATTTTGCTCACCCACAAAAGTAACCTCTGGTACTCCCGTGCGATGGAAAGTAACTAATTTCCCATAACGCTTTATCTTGGCACGATCATAACGCAACCAATCTGTGCCTAAAATCACATCAAAATCCACAGTTTCTAACGGGATAAGATTCACTGGCATAACCACTTCTTCCACCATCACTGGACACCCTGGATAACCATAACCACCTTATAAAATGACCTACATGTTTACTTGCTTAACGAATCCAACGAATAAGTTATGGATATTACGGTCTGCAGCCCGCAATACCGATAACTCACTGTTGTCTCGATAAGTAAGCAACAATTCCCAAGGGTGCATTATTAGCATCTTGCCCTCCATTAGAAATACACATACACGCCTTGATTGTGCTTTTCCATTACTCTCTTGGCAACAACATTAATAATAAGAATATATCAGCCGGAGTCAGCTAGTATGACCTGTACGACTGAATCTATAGCTCAACCATCCAGCCGGAGTCACCTCGTGTGACCTGTACGGCTCTAACCCTGCACACCACAGCCTATCTGACCATAACTACTAGATCCAGAAACCCGCTGAATCGGTGTGGATGGTGGCAAAGAAGACTGCTGGGCATCAGCCGATTCTAGAGACAATTTGCAGTTCCACATCCCATTTATCCACATGTAAAACATCCACTGCTTCCCGCCTACACTATCCAAAGTGTCTGCTATTGTACCCACGTCACAAGGTACATTTTCCTCAACTAGAGTCACCCTGCCTTTGATATCTAGGATCTTAGTAAATCTACCACCTCTCATCTGACCAGTGGCACTAAAACCTCAGCTAGAAGAACTAGAACTAGCTTCACTTCTTTTGAAACTCTGAGTCTTCTAAGGTCCTTGAGATGACTAACCTCTATCTTTGTCGTCTTTCCTCTGATTCCCAATCTTTTCTTTTTCTTCATCCTATCGTTGGACAAAATCTCAGAGTCCTCAATTCTCAACAAGATCTCACAAAACTTCTAGTAAGATGCATGATGGGTAGTGGTCATCAAAGAACGCCATTTATAGTACCCAGCTTAAAACGACATAACATTTCCACCGGATTAGCAACAATATCCAGATGGTAACGAGACAGTCCGTAACTTTCTATAATATTCATTCGCCGCCATCTTTCCTGGTCTCAAATTGGTAAACTCTTGCTTCTCACCATCAATATGCTAGAGGAACGAATCTTTTCTTAAACAGTTATTTAAACAACTCTCATTCGGCTGTTTCTTCCAGTAACATCAAATAACACTCCTGTCTCCACCAGGATGCAAATTCAATACTCAGAAACCAGGTAGTCATCTCGACCTACCTTTCAAAAGAAAGATTCTATTGACTTGCATAAACCGGAACGTCTTTTCCAAATGATTAAGCCACTACTCTGCTTCCTCAGGTCTTTCATTCCCATAAAGTGATTAAGCTTTAACTTATAATTAGTCACAATAGAAGTTCTTTGGATAATGGACTGAATCGCAATAGTACTAGCTTCCCCTAACCGAGCTACATCAGGGAACTAAACTCATTTGAACGACGTGGCTCACTACGAGGCAGTATAATTCCAACAGAAGACACTAGGAATTGTCAAGATACACAGGACTGCAACCTAGGCTCGGATACCAACTGACACACCTCATCCCGGAGCAGGGCGTGCTGGCCGTCACGTGAGAGTGACGTAACCATTTACACAGTTCGGAAGCTTTAGAGGTACCATTACTAAGATATAACACCGGAAGGTGTATTCTACATTTTTGATTTCTGTCATAACACCGTTGGATTCCTTGTGGCCACCAAAGTTCAGCTACCTAGAACCTGGAGGGGCGCAAAACAAAGTTAAGTGGGTCAGTAAAACAAAGCTTTTCCAAAACATTTCATCTCGTTATCAAAGCGCTAACCCCTCGCCGTAAAACCTGTATACTTTCCTAGAAAATAGCATATATACGCATATAACGTCATAGATCTCATTTCATAATTTAAAATCAGTATTTTGAAAGTATGCCATGCCAGATGCATAAATATATATATAAAACCGGTGAAATAACAAATCAATCGGAGACCCTGCAGTGGTCCTGTACGGTTAATCATATAGCTCAATACCTATGCCTGCACACGAGTCGAAACCACTGGGTGGTCTGTACGACAGGACTTGGTGTAATAATACGCTCTAGTGCTACACTTATCAAAACGGCCGTGCGAATAATCGCAAGTCACCTACGAGTCGGAACCACAAAAGTGGTCTGTACGACATGACTTACACCTACTTGGATCCAAGGGAGCGTGCGGTGCGGGAGGTGAATATCAACACAAGCACTAACACCGGTGGTGCAGGTTATGAGCTCTAAACTCAATCACATCATCAACATAATATAACTCACCTGATACTTACCTGTGCGTCCACCGCACCATTTCACACATATGCATCATATATCACATCATTTAATTCAAATCAATTCTATGCATGGCATTTTAAAACATACTTTCATTTAAATTCGATTTCTGGGAAAAATCAATAAGTATATATAGGTATATAATGAAAATAACTGCCCACTCACAGGTATAACGAAGGGTCATAACTCCCGAGCCTCAATTGATGGCGTTCGTCCTCAGGATTGGCCTCACCTATAGGCGTAATAATTGAATAAACGTTATTTAACGTGCATAACCAACATGAGGTAATAACTTCCCATACAATGCTCAATTGGGGTGTATGAATATACCAACGTGATCTACACAACCTCACAAACATCCCCATATTTTTAGAAAAATTTTCCGACCACCCACGCGCCGGCGAAGGCACGGCTAGACGCGCCGGCCACGCGCGGGCACGTGCCAGGCACACTGACGGCGTCAGTGAACGCCGTCAGGAATATTCTGTTATTTCCAAGTATATTCCGTTAAAACTAAGCTGACGCCGTTAAGTTTCGTTAAGAATATTCCATCAACTTGACGGAATATTCCCCTTTCTTCTCCTGCGCACCTCGCCGGCAACCGCCGTCCGCCACCGTCTGCAACTCGCCGGAAAACTGGAAAATTTTTAAAACCTTATATCCCATTCGATTCTTCACCAAAACTCATGAAACTAGTCTCATTTTAAAGCTTACAACAAGTAGAATAGAACCTTACAAATTTTAAGCCTTGAAAATCACAAAATCTCGTCAGAGGAAGCTCGAATTTCTGGCCAAAACCTGCAACTCGCCGATCTTGAGTTAACGATGTCCAAATCCTTCAAACGAACGTCCCCGAGCCTCGTGTAGACCTCCTACAGCTTCCTAGAAGCTTAAAATCTCCTAAAAATCACGCAATAAAATTTGCATGAACAGTGCATAGGCACGGGTTAAGGTTTTAATGTGAAATCGGGGGTGCTTATACCTGAAACTGGTGTCTTTGAACTCGTAGCACCACGAGGAACACAATGGTGTCCTTAAACTTCTCGATCTGTAAGGTAAGAAAGGGTTTTAAGGTGTGTTCGTACGAAATGGGAGAGGGAGAGGGCCTGTGAGGGAGATATACGGGGGAGAGGAGAGAGAGAATGAGTGGTGTGTGTGTTGGTTTTTGTGTGGTCCAAAAGCCACCAATCAAATACCCAGAACAAGTTTTGTTCTAATTGGGTCCAATTATTCAGGACTTGATATAATTGGCCCAATTTCTTAACCCAAAACACAAACACTCACCCAACGCACAAGGGCATTTCCGTCAATTCACATCCTTGAGCATAAAATATTCCAATATCTCGGGACGGGTTGTTACAATTACGGTTATCAAATTATTAGTTGTTTTACAACATCTTCAAGAAGGGTGCTAGGGAGACTAAATTTTGCAAATTAAATGACTTGGTAGTTAATGATTGGATTATTACTAAAGTATTGATTAACGTACTTATTTCTTATTGGTGACACATAATTTAGTTTAAAATTTTTGACTCTATTTTGTTTGGCAAAGGACATTAATTAATTAATTAAGAGTAAAGCTCCTGAGTAAACACATTGAAAATTTTTCACTCTAAACCTTTACATAGCTACGTTTTGTTATTTGTTAAGTGATGTTTCATTATTGGGTAAATTACATAGAAATCCCTCATGTTTGAGGTCTATTACAACTCCATACAACATCTTTAAAACATTTCACTTTCATACCTCACATACTATTTTATTTCAAAATAATACATCCGTTACATTTTTTATCCATTAATCCGTTAAGTGCTGATGTGTTTGCCACGCGACAAAAAAATAATTTTTTAATTAAAAAAAAAAACCTGAATCTTCTAAATTAAAAAAACAGAAAACAAAAGCTGAACCCACAACCCCCCCCCCCCCCCCCCCCCCACAAAGCCACCCAACGCGGAAGAAGAAGAGGAGATGAAAAAAGAAAAAAAAACACCCATCTTCATCTTCCTCGACCCCCCTTCCTTGCAACCCACCCCTTTCTTCCACTAGTAGAAAAACATGTTTGCGCAACGGAGCAAATTTCGTCGCGCAAAGTCCATATGCGCGACGTATAACACAAAACGTTGCGCAAACGGACTTTGCGCGACAAAGGTCAGCCTCGCGCCAAACGGTTTTGCGTGACGTATGTTCACCTATGTCGCGCGAAACGACTTTGCGCGATGACGTCCTTCGTCGCTCAAACTTTTGGTGCCAAACCAAAAAGGATTTACCGCTTTTTCCCAACTTTGCGTGACGCAGGTGGGCATGCGTCGCGCAAAACATCTTTGCGCGACGAAGACTGGCGTCGCGCAAAATAGCTTTGCGCGACGCATGCCCACCTGCGTTGCGCAAAGTCAACGACTTTTTTTACTTCATTTGATCAGTTTGGGAGGCAGAAACTGCAAACCCAGTTGCAGCAGCTACCTCCATCCCCCATCTCTCTTCAAAACCGTCTACCATATCAGGTTTGAATTGATATCAATTTTTTGTGTTTTTTCGATTGCAATGCTTCCCTTGCTCTTAAACATGATGTAAACTGAATTAGTAATATGTAGATCCTTCATGTGATTCATTTACAAAATTGAAATTGCAAAATCAAAGGAGATAACTATCTTGCTGATTTTCTTTTTCTCTATACACCAGGTAGTTCCAACAATACTTTAACCAGTAAATGTGCTTTGAAAAATATTGTGTTACTAACCTTGTTTCTACTAGTGATCTCAACATATGAGTATCTTTCGTACCTTTCCAGGATCCTTTCCATGCTGTTAATACGAAAAATTTAGGAAATTATCTACCAGAAAGTAGTCATATTATATGAGACAGACATTCATTTGATGCATATAAAAACTATGAACTTAATACAAATATTGTGTTCTTATATTAAATAACAAGCATGAAAATGCTGAAAAAATGAATTTAAGGAGGAAACATGTAACATTATATATTATCGATACTGTGTGGCTTAGAAACTTCTTTAGCTTACATACAGAAAGTTGAGCTAAAACATTATCACCTAACTAACGTTGTTGTTGATTTTTGCTATATATGCTGCTATTTGCAAGTGTTAGTGTTGTGGTGGGAAAAGATATGAGAGTTGACTGGACAAAACCAACGAATTTAAATTTGAATGCAAATATAATTGCTTAACCCGGATTGAACATTGGACAAATACGTATGACGACTGGAGAAGTTTGAACTCTAGCAACCAAAAGCGCTATAAGAATCTTATGCATACGTTATATTTTTGGAAAGTGATTTCTACACACATTATAAACTTCTATTTATTTATGGCCAATTATAAACTGAATAAATTAGAAAATTTTCAAACTAATCATATAATACTCATTTGTAAACCATATTTGTACTTCGGTTAGCTTTCTCAAAATACCATGATTAAGTGACAATTAATAAAACAAAGGAAATATTTCTATAAACATAGGGAACTAGCTCTCCATGGAAATCACAGACAAATTAAGCCCTCCAAACCCCCTTATCCATGCATGTTCAACCCTTTTTCGATTATTATTTTTTAATTATTATTAAGAGGAGGGGAGGGTACTAAACTATTACAATAATTTAGGGGAGGGGAGAGTTTGTATTAACAGTAGGTGAAGGAAGAAGAAAGAGATGAGCGGGACAAGAGAGAGAATGGGGATTTCAATTGTATTGCTTATTACATGATAAGGATCAATGAGTCATACAATATGTTGTACAGCTACCCGACTTTACAACTAACTCGATCAATACAATCATAACAACTAAGAGTTCGCTCATTCATTCTTCTTCTTGGCATACAAGACTAAAGTGGTCCCACCGGGCATGCCAAAACTATGTTCGGGCAAGATTTCCCTCGTACAGCTTCCCGAGGATGTGGCACTTTGTCAGTTGTAGGGCAAGTTCTTGCTGCTTGTTGTGCTGCAAGATAAGTTTATAGTTAGTTTAAAAAATGCCTTTGTGGGGCCTTTGGTGTAGGCCTTGAGGCTCGCAATCAAAGCTAACAAGGTTCTGAGCATGCCACTGTTATCCTTACATAACAGATTATCGAATATGTGTTTGTTAAGTTGATTACTTACGCCTCAAGTTACTCCAACTTCTTGTTTATCAAAAGATTGTCACAGATGGATTAAGTCTGCATTAAGTTCTTTTTCTTGCCTTGTAAACAAGGACTTTTAGTTCATAATCTTGTATGTCCAAAATGAAGGGAGTTCAAGGCCATTTCAACCACTTCCTCAATCACAGTTTGCTTTTAATGAAAACAATTTGATTAACTTAACCAGATTCGAAATGCAAATGGGACTTTTAAGTAAAAAGCAGTTGAAAATGACTTGAATACATGATGGAAAAGACACTAAGCGACAGATCTACTATATAAAAGTATAAACAAAGAGACTCCGGCAAGATTTAACCTTGTCGGGCAAGATCGAACTTCTTGCAACCACTTCTATTTGGGTTTACAGATGGTTATATGCTAAAAAGGATGGAAAATAAATAGGTTTTACACAAGGGAATCGATACTACAACACTAAGGGAGGTAACAGAGCTTTTGCACTAGACAAAAGATGGCTTTTCCTATAGGAACTATAGCTAAAAGGTCTGGATCTGGACAAGATTCAGCTTTCTGGGTACGAACTGGCTTGAGAACATAGTTTGTATGTCTTTTGATTAGTTGGTTGAGTGTCTCTGTCACCCATCACTTCAATCATATTCACATAGCCTATACTGCAGCTGAAAGGGCTTCAATTTGCTTCAGGTCTACTAACTGGGCTTCGGGCAAGCTTCCATTTTACTTTGGCATCCTTGGGCCTTACTAACATAAAGCCCAACATCAAATATTAACCCAAACAGACCCGTTCCTAGTTTGGGCTGTAAGGGTGGGGAACGGAAGGAACATTCTGGTGGCTTCGTTTTGGCCTATGTCGGCGTCGGTGTTTACATTGTTCCATCACTTTAAGCTACTCAAGCAAAATGGCACTTACCTGTTGATGTGTTAGGTGCGTGAATTATCATTAATGACTATATTGCTTGTTATGAAATGCACATTTACATGTGGGTGTCAACTTCTGGATCCCACATGCATTAATGGTTGAAATGACTCATGCTTGCCCTAACATCGAATTTTCAACTTAATTTGTCGGAAAAAAAAAAACATTGAATTTTTTGCACCATGAGCATTACAAAAACACGTGAGATAAATTTGAAAACGACTGCTGGACACAAATCCCTTTTACACACTTTTGTAATGTTCATGTAATTTCATTTTTAATTCGTCATGTCTAATTTTTTATGATGTATTTCTTCTTCGCTATACCTAAATCTCCTAAAATTTGAAAATTTCTCACCCAAACACACCTTAAGTCATAGCGTCTTACCGCTATAAGAAAAAATTAGAAGCATAGTGTGATACTTGTCGGAAATAAATGAACAACAAAGTGAGTCACATGTGAAAAAAAGGTTACATGTCAGTCTATCACATAACTATTATGAATGAATTAGATTCATGCTATAGACGAACATATAAGCAGTGTTGAAATTTATTTTGGGTTTAATGATTCTTTGTGCCTAATGTACAATAGAGCGTGGAGATGAGGTAATAGATTACATTCCAGGAATTTCCACCACACGAATAGCAGATCTTCCCACAGTTCTCTTTGGAAACGATCCCCAACTCCTGCATAGAGCCATGGAAACTATTTCAAGCATGTACAAAACACAATATTTCTAATCCACTTCAATCTATGAGCTTGAGGGCTAGTTTGTATTGCTGTGCTTTGAAAAAAAAACTGCTTCTGCTGTGCTATGAGAATAAGCATCTATGAAATAAAACAGTAGAGTATTTGGTAAACTTTTTTGTAAAAGTGCTTTTGAGAAGAAAAAAAAGCAGTATTATAGTGTTTGGTAAACTTTTATCTAAAACAGATGTGACTGTGTGAAATGACCAAAAAAGGTATAATACTAGATGTGTCATTAATTTAATTTTCTTAAGTCTTCCCCCTTTATTTTCTCCATCTGCATCAAGAAGTCTCTCCCACTACCCCACTACTGGACCAGACTTTCCAAAAACCAAAAACATCTCTCTAAAAGTCTCCCCCACAACCCCAATTTTCTCAGTTTTTATTTTTTTTTTGCTCCATCTTCTTATTTTTATTTTCTGCTCCGTTCCTCAATCTCTCTCACCTGTCATCTGATTTGCAGTACATTCATGGTCTAGCTGCTCGAGGAGTTTGTTATATACATCGGGCAGGGCCAACGCTGCAGGATGCTGGTTTCTTTCTTCTACCGAGACTAATCATTTTTTCTTTTTGAAACTATATAGTGTGAATTTGATCATACGAAGTAGTTTCCTGTATTTAATTTTTGGGTATTTGGAATAATTGAGTTTTGGTGTCCATCTGGGCAATCTGGGCTCTCTAAATTTGCAAAAATACGAAGATCAGTCGCTTGTAAGCGGTGCAATCTGGGAAATCTGCAATGCCAAAATCGAATTTGGTCCTTGCCGGAAAAGATGGTGGTATTTCTCAGTGCGATTTTGTCGGCATGGGAGTGAGAGAGGATGGACAAACGATGGGAGGAAGGACAGAAGCAGAAACAACGTCCTAGGGTATGAAATCCAAGGTCAATAACTGTGATTGTTGAAGCTGGGAGTAAACAGCGTTATGACGTGATCGAAGAGGACGACCTACCAATTGAAGTCGGCAACGTTTTCCAGTTGGTATTATGTGTATTTATTTAATTGTTTAAGGTCATTTTGGGTGTTTGAAAGTTTCATTAAATGGCTCAGTGCCTCTTGCAAATTAGGTTTGCCCAGAAGCTGTGGAAGCAAAAAAAAAGGTTTTTCAAAGCTAGCTTTTGCTGCTTTGAGCTTTCATTTTTTTCTTCACCCAAAACTGTGAAAAAAAACTGAAGTTAAATGTTTACCAAACACAAAAAAGCTCCCATCTTTTTTTGAAACCGTTTTTAAAAAAAGCACCTCAGTACCAAACCAATACCGAGTCCTAAGTGTTCGATAACTTAAAAGCGAAACTTCCTATACCTGTCTATCCTATTGGCCCAACCATACCATACTTTCAGCTTTCAGAAAGCTCTTCCATTCCTCACGATGGCCTCAATTATTTGCATTGGCTAGATTCTCAACCTAAAACCTCAGTCTTGTACATCTTCATGGGAAGCTTCCTTTTAGTATCATAAACCTAAATGGATGAACTTGTTTTTGGGGTGAGGGACAGTGGTGTTAGGTTTTTGTGGGTGGCTTGTGGAGATGCGTCTAGGTTGAAAGAAAGTGTTGGTGATATGGGTTTGGTGGTTCCTTGGTGTGACCAATTGAGGTTGTTGTGTCACGATTCGATTGGCAAGTTTTGGTCACACTATAGGTGGAGTTCCACTGTAGAAGCTATTTATGCTGGTCTTCCTATTCTCACTTGCCCTATATTCTGGGACCAAGTTCCCAATAGTAAGCAAATTGTGGAAGATTGGATATAGGGTGAAAAGGAAAGTGAGGGCTGAACATATGGTGACTAGAGAGGAAATTGCACAACTTGTGAGGAGGTTTATGGATTTGGAATGCAATGAGGGAAAAAAGATGAGGGAATGAAAGAGCAAAACAGCTGCAAAAGACATGTCAAGGAGCAATTGCTAAGGGTGGCTCATCGGACACTAACCTTGATGCTTTTATCAAAGATATTTCCCAAGGACATTATCGTTGAGTTCATGATTTGTATTATTGGGTGTGACAATGTGATTCTGTTGAAAGACAACAGATTTTCTTTTTTTTTTTTTTTTTTTTTTTTTTTTTTTTTTTTTTAACAAATCAGGTTTTGTTTTGTGTATTATTGGGTATGACAATGTGATTCTGTTGAAAGGAAAAGGATCCTCGCCGGATCATTTTCCTAGGGATCCTAAGGATCCCGTAATCTTGACCGTTCATCATATATCATGCGGTCAGAAATCATTCCAAAATTTAAAATTAAATATAAATAGTACCTAACGAAAATTGACCGTATGATGTACGATAAACGGTCACGATCACGGGATCACGGGATCCCTAGGATTATTTTTCCTATTAAAAGACCACTGTTTTTTTCTAAACAAATCAGGTTTAGTTTTGTGTGTTGATTTTTGTTATTTATCAATCCTCGTGATGGAATCAAAGATATATATTTACCATTCAATAAATAAAAAATAGTATGTTAGCATGGTCCATAGAAAACGAAAAATACTTTGCATCCACTGCAAAAAAGTTGAAAATATATCTATTCTACTTACAGGATTTTTACCAACCTTATTCTGTACAGCTAATATCAATGACATTCAAATGATCTACTTACAGGATTTTTACCATCTTATTTTGTACAACTAATATTACTTACTAATATTACTAACATTCAAATGATTTGTACAATTAATATTACTTTCTAGAAGAAGATCTAAGATAGAAGAAACACGGAAGAAAAGAGATGAGAAAACCCAAGAAAATGGGTGATGAATTGCCCCTAAATTTCCCTGGCAATCAGTTGGCCCTACTCTGCCGACTTGGTGGAAGACAAGTCTTGTCCGAGCTGCTCCCTCCGGGACAAAGCATCATTTTTGTTTTTTTCTTGGATTACAAAGCCCACGTGAATAAGCCGAAAGGAGCAGAAATTGGTTTGCTGTCAGCTTTAGCCAAAAAGAGGAGAGAGTTCAAATTGAACTTGGCTAAACAGCTGCATGGTTAAATTTGGTAAATAAAGTTTTACGCACATGTGTGAAAAAAAAAAACCTAAAATATGTTTAAAATTCGAAAAATCAAGAAAAAAAATATTACTATCCACATACTCATTTCTACTTCTCATCCATCTCTCTCAATTTTTAACAGTCGAATCGAATAAATTAAATAGAATTAATAATAAAAAAATTAATAAAGATGTGTAAGAAGTTAAAATATGTGTATGAATAGCACTTTCTAAAAAATAATATATTTTGATAAAAACCAACCCATCCTCTTTTCTCTCAGTCCCACGCCAAAAGCAATTCAAACTTCTTTCTTTAATTATGCATTTGTAAATAATAATCGCCACGACAATGACTAAAACGAGTGAATTAACCAAAATTATCAGAAAACTGTTGTTAACACTTAAAAAATTTCCTTTGCGTCAACTCTATCAAAGTAAATCATGTTGGAATGACCACTGCTACAATTGGGTTAAAGTTGAGGGATTGTTTGTCCAATTGGATTAAGTTGAGGAACCATTGTTACAATTTTTTTCATTTGGTTTTCCATCTTTGCCCATTGGTTTAGCTTCATGTGCATGTCACAAGACTTATTTCGACGGAAGTTCTAACGGGGTTGATAAAAAGAACCATAGTTGCACATTTTGATGAGTTAAAAGATCAGTGGTCACGAATTTTTTGTTGAGAGACCATTACTCCAATTGAGTAAAGTTGAGAGATCATTACTACAGTTTCCTCTTTAAACTAACACATGAGGGTATTTTTGACCTTTAGTCTACTTACATATTATATATAGAGTAATGCTAGAGAGACCAAATTTTTTAAACCAAATTGCAAACTAAATGATGTGTCACCAATAAGAAACAATCACGTTAATCGACACTTAATTAATAATTCAATCACCTACAACCACATCATTTAGTTTAAAAAATTTGGTCTACCTAGCATTACTCTTATATATAATAGGGGTGGGCAAACGGGTAGAAGAAACGCGGGTCAGGCCGGGTAGACAAGGTTCGGGGCGGGTCCAATTTTTTTAGAATATAAGCGGGTCGGGGCGTTTGTATTTTAGGGGCAGACCTAGTCCTATTATTTAGAATAACGGACCCTGGAACCTGCCCGTTCTAAATATAATGGATGGACTCTTCTGCTGCTCCATCTCTCTTGGAATCCAAAGTCTCCATACCATCTACTCCTTGACGACATTAACCTTTTCGACTCCGACTCCGACTTCGTACTCGCTCTTCTCACCACCGTCTCAACCACCATGACGACACCACCTTTCTCTCATCCCGGATGACATCCCAGAGAACCTAGGTCCCAGAACCATGACGACACTACCCATCTCTCCTCCTTGACGAATCACCGTCGTCGCGACCACCAACAACACATCACCACCGTTGAGAACATTGCCAGCAACCATCATCCTACTAACATGTAGGAAATTATGAATTAGGGTTTTTTATTTATGTGAATTTCTGGTTTAGGGATTTAGGGTGCGTTTGTTGCACCGGACTATTTCGGACTAGACTAGCTTCAGGGACTAAACTGGACTGACTTAGACTAGACTAAGCTGGACTAACTTAGTGAACCGTTTGGTGCAACGTCGGACTAAGAAACAGGATAATTAAAAGACTCAAATATTATATTATTTAATCTACATTTATTAATAGTTTATTATTAATTTATCATTTTTTTTCTAGAATCATCTCTCTATCTAATAGCCAATATCTTTTCTTTTTTTAATTTTTTTTCTAAAATCATCTTAACCCATTCCTCTTTTCCTCCGCCAATTTCTCCCTCTCCTCTCCCTCTTTTTATCCTGTTTCACCATTTTTCTAGAATTCTCTTCCTTTCCGTATACCTCTCCCTATTTTCCTCCACCCACTCCCTCCCTCATCTCTCCCACTTTTCCTCGTCCACTCTCCCCCTCTTTTCCTTATGCAGAGATTCACGTAGAGGATTTATCAGAGCTCTCCACCCATCACCTTCACTGATTTTCTAGGAAAATCTCGAAATTTTATGGTGATTTTGCCTTTTTATTTTGAATTTGTGTGGGGGATTCGTCTACAGGTGCTTAATTCTGGGGGTTTTGCAATTTTTTTTTGTTTTGAATTTTAGGTGTTGATTTTGAGATTTAGGTAGTGGGTTTGAGATCTGGGCATGGGTAAGGGAGTCGAAGTTGCAGACGACAAAGGGGTGCAAACGATGTTGGAGACGGGATTAGAAATCCCATGCTTTTTGGGGGGGGGTCTCACTAGGACGACCTAGTGAAGCACTTAGTCGGAACGAGTCCGACTTAGTCTCATTTAAGTTTAGTCCAGCTCGCATCAAACATGGGATTAGTAGTCTTTGCAAAGCAATCCAGTCTAGTGAACTTTAACGAGGGCAAACAAACACGCCCTTAGGGGTTTTTTTAGGATTTGTAGATTATGTTCTAGGTTTTTAACCTCTCTTTCCCAATTCTGACCACCTCTATATTATCTTCTCAATCCGACAGGTTTTCTCCGATGACGAATGCACTCGCAGTTGCACCGTCCACGAGCTCTCCCTGAAATCACTCAAATCTCACAATTTGTTGCTTCGCGCGTCCATCAACGTTTGCCTCTTCTTCTCCTCATGTAAGTCCTCCGTTACCACCTTCTTCTTCTCCTCTTTCTGCAGCTTCAAATTTTAGTACTCCACCGACCTCTGACCTTACCACCTCCCAGGCTCCTACTTCTCTTCTTCTCGGCCTCTAATTTCAATTTTATCCTGAATTTGAATTTGGGGATTTAGCTTAATTAGGGATTCAATTTTATTTTATTTTTTTGATGAATTCAAAATTGTATTTGAAGATTTTTTTTTTATTTATTAATTTGTTCTATTTGGGGCTTTAGGTTGGGGCGTGATAAATGCTTGAAAAATGTTGGATTTTTTCTGGGAAGCAGACTGTGTGCATATGTATATACCTTATCGAATTGCAGAAAAGCTTGACAGGTTTTGGCGAAATTGTAGAAAAGCTTGACACGGGGACCCGTAGGAACCGGCCCGTTTGAAACGGGCCGGATTAGGTCCGGTTCCAGTTTTGAAAATATGATGATCCACCCTGCCCTGGCCCATTTCATTTTCATACGATTCCAGTCCGGTTCCTCCAAATTTGAACCCGACCCGTGCCCCCCAATATATAAGATGGGTGGGCAAAGGCTTCATATCTTCAATCTTCATACAAGAGAGAAATGGGCACGTTGAAAGTTGAGCCACTCACAGTCTGCCACCTAGTGGCTTTACTATATCCAGGAAGAGGCCACATCAACCCCATGATGAACCTCTGCAAGCAACTATCTTCAAAAAACCCTCAACTCCTCATCACCTTCGTCATCACGTAAAGTGGCATGGGTTCATCGAATCAAACCCAAAACCCGACAACATCCGATTAGCCACCATACCCAATGTCATACCTGTTAGCAGTATATAATGGATGGTTAGATAGAGTGACATGTGTCAAGAGATTAGTATGGTTGTTATAAGAAGGATAAGGTAGTTATAAGGTGTCTTAGTGAACAAGTATATGAGAGAATATATAACAATTGTAACAGTAGTAATTCTGATACTTCTGCAATACAGAACTACAATTCATTTCTCTCTCTCTCTCTCTCTCTCTATCTCTCTAAAGCCTCTTCGTCTTCCTTGTGATATTACACTACTGCAACTTAATATGTTACTTAACATGGTATCATTCGCCGATTGAGCTCTACTTGCTTGAAAGGTTCTTCTGATCTTGGAATTCTCGCTTCCGCCGCTCAAGATTCTTTCTTCTTTTTCTGCTTTGTTCTTCTGATCTGGGAATTGTTCATAGTTCTTCGGGTCGTGATTCTTCGTCTTTGCAATCGTGCTCTCTAAGTGTTCGATACATTTCCTGTGTGAAATCTTCTTCGACAAATTGCAATGGTGACCGCCAATCAACTACAAATTGTGCAATCGCCTATCACTTCTCTTATCTCCACCATTCCTACGTCGGTGACTGTAAAGCTTGATGATTCCAACTACCTCACATGGCATTTTCAGATGCAATTACTACTTGAAGGTCATGGAATTATGGGGTTCTTGGATGGTTCTAGTCCTTGTCCTGCACAGTTTGGTTCTTCTGGGTCTGGAGATTCTGATATCGATTCTGGAGATTCATCGTCAAGAATTGAAACAGACGCATACAAGATCTGGAAGATGCATGATTGAGCCTTGATGCAGCTTATTACTATCACCCTTTCTCCATCCGCTATTTCATGTGTCATTGGAAGTACAAGTGCTCGGGATCTATGGATTCGCCTCAAAGAGCAATTCTCTATTGTTACTCGTGGAACCATATTCCAGATGAAGTCTAAGTTACAGAATATCAAGAAAGGCCCTGATTCTATATCTCAATTCTTGCAAAGGATCAAGGAAGCTCGTGATTATTTGGCAGCTGCAGGAGTTTATTTCGAGGATGATGATATTGTCATTCTAACTTTTAATGGCTTATCGGGAGAATATAATACCATCCGATCTATCATTCGAGGTAGAGAGAATGTCATTTCTCTCAAACATCTGAGGTCTCAGTTGCTTGCTGAAGAAGCAATGATCGAAAATACAGCTGTTACACCATTTCTCTCTGCAATGGTTGCCAAGAACTCTGAATCTGGTTCCAAGAACTCATCTTTTTCACCCCATGTGTATTATGGTGATCATAGTCAAGGAGTTTCTGCCAATCTAAGTCACGGGTATTTGACAAATCAGTCTTCTGGTGTCTCTGGTGCCACACCTCAGCAGCATACATATTTCAAGAATAACTACACCAAGAACAAGGGCCGAGGTAAATTCAACTATAATAATAATTCTCGATTTGGGAATTCAAGAAATACCTACACACCTACTACTTCTGGCATTCTTGGTGCACCTCCAACACAATCAGTCTGCCAAATCTGTTGAAAATTTGGTCACCTTGCTGATACCTGTCTGTTTCGGAATACTGATGTTGTTGTAGTTAATGGCTGTCAAATTTGTGGCAAGAAGAATCACACTGCTCAGTTTTGCCATTTTCGAAATGCCAATATTTCTGGTTCTACTTCTCCAATGACTGCAATGCATGTAAACTCTTCATCATCTACTCCAACATCAAATGCCTCATCTCAGCAGTTCTGGCTTACAGATTCAGGAACAACAAATCATCTAACTGCAGACTTGCAGAATCTATCCTTGGCTACTCCATTCCCATCCACAGAGACAATTCAAACTGCCAATGGTGCAGGTTTACCAATTTCACACATTGGATCTTCTGTCATTCATACACCTACTCAGAATTACTCAGAATTTGTTGTCTATGCACAGAATCTGTCTAGATAACCATTGTTGGCTAATCTTTGATGCTTTTAATTTCTGGATTCAGGACAAAGCCACATGGAGGATTCTGTACAAGGGCCAGTGCAGTAATGGGTTATATCCAATACCAATGTCAAGACCAGCTCCAATTCAGAATCAAGACTATAAAGCTGCATTTCTTGGACAACAAGTACACTCCAATTTATGGCATAGCAGACTAGGTCACCCATCCAATTCCATTGTGTCTACTATACTTAGAAAGTCTAATATCTCAGTCTCATATGATGTCTCATCTTCTGTGTGTCATTCTTGTTTACAAGGAAAATTCAGCAAGCTACCATTTTCATCATCTGTGTCTAAATCTGTAAATCCCTTCGAAATAGTTCATAGTGATGTATGGGGCCCCGCTCCTTGTACCTCTATTGATGGTTTTAAATACTACGTGACATTCATTGATAAATGCACTAGATATTGTTGGCTATTTCCTCTACATAATAAAAGTGAAGTCTGTTATGTGTTCATTGGTTTATATCAATTCATTTTTAATCACTTTGCAGTTTCTGTTAAAACTTTACAAAGTGATGGGGGTGGGGAATATACAAGTCACATTCTTCAATCATTCCTGGTAGATAAAAGGATCATTCATCAAATATCATGTCCTCATACTCCAGAGCAAAATAGGCTGGCAGAACGAAAACATAGGCATCTAGTTGAAACCTCAATCACATTGTTACAGAATGCACATCTTCCAGCATCCTTCTGGTCTTTTGCTTGTCAAACTGCGATATACCTTATAAATAAGATGCCTTCATCAACTACAAATAATCAGTCACCATTTGAGGTTCTGTTTCAATCAGTTCCAGATGTTCAACACCTTAGAATCTTTGGTTGTGCATGTTTCCCATTATTAAAGCCTTATACTAGTAACAAGCTGCAACCTAAAACCAAGTTATGTATTTTTCTGGGCTATGCATCTAAATACAAGGGGTACATTTGTTTTGAAGTTAGCTCAAAGAGATTTTATATTTCAAGACATGTTATATTTGATGAGTGTGATTTCCCATATCCCTCTCTTGTACAAAAGTCCTATGTCTCTCCTCCAAAGTCTGTTCCTGAAATCCCAGTGAATACAGTGTCTATTACAAGTGAAAACCTGATTGTTGGAGTGCCATCAAATCCATCTGTGTCTAGCCTTAGCGTTACACCTAGCTCTGCTAATGCCACTGATAAATCTCACAATTCTTCTCCTGCACCTGATCTGTCTCAGCCAACAACAACAGGAGACAACAGCTCACCCATTACTTGCACTGTCCCTCAGTGTACTTCTCCTTCCATTCCTGTGGCTCCTGAGTTCCATCCAGAAAGTTTACAAGTCATTCTTCCTATACCTCCATTTAACTTGCATCATATGCAAACACGATCGAAGAGTGGAATTGTCAAGAAGAAAGCATTCAGTGCCATGATTTCTGAGAATATAGAAGTTGATTTATCTCAGATTGAACCAATCTCTTATAAATCTGCTCTTAAATCTCCAGTTTGGTATAAAGCCATGGAGGAGGAAATACAAGCCTTGCATTCTCAGAAAACTTGGTCCTTAGTTCTGTTACCATCAAACAGAAATCTTGTGGGGTGCAATTGGGTTTGTAAGATCAAGAGACATGCAGATGGTACTATTTCGAGATACAAGGCTAGGCTTGTGGCCAAGGGGTTCAATCAAGAGGCGGGTATCGATTATGGTGAAACATTCAGCTCTGTAGTTAAGCCTACTACAGTAAGACTTGTTATTGCCTTAGCTGCACATTTTGGTTGGGGTTTAAGACAGCTCGATGTCAAAAATGCATTTCTGCATGGTATTTTGCAAGAAGAAGTGTACATGACACAGCCTCCTGGTTTTGAAGACCCTATCTATTCCTCCTCAGTGTGTAAACTTCACAAGTCTTTATATGGTCTCAAACAAGCCCCATGGTCATGGAATGAGGATTTTACTAAGTTTTTGCCTTCCTTGGGATTTCAAACAACTTATGCAGACACTTCATTGTTTGTCAAACACACTACTTTTGGGATAGTAATTCTTCTCCTCTATGTGGATGATATAATCATCACTGGGAGTGCCATATCTGTAATTCCAGAGATAATTTCTGCATTGGCCACATAATTTGATATTAAGGATCTGGGACCCCTACATTATTTCCTTGGTATTCAAATCACAACAAATACAGAAGGGTTGCTTCTGTCTCAGCATAAATATGTCACAGACTTATTGACAAAGACAGAAATGCATTAGTCCAAGTCTTGTGCTACTCATTGCCTGCCTTCTCATCGACTTCTTAAGGAAGATGGCATACCATTTGACAATCCTCAATTGTACAGAAGTATAGTAGGCGCATTACAGTATCTCACCTTCACAAGACCTGATATTGCCTTTTCTGTGCATCAGGTTGCTCAGTTCATGCAATGTCCCATGGAGTCACATTACTTGGCTGTGAAAAGGATATTAAGGTACCTTAATGGCACTCAACACTATGGTGTTCAATACGTTAAGGGAGAGTTGGAGTTAAATGCTTTTAGTGTTGCTGACTGGGCAGGGGATCCTAATGACAGACGCTCTACAACAGGATTGGTTGTTTTCTTGGGCTCTAATCCCATATCGTGGTCTTCAAAGAAGCAGAACACAGTCTCTCGTTCATCTACTGAAGCTGAGTATCGTGCAATTGCTACAACGGCCGCTGAGATTGATTGGATAAGACAGATTCTTACTTTCTGCAGATTGAAGTTTCAACTCCATCCATTATGTTTTGTGATAACCTCTCGGCTATTGCCCTTACCTGTAATCCAGTGATGCATCAAAGAACCAAACATATTGAGATTGATGTACATTTTGTTCGAGAAAGGGTTGCCAAACATTTACTTCACATGCAGTTTGTATCTTCTAATGAGCAATTTGCTGATATTTTGACAAATGCGCTATCTGCACCACTCTTTCGTGCCCATTGCTGCAATCTTAAGCTTCGTGGTCCTTCTCCTGAGCTTGAGGGATGATGTTAGCAGTATATAATGGATGGTTAGATAGAGTGACATGTGTCAAGAGATTAATATGGTTGTTATAAGAAGGATAAGGTAGTTATAAGGTGTCTTAGTGAACAAGTATATGAGAGAATATATAACAATTGTAACAGTAGTAATTCTGATACTTTTGCAATACAAAACTACAATTCATTTCTTTCTTTTTCTCTCTCTCTCTCTCTCTCTCTCTCTCTCTCTCTCTCTCTCTCTATCTCTCTAAAGCCTCTTCGTCTTCCTTGTGATATTACACTACTGCAACTTAATATGTTGCTTAACAATACCCTCCGAGCACGGTCGCGCGAAAGACTTTGCCGCGTTTGTGGAAGCTGTGTGGACCAAGCTGGAAGCTCCGGTTGAGCTGCTTCTGGATGGACTCGAGCAGCCGATGACTGCCATAGTTGCTGATACCTACCTTGTGTGGGCTGTGAGGGTAGGGAATAAGAGGAATATTCCGTTGGCTTCGCTTTGGACTCAGTCGTCGACGATGGTCTCAGTGTTGCATCACTTTGAGCTGTTCAAAGAAAATGGCCACTTTGCTCTTGATGTCTCAGGTGTGTATCCACTTACCACGATCATTATTGGAGTATTTTCTAGTATGCTTTAGAGTATCCTATCCTTCCAAATTTTCAACTATTAAATATTTAATCAAATATTTTTAATAAGAAAAACATAATAAGTAGAAATTTCTAAATTTTAAAATGTATCAAGGCCTTAGGTGGTAATAAAAAGTTGACTACTATATTTTTTTAAATGGATTTCATATTCGAATGAATATCGTAATCATAAGAAAGTAGGTTCTCTTAGCTATGGGACTACCAAAAGAAAATTTTGGATAGGAGCTTATAGGATTTCCTCCTTTCAAAACGGGACGTGAAAGTTTTCTTTTATCTGACTCAAGTAATTACACCAACAAAAATATAGAGATGGGTTCCCACTCTAAAAATCTATAAAAACACAAATATTTTCTAGAGTTACTTTAGAGTATCTTATAATTCAAAATTTTTAATTATTAAATATTTAACAAATTCTTTTTAATATAAAAATATATTAACTAAGAATGACTACGAACTCTGGAATATCTAAATATTCCAAAGCGCCATAAATATGTTACCAAACTGTTAATTACATGGTTGAATTTTTTTATTTCCAATTTCCAACCGGATGATACAAAAATAAAATAATTGTAAATATTGCTGGTCGTATATTGTGCTCATCAAACATCTCGACTCTCATCTCACTGTTGTAAGTTGTCGCACTCCAATTATCTCGATCGAGCAATGCTAAAAAAATTAACTTTGTAGACTAAATTTTGTAAACTAAATAACATGAAAATTGATGATTAGATTATTACTTTAAGTCTTGAGTAACGTACTTGTTCTTTATTGATGACATATCATTTAGTTTGCAAATTTAATATACAAATTTTATTTACAGTGTTATCCATATTTTTCCTTCCAAGTTGGTTATTTGTCGCTTTGCCACATGCCAAAAGAATAAAGCACGTGGCGTGTATTATTGGGATGTTAGAGACTTTTGAGATGAATTTTCTTTATTAACAATTTTACACTGTGAAAGAGACAAAGCTCAAAATTAACCATGATCTGCCACTTAATACTACAGTTTAGTAGTATTTCTCTTCATTTGTAAGTGAGAGATTTTATGTTCGATTCTCACCAAAAGCGAATTTGAACTATATTATTGCTAGCCCATTATGAGGTTAAGCTCACCTTCATCCCCTCAGCGTAGATAACATCGTTTGTTCAACAAACAAACAAACAAAATTGACCATGACCTTATCAATATAATATGCCTTGATCTTTAACTTATAAATTGTGAATATGCTTGATCATGGCTACGGGTAGGGTGCAATTCCTATCTCCCCTGAACCTGAAAGAGATGAATAATAGTTTGCCACCAATTGTCTTCTTTAGCCGAAGGCAATATATTATATTTGTTCGTATACTTAAGACACTTACGTCTAATAAGTGCACAACAGAAAATTGGTAAGGTAACAAGAAATAATTGTATCAGTTTGAATAAATTGCATAAAGCCTTTTCTCTAATTTATAAAGAAGTTGATGCATTTGCGAGCTTAAGACATTCTTATGAACAATTTGTATTTGGTTAATTTAGTAAACCTCAACTGTAATATAGCATGATATCTTTTCTTATATGTATACCGAGGCTTCTTGGTGCAATGTTCTTAAATTTTATGGTTTTGTAGAAGAAAAAGCATTTTTTCTTGGTTGATATACAATATAATAATGTTGTACGACGTAAATTATTATGTGAAAATTACAGAGCGTGGAGATGAGATAGTAGAATACATTCCTGGAGTCAGCACCACATGCATTGCAGATCTACCCGCAATGTTTTTTACAGACGATCCAAAAGTTGTCCACAAGGCCCTTGAACTAGTTTCTGAAGCAGAGAAAGCACAGTATCTTTTGTTCACTTCAGTCTACGAGCTTGATCCGCAAGTCTTTGAAGCCTTCAAGGCCAAGTTTGCTTTCCTTATCTACCCTATTGGCCCATCCATACCTCACTTTGAACTTTCAAAAACTCTTCCCACTAATCAAAACGACATCGATTATCTGCATTGGCTAGATTCTCAACCCAAAAAGTCAGTTTTGTACATATCCCAAATGGATGAAATTGTTGATGGCCTGAAAAGTAGTCGTGTTAGGGTTTTTTGGGTAGCTCGTGGAGATGCTTGTGAGTTGAGAGATTTTGTTGGTGATTTGGGTTTGGTGGTGCCTTGGTGTGAACAATTGAGGGTGTTGTGTCACGATTCAATTGGCGGGTTTTGGTCACATTGTGGTTGGAATTCAACTTTGGAAGCAGTTTATTCTGGTCTTCAAATTCTTACTTTCCCTATATTTTGGGATCAAATTCCAAATGGTAAGCAGATTGTGGAAGATTGGAGGATTGGATACCGAGTGAAGAAGAAGGCGGGGGTCGAACTTCTTGTGAGTAGCAAGGAAATTGCAGAAACTGTGAAGAAGTTTATGGATGTGGAAAGCGAGGAAGGGAAAGATTTGAGGGAAAGAGCTAAACAACTTCAAGAGGTTTGTCGAGGTGCAATTGCTAATGGTGGCTCATCTGATAGAAACCTTGATGCTTTTCTTAAGGATATTTTGTGAAGTTCTGTGAATGGCAATGTGTGACAATTGGTTTACTTGAGGAACAAATCACTTGATTATTCAATGATGTGCAATTCGAGTAAATTAAGAGTCCTAGTTAGGTAAGAATTGTGGAGTCTTAATCATTGCGGCTAATCTAGAAGAATCATCTAGAGGTTCAAATACAAAGATATTGCATCATGACAGGACTCAATCAAGGTGAAAGGGTTGACCTTCTTAGCTGTTAATAGGCCGGCTAATAAGGAACCCTGATGGTATATAAATACTAGGTTAAGTCCCTACTTCCATACGTTGAATTCCTCATAATACTAAAAACCTATTCATATAGTAGTGGGATATTTTGGAGTATTGGAAGGAGAAGACAACGTAGAGTTCATCAATGGCTTCATCTTCATAACCATGTCTCCGAATTCTACATATAAGTTTATTTCCTTTTCATGTCAATTTCGTTATTATATTCGTGATCCTAATGTCTTGTTGTTGTTCTTATGATTTCAGAATATATCTTACATATTTCACAAGAACATAATTGCCATTAAGCTGATGAATGTGGTAGCTCTTAGACATGATTGCTTGCGTTTCAAGACAATTGTTATATTCAACTTATAACTAGATGTATCAATATGAGTGAGGAGTTTATTTTCTTTTTGCAGTTTGGTTGTGTTACATGTACGTAAAAATCTCTTGGGTAAATGTCTATTGATTTTCGAATTTGCTTCAGGTCATCTCAGCACTAAAGGATTTTGCCATTATTATGTCTGTCATTGGCCATATTATTGAAGACTTCAAAGACCTGCTGAGGAGAATCACTTTTATAAGCTTTTGTAATGCTCACGGAGGCGATGAGGGTATTTTTGTCTTTCAAGGAGTTTCATAAGCAGCTCCCCAGTCTATTTGCATATACATAGGGAGCTTTAATGAAAAAGGTATCGTCTAAGTTTATTTTAACAAAATCTTCCTATAACTCTATTTAATTAGAAAAGTAGGGATAAAAAAGGGAGGTGAGAAAGGAGGGAAAAACAAATTGACTAAAATAGATCATTTGGTCTGATCTTTTTTCTTAATTCGGATAATCCATTTAAAAATCAAATCGAATCGGGTTGCAAATACAACTGAATTTAACGTTTGTTGCAAACCATATGTCCTATTTATAACAGTTGGTCTTTTATTTTTCTGTAGAAAGAGGAGAAGAGCACGAAGACTACATCCCGGGACTTCCTTCTACACGTCTGACAGACCTTCCCACGTGTTTCTACGGCAAGGGGATTAATGTCTTGGATCGAATACTGGAGGCAATTTCAATTCTGCCCAAAGCACGACGGCTTCTGTTGCCGTCGGTGTATGAGCTTGAAGCCCAAGTTATAGACACGTTGAGATAGAAACTTTCGATTCCTGTTTACCACATTGGGCCCTTAATACCTCATTACAACGTGGAGGCCCAAAAAAGGCCCATTGAGGCCCAACCTAAGCCCAATGAGTCCCAATATTTTGATTGGCTAGATAAGCAACCAAGAGGGTCGGTTTTGTATATGTCGTAAGCGAGTTTGCATTAAGCTTCCAAAGCCCAAATGTAGGAAATCGCACGTGGCTTGAGAGAGTGGGGTCCGATTCTTTTGGGCGGCACGTGCGGAAGCTTTGGAGTTGCAAGAGAAGTGTGGTGAGATGGGGATTGTGGTGCCTTGGTCTGACCAATTGAGAGCATTGTTTCACTTTTGTATTGGTGGGTTTTGGTCTCATTGTGGTTGGAATTCGACCTCCAAAGCTATTTTTGCCGGCCTTCCGATGTTGACCCTTCCTATATATTAGGACCAAGTGCATAGTAAGATGATTGTGGAGGATTGGAAGATAGAGTGGAAGGTGAAGAAGAGTATGGGAGAAGAGGAAATTTTGGTGACTAGAGAGGAAATTAAAGGAATTGTTAAAAGGTTTATGGATTTGGAAAGTGAGGAAGGGAAAGACATTAGGAGGCAAGCAAGAGAGATTCGGGACATTTGTCGGCAAGCAGTTCGAAAGGGTGGCTCGTCTTATTCCAATATTGAAGCATTTATAAGAGACCTATCAAGCTGTGAGAAGCATTGTTAGTCTAGTGACCTTACTTTCTACTTTGTTGCAAGAGATAATAAGTTCACATCGTGAATTAAAAAGAATAAAGGAAGAAGCATTAAGGAAATTGTTGTTGTACATAATTTGGTTTCATTGCCTACAACAAATATGTATGAGACAAATATATGTTCACATCTCTTTCGCATGACCTAAATCCCAACAACTTTACAGTCTTTGTATTTATTCTTGATGCTTCTTTCATGGTCTCTGAACTTTAGTCCAATTAAAGCTTTGGTCTCTGAACTAAAATTTGTGTGTATTAGTTGTTGAACTTGCTATAATATGGAGTAATTTTGGCTAGCTACGTTAGAACTTAAACCAAAATAAAGGGTTTAAAGCGGCAAAATATTGGGTAAATTACATTTTCATACCTCAGGTTTGGAGTATATTTCAATTCCTTACAACATCTTTAAAAAATTTCACTTTCATACCTTAAGTATTATTTTATTTCAAAATAATACATCCGTTACATTTTCCATCCATTGATCTGTTAAATGCTGACGTGGCTGCCACATATGTGCCATGTGGCAAACAAAATAATTTTTTATTTTTTTTTAAAAAAAACCTGAATTTTCAAAACAAAAAAAAAAAAAAATTTGAACCCACTATCCCTTCCCCCCATCCCTCAGCGACACAATGAAGAAGAAGAAGCAGCAGCAGAGGGAGGAAGGAAGGGGAAAAAAAAAACCCCCAATCCCACCCCAAACCCAGTCCGAAGATGAAGAAGAAGAAGAAGAGGAAGAAGAGGAGGAAGAGGAAGAAGAGGGAGGAAGTAAGGGGAAAAAAAACAAAAAACCCCAAACACAGGAAGAAAGAAAAAAAAAATCCAAACCCAGTTCGAAGAAGAAGAAGAGGGACGGGATCGATTGCAGGGACGGGATGTGGGTCGCCGAGGGGGGGAGGGGAAGGGAGGTGGGTCGTCGACGGGGGGAGGTGGGTCGTCCGGGGGGGAGGGGAGGTAAGTCGCGGCAGGCGGGGGGGGGGGGGGGGAGATGGGATGTGGGTCGCCGGGGAGGGGGGAAGAGAGGTGGGTCGTGGCGGGGGAAGGGAGGTGGGTCGTCCGGGGGGGGAGGGGAGGTGGGTCGCGACGGGGGGACGGCCGGACAGGTTCAGGGAGGAAGGAAGGAAAAAATAAAAAAAACAAAAAATCCCCAAACCCACCCCAAACCCAGTTCGAATGAGGAGGAGGAAGAAGGGTCACAGCCGGACTGGGTTTCAAAATTTTTTTTTTTTTTTTGAAAATTCAGGTTTTTTTTTAAAAAAAATAAAAAATTATTTTATTTGCCACGTGGTAGACATTTGGTAGCCACGTGACATATATGTGGCAGCCACGTCAGCATTTAACGGATCAATGGATGGAAAATGTAACGGATGTATTATTTTGAAATAAAATAATACTTAAGGTATGAAAGTGAAATTTTTTAAAGATGTTGTAAGGAATTGAAATATACCCCAAACTTGAGGTATAAAAATGTAATTTATCCCAAAATGTATGTTTATCACACACTTTTTAGGCTGCTATGTGTCCACTCACTGAACCCTGGTTAACTCCCGTAATTTATTTCAAAAAATTCAAAAATTAAAAACTTAAACAAAAATAAAATAAAGAAATCAACAGTCACCCAAAGCAACCACCTATCCCTAGCAGAGGTTGAGGGTGGCAATGACGAGGCCGTCGCGAAGAAGGTTGCGGATGGCGACAACGCCACCAACAGATGCAGTTTTAGGAGGTTGCAGGTGACAGCGACGAGGCCTTTGCGGAGAACTTCGAGGTTGGGGATCGTGGGGAGGAGCATGATCCATAATTAATTTTTGAATTTCTTTTGGAAATAAATTATAAAAGTTAACTATAGTTGAGTGAGGGGACACATGGCAGCTTAAAGAGTGTGTACATACACCATAGTTAATGTGTGTGAACAAAAATACGCCTTTTTTGTTCATGGAAAAACAAGAATTTTGGGGAGAGAAATAGGGAAACGTGGCAGAGCAAGACTACGGTTACGACGATGCGCGAATCTTGTCGGAGGAAGACAATGGCGACTCTTAGCAGAGGAAACAGTAACAGCAGCTATTCAATGATGGACAAAGAAGGCATGGAGGGTGGCGATGCTGACGGCATTGGCAAGGTAGGTGGGTGTTAACTCCAGTTAATTAGTGTGACATATGGCAAGCTATTAAAGGGGACGTGCACATCCACCAAAGTTAATGGTGGTGAGTATAGACCTGACATTCGTGTCGTATTTTCTGTGTTCGTGTCATTTTCGTGTCATACCTGATATTTTAACGGATTGTGTCGTGTAACACCCGTTAAACTAAATAGGTAATATGACTCGACCTGAAATCGACCCGTTATTATTATCATGTAATATGACCCGATCTATTACTTGTTAAAGAAAATATTTTTAAATCAATAAATAATGAAAATGAAAAACAATATTTGACAAAAAAAAAAAAAAAAAAACGTAATACTAAATTAGTATATGCATACCACATTGTCAAATAAATATTACTCAAAAACATAAAATTAAAAATTAAAAAAAAAAAAAAAAAAAAACCATTTGTCTTTCAAGTGTTATATACTCCAAAATAAAAGCCTAATGAAAAAATACTATTCATGAGGGTTTGTATGGCTTTAAAATTCAAATGACGTTGTACCCATACTCATAGCACAGAGGATGTGATCATGAGCCTTTGCATTTTTTTTCATATTTTTCACACTTGTAAATTAATTAGTATAATTTCTTTTTAATGTGTTTGATATTTTTAAATTGCTTGCTACTTTTATTTTAACGTGTTTTATAATTTTTTTAATCTCACTCTTTACCTATAGTATACTATAAAATTAATTAATTAATAAATAAATAAAACTTAAATTTTTAAAATTTATATAGAATAATAATTTAATATGCAATATATATACATATACACTATGGCTATTGTATTTATACTAAGGTTTTTTAGTAGTTTAAAAAATTAAAATCATCAAAATAACTTTTTTTCTTAATGTGTCGAAACAGGTTATCTAAGTGTTACTTTCGTGTAAACCTGTTAAGGACCAGTTATTAACGGGTTCTTATCGTGTGACCCGATTACTAATCGTGTTGACCCAAAACCCGTTATTTTAGTATTATTTACATGTCGTGTTAATGGGTCTTGTAAGAAATTGTCAGGTCTAGATGAGCAAGATGCTCCTCCATTGACACTACGCTTCAAATCAAACAGGTGTGGCAAAAGTAGTATAAGAAAACTCTATAATAATTTTTCATACCACTGGAGCTTTATCCCATCCTTCTTAATTATCCGTGCACGTAAAATATTTCCCAAGATAATTACTACCAAATTCAATAATAATATCTAATAACATATTAAAATCTGTGGTGCCTTGGTGTGAACAATTGAGAGCATTGTTTCACTTTTGTATTGGTGAGTTTTGGTCTCATTGTGGTTGGAATTCGACCTCCAAAGCTGTTTTTGCCGGCCTTCCGATGTTGACCTTTCCTATATATTGGGACCAAGTGCATAGTAAGATGATTATGGAGGATTGGAAGATAGGGTGGAAGGTGAAGAAGAGTATGGGAGAGGAGGAAATTTTGGTGACTAGAGAGGAAATTAAAGGAATTGTTAAAAGGTTTATGGATTTGGAAAGTGAGGAAGGGAAAGACATTAGGAGGCAAGCAAGAGAGATTCGGGACATTTGTCGGCAAGTAGTTCAAAAGGGTGGCTCGTCTTATTCCAATATTGAACATTTATAAGAGACCTATCAAGCTGTGAGAAGCATTGTTAGTCTAGTGACCTTACTTTCTACTTTGTTGCAAGAGATAATAAGTTCACATCGTGAATTAAAAAGAATAAAGGAAGAAGCATTAAGGAAATTGTTGTTGTACATAATTTGGTTTCATTGCCCACAACAAATATGTATGAGACAAATATATGTTCACATCTCTTTCACATGACCTAAATCCCAACAACTTTACAGTCTTTGTATTTATTCTTGATGCTTCTTTCATGGTCTCTAAACTTTAGTCCAATTAAAGCTTTTGTCTCTGAACTAAAATTTGTGTGTATTAGTTGCTGAACTTGCTATAATATGGAGTAATTTTGGCTAGCTACGTTAGAACTTAAACCAAAATAAAGGGTTTAAAGCGCCAAAATATTGGTAGGAGTGTTAATAGAGTTAGCTAAAAGGAAAATTGTTTCACATTATAACAAGTTATGGGATCAATGCTTACGGATTCGTAGTTCTAAAACTAAAATAAAGTTCCAATTAAGCTAAAATTCAGGATTCAATGCTCCAATTATCTTATATATGTGCCAAGTGTACCAATTCTAACACAAATGAGGGGTATTTGCGTCTTTCAACTAGTTTCCAGATCATAAGATTCATAACTAAGGCCGAGGGTTTGCTGTCCTGAGTTCTCTTTTTTGTGTTTCCCTTCTAGTTTTTTTTTTTTTTTTTTTTTTTTAAATTATCATAAAATTAAGGGTAAATTACATTTTCATACCTCAGGTTTGGAGCATATTTCAATTCCTTACAACATCTTTAAAAAATTTCACTTTCATACCGTAAGTATTATTTTATTTCAAAATAATACATCCGTTACATTTTCCATCCATTGATCTGTTAAATGCTGATGTGGCTGCCACATATATGCCACATGGCTGCCAAATGTCTGCCATGTGGCAAACAAAATAATTTTTTTTTTATTTTAAAAAAACCTGAATTTTCAAAAAAAAAAAAAAAAAATTTTGAACCCACTATCCCTTCCCCCCATCCCCCAGTGACACAATGAAGAAGAAGAAGTAGCAGCAGCAGAGGGAGGAAGGAAGGGGAAAAAAAAAAAAAAAAAACCCCAAACACAGAGGAAGAAAGAAGAAGAAAAAAAAAAACCCCCAATCCCACCCCAAACCCAGTCCGAAGATGAAGAAGAAGAAGAGGAGGAAGAAGAGGAGGAAGAGGAAGAGGAAGAAGAGGGAGGAAGTAAGGGGAAAAAAAACAAAAAACCCCAAACACAGGATGAAAGAAAAAAAAAAATCCAAACCCAATTCGAAGAAGAAGAAGAAGAAGAGGGACGGGATCGATTGCGGGGACGGGATGTGGGTCGCCGGGGGGGGGGGGAGGGGGGGAAGGGAGGTGGGTCGTCCGCAGGGGGAGGGGAGGTGGGTCGTCCGGGGGGAGGGGAGGTGGGTTGCGGCGGGCGGGTGGGGGAGACGAGATGTGGGTTCCCGGGGGGTGGGGGGGAAGGGAGGTGGGTTGCGGCGGGGGAACGGAGGTGGGTTGTCCGGGGGCGGGAGTGGAGGTGGGTCGCGGCGGGGGGACGGCCGGACAGGTTCAGGGAGGAAGGAAGGAAAAAATAAAAAAACAAAAAATCCCCAAACCCACCCCAAACCCAGTTCGAAGGAGGAGGAGGTGGAAGAAGGGTCACGGCCGGACTGGGTTTCAAATTTTTTTATTTTTTTGGAAAATTCAGGTTTTTTTTTAAAAAAATAAAAAATTATTTTTATTTGCCACGTGGCAGACATTTGGCAGCCATGTGGCATATATGTGGCAGCCACGTCAGCATTTAACGGATCAATGGATGGAAAATGTAACGGATGTATTATTTTGAAATAAAATAATACTTAAGGTATGGAAGTGATATTTTTTAAAGATGTTGTAAGGAATTGAAATATGTCTTAAACCTGAGGTATAAAAATGTAATTTATCCTTATAGTTAATGTAGGTGATCAAAAATGCATCCGGACAGTCGTGGATGGATGACGACGACTATTTTGGTCTTCAAATAGATTTGGCTAAAGCAAAGATTAGTGATGGTAATCATTGAAAAGTTAATCACGATGCAGTCTGAAAGTTGTAGTACTCCACGTGAACTTCTTGTTTCGATCATGGGATGGTGATGTGATGTGTTCGGTCTGAGTGATATAGAAGGCACAATTGGAAGTGGGGCACGGTTGATTGATAATAATTAAATGATGGTCGTCAGATGGTTTTCATTACAGGCGGCAAGTCTTAGCTGAGCAGATTGCAATCTACTAATTGGCAAAGGATTGTGTAGTTTAAAAGATGGAGGCAGATTTTCTGCTCTTCTTTTCCTATACACTGTCATCCTCCTTCTGTTTGTGTGGTTTTTCTCTGTTTGTATGGTCACTGTTAACTTACGTCAACATTTTATATTGATTTTTTATAGAGATAATAAGACAAAAAAACGTGGCTTAACCGTAATCACACAAATAGAGAGATGATGGAAGTGTATGGAAAAAAGAGAGCAGAGAATCTGCCTCCTTAAAAGATAACATTTTTAGGATTTTTTTTGTCAAAATGTTTTTTGAAATTTGTATAAGACAACTTTAATCTCTGAGATTTGAAATTAATAGAAGAGGTACCTGAGATTGTCCACCATCAAGCATTTTGGTCATTCCGTGCAAAATTATATTAAATAAGGATCAAAATAACAAATATACCCTTAATTTAATAAACAATAGGTCAAAATGATTTGACAAAAATTAAGGTTATTTTGGTCATTTTATTCTTGTTTAATGGAGAATTTTACGGAATGACCAAAATGATTGATCATGGACAAACTCAGGGACCAATTCTATTGATTTCAAATCTTAGAGACCAAAGTGAGGAGTTATGCAAATCTCAGGGATCATTTTGGCTAAAAACCTTGTTAGGAATATTATCTTTGGCTTTGGAACTTGCGGTAGAAACTGATGCATTGCTTTATAAATACAGACCTAAGGTGGAAACTAATGCATTGCGTTATAAATACAGAGTCAATGACAAAAGAAGAGAGACCATCTCAACACACAAATTTGTTTTGCCCAATTTTTCGCTCTGCGTAAAATTCTCTCATATTTGAGGAATACACTAACGTTCCCAACTTCGTCAAGCAACACTATAGTCATAAAGTTAGGGGATTAAGAAGCATCTTCTAGTTTGGATAAACAACACTGCTTCAAGTTTGGTTAACTATCTATCCAAGTCTTTGTCAACTAGGAGTTTTCGAGTCCATGTTGGAAAAGGTCATCTCATTGGCATCTCAGGGACTTGAGGTGTTACTCAGTGTTCGGTACACTGAAAGCCGAACTTTATTTAAACTTATATAGTAACTAGCAGTCTTGTCTTCAAGCTATAGAACCCAAAGGTAAAGATGAGTTCCTTCCTCAGCCGCAATCACCCGAATATAGAAGTCAGTAGCACGTTGGACACCACCATAACTTTCGTTTACTCATCGACATAGCTTGGTCCACGAGTCGACACGCACTGCATTCAATCAAAGAATATAGGTAGCTCATTAGCTATTCGGCCTACATGCCACGTAGGCTTGGTAGCTTTTTAGGGTCAACACCAATATGAATGAAATTGTTTTAGGGGTGATGAACAATAGTGTTAGGTTTTTCTGGGTGGCTCGTGAAGATGCCTCTAAGTTGAAATTTCATTTGGGGCAAATCAACTAAATCTAGCAATCATGTGGTGTTTTTCGTGTTCGTGTTATTTTCATGAGACACCCGATATCTTAAAGGATCATATCTTGTCAAACCCGTTAAAATGAACAAGTAATATAATCTGATTCGAATTCAATCCGTTAAAATTAAACGGTAATATGACTTGACCTGTAACCTATTAAAGAAAATATATTTTACTTCAACAAATAAGCAAATGAAAAACGTCATACTAATTATTACCTACTGTTGACCCTAAAAACTACTTAGCCTATGTAGCGCATAGGCCAAGTAACTAATAAGCTAACTACGTCATTCGGATGAATACGGGGTATGCCAACTCGTTGACCGAGTTCAGCAGGGGAGTAAAATTTATGTTGCTGTGGCGTTCGACGCACCGTTAACTTCTTGATCTCGCGACTGCTGTCGATCCAATCTTCCAATCGTCCACAATTTGCCTACTATTAGGGGCTTGGTCCAAGAATATAGGGCAAGTAAGAATAGGAAGACCAATATAAACAGCTTCTATAGTGGAACTCCACCCACAATGTGACCAGAACCCGCCAATCGAATTGTGACACAACACCCTCAATTGGTCACACCAAGGTACCACCAAACCCATATCACCAACACTTTCTTTCGACCTAGACGCATCTCCACGAGCCACCCACAAAAACCTAACACCACTGTTCCTCACCCCAAAAACAATTTCATCCATTTGGGTTTGTGATACCGAGAGGAAGCTTCTCATGGAGATGTACAAGACTGAAGTTTTAGGTTGAGAATCTAGCCAACGCAAATAATTAACGCCATCATGAGGAATGCAAGAGCTTTCTGAAAGCTGAAAGTATGGTATGGTTGGGCCAATAGGATAGACAGGTACAAGAAGTTTGGCTTTTAAAATATCAAACAATTAGGACTCAAGCTCATAGATTGAAGCAAATAAGATATATTGTGCTTTGTACATGCTTGAGATAGCTTCCATGGCTCTATCCAGGAGTTGAACATCGTCTCCATAGAAAACTG
Source organism: Heteromeles arbutifolia (assembly GCA_024362995.1). Classification (NCBI taxonomy): domain Eukaryota; kingdom Viridiplantae; phylum Streptophyta; class Magnoliopsida; order Rosales; family Rosaceae; genus Heteromeles; species Heteromeles arbutifolia. Next base: position 5,271,824 of record JANCRC010000003.1, read on the forward strand.
AGGGAAGATCTGCTATTCGTGCGGTGGAAATTCCTGGAATGTAGTCTATTACCTCATCTCCACGCTCTTTTGTACATTAGGCACAAAGAATCATTAAAATAAATTTCAGTATATCCCATATATATATTAGGCAATGCAAAAGGATAAGCTTGATTAATATATTACATTATAGAGTAAATTGTAGCAACGGTCTCTCAACTACAAATTCATTAGGCATACAAACTTTACAACCTAAACACTCACCGCATCTTCACAAGTCGAGACGTCATCTTCCATGAAGATTTCTTCCTTTATATCCTTCAACCACGTCCTACCCTATCCCTCACGACTACCCTGCCTCTCTCTTCCCATCTGGACCTTTATTATCCACCACCTCATGTCCCTACGCCACATTCCCCTACTTCCACAGCTCCATCTCCTAATGCCACTTCACATGACCACTATCCCGCCCTTACAATCCCGGCCTCACCTGTTCCCTCCACCGACATCCCCTCAATTTCAACCTATCATGCCACTTCACATGACCACAATCCCGCCTTTACAACCCCGGCCCCACATGTTCCCTCCACCGACATCCCCTCAGTTTCAACCCACCCACCTACGGATCTCTCCACCTCTTCACTTCCCCGCACCTCTTCCCGTACCCATAAACCCCCTTCCTACTTAAAGGACTACGTTTGCTCGCAGGTGATTCTACCACCACACCAATCCTCAACTTCGCAGCCTAGTTCTCCAAAAGGTACTCGATATCCACTTTGTAATTTTATTTCTTATCACCGTTACTCTCCCAGATATCTTTCCTATGTATATTATGTTAGTCGAACTATAGAGCCCTTATCCTTTGCAGAGGTTGCCAGTGATCCTAATTGACGTCATGCCATGAATGAGGAGCTTCAAGCCTTACATGCCAATGGTACTTGGACCTTGACTACCTTGCCCCCTGACAAAGTTCCCATTGATTGTAAATAGGTGTACAAATTGAAGTATAATTATGATGGTTCTATTGAGCGTTACAAAGCTCACTTGGTTGCTAAAGGTTACACACAGGCCGAAGGTATTGATTATTATGACACTTTTTCTCCTACTGCTAAGATGTTTACGGTGCGTTGTCTTCTTGCTCTTGCTGCTAGTCAATCTTGGTCTCTTCATCAGCTTGATGTTAATAATGCTTTTTTGCATGGTGATTTACATGAGGAAATTTATATGTCTCCTTATCCTGGTCATCGGTGATAGGGGGAGAATCTTGTGTGTCGCCTCCACAAATCTTTGTATGGTCTCAAGCAGGCTTCTCGTCAATGGTTTGCCAAATTCACTACTGCCATTCTTTCCACTGGTTTCCAACAATCAAAGGCTGACTATTCATTGTTCACCAGAAAGTTCGGTACTTCTTTCACTGCCTTACTCATTTATGTGGATGATATTGTAATTACAGGCAACGATGTCAGTGCCATTAATTCTCTGAAGTCTTTTCTCCATGATCACTTTCGGGTAAAGGACCTTGGTGAATTAAAATATTTTTTGGGTATTGAGGTCTCTCGATCTCAACGTGGGATTTATATTGCACAACGAAAGTATGCATTAAAGATTCTCAAGGATTATGGTTTTCTGGGAGCACAGCCCATTACTTTCCCTATAGATGATACTAAATTATTTGATCAAGGAGAACTACTCAAGGATCCTGAAAAGTATCGGCGTTTAGTAAGACGGTTGATTTATCTCACCATAACTCGGCCAGATATCACATATTCTGTGCATGTCTTGAGTCGGTTTATGCACGAGCCACATGTACCTCATATGGATGCTGTGCTTCGTGTTGTTCGTTATTTGAAATTCACTATAGGTCAAGGCTTATTATTCCATTCTGACAATCAGATCAAGTTAGCTGCATTTTGTGACTCTGATTGGGTAGGTTGTCCTATCACACGCCGTTCGACTACCGGGTATTGTGTATTCTTAGGAAATTTGTTGATTTCGTGGCACACAAAGCGACAGAAGACTGTGTCACTTTCTTCAGCTGAGGCAGAATATAGGGCAATGTCAGGTGCTTGTTGTGAGTTAGTTTGGCTTCGGTTCTTGTTAAAAGATTTGAACATTCCTTTAGACGGCCATTCCGTTTTATTTTGTGATAATCAAGCAGCATTACATATAGCCGCTAATCCTGTTTTTCATGAGTGGACTCGTCACATTGAAATGGATTGTCACTTTATATGTGATAAGATTGCAGATGGGACTATAGCAACCAAGTATGTTGGTACGGCACACCAGTTGGCTGATTTGTTCACTAAACCTCTTGGGAAGGACAAGCTTTCGACTTTGATACGCAAGTTGGGTGTTCTTGACATTCACTCTCCAACTTAAGGGGGAGTGTAAGACGAAAGAATCCTAGATGAAGTCTAGATTTGATTGTAATCCTAATTGTATTATTCCTAACTTGTAGGGATAATACCTTGCTCTGCAAGGAATGTACTTATATATATTTCTTATTCACGTATCAATGAAATATACTTTTGCCTTATATATCTTTTTCTACACACCTGACAAATTAACAAGGAAGTGGCCGTTTTGCTTGAGTCGCTCAAAATGACGGACACCGTAAACACCGACGCTGACATAGGCCAAAACGAAGCCACATGAATGTTCGTTCCGTTCCAGACCCTCACTGCCCAAACTAGGAACGGGTTAGCAACTATGACATTCACCGGTTGCTGGAGATCCCGTTCGAGCAGCAGCTGGTCGAATGGACCTTCCAGCTTGGTGCTCACAGCTTCCAAAAATCCTGGATAGTCTTTTTGCTCGAACGAGCTTTGAGGGTATCACGTTCGGTAGCGTGGAGAATCGGATGTTATCCGGTTTAGGGTCGGAGCCGATGAATCCATGCCACTTTTCGGTGACGATGAAGGTGATGAGAATGTCGGGTTTTCTTAAAGATAGTAATTTGTAGAAATTCATCATGGGATTGATATGGCCTCTGTTAGGATAGGGTAGAGCCATGATGTGGCAAACTGGCATTGGCTCAAGTTCCATTGCACTCATTTCTCTCTTTTGAGAATATTGAAATATTGAAGTGTAGTAGTGCCAGGGATGGTATTGCTATGCATGTTATATAGACATGAGATAATTTTATTAACGATCGGTGAATTTTAGCTCAATTGGAGTTTTAGTCATTGGATTAAAAATCTATGAGTATCGGTCTCTGAATTTTAACAATATGGAACAATAATCATTTGACTAACTCCATTAAGAGTATCATCAATCTTTTACCTCTTTAAACCGTTTATTTTGCCCTTCAAGTTCTAACGGAATTAGTCAAAATGCTAATTGTTTAACATAATAACAAGTTTATGGACAAATACTCATAAATTTTTAGTTCAGAGACCAAAACTTAATTTGACTAAAATTTAGAGACAATTACTTCAAAATGCTTTATATACATATTTTTTTTTGTTAAATAAATAATATATTAATAGGGCAAAGCCCAAAGAGAACAACAAAGAACTGGGCAAAGAAGAAAATTCAAAGCACTAGCAAACAAAAGGAAAAACCTTAAAACTGAAGCCTAAACGACGCAGGGGAGGCAACAAACAACTTAAGAGACAACGGAGCATCAACATTGCAATTATGGAAGACCCATTGACGGATCCAAGAAAAATATTTTGGGGAGTCACATATAAAAGTGTACAGACTAATAACCTTAAAAATTAAACTATAGTTTCATCATTCATAACTTATAGAACAAATAAAGTTACAATAGTCATCGACGCATTTTCATATTTTGAAAACGTTGCATTATAGCTTCATTGTCAATGGAAGAAAAACATTGCTCTCAATATAAACTATCATGCTATCACTCAACCATTGATCTCCCATTCGGTTATGCAATGGAGCCTTCACAATATTCATAGCGGAAAAAGCTCTTTCCACTGAAGCAGTAGCAACTAGTAGAATCAAAGCTAATGTAATCAGCAATTACACATGATTATATACTCTATTCCTCCCTTTGTCCACCATTTTTTTTTGCAACACTACCAATTTCTTTCAATTGAGAAAATTCACTACTTGAATGCATATCAAGAATATAAAGCCCAATTTGATGCGGTTATTCAACTCACACCATATACAATATACAATGACTGCAAGCAAAAATTTTCTAGCCACCATGAAAATGGGTTTCCCCCGCCATTGGCCTCACACTCCACAAAAGGAGGTCAGGTAAGGGAGGGTGGAGCCAAGGAATCCCAAACCTCATACATACGTATTGGCGTATTGATCATTGAAGAAGAATCGAGGATATATACAATATACGGTGACTGCAACCAAAAATTTCTAGACGCCATGAAAATGGGTTTCCCCCACCATTGGCCACACATTCGACAAAAGGAGGTCACGTAAGGGAGGGAGGAGCCAAGGAATCCCAAACCTCATAAATACGTATTGGCGTATTGATCATTGAACAAGAATGAAGGACAAAGTTTTCGGGATATGGGTCATGCGCAAGAGATGTGACTCTGACATACATGTTAGATGAATTAACCTTGTCCAAAGTTTTCGGGACATGGGTCATGCGAACGAGATGTGACTCTGACATTCATCACGGATGAATTAACCTTGTCCTCATATTCTGGGTTTGCAACTTTGCGTCGAAGGTACGGAGGTATTATTGATCAGTTCTGAATGGATTAGGATTCTTTTGTTTCTTCTTTCTATTCCCTTTCATTTTTTCTTTTTACATTCTTTATTTTATCATTTTTTTTTTATAAAAAATTAATGTAAGATGTTGAAATAACTTAATTTTGAGCATTCAAATAGAACAAGAGAAAAGAAAATCCTACTTCGTCCTCAATTACATCACCAAACCCATTTCAAAACCCTATTTGGTGGGGAAGATGTAAGGATGATTTGCCCATGAAAATTCATTATTGTCTTCGGGTATGATTTGATTTCCGTGCTTGATGCAAAATTAGAAAATGCAAAGGTCAAATCGAAATTGAAAGATACTGATATTTCGAGTTTAATTTGCTCAAATCTGGTCCCTAATTTTTTGTCCCATCAATTTCCCATTTTCACTTCGAGTACACAAGTTTCAGATCTTGTACAGATGTATTACTGATCAGTTTTGGGCCCTATCCTGAATAGACTAGATTCTCTTCTTTCTTCTTTTCATTTCCTTTCATTTCTTCTTTTCACATTCTTTATTTTACCTTTTTCTTTTTATAAAAAAATTAATTTAAAATATTAACGTAGCTTAACCTTAAGCGTTCAAATAAAAGAGGAGAAAAGAAGAGAAAAAAAAGGAAGAAAATCCTACTTCGTCCTCAATTACATCGCCAAACCCATCTCAAAACCCTATTTGGTGGGGAAGATGTAAGGATGATTTGCCTATGAAAATTCAATATTGTCTTCGGTATGATTTGATTTGCGTGCTTGATGGAAAATTAGAAAATGCAATGGTCAAATCGAAATTGAAAGATACTGATATTTCGAGCTTAATTTGCTCAAATCTTCTCCCTAATTTTTTTCCCCATCAATTTCCCATTTTCATTTCAAGTACACAAGTTTCAGATCTTGTGTTATTTTTCCCCCCCAAGAGGTAGACATTTGCTATTTGAGCGAGTCTGGTAGCAAATCTCTAAAAAAAATAGAAAAAAAGTAATAAAAAAATGTCACATACTATTTATAAAATTGAACGGTGCTATACTATTTATAAAACTGAACGGTACTACACTAGTTATAAAACTGAACAGTACTGCACAATTTCTAAAACTAGACAATATTACACTATTTCCGAAACTAAACAATAATACACTATTTATGAAACTGAACACTACTTCCAAAACTAAACGGTACTACACTATTTCTGAAACGGAATACTATTTGTAAAAACTGAATACTAATTATTTCTGAAATTAAGGCGTGATAAACAAGGAGTAGGATTCTCTCCCATCCTATTATCATCATCTTCCATCCCGTCCTCTCACACTCTTCTTTTTGTCTTATTCTCTATATAAAAAATTCAAAACAAGATCTAGACGTGGCGTAGTTCTAACTGTTTAAATTGGAGGGGATGGAAGGGGAGAGAGATTAGGAGGGGAGATAATTCCTACTCCGATAAACAAAAAAAACCCCAGAAAACAAACTATTCAAAATCACTGATCCAACTATAGTAGAAAGTGAAACTATGCTAGTACACCAAAAACTTGAGGTGTGATCTAGAAGTTTGCAGCAAATTAACCCTGGCAGAGAAAACAATGGACAACGAACAAAGCTCGACTGGAAAATGCACACTAGCATCTGCGGTTTTGGGGCCAAGAAATTAGTGGCTAATGGTTTGAAAAATAAATTTGGAAAATGGCTACTTTTCTTTTCCTTCTTTCTGTACATCCTCTCTCTCTCTAGGTTGAAAAAAAATAAAGATCCAAAAGCCCTCTCTCTTTCTCTCTCTAAGTTGAAAATCTAGGATGCGTGGACATGGACAAGGATACGGGAATACGACACGGGGAGACGTCAAATTTTTAAAAACGAAGACACGATATGTCAGGGATATGGTAATTAAAAATATAAATAAATATATCTAAAATATTATAAAATAAGCTTTCAAATTTATTACTCAAGTTCCAATTTATTTCAATAAACTCCAAACAGTTAGAAAGATAGTTCATCCAACAAGCAATTAGTCTTCAAACTTGAAAAATTAAAATGAACATCCAAACGAAAATTAAAAAAACAAAGTCTCATTCAACTTCCACATTCATGATGTCTCCTCCAGTAACCAAAGTAATCATATATTTTAAATTTTTCTAGGATGTTACAAATACCAAACCTTGGCTCTTTGTGGTGTAATCTTGTTCCTTCTTAAAGAGTGAATAAAACTATAAGTGCTCCAATTTATTTCACAACAAGAGGAGGAACAAGGTTGTCCAAGTAGCTTCAACGCTATGGATTGGAGACTAGGTGTAGAAGATCCATGGACAATCCACCACATCACTGGTTCCAAATGAAACCTATCGTTCATAGAATCGATAGCTCCAAAGTCATTCAAGCACATAGAGAAAGAGGCATAATCCACATTGATATTTCTTCTAATTTCCTCATTCGAAAAGTATCTCTCAAAGCACATTTTCCTTTCAATTGTAAGCTCAACATCTCGGTGTGAAGCAAGACGGCTAAGGTTTTCTTCGAGCCATTCTGAACTATAATACCTAAAATAAAAGAAATTGCACTTTAAAAATATACTCATAAAGTTAAAGATTAATCTAGAGGAATTTATAAGGAAATTAGCAAAATCATTACCTTGGATTTAATGAATGTGCCAAACAATGAAGTGGTGTGCTACTTTTAGTTCACCGCTCCAATAAAATGTGATACACCGCATCAAAAAAGCTGTTTTTTTTCATGTAATGCCTTGCGCTCATTCATGTAGATAGCAGCTTTCACCTTTTCAATCATAGCATCCCACCACTCATACACCAAGTGAAGATAAGGTTTATCTGTGTCAGCCATTCTAATAACCTCATATATTCGAGGTGTAAGGAAAAGAATATATTCAATCTTCTCCCAAAAATACTCATCCAATATCTTTTGCTTCACCATCATTACTTTAACCAAATCATCTTCTTTGTACAAAGCCCAATTCGGGCTAATCACCAGTTGTTGTAAACTTTCCCTTACTTCCTTAAATCTTCTAAGCATCACAAGTGTGGAAGCAAATCTGAAAAATTTAAAAATTAGGACAGCTCATAACTGAATAAGAAAAAAAAAGGAAAAAAAATGGAGAAAACAAACCTTGTTTCGGCAATGGAGAGTAACTTTAGTTTGCAATGTTCATTAAACATAGACAATCTCATGTTATGGTTCATAATAAAAAATTTTATGGACCAAGCATCACTAGCAATATTTGAAATCCAATTCCAGTCATCATACGAAACATCTGTTTGTTTCGGAGAACATATACTCTTCAAAGCAAGATTAAGAGTGTGAACAACACAGGGTGTCCAAAAGATATGGGGATAGTGGGCCTCAATAAGTAACCCATCAACTTTACAAATAGGGGCATTGTCAGTGATCAGTTGAACAACATTTTCATGACCAATTTCTTTAATATCCTCTGTAAGGAAGTTGGCAATACAACGCTTGTCTTTGTATTCACCTTCGCAATTAATTTCCCTCAAGAACATAGGTCCGCTTTCACAAGTTGCCATAATATTAATCTGTCCACCCATCACTGCATAGACTTACACCTTTAGTGCTCCATGTGCACTTGATTGGTTGAAGGCACCGCTCAATGTGACTCTTCTCTTGTTCCAGAAGAGTAGTTCTCAATGTGTTGTAACCTGGTGGAACATACCCCGAAAGTGTAGAAGCATGAACATATGAGTTCTGATAGTGAGGATTTCTTGCAAGGTGAAATGATAAACCACATGTATAAAACATCCTTGCAAATTCGACATCACATTGATCTCGAGCCTCCTTGTTAAAAGTTTTGCTAAGAGGCCCACTTGTTCCCTTTCTCTTCTTTGGATCAAGAATTGCTTTAGGTAGATCATAACAGAAAGAACTAGTATTGGGCAATGAAACATGCTTAGGAGCAGAACTCTTTAGCTTGTATTCACATTCTCGAACTAACTTTTTCATTTTTGCAAGAGTTTCATCAGTAACCTTGTTGCAAGATGCAATCTCGTTTCCAGACATTTTTAACAAATGAAACTTGACCTTATAGTAGGATCCTTTATAAGTTTTTTGACAACATTTGCATTCAAATTCAGTATTTGTGGCAGCCAAAAAAGTGTGTGATAAACATACACTATAGTTAATGTAGGTGACCAAAAATGAATCCGAATAGTCGTGGATGGATAATGACGACTAATTTTGGTCTTCAAATAGATTTGGCTAAAGCAAAGATTAGTGATGGTAATTATTGAAAAGTGAATGACAATGCAGTCTGAAAGGTGTAGTACTCCACGTGAACTTGTTGTTTCAACCATGGGATGGTGATGTGATGTGTTCAGTCTGAGTGATAGGAGGCAGATTCTCTGCCTTCCCACTTCTCATACACTCTCATCCCCTCCTATTTTGTGCGGTCACGGTTAAGTCACGTCAACACTTTATATGAATTTTTTTATAAAGATAATAAGAAAAAAAGCAATAGTAATATAAAATGTTGACGTGGCTTAACCGTTACCGCACAAATAGGAGAGGATGAGAGTGTATGGGAAGTGGGAGGGCACAGTTGGAAGTGGGGCACGGTTGATTGATAATAATTAAATGATGGTCGTCAAATGATTTTCATTAGAGGCGACAAGTCTTGGCTGAGCAGATTGCAATCTACCAATTGGCAAAGGATTGTGTAGTTTAAAAGATAACATTTTTAAGACGCTTTTTAGTCAAAATGGTTTTTGAAATTTGTATAAGACATAACTTTAGTCTCTGAGATTTGAAATTAATAGAAGAGGTCCCTGGGATTGTCCGCCATCAAGCATTTTGGTCATTCCATGCAAAATTATATTAAATAAGGATCAAAATGACAAATATACCCTTAATTTAATAAACAATATGTCAAAATGATTTGAGAAAAATTAAGTGTATTTTGATCATTTTATTCTTGTTTAATGGAGATTTTTAGGGAATGACCAAAATGATTGATGATGGACAAACTCAGGGACCAATTCTATTGATTTCAAATCTCAGGGACTAAGTAAGGAGTTATGCAAATCTCAAGGAACATTTTGGCTAAAAAGCCTTGTTAGGAATATTATCTTTGGCTTTGGAACTATGGTAGAAACTGATGCATTGCGTTATAAATATAGACCTACGGTGAAAACTAATGCATTGCGTTATAAATACAGAGTCAATGACAACAGAAGATAGACCTTCTCAACACACAATTTTGTTTTGCGCAATTTTTCGCTCTGCGTAAAATTCTCTCATATTTGAGGAATACATTAACATTCCCAACTTTGTTAAGCATATCTTCTAGTTTGGATAAACAGCACTGTGGTTTATAACCGGTAACACCTTTCAGTTTGGATAAACAGTACTATAGTCGTAGAGTCAGGCGATTGAGGAGCATCTCCTAGTTTGGAGAAACAACACTACTTCAAGTTTGGTTGACTATCTATCCAAGTCTTTGTCAACTAGGAGTTTTCGAGTCCTTGTTGGAAGAGGTTATCGCATTAGCATCTCGGCGACTTGACGTGTTACTCAATGTTCGGTACACTAAAAGCTGAACTTTATTTAACCTTTATAGTAACTAGCAGCCTTGTCTTCAAGCTATAGAACCCAAATGCCGATATGAATTCCTTCCTCAGCCATAATCACCCGAATACAGAAGTCAGTAACGCGTTCGACACCACCATAACTTTCGTTTACTCACCAACAAAGCTCAGTCCACGAGTTGACACGCAATGCATTCAATCGAAGAATATAGTTAGCACATTAGCTATTCGGCCTACGCGCCACGTAGGCTTGGTAGCTTTTTAGTGTCAACACAAACCAAAATGAATGAAATTGTTTTAGGGGTGATGAACAATAGTGTTAGGTTTTTGTGGATAGCTCGTGGCGATGCCCCTAGGTTGAAATTTCATTTGGGGAAGATAAACGAAACCTAGCAATCATGTGGTGTTTTTTCGGTTCGTGTCGTTTTCATAAGATACCTGATATCTTAAAGTTTCGTGTCTTGTCAAACTCGTTAAAATGAACAAGTAATATGATCTGATCTGAATTGAATCCGTTAAAATTAACCGGTAATATGACCCGATCTGTTACCCATTAAAGAAGATATATTTTACATCAAAAAATAAGCAACTGAAAACATCATACTAATTATTACCTACTGTTGACCCTAAAAACTACTTAGCCTATATGGCGCACATGCCAAGTAACTAATAAGCTAACTACGTAATTCAGCTGAATACGGAGTGTGCCAACTCGTCTACCGAGTTTAGCATGGGAGTAAAATGTATGTTGCTGTGGCATTCGGTTCTATTGACTTCTTGATCTCGCGACTGCGGTTACGGAAGGAACACATCTCGACCTTCGAGTTTTAGAGCCTGAAGATAAGGCTGCTAGTTCTACGAAGTTTAATTTCAAAATTGGCTTTCAGTGTCCGGAATGTAGTAGGCTGGTAACACCTCATTTCGCCTGGAAAGCTAATGAGATGACCTCCTCCAACAAAGACTCGGAAACCCTTGTTGATCGAGACTTGGATAAATAACCAGTCAATCTCGAAGTAGTAATGTTTATCTAAATTGAATGTGCTCCTTGGTCGGCTGATTCTACAGCTCCAGTGTTGTTTATCCAAACTGAAGATGTCATCGGTTGCCTCCACAATGCTGTTTATCCAAACTAAAGATATGTCGGCAGAGAAAAAAGAAAATAAAAATCTCAAGGTATTTGAGAGATTTGTGCAAGGCACTTGTGTGTTGAATTGAAGGGGCCTTTCCTGTTGCGGAATGCCGTGTATTTATAAAAAAAAAAACTTGCTTGATACATCGTACTATCTTAGGATCTGACTAGTGGAATATTAACTTGATGCTAGACGTATCAATGCACTGACCTTCTTTCGCACGTTGCTAATCTGCATAGATTTGAAATTATCCTTGAGATAATTCTCATGTGTAGCGGGTGCATTAATCATCCACGTGGAAGCCATAGAATGCTCCCTTTTTATTGTGTATCTCATATGTGCAAATCAATTGCAGCCATTTACCAAAATGTAATCATTATCCTCCATCACCTTTATATCCATGCATGTATTAATATTTCTACCAATCAATATCCATTTGCCAACCAACGCCACCGTCCAATCCACACGTCTAAATTCCAAGAATCCCAAATCAAATTGAAGCGAGCAATTTGGAGATATAATTTGGAAAAGAGATCATCTTCGGATCTCTCCCACCTAAGCCTAGGAATCAAGTGATCCGGGCCTTTGAAAATTGATCCAACGGTTACAATTATTATAACTTTTAGAAAGGTCTCCTGTTTGTAGCTGTTAGATCAAATTTCAAGGGTCCAGATCACTTAATCCCTAGGCTTAAGTGGAAGAGATCCGGAGAGGATCTATTCCCATATAATTTTCATTTCATCTATCTTGTACAAGAAAATATCAAGATAATTGATCATTAAAAGATAATTATTATGATAAAAAATAAAATCATAATATTATCCTTAGCAATAACAAAATTATCTTTCCTTTTCTATCTGACGGTGTGGAGCTATGCTCACTCAACGACTTTGATTGCATGGGCCGATGGTGTAAATTTGGATCCAAACACCTACATACCACATTGTCATATAAATACACACAAGTGGCCCTTTACCATAGTGATGGAAAGATGTTCAGCCATTGCATGACGGCGTGGTTTCGAACCCCGTTGATGACTAATCTGACATTTAGTCTAACAAAATCTATCGTTTACAAATAAATAAATAAATAAATACACATTTGTCTTTAAATAGAAGTTTGATTTGCACTAAATTGCTGGGAAAACTTCTTATTGAATTCAAGAGTAACAAGGGCTTTTGCATAGCCTTATAATGAAACTGAAAAGAAAGCAACAACCCACGATTTGACAGTCGTGGTATATGACTAGGTTTCTAACCTTTAGTCTAACAAAATCTATCGTTTGACAAAAAATAATTAAATAAATACACATTTGTCTTTAAATAGAAGTTTGATTTGCACTAAATTGCTGGGAGACTTCTCATTGAATTCAAGACTAACAATGGCCTTTAAATAGCCTTATAATGAAACTGAAAAGAAAGCAACAACCCACGATTTAACAGCCGTGGTATATGACTAGGTTTCAAACAGAAAATGCAACAAACTTGTCCCTCACGAATAGGGATTATTAACCATTACTTAAAGCAAATCCTAGAAACTAGGAAACCTAACCCTAACGGCTAGAAAACCCTAACAACTTTAACATTACATACCCCAAAATAAAAGTCTAATAAAAAACATTAATACATTACCTAACTTATTTTTTAACAAACGTTGGCTTTCAATAGAATGACATAGTCACACACAATAATACAAAACATGAACTCAATCATGATGTCCTTGGGAAATATCTTTGATAAAAGCATCAAGGTTAGTGTCCAATGAGCCACCTTTAGCAATTGCTTCTTGACAATTCTTCTGAAGTTGTTTTGCTCTTTCCCTCATCTTTTTTCCCTCGTTGCTTTCCAAATCCATAAATCTCCTCACAACTTGTGCAATTTCCTTTCTGGTCACAAGATGTTCAGCCCCTACAGTCTTCTTCACTCTATATCCAATCTTCCAATCGTCCACAATTTGCCTACTATTAGGGGCTTGGTCCAAGAATATAGGGCAAGTAAGAATAGTTAGACCAACATAAACAGCTTCTATAGTGGAACTCCACCCACAATATGACCAGAACCTGCCAATCGAATCGTGACACAACACCCTCAATTGGTCACACCAAGGTACAACCAAACCCATATCACCAACACTTTCTTTCAACCTAGACGCATCTCCACGAGCCACCCACAAAAACCTAACACCACTGTTCCTCACCCCAAAAACAATTTCATCCATTTGGGTTTGAGATACCGAGAGAAAGCTTCCCATGGAGATGTACAAGACTGAGGTTTTAGGTTGAGAATCTAGCCAACGTAAATAATTGACGCCATCATGAGGAATGCAAGAGCTTTCTAAAAGCTGAAAGCATGGTATGGTTGGGCCAATAGGATAGACAGGTACATGAAGTTTGGCTTTTAAAATATCAAACAATTGGGACTCAAGCTCATAGATTGAAGCGGATAAGATACATTGTGCTTTGTACATGCTTGAGATAGCTTCCATGGCTCTATCCAGGAGTTGAACATCGTCTCCATAGAAAACTGAGGGAAAATCTGCTATTCGTGCGGTGGAAATTCCTGGAATGTAGTTTATTACCTCATCTCCACGCTCTTTTGTACATTAGGCACAAAGAATCATTATAATAAATTTCAGTATATCCCATATATATTAAGCAATGCAAAAGGATAAGCTTGATTAATATATTACATTATAGAGTAAATTGTAGCAGCGGTCTCTCAACTACAAATTCATTACCATTGATATCTCAACTCATCAAAATGTGCAGCTATGATCCTTTTCGTCAACTCCTCCAGAGTTATGGCAAAATGAGTTATGTTGGAAGAAACATTGCTCCAATTGGATTAAAGTTGAGGGACCATTTCTCCAGTTAGATTAAAGTTGAGGGACCAGTTATACAAGTTTTCTTATTTGATTTTCCATATTGGCCCCTTGATTTAGCCTCACGTGCATGGCACATGTGTCATTTTGATGGAAGTTCTAGCAAAGTTGACGAAAAGGACCATAGCTGCACATTTTGATGAGTTTAGGGACCAATGATAATGGATTTTTAGTTGAGGGACCATTGCTCCAATTAGGTTAAAGTTAAAGAAGCATTACTACAATTTGCTCTATATTATAAGATGTGGTTTTTACATGTTATATTTACTGATGATTATTCACGTTATTCGTGGATTTATTCAATGAAACGGAAATATGAGGTGTACACATTTTTAAATTTTGTTGCTATGTTAAGAATATTTTTAATACTTCCATTAATTTTTTTCAAAGCGATGATTGTACTGAGTCTATTCATTCCACCTAAACCGCTTTTTGAACACTGCATATATGTGTGTCTAAAGCATGAATCTAATTCATTCATAATAGTTCTGTGACAAATGGACATGTAACCTTTTCTTCAAGCCTGACTCACTTTGTTGTTCATTTATTTCCAACAAGTATCACAATATGCTTCTAATTTGTTTCTTATAATCGTAAGAGTCAGACACTATGACTTAAGGTATGTTTGGATGAGAAATTTTCAAATGTTAAGAGATATAGGTATAATAATGAGTAAGAAATAGATCGCAAAAATTAGATATGTTGGATTAGAAATGAATCTACGTTAGCATTACCTTCTAAGTAGTCATTTTCAATTTCTCTTATATGCCTTTGTTATGTTCATGGTGCAACAAAGTCGATGGTTTTTTTTCCAAAATTACGTAGAAAATTCGATGTTAGGGCAAGCATGAATCATGTCTTTCAAAAACTAATGCACGTACTTTCTCAAAAAATTAATGCACGTAGTATACAGAAGTTCACACCCACATGCAATTGTACGTTTCGTAATATCAATATAGTCATGCAATCATTGGTGTTAATTCACGCACTTGACACATCAACAGGGAAGTGGCCATTTTGCTTGAGTAGTTCAAAGTGATGGAACACCGTAAACACCGACGCTGACATAGGCCAAAACGAAGCCACAGGAATGTTCCTTCCGTTCCCGACCCTCACTGCCCAAACTAGGAACCGGTTAGCAACTATGACATTCACCGGTTGCTGGAGGTCCCGTTCGAGCAGCAGCTGGTCGAATGGACCTTCCAGCTTGGTGCTCACAGCTTCCAAAAATCCTGGATAGTCTTTTGCTCGAACGAGCTCCGAGGGTATCACATTTGGTAGCGTGGAGAATCGGATGTTGTCCGGTTTAGGGTCGGAGCCGATAAATCCATGCCACTCTTCGGTGACGACGAAGGTGATGAGAATGTCGGGTTTTCTTAAAGATAGTAATTTGCAGAAATTCATCATGGGATTGATATGGCCTCTGCCAGGATAGGGCAGAGCCATGATGTGGCAGACTGGCATTGGCTCAAGTTCCATTGCCCTCATTTCTCTCTTTTGAGAATATTGAAATATTGAATTGTAGTAGTGCCAGGGATGGTATTGCTATGCATGTTATATAGACATGAGATAATTTTACTAACGATCTGTGAATTTTAGCTCAATTGGAGTTTTAGTCTTTGGATTAAAAATCTATGAGTATCGATCTCTGAATTTTAACAATATGGAGCAATAATTATTTTGACTAACTCCGTTAAGACTATCATCAATCTTTTACCTCTTTAAACCATTTATTTTGCCCTTTAAGTTCCAACGGAGTTAGTCAAAATGATAATTGCTCCACATAATAACAAGTTTATGGACAAATACTCATAAATTTTTAGTTCAGAGGGCAGAACTTAATTTGACTAAAATTCAGATACAATTGCTTCAAAATTCTTTATATACATATTTTTTTTGTTCAATAAATAATATATTAAAAGGGCAAAGCCCAAAGAGAACAACAAAGAACCGGGCAAAGAAGAAAATTCAAAGCACTAGCAAACAAAAGGAAAAACCTTAAAACTGAAGCCTAAACCACGCAGGGGAAGGCAACAAACAACTTAAGAGACTAAGGAGCATCGACTTTGCAATTATGGAAGACCCAGTGACGGATCCAAGAAAAATATTTTGGGGAGTCACATATAAAAGTTTACGGACATTTCTTAGACATATAATAACCTTAAAAATTAGGGAGTTTTAACAAAACACTCCTGGTATTGTTCAGTTTTAACGAAAAATCACATTTATACCTTTAACTGATACTATTCACTATACCTTTGAAAAGGGTTTTTCATTAAAAGAGAAGTTTTTTTGGACTTTTCATTAGTTTTCCTTAAAAATTAAACTATAGTTTCATCATTCATAACTTATAGAACAAATAAAGTTACAATAGTCCTCGACGCATTTTCATATTTTGAAAACGCTGCATTATAGCTTCATTGTCAATGGAAGAAAACATTGCTCTCAATATAAACTACCATGCTATCACTCAACCATTGATCTCTCATTCGGTTATGCAATGGAGCCTTCACAATATTCATAGCGGAAATAGCTCTTTCCACTGAAGCAGTAGCAACTGGTAGAATCAAAGCCAATGTAATTAGCAATTACACATGATTATATACTCTATTCCTTCCTTTGTCCACCATTTTTTTTTTGCAACACTACCAATTTCTTTCAATTGAGAAAATTTACTACTTGAATGCATATCAAAACTATAATGCCCCAGTTGATGTGTTTATTCAACTCACACCATATACAATATACTATGACTGCAAGCAAAAATTTTCTAGCCACCATAAAAATGGGTTTCCCCCGCCATTGGCTTCACACTCCACAAAAGGAGGTCAGGTAAGGGAGTGTGGAGCCAAGGAACCCCAAACCTCATAAATACGTATTGGCGTATTGATCATTGAAGAAGAATCAAGGATATATACAATATACAGCGACTGCAAGCAAAAATTTTCTAGCCGCCATGAAAATGGGTTTCCCCACCATTGGCCAGAGACTCCACAAAAGGAGGTCACGTAAGGGAGGGTGGAGCCAAGGAATCCCAAACCTCATAAATACGTATTGGCGTATTGATCATTGAACAAGAATGAAGGACAAAGTTTTCGGGATATGGGTCATGCGCAAGAGATGTGACTCTGACATACATTTTAGACGAATTGGAGGAGGATTGTCTGCCGTTCCATGTCCTTTTGTTTTATGTAGTCGCAGTTAAGCCACGTCAATATTTTATATAATTTTTTTTAATATAGATAATAAGACAAAAATGAATAGTAATATAAAATATTAACGTGGCTTAGCCGTGATCATACAAACAGAAGGGCATGGGAGGGCACTGGAAATGGAAGGGCAGACAATCCTTCTCCAGACGAATTAACCTTGTCCAAACTTTTCGGGACATGGGTCATGCGAACGAGATGTGACTCTGACATTCATCACGGATGAATTAACCTTCACCTCATATTTTGGGCTTGCAACTTTGCGTCGAAGTTACGAAGGTATTATTGATCAGTTTTGGGTCCTATCCTGAATGGATTAGGATTCTTTTCTTTCTTCTTTATGTTCCCTTTTATTTTTTCTTTTTACATTCTTTATTTTATTTTTTTTATAAAAAAATTAATTTAAAATATTGACGTAACTTAATTTTGAGCATTCAGATAGAATAGGTGAAAAGAAAATCCTACTTCGTCCTCAATTACATCACCAAACCCATCTCAAAACCCTATTTGGTGGGGAAGATGTAAGGATGATTTGCCCATGAAAATTCATTATTGTCTTCGGGTATGATTTGATTTCCGTGCTTGATGCAAAATTAGAAAATGCAAAGGTCAAATCGAAATTGAAAGATACTGATTTTTCGAGTTTAATTTGTTCAAATCTTGTCCCCAATTTTTTGTCCCATCAATTTTCCATTCACTTCAAGTACACAAGTTTCAGATCTTGTACAAATGTATTATTGATCAGTTTTGGGCCCTATCTTGAATAGACTAGGTCTTCTTCCTTCTTCTTTTCATTCCCTTTCATTTCTTCTTTTCACATTCTCTATTTTATCTTTTTCTTTTTATAAAAAATTAATATAAGATGTTGACGTAACTTAACCTTAAACGTTCAAATAGAAGAGGAGGAAAGAAGAGAAGAAAAAAAAAGAGAAGAAAATCCTACTTTGTCCTCAATTACATCGCCAAACCCATCTCAAAACCCTATTTGGTGGGGAAGATGTAAGGATGATTTGCCTATGAAAATTCAATATTGTCTTCGGTATGATTTGATTTGCGTGCTTGATGGAAAATTAGAAAATGCAAAGGTCAAATCGAAATTGAAAGATACTGATATTTCGAGCTTAATTTGCTCAAATCTTCTCCCTAATTTTTTTTCCCATTAATTTCCCATTTTCACTTCAAGTACACAAGTTTCAGATCTTGTGTTATTTTTTTCCCCCAAGAGGTAGACATTTGCTATTTGAGCGAGTCTGGTAGCAAGTCTCTAAAAAAAATAGAAAAAAGTAATAAAAAAATGTCACACTATTTATAAAACTTAACGGTGCTATACTATTTATAAAACTGAACGGTACTACAATATTTATGAAACTGAACGGTACTACACTAGTTATAAAACTGAACCATATTGCACAATTTCTGAAACTGAACAATATTACACTATTTTCAAAACTAAACAAAACTACACTATTTCTGAACTGAACACTACTTCCAAAACTAATCGGAATTACACTATTTCTGAAACGGAACACTATTTCTAAAAACTGAATACTAATTATTTCTAAAATTAGGGCGTGATAAACAAGGAGTAGGATTCTCTCCCCTCCTATTATCATCATCTTCCATCCCTCCTCTCACACTCTTCTTTTTGTCTTATTCTCTATATAAAAAATTCAAAACAAGATCTAAGCGTGGTGTAATCACAACTGTTTAAATTGGAGGGGATGGAAGGGAGAGAGATTAGGATGGGTGATAATCCTACTCCGATAAACAAAACAAACCCCAGAAAACAAACTATTCAAAATCACTGATCCAACTATAGCAGAAAGTGAAACTATGCCAATACACCAAAAACTTGAGCTGCGATCTAAAAGTTTCCAGCAAATTAACCATGGCGGAGAAAACAATGGACAACGAACAAAGCTCGACTGGAAAATGCACACTAGCATCTGCGGTTTTGGGGCCAAGAAATTAGTGGCTAATGGTTTAAAAAATAAGTTTGGAAAATGTCTACTTTTCTTTTCCTTCTTTCTGTACATCCTCTCTCTCTCTCTAGGTTAAAAAAAAATAAAGATCCAAAAGTCCTCTCTCTTTCTCTCTCTAAGTTGAAAATCAAGGATGCATGGACATGGACAAGGATACGAGAATACGACACGATACGACACGGGGACACGTCAAATTTCTAAAAATGAAGACACGATATGTCAGGGATACGGTAATTAAAAATATAAATAAATATATCAAAAATATTATAAAATAAGCATTCAAATTTATTACTCAAGTTCCAATTTATTTCAATAAACTCCAAACAGTTAGAAAGATAATCCATCCAACAAGCAATTAGTCTTCAAACTTGAAAAATTAAAATGAACATCCAAACGAAAATTAAAAAAACAAAGTCTCATTCAACTTCCACATTCATGATGTCTCATTCAGTAATCAAAGTAGTCTCCAATGACGGTTCATCAAGTGAAAGGTTAACTATTTCAAGCATCCCGGCACTTTCTTCACCCAAGTTTTCAAAGCCATCTCCTCCAACATCCCACAATTAAGCAATACCTTCTTTGTAGGTTGAGTTATTCCTTGATAAAAGACGAAGATTATTATGCACAAATACTGTAATGACCCAAAATGTAAATTTGGAAGCTAAATCCAGTGATAGGCCAAAATAAAACCGTGGTTAACCTCTATGCTATTAACAGAAATAAATTTATTTCCTTTAAAAAAACCAGCACAGTATTACATTTGAATTATTTTATGGCTGCATCTAACCGTCACGTTAGACTGCCTACGTATGCTACGAAACGATCAAGCCATTTATAGTTCACATTACGCTTCTAGAACAACATACTAAAATTTCATTACGATCCAACGGTCGGATCTCCGCCATTCACGAATTCTAGTGGCAGTCAACGTTTTATTTTACGAACTTACAAATCCAATTCGGGAAGATCCGTACGATGAATTCTCGTTCCGTAAGTTACTAAGGTCCTTAAAGATTACGTATTATTAAAGTTTGGTGATGATCCAACAGTCCGATGTTAATTCATATATTGACCGAGTAACGTATCGCAGTGAATTTAGGTTCAAACGATCAACCTACGTCATACGAATATCAAAACTGAATTCAAGACATCTAATTTAGCCTAAAAATACCATCGACGGCCCTCTGGCCATGCTCCGCTGTGGGTGGCAGTCGGCCGTTTCGACTCGCTAGAAAATTTCAACTATTTCTAAAAATTCTCAAAAATTACCGAAATAAAGATGTCAACGAGTAGAACAAATTTTATACTTGTGGCCAAGTTCAATTTGGCCAGGAAAAACTCCAATTTGTCTCGAAACCCACAGGAACCCTAGAAATAGGGTGTGATTTGATTCGTCAATTTCGAAGCTCTGCCGCCCCAACCACCGGTTGGGTCTTATGCCTGGGTTCAAGGGGAATCAACTGGGGGTGGTGGTGGACGGTGATAGCTGCACGAACGGTGGATCGCCACCGTGACACCCACGAACCCATCGAGGAGTTCCTCACAATTTCAAGGCCAAATCCACTCAAATTTGGGGTGGAACTTGAAGAAGAGAGGTCGTGGAGTTGTTTTTGGGTAGTGGCGATGATCGTTTTGCAGGGAAAATGCTAGAATAGATGCCGGGTGTCTCGAACTCAGGTCGGGTCGACGAGAATGAACCAGGTCAAGAGTAATCCGGTGTTCCTCCTTCCCCCTCTTTTTTCCTCCTTCCCCTTTTCTGATTGGGCTTTTCCCCCTCTCTCCTAGCCACTGCCACACATGTGGCACCTCAGAATTATTTGGAGAAATCCAGATTATGGTCAAATGACCATTTCACCCCTAACTTCGCTTGTTGTGGAGTAAGACAGCTAGGGTTTTCTTGGAGCCATTCTGAACTATAATACCTAAAATAAAAAAAATAGCACTTTAAAAATATACTCATAAAGTTAAAGATTAATCTAGAGGAATTTATAAGGAAATTAGCAAAATCATTACCTTGGATTTAATGAATGTGCCAAACAATGAAGTGGTGTGTGCTACTTTTAGGTCACCGCTCCAATAAAATGTGATACACCGCATCAAAAAAGTTGTTTTTTTAATGTAATGCCTTGCGCTCATTCCTGTAGATAGCAGCTTTCACCTTTTCAATCGTAGCAGCCCACCACTCATACATCAAGTGAAGACAAGGTTTATCTGTGTCAGTCATTCTAATAACCTCATATATTGGAGGTGTAAAGAAAAGAATATATTCAATCTTCTCCCAAAAATACTCATCCAATATCTTTTGCTTCACCGTCATTGCTTTAACCAAATCATATTCTTTGTACAAAGCCCAATTCGGGCTAATCACCATTTGTTGTAAACCTTCCTTTACTTCCTTAAATCTTCAAAGCATCACAAGTGTGGAAGCAAATCTGAAAAATTTAAAAATTAAGACAACTCATAATTGAATAAGAAAAAAAAAGGAAAAAAGATGGAGAAAACAAACCTTGTTTTGGCAATGGAGAGTAACTTTAGTTTGCAATGTTCATTAAACATAGACAATCTCATGCTATGGTTCATAATAAAAAATTTTAGGAACCAAGCATCACTATTTGAAATCCAATTGCAGTCATCATACGAAACATCTGTTTGTTTCGGAGAACATATACTCTTCAAAGCAAGATTAAGAGTGTGAACAACACAGGGTGTCCAAAAGATTTGGGGATAGTGGGCCTTAATAAGTAACCCAGCAACTTTACAAACAGGGGCATTGTCAGTGATCACTTGAACAACATTTTCATGACCAATTTCTTTAATAGCTTCTGTAAGGAAGTTGGCAATACAATGCTTGTCTTTGTATTCACCTTCGCAATTAATTGCCCTCAAGAACATAGGCCCGCTTTCACAAGTTGCCAGAATATTAATAAGTGGTCTCCTTTGAGCATCTGTCCACCCATCACTGCACAAACTTACACCTTTAGTGCTCCATGTGCGCTTGATTGGTTGAAGGCACCGCTCAATGTGACTCTTCCCTTGTTACAGAAGAGTAGTTCTCAGTGTGTTGTAACTTGGTGAAACATACCCCGAAAGTGTAGAAGCATGAACATATGAGTTCCGATAGTGCAGATTTCTTGCAAGGTGAAACGATAAGCCACCTGTATAAAACATCCTTGCAAATTCGACATCACATTGATCTCGAGCCTTGTTGTTAAAAGTTTTGCTGAGAGGCCCACTTGTTCCCTTTCTTTTCTTTGGATCAAGATTTGCTTTAGGTAGATCATTACAGAAAGAACCTATATTGGGCAACGAAACATGCTTAGGAGCAGAACTTTTCAGCTTGTATTCACATTCTCGAACTAACTTTTTCATTTGTGCAAGAGTTTCATCAATAACCTTGTTGCATGACGCAATCCCATTTCTAGACATTTTTAACATTGGGATGGTGATGTGATGTGTTCAAATAGATTTGGCTAAAGCAAAGATGAGTGATGGTAAGTATTGAAAAGTGAATGACAATGCAGTTTGAAAGGTCTAGTACTCCACGTGAACTTATTGTTTCAACCATGGGATGGTGATGTGATGTGTTCGGTCTGAGTGATAAGAGGCAGATTCTCTGCCCTCCCACTTCCCATACACTCTCATCCCCTCCTGTTTTGTGTGGTCACGGGTAAGCCACGTCTACATTTTATATTTTTTTTTTTATAGATATAATAAGACAAAAAGCAATAGTAATATAAAATGTCGACGTGGCTTAACCGTAACCCACAAACAAGAGGGGATGAGAGTGTATGGGAAGTGGGAAGGCACAGTTGGAAGTGGGGCACGGTTGATTGATAATAATTAAATGATGGTCGCCAGATGGTTTTCATTAGAAGCGGCAAGTCTTGGCTGAGCAGATTGCAATCTACCAATTGGCAAAAGATTGAGTAGTTTAAAAGATAACATTTTTAGGACGCTTTTTAGTCAAAATGGTTTTTGAAATTTGTATAAGACATAACTTTAGTCTCTGAGATTTGAAATTAACAGAAGAAGTCCATCTGATTGTCCACCATCAAGCATTTTGGTCATTCCATGCAAAATTATATTAAATAAAGATTAAAATGACAAATATACCCTTAATTTAATAAACAATAGGTCAAAATGATTTGAGAAAAATTAAGTGTATTTTGATTATTTTATTCTTGTTTAATGGAGATTTTTAGGGAATGACCAAAATGATTGATGGTGGACAAACTCAGGGACCAATTCTATTGATTTCAAATCTCAGGGACTAAAGTAAGGAGTTATGCAAATCTCAGGAAACATTTTGGCTAAAAAGCCTTGTTAGGAATATTATCTTTGGCTTTGGAACTACGGTAGAAACTGATGCATTGCGTTATAAATATAGACTTACGGTGAAAACTAATGCATTGCGTTATAAATACAGAGTCAATGACAACAGAAGATAGACCTTCTCAACACACAAATTTGTTTTGCGCAATTTTTCACTCTGCGTAAAATTCTCTCATATTTGAGGAATACACTAACGTTCCCAACTTCGTCAAGCATATCTTCCAGTTTGGATAAACAGCACGGTAGTTGTCACAACCCGGCCCGAGGCGGATCACTTCCCAGGCCCGCTCCACCACCGTAGCACGATATTGTCCACTTTGGGCCCCGACCACGCCCTCACGGTTTTGTTTTTGGGAACTCAGGAGCAAATCCCAGTGAGTCACCCATCATGGGAGTGCTCTAGTCCCCTTCTCGCTTAACTTCGAAGTTCCTACGGAACCCGAAGCCAGTGAGCTCCCAAAAGGCCTCGTGCTATATGGAGGTGGGCATGTACATATAAGGCATAGAGGATCCACTCCCCTAGGCGATGTGGGATGTTGCAGTAGTTGATAACCGGTAACACCTTTCAGTTTAGATAAACAACACTATAGTCGTAGAGTCAGGCGATTAAGGAGCATTTTCTAGTTTGGATAAACAGCACTACTTCAAGTTTGGTTGACTATCTATTCAAGTCTTTGTCAACTAGGACTTTTCGAGTCCTTGTTGGAAGAGGTCATCTCATTGGCATCTCGGCGACTTGAGGTGTTACTCAATGTTCGGAACACTGAAAGCAGAACTTTATTTAAACTTTATAGTAACTAGCAACCTTGTCTTCAAGCTACAAAACTCAAAGGCCGAGATGAGTTCCTTATTCAGCCGTAATCACCTGAATATAGAAGTCAGTAACGCGTTCGACACCACCATGACTTTCGTTTACTCACCGACAGAGCTCAGTCCACGAGTTGACACGCAATGCATTCAATCGAAGAATATAGTTAGCTTATTAGCTATTCGGCCTACGCATCACATAGGCTTGGTAGCTATTTAGGGTCAACACAAACCAAAATGAATGAAATTGTTTTAGGGGTGATGAACAATAGTGTTAGGTTTTTGTGGATGGCTCGTGGCGATGCCCCTAGGTTGAAATTTCATTTGGGGCAAATAAACCAAACCTAGCAATCATGCGGTGTTTTTCCTGTTCGTGTCGTTTTCATGAGATACCTGATATCTTAAAGTATCGTGTCTTGTCAAACCCACTAAAATGAACAAGTAATATGATCTGATCTGAATTCAATCCGTTAAAATTAACCGGTAATATGACCCAATCTGTTACCCATTAAAGAAGATATATTTTACTTCAACAAATAAGCAACTGAAAAACATCATACTAATTATTACCTACTGTTGACCCTAAAAACTACTTAGCCTATGTGGCGCGCAGGCCGAGTAACTAATAAGCTAACTACGTAATTCGGCTGAATACGGAGTATGCTAACTCGTCGGCCGAGTTTGGCATGGGAGTAAAATGTATGTTGTTGTGGCATTCGGCACCACTGACTTCTTGATCTCACGACTGCGGTTGAAGAGGGAACACATCTCGGCCTTCGAGTTTTAGAGCCTGAAGACAAGGCTGCTAGTTCTACGAAGTTTAATATCAAAATTGGTTTTCAGTGTCCCGACTGTAGTAACCTAGTAACACCTCATTTCACCGGGAAGGCTAATGAGATAACATCCTCCAACAAAGACTTGGAAACCCTTGTTGATTGAGACTTGGACAAATAACCAGTCAATCTCGAAGTAGTGATGTTTATCTAAACTGAATGTGCTCCTTAGTCGGCTGATTCTACAGCTCTGGTGTTGTTTATCCAAACTGAAGATGTCGTCAGTTGCCTCCATATTGTTGTTTATCCAAACTAAAGATATGTCGGCACAGAAAAAAGAAAATAAAAATCTCAAGGTATTTGAGAGATTTGTGCAAGGCACTTGTGTGTTGAATTGAAGGGGCCTTTCCTGTTGCGGAACGCCTTGTATTTATAAAAAAACTTGCTTGATACATCACACTATCGTAGGATCTGACTAGTGGAATATTAACTTGATGACAGACGTATCAATGCACTGACCTTCTTCCGCACGTTGCTAATCTGCATGTATTTGAAATTATCCTTGAGATAATTCTCATGTGCTGCTGGTGCATTAATCATCCACGTGGAAGCCATAGAATGCTCCCTTTTTATTCTTTATCTCATCTGTGCAAACCAATTACAGCCATTTACCAAAATGTAATCATTATCCTCCATCACCTTTATATCCATGCATGCATTAATATTTCTACCAATTAATATCCATTTGCCAACCAACGCCACCGTCCAATGTCTAAATTCCAAGAATCCCAAATCAAATTGAAGCGAGCAATCTAGAGATATAATTTGGAAAAGAGATCATCTTCGGATCTCTCCCACCAAAGCCTAGGAATTAAGTGATCCGGGCCATTGAAATTTGATCCAACGGTTACAATTATTATACCTTTTAGAAGGGCCTCATGTTTGTAGTTGTTGGATCAAATTTCAAGGGTCCAGATCACTTGATCCCTAGGCTTCAGTGGAAGAGATCCAGAAAGGATCTATTTCCATATAATTTGCATTTCATCTGTCACGTACAAGAAAATATCAAGATAATTCACCATTAAAAGATAATTATTTTGATAAAAAAATAAAATCATAATATTATCCTTTAACAATAACAAAATTATCTTTCCTTTTCTATCTGATGATGTGGAGCTATGCTCACTCAATGACCTTGATTGCATAGGCCGATGGTGTAAATTTGGGTCCAAACTCCTACATACTACATTGTCACATAAATATTACTCCAAAACATAAATACACGCAAGTGGCCCTTTACAACAGTGATGGAAAGATGTTGAGCCATTGCATGATGGTGTGGTTTCGAACCCCGTCGGTGACTAATCTAACATTTAGTCTGACAAAATCTATCGTTTACAAAATAAATAAATAAATAAATACACATTTGTCTTTAAATAGACGTTTGATTTGCACTAAATTGCTGGGTGAAGTTCTTATTGAATTCAAGAGTAACAATGGCTTTTGAATAGCCTTATAATGAAACTCAAAAGAAAGCAACAACCCACGATTTAACAGTCGTGGTATATGAGTAGGTTTCTAACCTTTAGTCTAACAAAATCTATGGTCTGACAAAAAATAAATAAATAAATACACATTTATCTTTAAATAGAAGTTTGATTTGCACTAAATTGCTGGGAGAACTTCTCATTGAATTCAAGAGTAACAATGGCCTTTAAATAGCCTTATAATGAAACTGAAAAGAAAGCAACAACCCATGATTTAAGAGCCATGGTATATGACTAGGTTTCAAACAGAAAATGCAACAAACTTGTCCCTCACGAATAGGGATTATTAACCATTACTTAAAACAAATCCTAGAAACTAGGAAACCTAACCCTAACGGCTAGAAAATCCTGACAACTTTAACATTACATACCCCAAAATAAAAGTCTAATAAAAAACATTAATACATTACCCAACTTATTTTTTAACAAACGTTGGCTTTCAATAGAATGACATAGTCACACACTAATACAAAACATGAACTCAATCATGATGTCCTTGGGAAATATCTTTGATAAAAGCATCAAGGTTAGTGTCCAATGAGCCACCTTTAGCAATTGCTTCTTGACAATTCTTCTGAAGTTGTTTTGCTCTTTCCCTCATCTTTTTTCCCTCATTGCTTTCTAAATCCATAAATCTCCTCACAACTTGTGCAATTTCCTTTCTGGTCACGAGATGTTCAGCCCCCACATTCTTCTTCACTCTATATCCAATCTTCCAATCGTCCACAATTTGCCTACTATTAGGGGCTTGGTCCAAAAATATAGGGCAAGTAAGAATAGGAAGACCAGCATAAACAGCTTCTATAGTGGAACTCCACCCACAATGTGACCAGAACCCGCCAATCGAACCGTGACACAACACCCTCAATTGGTCACACCAAGGTACCACCAAACCCATATCACCAACACTTTCTTTCAACCAAGACGCATCTCCACGAGCCACCCACAAAAACCTAACACCACTGTTCCTCACCCCAAAAACAATTTCATCCATTTGGGTTTGTGATACCGAGAGAAAGCTTCCCATGGAGATGTACAAGACTGAGGTTTTAGGTTGAGAATCTAGCCAACGCAAATAATTGACGCCATCATGAGGAATGCAAGAGCTTTCTAAAAGCTGAAAGTATGGTATGGTTGGGCCAATAGGATAGACAGGTACAGGAAGTTTGGCTTTTAAAATATCAAACAATTGGGACTCAAGCTCATAGATTGAAGCGGATAAGATATATTGTGCTTTGTACATGCTTGAGACAGCTTCCA
Source organism: Heteromeles arbutifolia (assembly GCA_024362995.1). NCBI lineage: Eukaryota > Viridiplantae > Streptophyta > Magnoliopsida > Rosales > Rosaceae > Heteromeles > Heteromeles arbutifolia. The sequence goes on from JANCRC010000003.1 coordinate 5,299,952, forward strand.
TGGCTCTATCCAGGAGTTGAACATCGTCTCCATAGAAAACTGAGGGAAGATCTGCTATTCGTGCGGTGGAAATTCCTGGAATGTAGTCTATTACCTCATCTCCACGCTCTTTTGTACATTAGGCACAAAGAATCATTAAAATAAATTTCAGTGTATCCCATATATATTAAGCAATGGAAAAGGATAAGCTTGATTAGTATATTACATTATAGAGTAAATTGTAGCAACGGTCTCTCAACTCATCAAAACGTGCAGCTATGATCCTTTTCGTCAACTCCTCCAAAATTATGTCAAAATGAGTTATGTTGGAAGAACCATTGCTTAGGTTAAAGTTGATGGACCATTTCTCCAGTTAGATTAAAGTTGAAAGACCAGTGATACAAGTTTTCTTATTTGATTTTCCATATTCGCCCATTGATTTAGACTCACGTGACATGCAATTGTACTTTTCATAATATCAATATAGTCATGTAAGCATTGGTGTTAATTCACGCACCTGACACATCAACAGAAAAGTGGCCGTTTTGCTTGATTAGCTCAAAGTGATGGAACACCATAAACACCGACGCCGACATAGGCCAAAACGAAGCCACAGGAATGTTCCTTTCGTTCCCGACCCTCACAGCCCAAACTAGGAACGGGTCAGCAACTACGACATTCACCGGTTGCAGGAGATCCTGTTCGAGCAGCAGCTGGTCGAATGGACCTTCCAGCTTGGTGCTCACAGCTTCCAAAAATCCTGGATAGTCTTTTGCTCGAACGAGCTCCGAGGGTATCACATTTGGTAGCGTGGAGAATCGGATGTTGTCCGGTTTAGGGTCCGTGCCGATGAATCCATGCCACTCTTCGGTGATGACAAAGGTGATGAGAATGTCGGGTTTTCTTAAAGATAGTAATTTGCAGAAATTCATCATGGGATTGATATGGCCTCTGCCAGGATAGGGCAGAGCCATGATGTGGCAGACTGGCATTGGCTCAAGTTCCATTGTACTAATTTCTCTCTTTTGAGAAGATTGAAATATTGAAGTGTAGTAGTTCCAGGGATGGTGTTGCTATGCATGTTATATAGACATTAGATAATTTTACTAACGATCCCTGAATTTTAGCTCAATTGGAATTTTAGTCATTGGATTAAAAATCTATGAGGACCGGTCGCTGAATTTTAACAATATGAAGCAATGATCATTTTGACTAACTCCATTAAAACTACATCAATCTTTTACCTCTTTAAACCGTTTATTTTGCCCTTTAAGTTTTAACGGAGTTAGCCAGAACAATAATTGCTCTACATAATAACAAGTTTAGGGAGAAGGACATATACATATTGGCATATTGATAATTGAAGAAGAATCATGGACATATACAATATACAGTGACCGCAAGGAAAACGCTTCTAGCCACGATGAACATGGGTTTCCCCGCCATTGGCTACACACTCCACAAAAGGAGGTCATGTAAGGGAGGGTGGAGCCAAGGAATCCCAAACCTCATAAATACTTATTGGCGTATTGATCATTCAAGATGGATCAAGGACAAAATTTTCCGCATATGGGTCATGCAAAAGAAATGTGACTCTGACACACATGTTAGACGAATTAACCTTGTCCAAAGTTTTCGGGACATGGGTCATGCGAAGGAGATGTGACTCTGACATACATCACGGATGACTTAGCCTCGTCCTCATATTTTGGGTTTGCAACTTCGCGTTACGAATGTATTATTGATCAGTTTTGGGCCCTATCCTGTATAGATTAGGATTCTTTTATTTTTTTCTTTCCATTCCCTTTCATTTCTACTTTTTACAATCTTTATTTTATCTTTTTTTTTTATAAAAAATTAACATAAAATATTAACGTAACTTAACTTTGAGCGTTCAAATAAAAGATGACAAAAAAAGAAAAAAAAAAAGAAAGAAAATCCTACTTCGTCCTCAATTACATCACCAAACCCATCTCAAAACCCTATTTGGTGGGGAAGATGTAAGGATGATTTGCCCATGAAAATTCATTAGTCTTCCGGTATGATTTGATTTGCGTGCTTGATGGAAAATTAGAAAATGCAAAGGTCAAATCGAAATTGAAAGATACTGATATTTTGAGTTTAATTTGCTCAAATCTTCTCCCTAATTTTTTTTCCCATCAATTTCCCATTTTCACTGCAAGTACACAAGTTTCAGATCTTGTGTTATTTTTCCCCCCAAGAGGTAGACATTTGCCATTTGAGCGAGTCTGGTAGCAAATCTCTAAAAAAATATAGAAAAAAGTAATAAAAAAATTTCACACACTATTTATGAAATTGAACGGTACTACACTATTTATAAAACTGAACGGTACTACGCTAGTTATAAAACTTAACGGTACTACACTAGTTATAAAACTTAACGGTACTACACTAGTTATAAAACTTAACAGTACTACACAATTTCTGAAACTGAACGATATTACACTATTTCCAAAACTAAACAAAACTACACTATTTTTGAAACTGGACACTACTTCCAAAACTAAACGGTACTAACTAAACACTATTTCTGAAACTGAACTCTATTTCTATAAACTAAATACTAATTATTTCTGAAATTAGGGCGTGGTAAACAAGGAGTAGGATTCTCTCTCTCTCTCTTATTATCATCTCATTCCATCCTCTCCTCTCACACTCTTCTTTTTGTGTTATTCTCTATATAAAAAATTCAAAACAAGATCTAGACGTGGCACAATCGCAACCGTTTAAATAGGAGGGAATAGAAGGAGAGAGAGATTAGAAGGGGAGATAATCCTACTCCGATAAACAAAACAAATCCCAGAAAACAAACTATTCAAAATCACTGATCCTGCTATAGCAGAAAGTGAAACTATGCTAGTACACCAAAAACTTGAGCTGCGATCTAAAAGTTTGCAGCAAATTAACCATGACGGAGAAAACAATGGACAACGAACAAAGTTCGACTGGAAAATGCACAATAGCATATGCGGTTTTGGGGCCAAGAATTTAGTGGCTAATGGTTTGAAAAATAAATTTGGAAAATGGCTACTTTTCTTTTCCTTCTTTCTGTACATCCTATCTCTCTTTCGGTTGAAAAAAAATAAAGATCCAAAAGTCCACTCTCTTTCTCTCTCTAAGTTGAAAATCTAGGATGCATGGCCATGGACACGGATACGGGAATACGACACAATACGACACGGGGACATGTCAAATTTTTAAAAACGAAGACATGATATGTCAGGGATACGGTAATTAAAAATAAAAAAAATATATCTAAAATATTATAAATAAGCATTCAAATTTATTACTCAAGTTCAAATTTATTTCAATAAACTCCAAACAGTTAGAAAGATAGTCCATCCAACAAGTAATTAGTCTTCAAACTTGAAAAATTAAAATGAACATCCAAACGAAAAATAAAAAAAAACAAAGTCTCATTCAACTTCCACATTCATGATGTCTCCTCCATTAACCAAAGTAGTCTCCAATGACGGTTCATCAAGTGAAAGGTTAGCCATTTCAAGCATCCCGACACTTTCTTCACCCAAGTTTTCAAAGCCATCTCCTCCAACATCCGACAATTGATAATACCTTCTTTGTAGGTTGAGCTATTCCTTGATAAAACATGAAGATTATTATGCACACATACCAAACCTCGGCTCTTTGTGGTGTAATCTTGTTCCTTCTTAAAGAGTGAATAAAACTATAAGTGCTCCAATTTCTTTCACAACAAGAGGAGGAACAAGGTTGTCCAAGTAGCTTCAACGTTGTGGATTGGAGACTAGGTGTAGAAGATCCATGGACAATCCACCACATCACTGGTTTCAAATGAAACCCATCGTTCATAGAATCAATAGCTCCAAAGTCATTCAAGCACATAGAGAAAGTGGCATAATCCACATTGATATTTCTTCTAATTTACATTGGAAAAGTATCTCTCAAAGCACTTTTTCCTTTCAGTTGTAAGCTAAACATCTCGGTGTGGAGCAAGACAACTATGGTTTTCTTAGAGCCATTCTGAACTATAATACCTAAAATAAAAGAAATAGGACTTTAAAAATATACTCATAAAGTTAAAGATTAATCTAGAGGAGTTTATAAGGAAATTAGCAAAATCATTACCTTGGATTTAATGAATGTGCCAAACAATGAAGTGGTGTGCAACTTTTAGTCCATCACTCCAATAAAATGTGATACACCGCATCAAAAAAGCTGCTTTTTCATGTAATGCCTTGCGCTCATTCTTGTAGATAGCAACTTTCACCTTTCCAATCATAGCATCCCACCACTCATGCACCTAGTGAAGACAAGGTTTATCTATGTCAGCCATTCTAATAACCTCATATATTGGAGCTGTAAAAAAAGAATATAATCAATCTTCTCCCAAAAATACTTATCCAATATCTTTTGCTTCACCGTCATTGCTTTAACCAAATCATCTTCTTTGTACAAAGCCCAATTCGGGCTAATCACCATTTGTTGTAAACCTTCCTTTACTTCCTTAAATCTTCTAAGCATCATAAGTGTGGAAGCAAATCTGAAAATTTTAAAAATTATGACAACTCATAATTGAATAAGAAAAAAAAAAGGAAAAAAAGTGGAGAAAACAAACCTTGTTTCGGCAATGGAGAGTTACTTTAGTTTGCAATGTTCATTAAACATAGACAATCTCATGCTATGGTTCATAGTAAAAAAAAATTTGGACCAAGCATCACTAGCAATATTTGAAATCCAATTGCAGTCATTATACGAAACATCTATTTGTTCCGGAGAACATATACTCTTCAAAGCAAGATTAAGAGTGTGAACAACACAGGGTGTCGAAAAGATATAGGGATAGTGGGCCTCAATAAGTAACCCAGCAGCTTTACAAACAGGAGCATTGTCAGTGATCTGTTGAACAACATTTTCATGACCAATTTCTCTAATAGCTTCTGTAAGGAAGTTGGCAATACAATGCTTGTCTTTGTATTCACCTTCACAATTAATTGCCCTCAAGAACGTAGGCCCGCTTTCACAAGTTGCCATAATATTAATAAGTGGTCTCCTTTGAGCATTTGTCCACCCATCACTGCATAGACTTACACCTTTAGTGCTCCATGTGCGCTTGATTGGTTGAAGGCACCGCTCAGTGTGACTCTTCTCTTGTTGCAGAAGAATAGTTCTCAGTGTGTTGTAACCTGGTGGAACATACCCCGAAAGTGTAGAAGCATGAACATATGAGTTTCGATAGTGCGGATTTCTTGCATGGTTAAATGATAAGCCATATGTATAAAACATCCTTGCAACTTCGGCATCACATTGATCTCTAGCCTCCTTGTTAAAAGCTTTACTAAGAGGCCCACTTGTTCCCTTTCTCTTCTTTGGATCAAGATTTGCTTTAGGTAGATCATAACATAAAGAACCAGTATCGGGCAACGAAACATGCTTAGGAGTAGAACTCTTCAGCTTGTATTCACACTCTCGAACTAACTTTTTCATTTCTGTAAGAGTTTCATCAGTCACCTTGTTGCAAGACGCAATCCCATTTCTAGACATTTTTAACAAATGAAACTTGACCCTCGAGTAGGATCCTTTATAAGTTTTTTGACAATAATTGCATTCAAATTCAGTATTTCCTCATCCTTTATTTCCCACTTTTTCGAGCATTTTGACATACTTCCACAGGGGAGCATAATAATTTTCAACAATCTCATCCAGATTAGCATTATCATTCGCATGATTATCAGGGTGATTCATTTTCCTAAATTAACAAACATATAAACAATAAGAGTCAATCCACAAAAAGTTCGAAACAAAAAAGCAAAAGTTACTTTTAGTTTTAGAGATGAGAAAAGCAAAAGGGGCTTTTAGTTTCTGACTTCATAGATGGGTTTTGCCTCGAGGAATCAGTTAAGCTTTGAATCAGTAAAGCTGAGGAGTAAGATCAGGAAAGCATCGAAACAATTAACAAAGTGAAAACGAAAGCTCTCACCAGCATTTGCAGACGGAGAAGACGGAGACGACGGAGCATTTACAGATGGAGATGACAAAGACGATGGAGCAGTTGCAGACGGAGATGACAAAGACTACGGAGCAATTGCAGACGACGGTCAGTGGTGAAAGTCTAATTTCTGTGGTTCGAGTGAGGAAAAATAGGTAAATCCGAATTTTAGTTTAGCTAATTTCAATCAAGCACGATTCTGTGTGGATTTATTGAAATTTTTTTCTTTTTCTGATTATCCTTTGATTTGAGTTTGAAAAGTATCTGAAAAGTAGGATACTCATATCTCAACAATACAATATGCGTATCTCATCAGTAAAAAAATGTATCCCTTCACTCTGATACGTATCGAGCGCGTATCCGTATTCATGCATGTCAGATACAGGATACACTGACTTTTCCCTGTGTCCATGCATCGTAGTTGAAAATATCATGAAGATTCAAAAGGGTGCACGTGTAGCCAACGTGTACCTCTCATCTCTTCATTTAGTTTACTTTTCTTTTCTTTCTTCCAGATAGAAACATTTAAAAAGCAATTTGTGTGTGCAAATTATTTCATCTGTTTATTGTACTACTATCTATGCTGCTTTTTGGTTTTCTCTTCAGTCGTCACTCATTAGAGTAGAGTAGGAGTGGTTCGGTATGGGAACCCAAATTAACAAATGAGATTTCGAATTCCAAACTGAAAAATTTTGGGATGGAAATTTGAAGACCAATCCCAAACTAAGACTTCGGTATTCCTAATTTTCGGTATTTCAAGATGGTTTGGTATTCTCAAATTTCATACAAATTGAAATAGCAATCATTCATACCAGGTTAAATTAACATGCAGCCAAAATAAATAAGTAACAAACCCAAAAGCAAATAAATAAGTAACAAACCTAATATGTTTGAAAACTAACAATACAATTTTTTTATTTCATGTTGAAGAAATAGACACATTTGTAGGAGGTTTGTACCAACAAATGTGGTGATAAAGGGTTATGGTTACTACCTGTAAACCACACCAATTATATTGCTACTAGTAGTTAGCAACCGTTCAAATGTATAATATATATATATATATATATATTTTTTTTTTTTTTATTCGATATGGGATTACCGAGAGATTAAGTAGACAATACTGAATCTTGTACCAAAATTTTGGGACCGGTTCAGTATTTCATCCGGAAAATTTCGAGAATTTTGGTTTGGGACTTTTTTGCTTTGAGATCGGGATTTGTTTGGTTTGATTTGGTTCAGTATTTTTGGAAATTTTTTCCAGCCCTAGAATAGGGGCTTGATTTGATCTGTAAAATAAAACAGACTTTAATTAGTTGGCGTGCACCTACACACACTTTGAGGTGAGTTTTTTTATTTTTATTTTTTTTTTATCTCTTGTTCTTATTATTAAATAAAATTACTAGATGATTTTTATTAAAACTTAAAGTTTTAAAGTATTTTTTATTTTTTATTTTTTTTAACACCTATGTATGGTAAAACGTCGTTATTGAAATAACCTTTTTTATACACAAATTGTCAACTGAGGATTTTTTTTTTCTTTTTTTTTTTTGTTAATGACAGTCGCATCATTCAGTTAGTCTTTATGTACAAAAAGGTTAAGGTAAATCGAATCTTGAAAATTTGAATCGATAACTCACTCTTTCTATTAGAATAAAATTAATTAATCTGAAATCCTTTTCATAATTGTACCATGTATTGATAGGAATGTAATTTCTAATTGTAATTAGTTTAAGATTCCTACCTCAATAGGGATTTTTATATAGGAAACTTCATTCTAATCCTTGGCAAAGTTGATTTTTAGACTAAAATCATGATTAAGATCAAAGTCTAATTTTAGTCCCTTGATACATTAATCACCTCATTTATTAATTATATATTGATGTTTTAATTATTTTTCTTTTTTCTTTCTAATTTTAATGTATTAATTATATCTCCCATTATAATTTTCATTTTCATTTCATTCATCATATTACATTTCGGTACTAACATTTAGGTACATTAATTGAGTTTTTCAAGTTTAAAGAATGTTAAATAAAATTTATAAATTAATAAAAACTTTTCTTGGTAGAAAAAACAAATAAAAATGTGTATATTAATAAATTCAAATATTTAATAGGAGGCTTAAAAAAAATTACACATTAGTTTTTCTCAACAAAAAAAAAATACACATTAATTAATTTGAATTAAGGACACATCAATGGACTATAATCAATACATAATCTAATACCAGATATTTATTAAATTTCAATCTTTTTCAAGGACTAAAGTAAAAAAAAAAAAAAAAACCCTTATTGTAACTTACAAATATTGTAGTATTTTTTTACACATCAATATAAAAAGTCATAATTCACTTTTTGATATGACAGCACCCAGGTGAGTACTGAGTACATGTGACAGCCCGTCCCGGAAAATATTGATTTTATAATTTATTAAGTGATTTTACGAAAATGCCCTTGAGGCACGCGCATTGTTCGAGGTTAATCGTTGTGTCGTGCCATCTAAGATTTGTTTTCTTGACATATCCTCGTAGTACTCGTCACTACGGACGCGTGGGCGCAAGCGGTTCGTGATTTGGAGTTATAACGAAAAAGATATTAAAGTTTGAAGTTTGGGCATTTTGGGAATTATAAGAATAAAATATGGAAATTCTTTTATGAAAATGGACGGCCCATATTTAATGAGGAATTAATGGATGGCTGGGATTAATAGGAAAAAAGATATGAGTTTATGTATGAGTTTATGTGTGTGTGTGTTTGTGGCTGGCGGAAGAAGAAGGAAGAAGAGAGATTGGGCAATCTGCCCAACCAGAGGAAGAAGAAGACAGCTCCGGGAGAGAAAGGAGAGAGCCGGACGAATGGGGAGAGGAGAGAGGAAGAAGCCCAGCCAATCGGAACAGGGGAAAGGAGGAAAGGAGGGAGAGTGCGGCGCGGGGGATCGGCCGGATCCCCTTGACCCGTTTTCGGACCCGGTCGGCACCCGTGTCCATGTTCGATGATTTTCATCCGTTTTTCCGGCGAATTGATCCAACAAACCTCATGGGAAACACTCTAGGACCCTTCCTCTACCCATTCCACCTCAAATTTGGAGAGATTTGGTTGTAAAAATGGAAGAAACCGTGCAAAAGGGGGCGCACGGGTTGGGTTCATTTCCGCCACGATGTGAAGCAATTTCTTCCAATCACCACCACCCATGGCATCCTCTTGAGGCCTAGAACAAAGCCCAAGCAGTGGTTGAGGCGTTGGAACAAGTTTGGAGGTCGAATTGGAGCACACCAAACCTAGGGTTCCGACGGGTTTTGTTGGAATTGGAGGCTTTGCCGACCGAATTGGCCTTGGCCACAGGTATGAAAGTTGTTCTACTCATTGAGATCTTCATTTCTGTAAATTTTGGTAATTTTTGGAGATAGTTGGATTTTCCGGCGAGCCGGGGCGGCCGACCGCCACCCACGGCGGCGCGTGGTCAGTGGGCCGCCAATGTCATTTTTAAACTATATTGGATGTCCTGAGTTCAGTTTTGATAGTGGCTTAACGTTGGTTGATCATTTGGACTTAAATTCGTTAAGATGTATGGTTAGGCCAAAATATGAATTGACGATCCGACCGTTGGATTGTCACCAAACTTTGGTACGTAGTAGTACGTAATATTTGAAGAATGTAGGAACTTACGGATCGAGAATCCGATTTACGGATCTCCCGGAATTGGAGTTGTAAGTTCATAAAATATAATGTTAACCGTCACTTAGTTCGACAATTGACGGAGATCCGACCGTTGGATGGTCATGAAATTTTAGGATGTTGTTCTAGAGATTTATTGTGGACCTCTGGAAGTTACGGATTGGAAATCTGAGTTGCAGATCTTCCGGATCGAACTACTTAGTGACGTGTTTTATATAAGTGATATATTCTATCGATATGATTCTGAGGCATGATTTGATGGTTGTTCTAGGCGCCGATCGTCATGACGCCTTGATGTGTTGTGCTAGGGAGTTGCAGGGCAAACTCCAGGTGAGTGGGCAGTTTTGTTTTCCGTATACACCTATATACTTATGGGTTTCCCAGAAATCGATTTTTGAATGAAAGTATATTTTGAAATGCCATGCATAGATTTATATGAATATGTGATTTAAACATGCCATGCATAGATTTATATGAATATGTGATTTAAAAATGCCATGCATAGAAATTACATGAATTATGTGAATTGATATATGATGCATATATGTGAATTGGTGCTGCGGACGCGCAGGTGAGTATCAGGTGAGTTATATTTGGTTCATTGAATTGTTTGATGAGATTTATGTTGATAGCTCATAACCTGCACCCCTGGTGTTAGTGCTTATGTTATTCACCCGCATCACACGCTCACCTTGGATCCAAGTAGATGCTAGTCGTACAGACCACTGGAGGTGGTTCCGACATGCTAGTCGTACAGACCATTAGAGACGGTTCCGACTAGTAGGTGACCTTAGATTATGTGCACAGATGATTGATGAGAGAAGCACTAGAGCGTATTATTACACCATCCGAGTCGTACAGACTACTACAGGTAGTTCCGACTCATGTGCAGCGTAGTGCCGTACAGGTCGCAGTTGGCGACTCCGGCAGTGCCGTACAGGTCACAGTTGGTGACTCCGGCTGGATTGGATATTGAGCTTTAGAATCAGCCGTACAGGACCACTGCAGGGTCTCCGGTTGATTTATTATTTCACCTGATTTATGTTGATGCATCCATATTATGTTTTTGGCACATGGCATGGCATATTTTCTGAAAAGTGATAAAGAATGGTGTTTTGAGAATTTTGAAGCTATATATATTTATAAATGCTATTTTCTGGGAAAGTATACAGGTTTTACAGTGAGGGGTTAGAACTTTGATAAAGAAAAGTTTTGAAAAGACTTGTTTTACTGACCCACTCAATTTTGTTTTGCGCCCCTCCAGGTTCGAGTTAGAGCAGAGCTTTGGTGGCCACGAGGAATCCAACGGTGTTCTGACAGAATTCACAATTGTATTTTTTTAAGCTTCCGAACTGTGTAAATGGTTACGTCACTCTCACGTGACGGCCAGCACGCCCTCCTTCGGGACGGGGTGTGTCAGTTGGTATCAGAGCCTAGGTTGCAGTCCTGTACATCTTGAGAATTCTCTAGTGTCTTCTGTCAGAACAATACCGCCTCGTAGAGAGCCACATCGTTTAGTTGAGTCTAGTTTTCCCTATTTAGCTCAGTTATGGGAAGCTAGTACTAATGTGACTGAATCTATTATCCAAAGGATTTTTCTCTTAGGACTGGTTATAAGTTGATGCTGAATCACTTTATGGAAAATGAATGACCTGAGGGAGCAGGTCGATGGCTTAATCATTTGGAAAAGGTGTTTCAGATTATGCAAGTTAAGGAAATCTTTCTTTTGACGGTAGGTCAAGACGACTACCTGGTTTCTGAGTATTGAAATTGCATCCTGGTGGAGACAGGAGTCTTGTATGACGTCACCAGAGGAAAGAGCTAATCGAGAGTTATTTAAAGAATTGTTTAAGGAAAGGTTTAGTCCTTCGGCATATATTGATGGTGAGAAGCGATAGTTTACAATTTGAGACAAGGAAAGATGACGGCAAATGAGTATTATAGAAAGTTTACGGAGTTGTCTCGTTACCATACAGATATTGTTGAGAATCGAATACTCAGAACTTCAAAAGGAAATAAGGCTAGTTCTAGTTCTTCCAGCTGAGGTTTTAGTGCCACTGGTCAGAGGTATGGTGGTAGATTCACTGGTGATTCAGATAGAGGGAATGTACCTTTGTGCCGTAGGTACAATAATGGACACTTTGGAAAGTGTAGACAAGAAAGCAATGGATGCTTTATATGTGGATATATAGAACATAGAGCTGTAAATTGTCCCCAGAATCAGTAAATGCCTCCGTAGTCTTCTTTGCCACCACTAGCGCTGATCCATCAGGTACTTGGATCTAGTAATTATGGTTAGATGAGCCGTGGTGTACAGGATTAGAGTCGTACAGGTCACAAGAGGTGACTCCGACTTATATACTAGCAGTGATCGATGAGTTATGAGTACAGCCGCACATGCCACATTAGATGATTCCAGCTGGATGGACGAGCTATAGATTCAGCCGTACAAGTCATATTAGCTGACTCCGGCTGATATATTTCTTGGTATTGATGATGTTGCCAAAGAGAGTAATGATGGAGCACGATCGAGGCGTGTATATGTATTTCTAATGAGAGACAAGATGGTAATATTACACCTTTGGGGATTATTGCTTACTTATCGAGACAACAGTGAGTTATCGTTATTGCCGGCTGCAGACCGTAATATCCATAACTTATTGTTGGATTCGTTAAGCGAGTAAACAAGTAGGTCATCCTACGTTAGTATGGTGTTATTCAGAGTGTCCAGTGATGGTGAAAGATGTTGTTATGCCTATGAATCTTATCCAGTTGGATATTGTGGATTTGATGTGATTTTTGGCACAGATTGGTTGCATTATGATCGTGCCAAGATAGATTGCTACGGGAAATCAGTTACTTTCCATCGACTTGGATGACCAGAGGTTACTTTTGGGGGATGCAAAGTGGAGTGAGGTATGCCGTTATTTCTGCTATGAGAGCAAAGAGATTGTTATCGAATGGCTACCTAAGATATTTAGCTCATGCGGTACTATGAGATGTTGCTCTGAGTAGTGTGGAAGAGGTCTAGGTGGTTAAACATTTTCCTGACGTTTTCCCTGAGAATTTACCTGGATTGCCACTAGACGGAGATGTGGAATTCACTATTGATTTGTCTCCAGGTGTAGAGCTTATATTATAAATTGATTCATGATGAACAAAAAGAATTGAAAATTTGGTTACAGGAATTGGTTGATAAAGGTTTCATTGAACCTTGTATGTCATCATGGAGAGCCCCAGTTTATTTATGAGGAAGAATGTGGACATTAAGGCTATGCTTTGATTATAAGTAATTAAATCGGGTAACGATTGAGAATCGTTATCCATTACCGCGTATTAATGATTATTTGATCAGCTTAAAGGTGCCTATGTATTTTCAAAGATTGAATTAAGGTCTGGTTATTAACCAATTGAAGATTTCAGTGATGATGTCCCTAAGACAGTTTTCAGAACTTGTTATAGTCCTTGCGAGTTTTTGGTAACGCCATTCGGATTGACGAATCTTATGAGTTTGACGAATGAAGTATGCAAGTGAATCCTTAAAAGGTAACAGTGGTGGATAATTTGGAACAACCCCAAAACGGGACTGAGGTACGGAGTTTTCTTAGCTTAGCAGGCTATTATAGACGGATTGTGAAGGATTTTTTTTGTCATTGCCTTGCCTTTGACGAGATAGACGAGAAAAAAGGTTAAGTTTGAGTGGGATGAAAATTGTGAGTAAAGTTTTCAATAGTTGAAGTATTTCCTCACTCATGCACTTGTGTTAGCACTCTCAGATGATAACGGAAATTATGAGGTCTATAAGGATGCTTCTTTGAGTGGTTTGAGATGTGTATTGATACAAAGATAGGGAAATTGCTTATTCTTCACGACAATGGAAACCTAAAGAGATGAATTACCCTGCTCATGATTTGGAATTTATGGCTATCATCCTTGCTTTGAAGTATGGAGACATTATATTATTGGTGAAAAGTGCAAGATTTTTACGGATCATAAGAGTCTCCAATATCTGTCTACTCTGAGGGATCTTAGTCTTAGGCAACAAAAGTGGATTGAGTTGCTTAGTGATTATGATTGCACGACCAGGGTGATCGTGCAAATGTTTGGGCTGATGTACTTAATACGAAGACGCTCGTGAGAATAAATGCCTTGTATGCTTGATATGTTCCTCTTCTTGTGGATTTGAGATCTACTGGAGTAAAGTTGGAAATAGAAGAACGAGATGAAACCTCGCTTACTAGTTTTCAAGTTAGGCCTATTCTGATTGATCATATACTCGATGCCCAGAGGATTGATGAAGAAACAAGGAATTAATTGATGCAAAGAATATCGAGAAAAGAAAGACTTCAGAGTTCGAAAATCAGATGGCCTACTTATTCTTGAGACCTGGATGTAGGTGCCTAATGAGATGGAATTAAAGGAAATAATTTTGGACAAGGCGCACTGTTCAGCTTATGCAATGCATCCCGGAAGTACTAAGATGTATCATACTATTCGATCATTTTACCATTGGTTGGGTATAAAAAGAGAAATTGCTGAGTAGGTAAGTATATGTATCATTGGTCAGCCGGTTAAAGTGGAAAGAAATAAGTCTTTTGGATTGATAGTCACTTTCCGTTCTTCAGTGGAAAGGGGAAAAACATTTCTATGGATTATGTGTACAACTTCCTCATACACGAGATGGTTATGATGGAATTTGAAGTGGTAGATGATCGGCTTACTAAGTCAGAACATTTTACTCTAGTGAAGAACAGCAACCTTTCCAGACAAGTGCAATAACTAATTATTTGTTTTATGGAAATGGGATTTTGGCTTACGGATACGTTGAGCTTTTTGGGTATGTTGGTTATTTCTAAGTTTTGGTTAGCGTTGCACGAAGCTTTGGATACAAGATTACTCAATAGTACATCCTATCATTCTCAGACAGATAGTCAATTAGAGATGACCATTCAGATTTTGGAGGATATGCTGAGATCCTCAGTATTGCAGTTTGGTGATGCTTGAATTAAGCGGATGGATGTGATGGAGATTGCCTACAACTACAGCTTTCAGTCGAGCATTGGTATGTCACCGTTTGAGGCACTTTATGAGAAAAGCTTGTCGTACACCTTGATATTGGTCTAAAGTAGACGAAAGAATTTCTGTGGGTCTTAAGATTTTGGATGAGTCTACTCGGATTGTTCAGGTGATTAAGTCTTACCTGAAAGTAGCCCAGGAGCGGTAAAAGAGATTAGCAGATGGACGTGCCATTAATCGAGTGTATACTGTGGATGATTTCGTATTTTTAACGTTCTCTCCTTAGAAAAGTGTGATTCGATTTGGGAAGGAAGGTAAATTAAGTCCTAAGTGCATTAGACTTTATGTGATCACCGAGGGAGTTGTTGAAGTGGCTTACAGGCTTGAGTTGCCTCTAGAGTTGTCGTAAGTGCACGATGTGTTTCGATGATTCGACATTATGTTTTAAATCCTTCACGTGTGAGATATCCTTAATCATTGGAAATTTATCCGGATTTGACTTAGGATGAGGAACCAGTGACTATTTTGGATTGGAAAGAGAAAGTTCTGAGAAATGAGATTGTGCGTTTGGTTAAAGTTTTATGGAGGAATCATTCAGTAGAAGAAGCTACTTGGAAGTCAGGAGATTGGATGAGAGGGATGTAACCAAGTTGTTCTATGATTTTTTTAATGGATTGTTTGGTTGTTTGAATTTCGAGGACGAAATTCTATAAGGTGGGTAGATTGTGACAGCCCGTCCCGGAAAATATTGATTTTATAATTTATTAAGTGATTTTACGAAAATGCCCTTGAGGCACGCGCATTGTTCGAGGTTAATCGTTGTGTCGTGCCATCTAAGATTTGTTTTCTTGACATATCCTCGTAGTACTCGTCACTACGGACGCGTGGGCGCAAGCGGTTCGTGATTTGGAGTTATAACGAAAAAGATATTAAAGTTTGAAGTTTGGGCATTTTGGGAATTATAAGAATAAAATATGGAAATTCTTTTATGAAAATGGACGGCCCATATTTAATGAGGAATTAATGGATGGCTGGGATTAATAGGAAAAATGATATGAGTTTATGTATGAGTTTATGTGTGTGTGTGTTTGTGGCTGGCGGAAGAAGAAGGAAGAAGAGAGATTGGGCAATCTGCCCAACCAGAGGAAGAAGAAGACAGCTCCGGGAGAGAAAGGAGAGAGCCGGACGAATGGGGAGAGGAGAGAGGAAGAAGCCCAGCCAATCGGAACAGGGGAAAGGAGGAAAGGAGGGAGAGTGCGGCGCGGGGGATCGGCCGGATCCCCTTGACCCGTTTTCGGACCCGGTCGGCACCCGTGTCCATGTTCGATGATTTTCATCCGTTTTTCCGGCGAATTGATCCAACAAACCTCATGGGAAACACTCTAGGACCCTTCCTCTACCCATTCCACCTCAAATTTGGAGAGATTTGGTTGTAAAAATGGAAGAAACCGTGCAAAAGGGGGCGCACGGGTTGGGTTCATTTCCGCCACGATGTGAAGCAATTTCTTCCAATCACCACCACCCATGGCATCCTCTTGAGGCCTAGAACAAAGCCCAAGCAGTGGTTGAGGCGTTGGAACAAGTTTGGAGGTCGAATTGGAGCACACCAAACCTAGGGTTCCGACGGGTTTTGTTGGAATTGGAGGCTTTGCCGACCGAATTGGCCTTGGCCACAGGTATGAAAGTTGTTCTACTCATTGAGATCTTCATTTCTGTAAATTTTGGTAATTTTTGGAGATAGTTGGATTTTCCGGCGAGCCGGGGCGGCCGACCGCCACCCACGGCGGCGCGTGGTCAGTGGGCCGCCAATGTCATTTTTAAACTATATTGGATGTCCTGAGTTCAGTTTTGATAGTGGCTTAACGTTGGTTGATCATTTGGACTTAAATTCGTTAAGATGTATGGTTAGGCCAAAATATGAATTGACGATCCGACCGTTGGATTGTCACCAAACTTTGGTACGTAGTAGTACGTAATATTTGAAGAATGTAGGAACTTACGGATCGAGAATCCGATTTACGGATCTCCCGGAATTGGAGTTGTAAGTTCATAAAATATAATGTTAACCGTCACTTAGTTCGACAATTGACGGAGATCCGACCGTTGGATGGTCATGAAATTTTAGGATGTTGTTCTAGAGATTTATTGTGGACCTCTGGAAGTTACGGATTGGAAATCTGAGTTGCAGATCTTCCGGATCGAACTACTTAGTGACGTGTTTTATATAAGTGATATATTCTATCGATATGATTCTGAGGCATGATTTGATGGTTGTTCTAGGCGCCGATCGTCATGACGCCTTGATGTGTTGTGCTAGGGAGTTGCAGGGCAAACTCCAGGTGAGTGGGCAGTTTTGTTTTCCGTATACACCTATATACTTATGGGTTTCCCAGAAATCGATTTTTGAATGAAAGTATATTTTGAAATGCCATGCATAGATTTATATGAATATGTGATTTAAAAATGCCATGCATAGATTTATATGAATATGTGATTTAAAAATGCCATGCATAGAAATTACATGAATTATGTGAATTGATATATGATGCATATATGTGAATTGGTGCTGCGGACGCGCAGGTGAGTATCAGGTGAGTTATATTTGGTTCATTGAATTGTTTGATGAGATTTATGTTGATAGCTCATAACCTGCACCCCTGGTGTTAGTGCTTATGTTATTCACCCGCATCACACGCTCACCTTGGATCCAAGTAGATGCTAGTCGTACAGACCACTGGAGGTGGTTCCGACATGCTAGTCGTACAGACCATTAGAGACGGTTCCGACTAGTAGGTGACCTTAGATTATGTGCACAGATGATTGATGAGAGAAGCACTAGAGCGTATTATTACACCATCCGAGTCGTACAGACTACTACAGGTAGTTCCGACTCATGTGCAGCGTAGTGCCGTACAGGTCGCAGTTGGCGACTCCGGCAGTGCCGTACAGGTCACAGTTGGTGACTCCGGCTGGATTGGATATTGAGCTTTAGAATCAGCCGTACAGGACCACTGCAGGGTCTCCGGTTGATTTATTATTTCACCTGATTTATGTTGATGCATCCATATTATGTTTTTGGCACATGGCATGGCATATTTTCTGAAAAGTGATAAAGAATGGTGTTTTGAGAATTTTGAAGCTATATATATTTATAAATGCTATTTTCTGGGAAAGTATACAGGTTTTACAGTGAGGGGTTAGAACTTTGATAAAGAAAAGTTTTGAAAAGACTTGTTTTACTGACCCACTCAATTTTGTTTTGCGCCCCTCCAGGTTCGAGTTAGAGCAGAGCTTTGGTGGCCACGAGGAATCCAACGGTGTTCTGACAGAATTCACAATTGTATTTTTTTAAGCTTCCGAACTGTGTAAATGGTTACGTCACTCTCACGTGACGGCCAGCACGCCCTCCTTCGGGACGGGGTGTGTCAGTACATCTCCTGGATTCTATTATTTGTCTCATACTATATATTTGTGGTAATAAAATTTATAAATTAATAAAAACTTTTCTTGGTAAGAAAAAGGAAAATTTCCACATAGAGTATATTTTAATACTTAATTTATATTAAGACAAAAATTTTTAAACATTTCAAGGAGACAAAAAATAATAAATGTGAAAGATGACATCATTTGCTTTTTTTTCCTCTGGAGTTTAAATTAACGAAAATACCTTTTATTTTTGGTATCTTTTCACGCTTCTCTCTCCAACATTGAAGTTGTTTGCCGCAAGAATGAGCTTCCCATCATTAGTTGAGGTTGACTAGTACAAAAAGCTAAAACAATTATATTTACACTTGGGAATGAGACTTTAGAAAACCTAATTCAAATTTATTTGTTTCAGGTACATCAAATATTCCCCTCAAACTTTTTAATAGGATAAAAAAATTGATCCAAGTGAACGAAAGACCAAATTACAAAACAAGTGACACACCCGAACCCGTAGGTAGGGCGTGCTGGCCGTCACGCCCTACCTACGGGTTCGGATGTGTCAACAAGCGTCAATCTTTTATCCTTATACATTTGGACATCGTTCAATCAACTCTCAAATGACTAAATACATGATGGAGCCTGCACAAGAGAAATTAAATTAATACACAGTTATTCATTTAATTTGAAAGAGGGTGTTACTTAACTTTGAAATTAATTTAATTGATAAAAAGGTAAATTCTTTGGAACTTACAAGTACCGAGTAAGAATCAATCTAACCCAACCCAACACAAACTAAGCTTCTCCATTTACTAATTCTTCCAAAACTATACAAACTGATTCTATGAAAAAAAATATATATAAAACTGATCCAATTTTGTGTCCCACGATGCTCGATTCTTCCGTAACCTTCACCCACCCCCCCCCCCCCGACGCATGAGTAAGAAAGTTGCATTTTTTTTTTTTAAAAAAAAGTATTAAAATCAATTAAGTTGCATTTTTTTTTAATGTCAAAAAGTATACAAAACTGATTTTACATGTATTTGAAATTGATTCTGCAAAAATGGTCGAAGATGGTTTGAACTGATTCTGCAAAAATAGTTGAGGATGGGTCAAATTGATTATGCAAATATGGTCGAAGACGGGTTAAACTGATTTTGCAAAAATGGTCGAAGACGGATTGAACTGATTCTGAAAATGATCGATGATGGTTTGAATTGATGCTGCAAAAAAGACGAGTTAAACTGATTCTTCAAAACTAATCGAGGACATGTTGAATTGTTGCTGCAAAAATGACGAGTTGAACTAATTCTTTAAAAATGGTCGAAGACGAGTTGAATTGATTCTGCAAATGGTCGAGGATGAGATGAACTGATTCCGCAAAAATGGTCAAAGACAGGGTGAACTGATTATGCAAAAATGGTCGAGGACGGATTGAACTGATTCTGCAAAAATGATCGAGGATGAGTTGAACTAATTCTGCAAAAATGGTCAAAGACGGGTTGAACTGATTCTGCAAAAATGGTTTAAGACTGATTGAACTTATTATAGTAATACATGATACAAACTTATACTACATATAGTTTCAAAACTTGTTCTGCATCAATAGTCGAGGATTGGTTGAGCTTATGACACAATTTTGTTAGAGTTGTGAGGGCTGGGTTCTATTAAAAGCCTAAAATCTTAGGGGTATGGTTGGTATGTAAAACTTTGTTTTCATGTTTTTGGGCTAGGCTTTAATTGTTTTTATACTTTTGTTTCTCCTTGACATGTTTAAAAACTAGTGGAGTTCTTTGAAATATAGTAAAAATTGTTGTCTCTATATATAAAGCTCCCTAAAAACAACAAATAAAAATGTGTATATTAATAAATTCAAATATTTAATATGAGGCATTAAAAAAATACACATTAATTAATTTGAATTAAGGACATATCAATAAACTATAATCAATACGTAATCTAACACCAGATTTTTATTAAATTTCAATCTTTTTCAAGGACTAAAATTTAAAAAAAAAAAAAAAAAAAAAAAAAAAAAAAAAAAAACCCTTATTATAATTTATAAATATTGTAATATTTTCTGCACATCAATACAAAAAGTTATAATTCACGTTTTGATATGACAGCACCCATGTGAGTATTGAGTACATGTCCTAGATTCTTCTATTTGTCTCATACTCCATATTTATTTGTGGTGGGCAATGAAACCAAATTAATATACAACAACAATTTCCTTAATGCTTCTTCCTTTATTCTTTTTACGGTTTTTATCACAAGTGGTCCCAAAAATTGACCATCACCACCAAGATGGTCCCTGAAATTGAAAATCAATCAATGTAGTCACTGAAAATAGGTGTTGCAAATCAATGTGGTCTTTCCAATTCTGTTAAAAATTCTGCTAAGTGCTGTGTGGCACATAAATGGGTCTCATAAGTCATTTTTCTCACAAATGGTCCTTAAAATTGACTCGCGACATCAAAATGGTCCCTGAAATTGACCTATGACATCAAAATGGTCCATGAAATTGAAAATCAATCCATGTAGTCCTGCAAGTAAGTGTTCTAAAGTTATAATTCACGTTTTGATATGACAACACCCATATGAGTATTGAGTACATGTCTTGGATTATTTTATTTGTCTCATACTCCATATATATGTGTGGTGGGCCATGAAACCAAATTAATATACAACAATAATTTCCTTAATGCTTCTTCCTTTATTCTTTTTACGGTTTTTATCACAAATGGCCCCAGAAATTGCCCATCACCATCAAGATGGTCCCTGAAATTGAAAATCAATCAATGTAGTTCCTGAAAATAGGTGTTGCAAATCAATGTGATCCTTCCATCATACTTCTGTTAAAAATTCTGTTAAGTGCTGATGTGGCACATAAATGGGTCTGATAAGTCATTTTTTCTCACAAATGGTCCTTAAAATTGACTCGCGACGTCAAATGGTCCCTGAAATTGACATACGACATCAAAATTGTCCCTGAAATTGAAAATCAATCAATGTAGTCCTGCAAGTAAGTGTTTTAAAAGTTATATTTCACGTTTTGATATGATAGCACCCATGTGAGTATTGAGTACATGTCTTGGATTCTTCTATTTGTCTCATACTCCATATATATATTTGTGGTGGGCAATGAAATCAAATTAATATACAATAACAATTTCCTTAATGCTTCTTCCCTTATTCTTTTTAGGGTTTTTATCACAAATGGTCCCAGAAATTGACCATCACCATCAAGATGGTCCCTGAAATTGAAAATCAATCAATGTAGTCCTTGAAAATAAGTGTTGCAAATTAATGTGGTCCCTCCGTCACAATTCTGTTAAAAATTCTGTTAGGTGCTGATGTGGCACACAAATAGGTCTGATAAGTCATTTTTTCTCACAAATGGTCCTTAAAATTGACTCGCGACGTCAAAATGGTCCTTGAAATTGACCTACGACATCAAAATAGTCCCTGAAATTGAAAATCAATCAATGTAGTCCTGCAAGTAAGTGTTCTAAAAGTTATAATTCACGTTTTGATATGATAGCACCCATGTGAGTACTGAGTACATGTCCTGGATTCTTCTATTTGTCTCATACTCCGTGTATATTTGTGGTGGGTAACGAAACCAAATTAATATACAACGACAATTTCCTTAATGCTTCTTCCTTTATTCTTTTTGGGGTTTTTATCACAAATGATCCTAGAAATTGACCATCACCATCAAGATGGTCCCTAAAATTGAAAATCAATCAATGTAATCCTTGAAAATAGGTGTTGCAAATGAATGTGGTCCTTCCGTCACAATTCTATTCAAAATTCTATTAAGTGCTGATGTGGCACATAAATGGGTCTCATAAGTCATTTTTCTCACAAATGGTCCTTAAAATTGACTCGCGACTTCAAAATGGTCCCTCAAATTGACCTATGACATCAAAATGGTCCATGAAATTGAAAATCAATCAATGTAGTCATGCAAGTAAGTGCTCTAAAAGTTATAATTCACGTTTTGATATGACAACACCCATGTGAGTATTGAGTACATGTCCTAGATTCTTCTATTTGTCTCATACTCCATGTATATTTGTGGTGGGCAATGAAACCAAATTAATATACAACAACAATTTCCTAAATGCCTCGTCCTTTATTCTTTTTAGGGTTTTTATCACAAATGGTCCTAGAAATTGACCATCACCATCAAGATGGTCCCTGAAATTGAAAATCAATCAATGTAGTCCTTGAAAATAGGTGTTGCAAATCAATGTGGTCATTCTGTCACAATTCTGTTAAAAATTCTGTTAAGTGCTGATGTGGCACATAAATGGGTCTGATAAGTCATTTTTTTCTCACAAATGGTCCTTAAAATTGACTCGCGACGTCAAAATGGTCCTTGAAATTGACCTACGACATCAAAATAGTCCCTGAAATTGAAAATCAATCAATGTAGTCCTGCAAGTAAGTTTTTTAAAAGTTATCATTCACGTTTTGATATGATAGCACCCATGTGAGTATTGAGTGCATGTCTTGGATTCTTCTATTTGTCTCATACTCCATATATATTTGTGGTGGGCAATGAAACCAAATTAATGTACAACAACAATTTCCTTAATGCTTCTTCCCTTATTCTTTTTAGGGTTTTTATCACAAATGGTCCTTGAAATTGACCATCACCATCAAGATGGTCCCTGAAATTGAAAATCAATCAATGTAGTCCCTGAAAATAAGTGTTGCAAATCAATGTGGCCCTTCCGTCATAATTCTGTTAAAAATTCTGCTAAGCGCTGATGTGGCACATAAATGGGTCTCGTAAGTCATTTTTTTTCTCACAAATGGTCCTTAAAATTGACTCGCGACATCAAAATGGTCCCTGAAATTGACCTACGACATCAAAATGGTCCCTGAAATTGACCTACGATATCAAAATTGTCCCTAAAATTGAACATCAATCAATGTAGTCCTGCAAGCAAAGGTTCTAAATTAATGTAATCCTTACGTCATAATTATGTTAGGTGCTGGTGTGACATATAAATGGGTCACACGAGTCTAATTAAATTTAAAAAAAAAATTACCAATAGGTTTAATAATTTAATAGTTCATAAAAAGTTGTGAACCCAAAAACCCAGTCCTACAATCACCTCTGTTCCTAGTCCACATTCTTCTACGTCCTTTGTTGTCCATTCTCTGAAAAAAAATTTCTCAAGACACCCATCGTTACACACTTCGACACCCTTCACTGAATTGAACCTAGATCGAGATCACCTTTGGTGACAGCTTGGCTGATTGGCAATGACTCCTGGGACATCACCGTTAACATTTAGGCAATCAACATCCTCACAACCTTAATCTTGGAGAGCTTGTTCAAAGCTTCCCTATTGGTCTGGTGACTCAAGGAACGGCGAGCTCTGCCTTGAGATAATAAGGTCATAACCAAGGTGCGTCTATTGTTGGTTGAAAACTATTTCCAAATCCCCTCTTAGGCCTTGGTTAAGCCTTGTGCTTTTGAAAATTTATGGCAGGGATCTCTCTTCAGAGTAGGCCCTACTATATGAAAAAAAAAAATCCATTGTGCAAAAAGATAATTAGACAACATTTTTAATTAATTATTAAACTCATAATAGCACATAACAAATTTTTTTACAAAATTGTGGTGAAATAATCATATTGATTTGCGACACCTATTTTCAAGGTCTACATTCATCGATTTTCAATTTTGGGGACCATCTTGAAGGTGTAGGTCAATTTTAGGGATCATTTGTGATAAAAACCCGTAAATCTTGTGGGGCCCATTTATGTGCCACATCAGCACTTAACGGAATTTTTAACAGAAGTGTGACAGAAGAACCACATTTATTTGCGACACTATTTTCAAGGACTACGTTGTTTGATTTTCAATTTCAATGACCATCTTGATGGTGAGGGTCAATTTCAGGGACCATTTGTGATAACAACCCTTCTTTTTAATTCAAGATGTGAACTTATTATCTCTAACAATAAAGTAGAAAGTAAATGTCACTAGACTATATTATCATTAACAATGCTTCTTACATCTTGACAGGTCACTTATAAATGCTTCAATGCTGAAATAAGACGAGCCACCCTTTCGAATTGCTTGCCGACAAATGTCCTGAATCTCTCTTGCTTGCCTCCTGATGTCTTTCCCTTCTTCACATTTCAAATCCATAAACCTTTTAACAATCCCTTTAATTTCCTCTCTAGTCACCAAAATTTCTTCTTCTCTCATACCCTTCTTCACCTTCCACCCTATCTTCCAATCCTCCACAATCATCTTACTATTGGGCACTTGGTCCCAATATATAGGAAAAGTCAACATTGGAAGGCCGGCAAAAACAGCTTCCGAGGTCGAATTCCAACCACAATGAGACCAAAACCCACCAATACAAAAGTGACACAATACTCTCAATTGGTCACACCAAGGCACCACAATCCCTATCTCACTACACTTCTCTTGCAACTCCAAAGCTTCCTCACGTGCCACCCAAAAGAACCGGACCCCACTCTCTCTTAAGCCACATGCGATTTCCTCCATTTGGGCTTTGGAAGCTGAATGCAAACTCCCTTGTGACATGTACAAAACCGACCCTTTTGGTTGCTTGTCTAACCAATCAAAATATTGGGACTCGTTGGGCTTAAGTTGAGCCTCAATGGGCCTTGACTGGGCCTCCACCTTGAAATGAGGTATTGTGGGCCCAATAGGGTAAACAGAAATCGAAAGTTTCTCCCTCAACGCGTCAATAACCCGGGCTTCAAGCTCGTACACCGAAGGCAACAGAAGCCATCGTGCTTTGGACATGCTTGAAATTGCTTCTAGTGCTCGATCCAAGACTTTAAGCCCTTTACCGTAGAAACACGTGGGAAGGTCTGCCACACGTGTAGAAGGAAGTCCCGGGATGTAGTCTACGTGCTCTTCTCCTCTTTCTACAGAAAAAATAAAAGAAAAAAATGTTATAGGGTAGTGCTATCACCTGTCTATTTTTACTTTTCATATACTTCTCTTAATTTTAGATTGTTGAATCGAATGAATTGAAAACAATTAATAACAAAAAGTTAACAAAGGTGTATGGGAGATTCAATGGTGGAGCGAGAAATTTTTCACCGAATGGGCTAGCTTAAAGATTTAAATCTTTATAAACAAAGATTACAGTATCAGCTAGCTTAAGAAAATTTTCATAAGGTAAGCCAAGAATTTTCGTTATCCAACAAATACAAACTTGGACATGTACAAGAAGCAATGAGAAAAAAGATGTGAAAAAAAGAGATGGTTTGCAAACTGTATTAGATAATTAAACCGAGAGAATTCAAATCAGAGACTAAATATATGGTGAGCTACATTTAGTAAAAATTTTATGTAAAATTTTATTTTCTACCGAAAACTACTTGGGCTACAGCCTAGGGTAACCTTTAATATGGCTTCACCGGTGGGGAGATTAAAGTAAGTGTGTGTATATCATTATCCATATTATAAATAATACACACAGTTTGTAACAAACGTCAAATTCAGTCGTGCTTTCAACCCGATTCGATTTGATTTTTTTCCATATATTATCTGAATTATTAAGAAAAAAATCAAACCAAACGATTTGTTTTAGTCGATTTGTTTTTCACTCCTCTGTCTCCTCTCTTCTTTATCCCTCATTTTCCTCACATACGGTTCCTCATGTGTCAAGCACAAATCGTGAAAATTAAAAACTCAAAATTAAATAGTTAGGAAACAAACCTAAAAAAGCAGATTTAGTTAAGCCACAATGCTCAAATTGAAATAAAACATGACTGAATTTGATATTCGGCAACAAAAAAAAACATAGGTGTTTGATATTATTACTAAACTGTGGAGGTAAAAATTTAAAAACTGAGTTTGTGCTGTTATTTACGTACCTGCCAAATTTACCGGGAAATGTCGATGTTGGACGAGGAGATCGAAGAAATGAAAGACGGAGTAGACTGAAGCGGACATGGTCCAAAGAGAAGCTACCGGAATATTCCTCAGGTTCCCTATCTCAACCGACCACACCAAGTACGTGTCCGCAATCAAGGCAGTAAGCGGCGGCTCGAGCCGGTCGAGGAGGTCTTCGACCGGGGCTCTAATTTTTCTCAAGACGGTTTCGTAGAAACCGGGGGAGTCGGCGCCTCGACCGATCTCGGAGGGGATGACGTTGGGAATGGTGGCGAAGACTACGTTGTCAGGTTTTGGATCCGACCCGATGAATCCCAGCCACTCCTCCGTGACTATGAAGGTTACAAGGAAGTTGATATTGCTATCGGCAGCGTTGAGGGATGCGAGGGAGTTGCAGAGGCACATCATTGGGTTGATATGGCCGCGGCCAGGTATCGGCAGCGCGACAACATGGTGCGTAATAGTTGGAGAGGAAGTTGGGAAGTCCATCGGATAGGAAGGTGGAGAGTCCGAAGCTCCGAAGTGGAAGATAAGAGGAAGAGAGAGGAAAGAAGACGACAAACACAGAGCAATGGCTTCCAACCTAACATATATTTTAGTGCAATTATTTCTCAACAGAGTCACAAAAGCACCAAATTTTCTGAACTTTTTTATTTTATTCCAACAAAAAAATAACCTTTTTATTTATCAATTATTATTATCAAATTATTCGTTGTTTTATAGTATCTGTAAGAAGGGTAATAAAAAAAATATTAAATTTGTACACTAAATGATCTAGAAGTTAATAATTGAATTATTACTTTTTTTTCTTTTCATTTTTTTTACAAAAGGGGGACAGCTAGTGGTAAGTGGCATCGAATAGGCTATGAAGAATTTCACCCTGCTCATAGCCATAGTCAAGCAGACTCACCAACTAACGTACTTATTTTTTATTGATGACATGTCATTTAGTTTAAAATTTTAGTCTACCGCATTACTCTTTCAAGAAATGCTCTTATGCAAATGAAAGTTACTTTCAAATTTTGTCGAGGGACCAAAATGAACATATATTGTTGTTGGTTCATAGTGAGACTCTAGATTCCTGTTAAATTAAGGGAGTTTTAACGAAAAGAGCCTTAATCAAAAGGACATTTTGCATATGAAAAGTTCATAATGGATCAAGCTATTTTCTTTATTTACTCTTATGCCATTATTTTATTATTGTAGCAAGATCCACAATGATGTTGACATTTCTATCTGGAAATACATTATTTTACATGATGTTATTCAATTTATGCTAATTTGCTACCAACTCTTCATGCTTCCATCATGTTGTCGATGTTATGCAGCTCTTCTTCTGTCAAATTGTTCCAGTACTGTTCATCGCCTTCTATTAGCTCACTTTCTCTATCTTTTTTCACCTTGTAGTACATTTCTGCTGTTTCTTCTTTGAAATTTTGAGGCTTCCAATATGGCTGATGACTGATCCTTGTCTTGCTATAAATATACATTTCTTCTTCTTCTGCTACTAATACCATATCATATCTAAAATCTTCAAACTCATCTAAGGCTAGCATTTGGATCCCTCGAAATTTTAGAATATTTTTGTATGAAGGAGTCCACCTATGTGAGGAGATAGGGGATAGTCTAAATGACTCTTCATTAATCATGGCTATATGCCTAGCTTTTTCCTTATGCATATGTACATACCAATTTGGAGGACTACTAATAAAATTTATGCAAATTTCTTTCCATCTTTCTAGATAATCTTCTGTTACTTTTATAAGCTTTTCAGGAAATCATTCTAGTTGGGAGACATGGTTGATGAATATTTTATCAAGATAGTCAAACTCTAATAGTAAGGCTAGGGTAACTTCTACCACATTATGCTTTTCTTGATGCTCATAACTAAAATGTCATGGTTTATAATCTCTCATGTTAATCCTAGCCACAACTATACTAACCTCCGGTTTACAAATACAACTCTCTGTACTATCACAAAGACATGGTGGATACATCTTTGTAATAATATACATCCCTGGTTTTGGATCAAAGATGGACTGATACAAAGCACATTGTAATTGTAACTCTTTCATGAACTGTGATGCTTTGCTCAGGATCTCAGTTTTCATATCTAATGGCATTATTCTTAATTTTGCTTTTTGAAATTTCTTCTACTAGGATATCATCTATTATTAAGTCTAAAGATATATTCCTAAGAAAACTTTCATATCTTTCTTGTTTTTCTTTGTCACTCAGAGGCTGATGCTGCTCCATTTCAATGTCTTCTTCTAAAAGCTCAATTTTAATCTTTTCTATGGGCTCATTAGCCTCTTGTTCTATGGGTTCAATAACCTCTTTTTCTTTATTCTTATGATGATCAGGTTCCAAACCTATTTTCAGTTCTCTTTTCATGGTGCCACTTTCCTTTTGTTGCATTATAAGAGATTGGAGTTCTTGGTTCATTTTGGTAAACTTACTAAGTAATGACTCATAGTCTCTAGAAATGACTTGAAGGTTGTGCTCAAGGGAATGAATATGATGCTGGCTTTGATGAATGCTAAAATTAAAACTATCAAACTCTTGTTCTAAGGCTCTAATTAATTTTTCATGACCTAACCTCATGCTTGGCTGTTTGATTTGGATATTCCAAAAATTATCTAGGAGAACCTGCTGCCTATCAGAGAGCCCTAGTACTCTTGACCTATACCTCAAAGTTGGATTTCTGATTCCTTCAACAATATTGCCATTAAAGTTGAAAGTTGGTACTGGTAGTGATGCTGGTCTGTTTATGCTATTTTGGAATCCATTAAATGGTGGAGGTCCATGATGCATTATTATGCTATTGAAGGGTGTTCTTCTGCCTTGTGGTCTTGTGCCATTTGAGGATGATGGTCCACGATATTTCATTCATGTTCAACAAATTAATCTTGATAAGATATCAGCTAATGTATTGTCATAACCTTTTATATGTTCAAAAATTGGTTTAAAACCATTTCCTGTAACTGAATCAACAAAATTAACCCATCTTCAGGCTGCCTGTTTATTAGCATGTATCTTATTATAATAAGAAACTATATTTTGATAATCTGTTCTAATCATAAATACTTCATTATGTAAAAATAAAGAGAATGCCTCCAGTGAATTCATTATCCCTAAAATTTCTAAATTTGTTGATGGTAATCTTGACTGTGTATGACTAAATTTTCCTTATGAATATCTACAAACTTGTTCATTATACTTTGGTGACTCCTTATGCTTTTTCTAGTGTAGTATACATGCCCATCCTAATGATGAAGCATACATTTAAACTATTTTATAACTATCATCTAATGGTAATGTTAATGGCTTACGTTGAGTAATTTCTTCCTTTATTTTTTGAACTGATTTAATATCTTCACTATTAAAATATTTTTGTCATGTTTTACTAGTTTTACTATGTAATACTGCTATCTTTCTTCCTAAATGAGGTATAAAATTTCTTGCATAATTTAACAATCCTAAAAATGCTTGTAACTGTTTCTTATCTTCTAACTTATCTGGAAATTCTAAGACCTTTTTAGCTATATGATCTTGTAATTGTATTGTACCTGACTTAATACACATTCCTAAAAATTCTATATCTTGCTTTTCTAATGCTATTTTATTTTTGCCAATCACAATTCCATTATTAATAAATTCTTGTAAAACTATCTCTAAGTGCTTCCTATGTTCATTTCTATTTTTACTATGTACTAAAATATCTTATGCATAAACACTACAAAAATTATCATATTTCTTGAAAATTTGGTTCATCTTTCTTTGAAAGATCGATGGAGCATTTTAAGTCCAAATGGCATAACAAGCCACTCAAAATGTCCTTTTGGACAAGTAAAAGTTGTCTACTCAATTGATTCTTCTGCTAATCGTATTTGCCAAAATCCTGATTTACAATCAAATTTGCTAAAATATTTACTCTCTTGAATTTTATTTATTAGTTCATCCTTATTTGGTAACTTATAACTATCTTCATATGTATTATCATTTAATCTCTTGTAATTATAAACTATTCTAGCCTTCCCTCTCTTTAGTTCTGAATGTTTTCTCACAATAAATGCTGCTGATCTATGTCTAGACTTAGATGGTCTAATTACTTTTAAATTTAATAATTCTTTTATTTGTTGATCAAACTCTTGTTTATCTAACAAACTACAAGGCATATCAGCTGTCTTTATGGTTAAATCTGGATTAATTATATCTAACTTTGCTAATATTTTATTTTTATTCCAATGTAATTGTGGGTCTTCTCCTATAATCCTAGTTTGTTCTGCTAATTGTAATAATTCTTCTAAACTCTTTGGTCTATCTAACTGTAATATTTCTATACGGGTTCCTTCTTCTAAAATCGGATATTCATGCTCAAATATTTCTTCATCAAACTCTTCTATATTATTATGCTCATTGTTTTCTTTTGAGTTTTCTAAATAATAACTATTTTGGCCACTAAACTCTTCTATACTTATGTTTTTGTATGCTTCTTCAATATTACTTTGATCAGTTATTGTAATGCCTCTTTTGAAAAATGTTATGATAGGATTCATAAATAAAAAACCTTGCAAACTATTCAAAAAGTTTAAACCTAAAATGAATGGGTATGATCCTACTGGTGAAACAAATGTTAATGGTAAATTAAATTGTTGTTTTTCTACTTTAATAGACTCATTATTAATACAATGTGTTAAATAAATTGGTCTCTCATCAAACTGTGTTATTCTCATGGGTTTCGCTAATTTTTGTCTATATTTTTTTTCTGGTACTAACTCTTCTCTTATGACACTATTTGTACTCCCTGTATCTATCATAGATGTTGTTTGTATCTTATGTTGTTTTGCTAATTCTATTTCACAATTTATGGTAATTAAAGAACTATTTTTTGGCTTTTCTATACTATAAACAATATTTCCTAATATTTTAGTACTTTATTGTGACTCTGCTGAATTAATTTCTAATAATCTATTACTATAACACTTTTCACACAATATTGAATATGTATTACAATATTTATTTGCAACTAATTTACTTCATTTATGACATTTTTTTGGCCAACCTAAATCTATATATTTATACTCTTCTTCATGTTGTTCTTCTATGAATACACACATATATTCTTCTAAATCACTATTTGAACTACTTGAATCATCCGAGTCTGAATCTATCATATTTATACTTTCTATACTATAAATACTCTCATTATCACTTAAATAATCTAAACTATATATTGATTGTATATCTTCATCTTCTTCTAGCTTAAAAAACTCTATCAAATGTATTTTATCTCTCGGCTGTTTTCCCAATTTTGGACATTTATGTCTAATATGTCCAACTTCTCCACATGAATAACATTTACAACTATTCTTATCTTTTGGTGCTTTATATTTTCTAATCCAAGGTCTACCACTTCTTTTCCTAAATTGTTTTGAAATATATTTTCTTTTCCTATATGTTCTTGAAGGTCTTATGCTGAAATTCTTATGATGTTTGTAGGGTTTATATGATTTATATTTCTTTTTGTATATTTTCTTATGCTTATTCTTCTTATGACAACCATATTGTTGTGGTAAATCTATATTTTTACAGCTCATGTAAAATTGTTTCCTAATCTGCCTTTTAGCTTTTATTTGGCTACACTCCTGTCTAAGTATATCATATACATGTTGAATTTTGGGTCCTATTGCAGTATTATTTTTCTTTGGATGCTTTTGTCAGTCATTCCAAATCATTTCACCTATTGGTCCTTTTATTTTTGTCATCTAAGTATCTAATAAATTAATATCACTAATTCTACATGTTCTTCCTAAATATTTAAAGAAATCTGTTGTATATTCAGCTATATATTGCAAATCATAAATTTGTAGTTGTTCTAAATTTCTAATTGCCCTTATTTGTTCTTGTTTACTTCTGCCATCTAACTTATTATGATCTAAAAATTCTTGTTAAGGTAACAAAACCATCGATATTAAAATGCGTTTTAGCTCCCTGATGCTGTTCTGGATTTTGAACTTTCCATGACTGGAAATAATCAAAAACTAATCCATCTAAAGTATGCTCAAAGTAATCTAACATATTTTGTGAATTACTAAAATCTAACATTAATGCTGCATGTACGCAACCTTTCTCCCATCTCTCAATCGTTCTTTCCCAATCTCGTGGATCTACATTATCTAAATTTAATATATTTCCTACTATATTAATTTGTTCTAATCCTCTCAAATATGAAATCATATTTTTCCTAGGTTGTTTTATCATA
Organism: Heteromeles arbutifolia; assembly: GCA_024362995.1. NCBI lineage: Eukaryota > Viridiplantae > Streptophyta > Magnoliopsida > Rosales > Rosaceae > Heteromeles > Heteromeles arbutifolia. Next base: position 5,332,207 of record JANCRC010000003.1, read on the forward strand.
CTTTCTTCGATGCAACCTACTTTTGCTTTTTCATTATATTGTTCATTTGTTGGTCTCAAAAATTGTTGATCATTTCTACTTGTATGTCCTGGATTTTCTACTCCTGATGTACTACTTTCTTCTGCTGGATTACATTCTTCTTTCAATTATAATAAATTATTATATTCTTTTGATCCTAAAATATGTTTTACTCCTATTTATAAAATTAATTTTTTCATCTCTTCATCTGAAATTCTATGTAGTCCTAAATCATATGTCTTATATTTTTCTAAATACTCTTCTTCATCTAAATGATCAATATCTTCTATAAGCTTATCTACAATATGATCAAAATTTTGCTCAACTAAATTAATATCTAAATTATCAAAAGCCATATGAATACTCTCATTTCAATCTCACTCTCATCCTCATCTATTTTTTATAGTTGCTTGTAATTACTAAACCTAATTGTTGTGTTACCTGTACTAGTTTCATATATTTGTACATTATCTGGTTTTTTATTTCTTGTTACTTGTAAATTAGGTAATATCCACTGTGTTCCTTCTAAAAAGTTATTATCTACGGGTTTTGCTTCTATCATATTTACATGTTTACTTCCAAATGTTTGAACTAAATTTTGAAATTCTAAATTAAACTTGTGGTTATATTTATCAGACACTTTACCAATATACATTAAGCTAATACACAAATTTTTATATTCTCCTTTCATATTATAATTTTTTGTTCTTATGCTCCCTTTAATATATTTACTAAATTCGTTTATTGTCTTAACATAATTTGGAATACATCTTATGACTGCTAAGTTTGAACTTAAGTCTACTTCAGCTGTTGTTATTGATGTTTGTTAGTGATTATCCCATCTATCATCATATATGTATACTAAAGCTTTTGTGCCTACTTGTGCTTTGGTTAATCCTGCTATTCCAATTAATATTGTTCCTATGTGAATCTGACTAAAATGTGATTTTCTCAAATGAGTAACTGCTTCTTTACTGAGTAAATTAAGTGTAACTTCTTTATCAATACAGCTAACTTCATGTTGATTGATGCTACTTACAATTCTACTTCTATTTTCAAATAAACCTAATTGATTCAAATTATATTTATTTTTCGGTGTTCTCTCAAAACCTCTTCTAATAAATTATTATGCTTCTTCTTCATTTGGATAAATATCTTCAGCTCTAACTACTTCTTTTCCTTTTCTCCTAATGAGTTCCATTTTATGTTATCAAAAGGATTTATCTTAGGTCTTCTAATATGATTATTTGTACTTAAAGTTAAATTTTCTAATTTTTCTAGCAAATATGGTGGAAGTGAGGACGATACGTTATGTAAAACTTGATTTATTTCTGCTATTTGCTCTTGAACTTGATCTAATTTCTCAGCCAAACTTAAAACTAATTGAATAATTAAATTATTTTGTCTAATAGCAATATTACTACTTGCTACTTGTGTTGAAAAATCTGTTAAACCTATTGGCTCCTTATCTAGCTTACTTATTTCTTTCAAAGCTTGGATATATTTTCTGCTAGTTCTAGAATCGGTCATTAAACTAATAATTTATCTATTTTATTATGCAACTTATCTACTTGTTCACTGTCACATCCCGGCCCGGGGTGGATCACTTCCCGTGCCCGCTCCACCACCGTAGCACGATATTGTCCGCTTTGGGCCCCGACCACGCCCTCACGGTTTTGTTTTTGGGAACTCACGAGCAACTTCCCAATGGGTCACCCATCATGGGAGTGCTCTAGCCCCCTTCTTGCTTAACTTCGAAGTTCCAACGGAACCAGAAGCCAGTGAGCTCCCAAAAGGCCTCATGCTAGGTAGGGATGGGAATATACATTTAAGGATCACTCCCCTGGGCGATGTGGGATGTCACAATCCACCCCCCTTAGGGGCCCGACATTCTCGTCGGCACACATACGGCCAGGGATTGGCTCTGATACCAATTTGTCACATCCCGGCCTGGGGTGGATCACTTCCCAGGCCCGCTCCACCACCGTAGCACGATATTGTTCGCTTTGGGCTTACCATTCCCTCACGGTTTTGTTTCTGGGAACTCACGAGCAACTTCCCAGTGGGTCACCCATCATGGGAGTGCTCTAGCCCCCTTCTCGCTTAACTTCGGAGTTCTTACGGAACCTGAAGCCAGTGAGCTCCCAAAAGGCCTCGTACTAGGTAGGGATGGGAATATACATTTAAGGAATACTCCCCTGGGCGATGTGGGATGTCACATTCACTGAACTCTTTTTGCACTAATTGAATTTTTTGAACTTCTAATTTTAACTGCTCAACTATTTCTAATGATCTAAGTTCTACTTGCTTCGGCTTACTATCTATGAGATCAACAAGCTCTTTTATCTCTCTTTTGCTAGGAAACCTTTGAATATTTTTATTATTATCTTCTAATTGAGATATAATATAATCTAAGTTTTGTCTAATTATTTTTGTGGAATTTTTCTGAACATGCTCTAACAACTGGCTTAACAAATGATTATGCTTATTATTTTCTAATTTTATATTTTCTGCTTGACTAATAATAAGGTCTACAATACTATTGGCTAGTTGATTTTCTTCACTATGCAAAATATGATTATGCTTTCTCAATGGAAAATAACAAACTAGACTATTTTGGTCTAAAGTTATTTTTCTTTTTTGTGGTTCACTAATTTCTAAATTAAGGTAATCTATCATAAACTACAGTTTACCTTTCTCTAAAGTTACGGCTAACTGGTTTCTTAGAAACTCTCTTTCTTCTCTCAAGGTCTCTAAAACTTGATCTATTACTCTTTTTGCTTCTAAAACTTTATGATGCACTTCTGTGTTATTATATTTACAAATAAATGAAGGATGTTCAAGATAACCAAGATAAAACTTTTGCTTCTTCAAAGTCCTGCTAATTCTTTTGGATATGTATGCTAATCTTTTCTTTATGCTAGTTATAGTTGGGTGTCTGGGACAATAAATACCTGGTGGTTGTGGTTGACAAGGTCTACAAGGACAATAATATCTATTGTTCATACAAAATAAACAAGTGTGATATCAGTTGTGTTAATGACTTATGTCCTCAAGGTACTTTACTATTATAATTATACTATTAAAATGCTAAACTTGGCTCTGATACCAAATTCGAATAGCAAGGCCCGGTTAAATAGTCGGATGGCCATTATAACAACTAGACATAAAACCTTGCACATGGAACTCGACATGTTTCAACATGACGGCCACTCACAATGCAGGTATAAAGCCTTAATGTCTGAATGCAGAGGTACGAAGAACTCAGAGGTACCCTAGTTAATGTCTAGTTATTTGTATGGCAAACATTCAACTATAAAAGAGTGCTCGAACAAAGTATGATCGTTAGTGTAGCAGGTTAATAATATAACTACAATAGCGTTTCCCTGTTTTGAACTAGAAGTCTAATTAAACAAACACACTAAAGAAAGGAAAGGAAACTTACTTAAGACTTGGAGATTGCTTGAATATGTACACTTGAACTTTTATTGATATACATAATGTTTTACAAAGATAATTGTTTACAAGAAAGTGTTTACAAGGATGCTATGAAGGCTAAGGATGCTTGAGAGTATGAAGATGGTGAGTATATGGTGAGAGTAGGGTGTTCAGGTGTTGAGATGTTTTGGTGTATATCTACAATGAATGGAACTCCTCTTATATAGACTAAGTGAGAATATTCTAAAAATTAAAATCTTTACAAATGTATGGTATGGACATCTTCTTGGTACTTGTCATCTTCTACTGTTGCTGAAATTGTCAGCACTGTTTCTGAAACGTAATCTGACGTATTTGTCTTCTTTTTGCTTTGCATGTGAACTTAACTGTCTTCTTTTGCTTTGTCTTAATAAATGCATGTGAGCTTGCTGCATGGCTGTCTCTTGAAACCCATTTTTTGCTTTTATTTTGAACATGCATTTGATCTTCTTGTCTTCTTTCCCATGCCCAATTTGGGTATTATCACAAAATTTGTCCTGATGATTAAAATGAAACCTTTGAAGGTGTTTTGGTTAGTTTTCCATTAAATTAATGTGAAATATATGACTGCAACAAACACATGGATTAATATTGAATGAATCTCATCCAAATAGGACATATTATGGCTCGTGGTTGATAAAGAAAGTTTTAGATGTTAAAAGAAGACTAAATATAATTCAAGTATATGGTCTTTCTAGCATCACCCGTTCTGCATTTTATTCTCTCTAGATTTTTTTTCATTCCAAATTCCTCTATCTCTCTCACTCTCTCATTGTTGTATGTAAATTCAGGTATGAGACAACAATGATGGGTTTTGTGAACGGTGGAGTAGCTGATATTGTTATATGTGCGTTGTTATTCATCTTCGGTTTTGGAATTGTTTCTCTCGTGTAAATTATTGGATCTAAAGCTTCTTGCTTTGACTATATTTGAAAAGTTTTTTGTGAATTGGGTTTTTTGGAGGGTGTTTGGTTTAGCTGAGCACATGGAGGGGGCAAGTTTGTTTAAGAAAATAATTTGATTGTTCTTGATTGTGCTAGGTTCATTAATCAAATCTCACATTATCGTTATTTAGTTTTACAGTAAGTTAATATGTGAATTTTTTAAAATTTTTTGTTATTAATAATATATAGTGCGGATGATAGTAAAAGCTGCGAGGTATTTGAGAAATTCATGGGATGGAGATGAAGATGACAAAGTGTTAGAAACTGAAGGGAGATTATTCAGGTTATATCGGCAACATAACAATTCCGTATTGACAATTGTGTATAGTTATTATCAACAATATCAATAAGATGAACATATAGACGATATATTCAAAATATCAACAATACCGTTCATTATAGACACTGTTTCAACAATATACGTGTCTCAATAATATATTTATACCTGAATGTTTTAGACATTTCCATTATTTCGCCCTGTCATTTACGTTGTTCATATCATTCTTTCTATTTCAGCAACCAAAGTTTAATCTTTTAATTATAGCATTTGCTCTCTGGCATTGGCAGCAGCTTATTATAAAGAAAAAGACACAACGTAAACAAAAATCCCATAAAGAGCAAAAGAAAATGGCCTTTGACATGGACCACTATATATACGATCAATATTGATCCCACCATGTCCAATAATTACACATTTGACAATCCACTGAAATTAACCCCTTGAATGAATGTATTGCTCATCATAGTCCATTTGATTGATCGAGCTTGTGATCGTGCGGTCCAATTCCCATCATGTGATTGATCAAGCTTGTGATCATGCGGTCCAGTTTCCATCACTAAATACCAGGAAAAGACCATGCTATATATACCATATAGCTATGAATCAAACTATATGGAAACCATATAATATCATGATAAGTAGACCCCAGAAACAGATAGTTTTTGGAACGAATCAACTCCCTAAAATAATAGATATATTAATTTTTCTTTTCCATGTAGTTAAATTAGAGATATTTTCAAGCGACAAACACAAACATATGCAAAAGCTTAAGTCCACGGATATTTGAGTGAGATATTTGTTGAGATATTTCGTCCTCTCTTTTTGTTGAGTAGTTATCTTCACGTCGCAAATCAAACCCTCTTCACAAATCGACCCTGCAACAACAAAGAAATATAACAAAAAATTAATTTCAAATTTTCAGAATATTAATTAGGGAAAAAAAAGAGAGATATAGGGAGGAAGACAAAAACCTTGAGTCTAGGTCTTTTATCTGCATTGAGCTTGCGGACTTGGTACCTTATCTTTTTGGAGAAGAGTCTAGACTGGCGTTTCTCCTTGTACCTTAGAACACTTGCCTCTCTTCTTGTCTTGTCTTCTTCCATTACTGGCACCTCCCCCATCTGATGATCATACACAATTAATTAACATAATTAAGATTAACTTAACATTCTGGTTAATTAAGAGGCTCATGATATATGCAAAACCCACTGGATTTATTACAATCTGTAGAGTTTGGTACTTAAAACCAATCTCAATTGATAATGTGATCCTATGGGAAAAAAATAAATCAATACAATAATTTACACACTACAAACAACAAACTAAATCTCATTCACCTAAAAAAATAAAACTAAATTGTAGACCATTTAAAAGGGGTTTCCACACCTCAAGCATTTTGAAAAGGGAAGCGCTATGTGCTCTTTTTTATGACGAGTGTTATTTACACTTCTTTACAGAAGCGAAGAGAACACAATAGAGAGTGCGAATAGCGAATCTCTTTTGAAACAAAGAAGAAAGAATGCAGAAGAAATGCATGTTATATCAATGAGATCCATTTTATTTAAAATTGGGGAAATAAGAACTATGAAACAAGGTCAGAAAATAGTAAAAGGATGATAATATATAATAAAGTTAGTCAAGCACTAACATAATTGCCATTGCTAGCCATGGAAGAAAGTGAACAATCGTCTGCCCAAAGAGAACCGCGATCCGACCAAGCATCCAAAACCTCTTGATAATTCAAATTCAAATTCAGCTGCACCTTCTTATCATCATCATCATCCCAAAACCCTACACTCTCACTCTTTACTACTTTTTTTTTGTAGTAGCTCTCCTCTTCAAAAAAGTACTTATCAGTGCCTTGATAAGCTTTTTGCTCTATCTCCTCCCCTTCTTCTTCTCCATTGGGAAACTCATCCCAATCCATAAAATCCCAATTGAGCTCGTGACAGCTGTACATGTTTTCGCTCGGCAATTTTCCATCTTCTTCCTCTTCGATTCCCAAAATTCGCTCCCAATCATCCATGATATCAACCTCATGATCATTGTCTCCATTGGTGTAAACATCATCTAATTTTGTAGTAGTAGTGTCAGAGAATTCTTCACCAGAATTATAGGTACAGTCCGGCACTTGTTGCTCTTCCCTCTTTGGGCTTCTTAAGAAAGAATGGTACCTCATCTTATCTTTGTCCACTCTTTCTACTACCCAAATTTGAATGTAACAGATGATGAGAGATGTGAGAATAAAGATGAAGTGGGAATTTGTATATATGGTATGTTTATCCTATGTGGCATCTTATCTTCTAGCCATTGGTTGGTTCAAGGCCTGAATATATATCAGTTGAAAGACTCCAGCTAGGAAAACGGACAAGGGCTAAAGAGGACCCTACGATTACATGCCTTTTTACTCCATGAAAAGAGGAGCTGGGGACCAAATGAACGACTTGTTGAATTGTTGCATCAAGAAGCACGTGACCTAAAAGGGTTGATAGAAGCAATAATTTAGATATTTGATCATGGTAGGGTTCTATTCTGTATGTGCAGCTATACGTAGTAGTAGTAGATTCGAGGAGGAGGAGAAAACGCATAAAGAAGCCCCATATAGTGTTGTTGGTAGTCGACAGTTTGTGGGGCGTCATTGGTCGCGCTGATATTATATCCCATGCCCATCGTGTGCAGCAGACTAGCAGTAGCAGTCTGCAAAGCATATAAGTAACCCTATAAAGTATACGACATTTTACTTTAAATGGGGCTTTTTCGGAGAAGTCACTGTTCGGAACCCATCTACAGCCCATCTTACTATCTAGTGTGACACTGAAAAATCTCGGTGTTATTTCAGTAATTTGAGGATATATATATATATATATATATATATATATATATATCATTGTACTAGAAAGAAGAATACCGTTACAAGTAGGAAGCTTAACGAATATATATATCATATGTTGATTTAAAATAATGAGTTAATTTGAATCTTGAATTATTATCCGAGTAAAAATTAAATCTCCAAATTATATTTTCAAATAAATTAGCCCATAAACTCAATAAAAACTGCAGTTTTCTTCTCTACATCAAAGTCATTGGGATTTAAACTGAAGTTGGTCTGTTACTTTAAGTAACATCCTCGCTGCCTTTGTAGGTTGACCTTTTCAATGAAGGCTTTGACGTTCAAGCCCATCAACTCTTATAGCCATACTGCCTTAGATCTTTTCGTATGTTATATATAACAAATACTTTGGGGCTGCTGTGAGACGATGCTCTTGACTAGAAGAATTGATATAGATACACACAGAGGGTGTGAGCAGTGCTTTTGGGTGAAAAACATTTCTGTGAATTTTTTTTTTTTTTTTTTTTTTTTTTTTTTTTTTGTGATTCTCCTAAATTAGTTTGATATTTTAATTCATCTTATTATTTGCAGTTATCATGCATGTCTATCATAATTTAGTACCTTACGCGGGAGATTACTAGGTCGTGGAAACAGTTCGGGCTTCAAGGTATTTGAGAACCACATATTGAGTTGTGCTATCCATAGAAGCTAGAGAGAGGAAGACAAGGCTCTTGTAGTCAATGGCGGATTCAGGATTTTAAACTTGGGGGGTCCCAATAATAAAAGTCAAAAAATTTATAGACAAAAATAACATTGAAAATTTAAATATAATACATTTCATTCAAAAATCATATGCAAAATAATATTACAAATTATAAAATCATAATTCAAGCATCCATTACAAGGTTTCATAAGTTACTAGGGACTACCTAAGTTATTGATTATCTAATATGGACCACTAAATTTAAAACACCAGTCAAATAAAACTCTCCTCAAACTCCTACTATCTTTCTAACCAAACACACCATTTTTCTCTTTTACTAGTTTCCAAACATCCACCTTCTCTCTCACTAAGAACACAGCTGCCATACCTCCACCAACCGCCTCCCGCCCCATTCTCCCGAAGCCATGGCAGCTCCACCCCCAAATTTCACCAACCCATGACAGATCATATCCATCTTACTAACCTTATGAAGGAAATTTCACCCATAAGAAAAATTACTAAGGTGGTTGAAATAATTTGGGGAAATTTGGGCTTATGTACTGCCCCGCCAGACAACAGAGAAAGGTTGGATGAGAAGTGGGTGGCACCGACATATGAGACCATGGCAGAAGCAAGGAGGAGAAAGGCAGGAAGGGTCCCTATTTTCTTTCTTCTCCGTGCGCGGTCATCTTCTCCGAGAAAAAGATAGCCACTGCAACCTACAACCTGCACAGACCTCATGCTCGAGTATGAGGGGTCCCCGAAAAATTTCTAGCAGCGATTTAGGATAGCCGATGGGTCCTGAGACCTTCGAGGTCCCTATGTGGATCCGTCCTTGCTTGTAGTATTCAAGTATCAAGAGCATGATAGTTTCAGTCTATTAAATTAAATATATTATTGAACATATTTCAATCATATAATCTGATACTCAGTCTATTAAGTATATTATTGAACATATTTCAATCATACAATCTAATTTGAACATATTTGTGTACTATCCTAATGAGTTTTCACCCCCCCCCCCCATAGCCACTTTAGAAAGTGATGTAACTGATAAACCTAGGGTGGCTGAGAATTTTTAAGCATTTTTGTGGGTTCGTGGAGAGAAATGTGATACCCATATATTAGCTAGGATGAGGATTTAAGTTTTATTTTTACCAAAAAAAAAAAAAGATAAGTTTTATGGAGAACAGTGTATGAGTGAGAATTTTGAAGCATTTATCTCATGTTACCTTATTTTAGAAAACATTTGGATTTTGTAATGCAACATATATAGAAATGTTTGTTTGATTGACTAACTGTGAGGATGTGTGAAGGTAAAAAAGTCTTACACCGATGAAAGGAAAAACATTGCAAAGACTTATAAGAGGTTGTGCTATTGCTCGTATTAACGATTGGTTTTATGATGGAACCTCAACTTTCTTCATGATATCAGAGCAGGTTAACCGATGTGTGGAGCCCAACAGCCACATGTGCTCTACGTTACCCAATTCGTGTTGTCCACGTGTTTGGCTTAAAATTCGCAGCACGTGAGGGGGCGTGTGAGGATGTGAAGGTAAAATAGTCTTACATCGGTGAAAGAATAAACCTTGTAAGGGTTTATTGGGTACTCCTCATATTGCCAATTGATTTTATAGTGGAATCTCAACTTTCTTGACAAGATATACATATATATAGGCCGTTTAAGACCATCTCCAACCCTTGGGTTAAAACCTAAATTTTTAGCCCATAAAATTTAGGTTTTAATTCAGAAACAACTTTTTTGCTCAAACCCTTCTAGATTAAAATTTTAGCCCCAGATTATTAAAGAATGAATTTAGGTTAATTTTTTTCTTAAAGTAACTTTTTTAAAAGAAAAAAATTATGTACACTATCCTAATTTAATTTTATGAACATTTTAACCTAAAAATATATAGATTCCGACAAATATTGAAAATTCACTAACCGACACCATGAAACTCGTGAAACACTATGAAAGAATATGAAACACATAAAAGAATTTTTTTTTTAATTACTTTAGCCGGTGGATTTAAATTTGGACAGTTAGATTTTTTTTTTTACCGTTGAATTTCATCAAATTAGATCTTAACTGTTTGATTTAATGAATTTATAAATATAAAACTAAAAAAAAAATATACATATATGGTAGGTCATGACACACCCCGACCTGGAAATCAGGGCGTGCTGGTCATCACTAACGTGACGTAACCATAACGCAATGCGGAAGCGATAAGATAAGAGAATTATGAATGACTAAAAGCCAAATACTAGCAGTACCATCCAAATGACATGCTAGCGAGAGTTTAAGTGTGAAATACACACAATCAGAGCATAAGATTCTAAATGCAGTCAAGTAGGACAATTACTAAATTACAACACCTGAGGGTGAGTCCTACATGTGTGAAGTCTGTCAAAACAGCCGTGGGAATCCTCATGAGCCACCAAGCACTCCTAACTATAACCTGGAGAGGCGTAAAACAAAGTTGAGTGGGTCAGTAAAACAAAGCTTTCAAAACATTTCCTTTGTCAACATATATAACCCCTCACTGCACGCCCTGATTTCCAGGTCAGCCCCACTAACCCAGGCTGAAATCCTAGGCTAAATTTAGCCCATAAATGAGTTTTGAGTTTTAACTCATATTTGTCCCAAGGGTTGGAGCAAACTGGAGTAAGTTTAGAACGTAAAATTTGAGTTTTACTCCAAGGTTGAAGTAGGTCTAAGGGAAGGGATCCCCATTTTTTGAAAAAAATGGGGATTAGTTGTGGGACCCACTCCATATCAAACTTCAATGATCCGAACCATGTATTTTGTAAGTCTTAATTCATAGACCATCATTGCAAAAATTCAATTTATTCTAAAACCATTTGCCTATTTAATTATCACAATGAAATTTCAATGTTTATTAAATGACAAAATGTTGGTCAGTTTCTTTGAACTCAATTAGATGCTTCAAATATTTCTGGTTTGGCTAATATTTTGTAAGAATAATGATCTATGAGGTGCAACTTGGTAAATAGACGGTTCGGATAGTTAAAGTTCGATGTGGTGTGGGCTCCCCAACTATCCTCTTTTTATATAAAAAAAAATTAATCCATTCTCTTAAAGGCTTCCTATATATGTATATATTGTTTTTGTATACACATATTGTGAATGTGGATCACTGTATCATGATAATATCTGCCAAGATGTGCAATTCAGATTCAAGGTATTTACCTGTCAACTTTGCATCAGTTTCTAATCAACCATGTTTAGCTGGTTTCCTCGTAAACTTGCAGTCCACTGATGTGAATCAATACGAAGCCAACTTTCACTGTACTTCAGAAATTTTAATATTCCATAGAGGATAAAAGGTGTTTTCTATGTCAACACACGCATACAGCCATCGCCCATACATTCCAAGGCGTGTTGCCTCGACAATTCATTAGGCGACCATAGATTGGTGTTTGATATAATACAATTTCAAGTCATAAATATTATTATTCTTAATTAAAATATACTGATCATTGTGGTCTAAATAACATTTGTTTTTGTCTAAAAAAAAATATTTGTTTTGTATTAAATATTTGAAGAGAACAGCGTACTTCTTTGGAGATTGTAGCTCCTCATGTGAACACGTTAGAGCAAGCAGCTGCAAGCTGTATTAATTTGTAGGGGGTTTCGACACATGCTCGTTTGAGGCACCATGCACTCTGATCAGTCGGGATTTGGAACGCAAAAAAAGAATATATCACTTTGTCAACATAATATTTGCTTAGTCAAGACTCCACCAAGGCTTCGAAATTTAGGAGCCATCGATAACATAATTCTGATGAATAGTTTGGTTAACTAGTATCATATGTTGGAGTTTGAATGAAATTTCAACTTAAATTTGGTCATTCATAAAATGTTTCCTCACTTTATAAGGCTTTGTCCCTTGTAGATAGTTATTGGAGTGATGGACCATGGAGAATGAAATTAAGCTTAAACCTTGGGGTTGGGCTTTGGAGTGTATAATTAATTATCAAAATATGGGCCTTGGGGCTCATGGGCTCTAAAAATTAAATTTTTAATTAATTTCGAATTTAATTAATTTTTTTATTTATTTTTTTTATCAACAGACTCATCTTTTTAGATGAAGTCTGTTGAGATGAAAGAACGCATAGCAAAGCACTCCTATGTGAAAGTTGACTTCCAACAGACGCACCCCATTCTCATATACATTCATCTGCATGGCATTCAGAACACAGAAAAAACATAATTCTTCTTCTACAATCCAAAGCATTCTTACTGAGAGAACCACACAAAAATTCGCCAGAAGTTAAGTTTTCCGGTGCTGGAATTTTAACTTGATCGTTGAATCTTGGTGAAGCAGACGTCTGTAGAACTACAAGCACTGAGTAGGGGCGAAATATCTGTTTAAAGAACATTGTGGTACGCAAGCCTCAATCTTTAGTTTATCTGCTTAATTATTATTTCGTTGTTCATACTTTGTAAGGTTAATTGTTTGCACTTATTATTTATTAGCATTTATAAATTTATCATTGATTGTTGATATTTATCCAACATCATATGCATGGCTTCAACTTTCTTCAACCAATAAAAGATTCATCTAAACAGTATATTTTATAGTGAAACTTCAACACTCTTCACTTTTTTTTTAACAAAAGATATTATCTACACTAAAAGGTGGGAGATGGGCTAAGCCTCATAATGAGCTAGTAATAATGTGGTTCAAATTCGCATTTGGTGAGAATCGAACCTAAGATCTCTCACTTACAAATAAGGATGACGAATACCAATGACCGTAGTACTAAGTAGCCGTTACATCCTAACTTAGAAACAAAATCTGATGAAATTTCTATTGTTTCTTCACTATTTTTTTTATTTTTACAAATCTTGTTAAAATGATATACAATTGACTATGATATAAAAACAAAAACTCTTTGATACGAGTGAAATTAAATATTTTCACTGAAATTATACCACATATATGGTTTAAAATTTCAAGGAGAATCTTTTTTGTAATTTTTTTTAAGTTTAAAAAAGAAATTTAATTGTCACTTAGTACTACAGTCTACTCAACTCTACTTAAAAAAAAAAAGATCATACCCAAAAAAAAAAAGAATATAAGAAACGTTAGATAAAATCTTTAATAGAAGAGATGTTAAAACATTAGAGTGTGGATCCCGGGGATCCTCCAATCACTTCTATTCATCGTACATTGTGAGGCCAATTTTTGTCAGGTACAGTTTATATTTGATTTTAAATAAAAATAATTTACAATGATTTATAACCGCACGATGTACGATGAACGGATGTGATTGGAGGATCCTCAAAATCCTCACAAAGAGGATCCAGTGAGGATCCTTCTGGTAAAACAATAGGCATTTACATAAAAGAGGATGCACCATGCACCGTTCGCTTTTTTATTTTACCCCAACAAAATTTCCTCGAAATATGATTAATGCTCTAGAACAAAAGGCCTCTTTGCTTGTACCCATATGTGAAGAAGTTAGGGTTTCACTATAAAATCAATTGATGATATGAGATGTAGCTTAACATACTAATATGCTCATGCAAGGTCCCTTCTCTTATCAATGTCAGATTCATTCTCAACACTCTCCCTCACTTATGGCGAATTTTCAAGCTTAACACGTAGACAAAACAAATTGAGACATGTGGAGAACGTGTGGCCATTTGACTTCGCACCTGGGACAACCTGCTATGATACTATTTAGACATAAAATAGTGGGCTTAGGCTGAGCGTGATTTTGTGCTCGGCCCAGAGTGAAAAGCCTTAAGTATCCATGATAGTTTTTTAGATAGAAGTCCAGCCTAAGGTGAGCTAACCGAATTCTAAACAATGTTGGATTCTTTAAGAGTCAAGATTGGATTCAACCGAGTCCTGAATCAAGTATAAGTCTTCGAGATTGGGATTTGCTTTATTAGGATTTGTAATATTCCAAGAATCTAGGTTCGAAGTTGATAAGGGTCAGGAATGAATTAAATACATTAAAATGATTGCGTTCAGAGTCCTAAGTCTGGTAGGATTGGTCGAGGTTCATATAAGGATCATAACGGATTGGTGTTGATAAAGTACAATCCAGATGAGACTCTACTTCAGAATGATTAGCAGAAAATCACTCCTATAAATATAAGACGGTCTGTAACATTCAAGGCCTCTTCAAATCAACACACAAATCTGCCCTGCACAATTTCTCACTATACGTGAAACCCTCTCACCTTTGAGAAAACAACTGACATTCTTAACTTTGTCAACCATATCTCTTAGTTTGTATAAACAACTATCTGATTGACAACAGGCAACATCTCTAAGTTTGTATAAACAGCTCTGGAGTTATAGAGTCAGGAGAGTGAGGAGCATCTTTTAATTTGTAGAAACAGCTCTACCCCAAGTTCATTTGACTACCTATTCAAGTCTATCAGTAAGGAATCTCTAAGTCCTTGTTCGAAGAGGTCACCTCATTAGCTTTCTTGGCAAAGTGAGGTGTTATCAGGTTAAGTTGTTTGGCTACTGAAAGCGACCGACATTCCGTCGTCCAAACCACAGTTACGATAAAGACACTTATCTCTTTTTGAGTATTTGTGTCCATACAGTCTGGTACCGATTCTGCACATTTATATTTGCACAAATATATTCGAAGCAGCCGAGCTCGATGTAGACGATTCGTGAACTTAGCAGTAACTAGTAGCCATGTCTTCAGATTTTAGGACCCAGAGGCCGAGACGAGTTTCTTCCTCGGCCGCAATCGCTCAGATAAGAAGTCAGCAGTGCGTTCAACATCACTACCACCACATTCATTTACTCACCGGCTGAGCTCGATCGCCAAGTTGGCACGCCTTATTCAACCGAATGACGTAATTAGATCATTAGCTATCCGACCTACATGCCACATAGGTTTGGTAGTCTTTATTGTCAACAGATACCATGAAGAAGTTTAGGTTGTTGAATAAATATCCCTCATCGAGAAATTAATAAAATACAATAAATAAGTATACGGTTCCACTCATAATTAAGAACATCGAGGCCTTTTATGATAAAACACAACACTTAGCAATAGGTGGTTAAGTTAAGATATATAGTATCAATGTGGTTAGAAGTGGCCCAGTGTCCGTCTCTCTGAATATCTAACAGAGGTTCTACCATAAAACCAATTGACAATATGGGGAATAGTGCAACTTACTTATATGTCATCAATAAAGTCGGAAATGGAGGCCAAAGATCATGAGTTTCATTATAAACACGCATCAATGTGGAATCCATTCAATATTATGGTATTGTTTCTCTAATTAATGTGCGTAAACCATCTCCAAAAACCCCATAGTTCCAAGAAATTTAATCTCCTAAAGAGACATCTGGTTATCTCTCAAACCACTGGTTTGATCTTTGGCTTTCTTGGTTCATATGTAGGTTTTTTTTTCTTGTTTGGAGAAAATATTGGGAGTGCTTGTCGCACAAAACTGTTATTATATGGAGAAACATTTATACGCACTTGTTAGAAGCAGGAATTTATTTTTCCCCTTATAATGTACATTCATATTCAACACTTAATTAGGTTTTTTTCTTTAATACCAGCTATATTACTGTACATTGGGGTAGAGGATAGGTTGAACCCCAGTGAGTCATTTAGCGTGTCAACAAAAATTATGGTGAAAAAACTAAAAGAAGGAAATACTAGTCAAAAAGCGCTAATAGCTTTACAATGACGTCTACAATAAGAAAAAGAAGCCTTGTAAACCCTACTTTACTCCATCTCCCACATGCATGGGTTGACCCAAAATTCCATATACAAAATTCTCTCTCTGTCTCACGTACGTGCACAAAATGAAACGGATGCCTGCGTGCACATGCGGATCACACAATAATAGAGTAGTACTAATTGAATGATCAAACAAAGATAAAGGAAATTGAATTGGAAAGATGGATTGGTACTTTGATTAATGATGATAAGCAAATGATCAAGTCCAAAGAGACTCTCTTTTAAGAGGGTCTTGGATTACATTGCTAGGGGAAGCAAAGCTGCTGAAGTATTGATGTGGAATGCTATTGATGTCACTGTTGGTTAAAAGAAGGGACTTCTGGTCATGATCTTGATGATGATGATGATGGTGTTGGTGTTGATCAATCTGGGTTGGTAAGGCTACAGGTTCCTGTTGCATCTGGATGCAAAGTATCTCTGCCTGAGCCACTGCAAGCTGCATTTGCAGCTGAGAAACTTGATTCTGCAGGAAAGAAATTGCCCCAACGCACCCGTAAACTGGGTCTCTCACTCTTGCATTTGCTTCATAAACCAAACTGCTCACAGCATCTCCTCTTTGATGAATGGGAAGCTCCTGAATGAACAGAAAATCATAACTTATTAGACACATAAAAAACCTAATTTTGCAATTGTTCTTTGTTTGAGCTCATCTCTACTCACTGCTATTTTAACGAAATCAGAAGTATGCAACAAATAAGAAGTATATAACTTTGACATTGATCATCTATGGATGAGTGCAAAATACATGCCATCAATTGTGCTGGTCTTGATTGCAGTACCCTTCCATAAAAGTGCATGAAGCGAGTGCAAATAGCGTTTTCCCACACCCTTTTTCATTTGTGAGCCTTCATATTTTTTTGTATCTACTAATTCTTATTTAATTTATTCAATTCAAAAAACATAAATAAACAGGGGTCTGCAGGGGGAGAAAAAGGGTGTGTGGAAATTCAAGTTTAGAGAGAGAAAGAAACCTGCAACATTTTGCTGACATTGCTAGCACCAAAGACCTTGTGAACAATGGCAAACTTATGAGGGTCATCAGAAGGGAAGTAAGGGGCAAAGATGCAGTCTTTGGCGCACCGGCGCCTCAACAACTTGCAAGAAGCACACGGGGAAGAGCCCGATCCCATATTTTACCCTAAAAAGAACAACCCCAAAAAAGAAAAGTTTCCCTCTGAAGAACTGCGTGATTAAGAAAAGCTGGAAAGCAATTTCTTCCTACTGAAAAGTTGTAACAAAAGGGAGCTTAGTAGTGTTCAAGCCAAAGAACTGAAACTGCATATTTATATTGGTTCAAGGATGGTAGCCTTAAGGTAGAATGGTTCCACATGCTTCGCCATTAAAATAATAGTATCATCACAATTAACAATCATAAAACAAATTCAGACTTAAAATAACTAGAATCTGGATATCCCCAACTAGGCAAATTAGCAATTTCAAATGTGAAAAATACGATTATAGCCATGAAGCGTGACAGATTTTAATGTGATTAGCAAGGGCAACTAGGTCAATATCGGAGGGAATAGATTCTTCTCTAGTTGACCACCGCCTAGGCGCGTGAATTGTATGATATATATATATATGTACATGTATAGGTTGGCAAAAGCCATGCAGTTGTGTAGTTCTCACGTTCTGGTTTGACTCTTCTATTTCTATCTTCTGCTGCACTGTGTGTATTGGTATAAGCGAAAACTAGTAAGAGAAGAAGAAAAAAAAGGATTAATTATTGAGAACGAATATTAAATTAGAGATTAATTTGAAAGCCATTAATTGGGGAGAGAGGTTAACTAAGGTTAGGGTTTTAGTAAGAGAGAGAAATTGAAGGGGATGTGAAACCCTAACCGGGACCAAGACACCGAGAGAGATGGACTCAACGACGTGAATGTTTGTTGGCGGACATTCACATGGAAACATACATTTTCACAACATTTCTATCTCACAGACCCCAACGCCTCATTAGAACTTTTGAATCTTCGATCAATGCTCTCACTCACCCAAAATATATTAATTTCTATTAAGTTTATGTTTACCAAATATAATGGATTTTATTTTTTGTCAAACAAATATAATGGATTTAGTTTTTCTTGTTTTTTTTCATGCAGCTATGTTGACCAACTACAAATATTCTTTACATACCCAAAACATAAAACCTACCATTCTTTAAATATCAAATATACATATATGTTAGCCCCTTTTCCGGAAATAGAAAAAAAATTGATTAGATCTCATCAGTCATTAGACTCATCATAACGATTAAAAAAACGCGTTTATTTTCATGTTACTTAAAATTTACAAAAATTATTGGATCCTCAAGAGTTCCTATACAGATCTTGAATAAAATGCATACAATGTTATTTAAAGGGAAGGCCTACAGACATTATGCGGGTTATCTCTTTATCTAAATGGTCTTTCAAGTACAATCCTACAAGTAAAGTTTCAGCAATAAAGATTTTTAACCCCAACTTTAATGAGCATTTTCGGGGACTAGCCCCACATCAATTTTGAAAATAAAGTTCATGACGACTTCATAGAAAAATGGTAATTTTGCCTTTTTTTCTCCCTACCAGATTGTGACTACCACATGTTTTTGTTTGGCGTTACGTAAACTCATGTTTATCGTTTCTGATGGACGCGTGTGTAGATTATACTCTAAAATTCATTAGCAACAATAAACTTGTGTAATTCTTTATATCCTTAATACTCCTTCACGTGTGATGAAACTTTAAAACCTAACATGTAGACAAAGCACATGTGACCATTGAGCTAGGGTAAACAAACTCCAATATCATAATGAAAATTAACGTTACCACAAAACCAATTAGCAACTAGTAGAATAGCAAACTTTTGTTGGCAATTGGTTGACCTTACTTTCATGGTGGAATAATCCCGCTTGAAGTAGCTAGAAATTGCACAGCTTAGCTTGTAAACTAGTAAGTTCCCAAGGCATATGCACCAATCCATCTACCACAGTCATGCAAGGCATGAAACGTTTTATTTTAATTCAAACCTAACAGATATATAATTAATCAACTACAAACTTATATATATCGAATTCAAATTTATTGAGAGAAAAAATAAAAAGAAATACAAGTAAACTTTTTTTTTTTTTGGCACAATGCATGCATGTTCAAACATTGCATGGCCGCAAACCATCCATGAATTAACACGTCACACGAGTGACCAGTACTACTAAGTTTTATCTAATTTTAAAAATCCTCAATCACATGTATACGCTGCATTAAAAATAAATAAGCATATAAGATAATACTAAACCTCCACAGAGAAATTAATGTGACCCAATTAATGAGATCCGACATGAAGCAAAGGCTTAAGAATTTATTAAAAAGGAAACCCGTTTCGAGAGAGATTGAAACTAAAACAAATAGCAGTTGTGAAACCCTAAGACCTCTTCTTACTCTCTTGCATTTAATGATCTCCACATGATTCCAAGCTTCTAATCTTTTGTTCCGAGGAAAACAGCTCTCTTCCCCTAGCTAGTTGTCATGGCATATGTTTATACTAGCCTTTATGTACGCGCTCACGCACATGCAGAATGCATTTTTTAAATCACGGCGTGCTACGCGTGATTTACACGTTTTAAATGTATTTATATGCGTAAATTGACAAAAGGAAAGTCAAATATTTGAAGTAAATGAATCATTTTAGATCATGCTAGAAGTGTAACATCCCATATCGCCCAGGGGAGTGATCTTTAAATGTATATTCTCATCCCTACCTAGCACGAGGCCTTTTGGGAGCTCACTGGCTTCAGGTTCCGTAGGAACTTTGAAGTTAAGTGAGAAGGGGGCCAGAGCACTCCCAGGATAGGTGACCCACTGGGAAGTTGCTCGTGAGTTCCCAGAAACAAAACCATGAGGGTGTGATTGGGGCCCAAAGTGGACAATATCGTGCTACAATGGTGGAGCGGGCCCAGGAAGTGGTCCGCCCCGGGTCGGGATGTGACGAATTGGTATTATAGCCTATCCCTGGCCGGAAGTGTGCCGACGAGGACGTCGGGCCCCTAAGGGGGGTGGATTGTAACATCCCACAGTGCCTAGGGGAGTGATCCTTAAATGTATATTCTCATCCCTACCTAGCACGAGGCCTTTTGGGAGCTCACTGGCTTCAGGTTCCGTAGGAACTTTGAAGTTAAGCGAGAAGGGGGCCAGAGCACTCCCAGGATGGGTGACCCACTGGGAAATTGCTCGTGAGTTCCCAGAAACAAAACCGTGAGGGCGTGGTCGAGGCCCAAAGCGAACAATATCGTGTTACGGTGGTGGAGCGGGCCCGGGAAGTGGTCCGCCCTGGGTCAGGATGTGACAAGAAGTAACCTCTCATAAACCAATTAAAGCAGCTGAATTCACATAATAAAATCAACAACTGATCAGATCACATTATTGCTAGCTCATTGTGAGGTTAAGCCCACCCCTCCCCTTAATGTAGATAATATCGTTTGTTACAACAAAAAAATCAATCATTTGATAACTTATTTAATCACATTATTATCCGCGTGTGAAATACCTTTTTATAACCGGCATTACACGCCTCTTAAGATGTTTTGAACATGTTTAAAAATAGAGAAATTGAATCACATTATTGCTAGCCTATTGTGAGGTACTAATTATAAAATAAAAAAACAGCACCAAAAAATTAATTATTAAAAAAATACTGTTAAAATGACAAAAATGCCTCTGCCTTATTTGATGCATTATTTTGTGATGCCTTTGAATTTTTTTGTCTTGGGGGCATTTTTGTCCAAATTTTTTTGTTGATGCTTGGTGACACCAACGTGAGTTACACGTTTTAAATGTAAGAAGTAACCTCTCATAAACAAATTAAAGCAGCTGAATTCACATAATAAAATCGGTCTCTATAGAATTTACATTAAGAATAGAGAAAATAATATTTAATAATAATTGATTGAATCACATTATTGCTAGCCATTGTGAGGCCAAGCTCACCCACTCCCTCTTAGTGTAGATAATATCGTTTGTTTAAAAAAATTCATTTGACAATTAATTTAATCACATTATTATCCAAGTGCGGAAGACCTTTTTTATAATCGGCATTACACGCTTCTTACGATGTTTTGAACGTGTTTAAAAATAGAGAAAATAATATTTAATAAACAACTGATCGAATCACATTAGTGCTAGCCCATTGTGAGGCTAAGCCCACCATGTCCCCTTAGTGTAGATAATATAGTTTGTTACATAAAAAAAAAACAATCATTTGACAACTTATTTAATCACATTATTATCCGCGTGCGAATAATCTTTTTTATAACCGACATTACACACCTCTTAAGATGTTTTGAACGTGTTTAAAAATAGATAAATTGAATCACATTATTGCTAGCCTATTGTGAGGTACTATTTTAAAAAACAAAAACAAAAAAAACCACAAAATAATTAATTATTAAAAATAAAATAATATTTAATAAACAACTGATTGAATCACATTATTGCTAGCCCATTTGAGGCTAAGCCCACCCTCCTCTCCCTCTCTTTAGTGTAGATAATATCGTTTGTTAAAAAAAATAATCATTTGATAACTAATTTAATCACATTATTATCCACGTGCGAATGACCTTTTTTATAATCGGCATTACACGCCTCTTAAGATGTTTTGAACGTGTTTAAAAATAGAGAAATTGAATCACATTATTACAAGCCTATTGTGAGGTACTAATTTAAAAAAACAAAAAAACAAAAAACAAAAAAAAAAACAAACAAACAAACAAACAAACCACAAAAAAATTAATTATTAAAAAAATACTATTAAAATGACAAAAATACCCTTGCCATATTTGATGCATTATTTTAGGATGCCTTTGAAGAATTTTGTTTTGGTGGCATTTTTTTCCAATTTTTTTTGTTGAAGCCCACGACACCAAAAGGCACTATTCATCTTTATTGTTGGCTTTATATATAGATATATCCTTTTTTCGTTTTTTATTATTAAGTCGTGGCATCAATTAATATATCTTAAATTATAAATAATGCCTGTGTTTTCAATTAGAGACTCATCTCTGATCTCTCACACAATATATGTATATATGTGTGTGTTATTCTAATATTGAAATGGGGGCGACAATGTGAAGTTATTTGCCACACAAAACTAGAGTCTCATAAGTAATATTCTTTTCTATTTATCAGTGTGAGAGTTTTAGATTCGACTACTGAGGCCTGGAAAACGGGTCATGTTGTCGCGTTTGTATCGTTTTGTCATACTTGTTATCTTAACAAGTCGTATCGTATCAAATACCAAGTGACTTAATAAGGACTCGATTCGTTATAGATGCCCAAAGTTTAATGGGTCATGCAAGAAATTGTCATGCCTAATGGCTAATATCTAGACCTGACAAACTGGTGACCCGACAAACATATCATGTTCGTATCGAGTTAATAGGTCCTACAAGAAATTGTTATGCCTAATGTCTAGACCTGACAAACGGGTCGTTTACATATCATACCCGTCATCTTAATGGGTTCTTAATGTGTGATCCGATAACAAACCGAATCATTAAAGGCCAGTTCTAAACGGATGAACCGATAATGAGTCCCGATAATGACTCGACTCATTAATGATCTGACTGAGGATGACAAGTTCAATACTAAATTATTATCACTTGTTCATTATGTGGGGCTATAACGTTGATTTTTTTTTTTTGCCACTTAAATAATATTTTTCTCTACTTATAAGTAAGAGGTTTTAAGTTCAACTACTATACGGATGACAAGTTCGACACTAAATTATTATGGCTAGTTTATTATGTGGCGTACTTAAATCCCTCATCCCTCAGTATTTGAGGTTCTACTGTAAACCCATTAGCAATACAGCGAGTAACCCAACTAATTATAAGCATATATAGAGTCTCTTCTTTCCCTAATGAGGGATCATTACTTTCAACAAATACATCTTTATATGAAGAAAAAAAAATGTTGAATTTCTTTCTTCTTCTGCAATATATCATTCCTCTGCTTTCTTCATTTCATCAAACATTACCTCAGAAAACGCGTATATATTTTTAATTAATATTATACAAGTTTCAGTTTTGTGTTTCAAGTTTCAAACCCTAAGGTCTAGGAAGAAGAAAAACTTCTACGCTCTAGACGGTGAGATCTATGTGAAGTTTTTGTTTTACTGTATATTTTAAGCAAATGAATAAAGTAGAGGAAAAACAGACATCTTTCATCAACTTAGAGGAAAATAAAACATGCAACCTCCGATGCAAACATTGAATGCCCTTGCCTTGGTCATATGGAAGATTCGATTCTTGAGATATATGCATGCAGGTTTTCTTAATATATATATATATATATATATTCTAAAATGGTGGATAACATTTGAAGCCATATAAGTTTGACAATGGCACCCTCCAACTTCGGTCATATGGCCCTATCCTCACCTCAATTTCAATTTCAATTTGCTTGAACAGAGTGGTGTTGGATTTCCGATGCTTCAATTTTCCCACTAACTCAATACAACGAAAATAACTATATATGTTTGGGTTTGCATTCTTAAGACGAGTCATATTCTTCTTCTTTTTTCTACAAAATTACAACCACAATTTGACATATTAGTAAAAGTAACTCATTAAAAGTATTTAAAAAGAAATATATATTCATACACGTGTGTTAAACTGTGCATGATTAACATGTAAACAAATAAAAATAAGTATTTTCAGCTTTAAAATATTATGGCAAATATGATGCGGCCGGTAAAAGCTAGGCCACGTTAATTATCAGTATAGCCATAACTTGTAGTTACATAACTTTTTTCATAGAAGCGAGAAATAGAAAAATTAAACCTAGCACTTCTGCAGTATGATTAATTGCTCTCAAACACTTAACCTACAAGTGTGTTGCAAGTACATAAGTTTTGATTTCAAAATTATATGTAGTACCCAATAGACCATTGCCAACATAAACTATACATAAGTGTGTAGAAATTGGAAATTACTAACGCACTTTGTTTTGTCTTACTGCACTTTTTTTTTTCTAGCATTTAAATTGAATGAATTAAAAAATAATCAAGAGACGGAAGTAAATAGTAGGGACTCTTGTGTGCAGCACCTGATGAGGGGTGGTGTGAAAGGGGTGAACTAGAAGTGGACAAGGACTAGCATGACAAATTAGAGAAGGGTGATGCTATCTACACATCATTTTTTACGTTCCACGTACTCCTCACATTTCCCGGTTGAATAAATTGAGAAGAGTCAAAAAACAAAAATTAACAGGGGGTGTGTAAAAGGTAAGAAAGGGTGTGTGTGGCTAGCACCACCCATAAAAAAAAGTAGAATAGGTGCGTTTTTTGGTGTCTGAAGCCGCACAGACACGTGGTCCGACTGTCGGACCCAGAATTTCTTAGTAAATAGGAGTTGAGATTCTCTCTAGATCTCTGTGTCCGGAGCAGACGGATCGGAAAAGTCGGGTCGTCAAGGGAGAGAGATCTTACTCGTCAAGGGTTTGGTTTTATATGAAGTGGACCAATGAGAATCGCATAATTTAAATTGAGTGGTTTAAATTTCCAAATTCATTGAAATGAAAAAGAGCAAAACATATTCAATGATAACAAGAGAGAGTACCAAGACTGACTAGAGAGAATTATTCGGAGTTTTTAGTTTAAACAAAAAAGAACTAAGATGGAGAAACTTCGAATCTTGATATCGAGAGAGGATCTCAATTCATTAAATAGAGTAGCACATAAACCATTTTCACGCACAAAAAAATACTGAAGAGAGTCAAATTAATAAACAAAAAAATGGGAAAAGGACGGATGAGTATGAGTACCTTTTGTCCTAGGCCCCTCTAATTGAGCAGGCCTGAGAATGCCACCTGGGTACCTGCGATCGGGTCTTGGTGCCGATGCAAAGAACTCCCAGCCTAAGAGAAAACCAATGTGATTCTTAAAATAAAAGAGTGATATTATTTACATATTTATTTTTATTTCTTACGTATTTTTTTTTAATTCTCGATTATCATATTCAATGAATTAAATAACATTAATAAACAAAAATTAAAAAGGTTGTGCAAAAAGTAAAAAGAAATGTGTGAATAGTACTATCTAAAATAAAATAATTAAAGAAAAAACGTTTTGGCTTTCGTCTTTCACTTCCTACCAAGCCTCGATTTAAGAAATCCTTTGTCCTTTGTATAGCAACAAGTTTATTGTTCCTGTAAATGGACAACACCAACCTATTGAGTCTGAAACGGATGAACTCGTAAAGAGCTTGAGTGGGCTTTGGTTTATATTTGAGTCCACAAAGTTAGAATACGAGATGAGAGAATTTACCTTGAAATTATTACATTATTTTACTTTCTTATTAACGACATCATTTTATATTGATCATACTGTTTACCTCGGTATATTTACTCTTTTATCTGCTCTAAAACAAGTGGCACGCATTTATTGGAGGATGGCGCCATGGGAATTCAGTCTTGTAATCTAGGCAAAATGTCCCCAAGCATGGGGCTTTAGAAGCCATCTTTTGTTTATGTTTATTTCTGATACAAGTAAATATAGCGAGAAGCCCATTTGAACATAATATCTTAAATGCAGGATAACGACTCTTAACCACATAAGCTACCAGTCCTCCCCTTGTTACTGTAGTTTGACAGCTAATGTCAATGTAAGACATACTACATGAGACCAATTGTCATTGTTGTGATTGTAGATCTTATCTTTGTTATGTTTAAGATATTCAGGCACTTGGTGCACACAAGCACCTCTAAATTAAACTTCAGGGTTCCCTTCTAGACTGCAAATAGAATCCACGAGCACGAGGATGTTGACAATGCCCCCCAAAATGGACTAGGCTATGATTCATTAGTCATCCCCAGCAAGCTTCGACTCGTGTTCAATTTTCCTAGATTCCGCCTTCTGATTCCATTTCGGAACAAAGTGCTTGCTACACATTTTGGCTCCCTGAAATCTAAAGGACGCTCCGTGCTCTTCTCCTTTAGTCTCTTTTTCAAGTAGTCTGCCGTCTGCGCTTGAACTGATATCAGCCAACAGAAGTTTCCATGATCAAATTATAGCAAACAACCCCCGAATGCCATGGATAAGTTAATACATTAACTTAGTTACCAAATATGAGTCACATAAAACCAAAGAGAAGAACTACATTGAGATTTCCTGTAGAGATACCTAAGGAGGAGTAACTATCGATTGAGGAACTGCAGCAAACACTGCAACATCATACATTTGTTTTCGTTACAATGGAGAGTAGCGAACCCTTGACATAGCCTAATCCTAACCGACTTCCCCACCTACCCATATCTTTGCATTTCATTATTGCCCCTATATGACGAAAGCGAGAGGTTTGTTACCTGAGTATAAACTGAGTATAAATTCTCACTATTTGGAAGCAGAGATAATAGCATCAAAAAATTACCTCACATCGCAAATAGGTTAACCAAAAGCATTCAGTATTATGACCTAATATTACGAAGTTAACAGGAAGCCTGGAAAGCAACCACAGTAAAGTGTGGACATAATTATCAATTCACCTTTCAAGTTGACTCTATCAGCAATTCTGGCACATAAAAGTACACAAACAAAAACACGGCGTTCATATTGAAGAAAATCAAAACGGTTAGGAAGAATTACCAGAGTGGGAAGAAGCAGATGCCATGGCACAATCCTTGAGTCTCTTTATCTTTTCAATTGCTTGCACACTTTCAAAGACTTCATCTGTTTTTGGGTCTTCAGTATATTTCTTCATAACGTTAACTTCATCTGTTTTACGGTCTTCAGTAGATTTCCTCTTAATGCAATCCAATGCATGTTCACATGCCTACAGAAAAAGCTTAAACCAGGATATACACCACAATAACAAAGATTGACGATACAAAAATCGAGTCGAAAAACACACATAGCATGCAGTTGGTTATTACATATAACATGAGCAATTACATGATAAAAATGCAATAGTTTTGCGTGTCTAATCCACCTTCATCTAGTAGTAAATAAGCCATTTGTATAGCACTAGATATAAGATTTGTTGCACTTGTGCCGCTCATTTTAGGAATCAATAGCAATCAAAAGAAACGATAACAACAAATTTAAAACATGTTGTCCCAAGCTTGAAAAATAAGAAATCTCCATGTTGTCAACTGAATTATGTGTTGTTAACTTGAAAACAAGAAATCTCATGGAAAACGCCAACTTGGGTATCGACCAGAGATTTAGTTATCAGGCAATTGATCATAGATATGGGTACTAAATCAATCATAATCTGAAAAATCAAACAAAATTCCTTCTTTATTCCTTTAGCTACACCTGCACTGCTTCTCCGGATACGAATAAGTTAAGAAATTAAGAACACTGATAAAATGTAGTGATAGTTATGAAGGTGATGATCACACTCACCTTTCCTGCAACTGAATAGAATCCACTATCTCTTGACTGGTGAGCGAAATTCAGCCATTCCGTATAAGAAACTTCTAGCCACGGATTCGTCGAAGATTTGACGTCCCGCAAAAGCAATGCCTCATATCTCAAAGCCAAACAACTCTGCAATCACAAACCGAGCCACAAGCACATAAGCAGATAATTAGTACCAAATTCCAAAGAACCCTGGCGATTTGGCTTATGACATAATTAACTTCATAAAATTCACCAATTTCGCCGAAGTGGCATGAAAAAAATTAAAATTAGGAATAATTACGCCTGAAATTGAAATCTTTGATTGAATCAAAGTAAGGGGGGGTACGATGAAAACGATGAAATTGAGAGGATTTGAGTTTTGAGAAGATTTGCCTCAACATCGCCTACTAGTGCGAAAGCGCGAACGAGAAACTCGAGAACCAGAAGCTTCTCCTCCACATTTTTCTCTGCAGTTTCTCGCAGAATGGAGAGGGATTCGGACCTCATGAACTGCCTGAAGCCGGACCTGACTTCTATCGACGACTTTACGTCCTTCGAAACCAATGCCGATTCCAATACTCGTAGCGTCACGTCATCGAACCTGAAAAAGCTCAATATTTTCAAAACCAGAGGCAGAGAGAGAGAGAGAGGGTAGAAGATTGGAGAAGAAGCAGAAATGGACCTTCTGTTCAAGACGAGTGAGCGGAAGAGCTCTGACATTTGGGCGGCAAAATGGTCTCTTAATTCCGATTTGAGTTGGATTTATAAAAATAAGATGGTATGGGCCTGCAATCTTTAACCCATTTAAGGCCTGTTTAAAGGAAATTAAGGCCCACTCATACCAAAGAAACAAGGCGAAATCTCATTTGCCACGGTCAATTTTCTGTTATTTTTTAACTCATTACGTTCTCAGTTCAAACTCTTCACTCTCGATGGAGTAGCTTAGAGCAAAAATATTGATTGTATTTAAAGGAAAAAAAAACACATTTAATGTTACTTTTCATTACTTGTATTGACATGTTTTAAAATATTAGATTATTCATAACGAAATTGAAAGTCAAAATCCGAAAAAGGAAAGTTTACGAGTTTCTAACTCATCGCTAAAATAGCTTTTACAAACATAAGAAATCGTCGCAATGCTACAAGCTTACAACATTCTTTTCCATTCATAAATAGAAAGTCTTAAATTCAACTAAAATAAATGCGACCGGTACATGAGAGCTAAGATGGGGCCGAGGGCCTTCGTTGAGTCGCCGACGTGCCAAGCAGTAACAATCATAAGATGTGGTATATGAGTTTTGATGTCTACACAGAACCGAGCAGTAACAACCAATAAGTTGGAACACTCGGCAACCACAAAATAGAGGGAAAAGGGCTGCAGTTGCTTGCATCGACAAAAGTTTTAAGCAAAACAAACACCATACGGACGGACCGCTTATGCATCTCCGAACAAACACCAAATCATATCACAAAACGCCAATCGTACGGAGACGGACGGTTTTAAGCCCAACATTTAGCACATCAATTTACAAACAGCAAAGCACCACTTGAGACCAAAAGAATAGAGAAGACATCAAGGAAACAAACGGTTTGATTCAAATATGCAAATGATTGGGATGTAATACAACAATTTAAACTCCGACCGCAAAGTGATTACTAGGGTGTACTCCGTCATTCCCTAAACTAAAAACTGAAAGAAAACCACGAGGCAAATGCCAAGAATACAATAGAAGCACACGACAGTGAGCACCCATCAGCAACAGAATGGAGGACATGACAGTTGACGCTAGGAGTTAGTAGCTATGCAGATATTCTTGTCATCCACAACTACTTTGCAGTCACCCACAAGGAAGACTAGCTGAACAATGAAGGCAACCGGTAGGCAAAATTTTAGGCACCATGACGTTTTGGCAAACAATACTAGATCTTAAACACTAGATTGATGTGGTGAAGTAATATCACCGCAAAACGAAAGCCTCGACATAGCAAAAGAGCCTCCACACAACATGATAAATAATGTCTAACCAAAATAACAAAATCCTACATTGAAAACCTATTCCATGTAACATGGTAGCAACTTAAATAAGTTCAGCTGGATATCAAAGTTAAGCAAAACCCAATCCAATGGTCAGGATTCACATCTAACATCGAGTACATTCCAATATAAACTCCCAGCCACAGGAAGCATCTTCAGTGATTTCTCATACGGGCGACAAATTTTCAGTCAGAAAGCATGTACGGATATCAATGCTTGCATCTGAGCCATAGATATAAAATGATCAGATGCAATCAAGAACCCAGTGATGCAAATCTGGGCAATCTCCAAATCAGTGTTAAAATGGTTATGAAAGAGCAGCACTCACCTGAAAATATCAACCTACCATAGCAGCAAGCAATTTGGAGATTATCGACTTCTCTCTATAAAACATTCACACAACTAAAATCAATCCCATGCATATAACTGAAACTCCTCCAGGTAGTTTTAGGTAAAGTTAATATAGGAGGACAGAGGCCTTGCTCAGGGTTAGTGAACAACCTACCTCTTAGTCTCCAGTTTAAGAACCCTCCAACGGAATACTACAAAAACCCTCAGACAACAATTCTCATTACATAAAATCTGCTTCATCTGGAAATTCTCTCAGTAAGGACGGGAACGGTTTCCGCCATGCTGATGTCTATCAGCTCCACCGTCTCTGTAACTGTTGCGCCTGTCACCGCCGCCATATCCACCTCTACCACCACTACCACTGCTTGCACAAGAAAAAGCAAGTCAGGACTCAGCATGCAGCCAAAAGCATAAAATTAAATAAGCAAACCAGAAACTCATTCACGCAAAAACGCTGGACCCGCAGTTAAAATAAACCAGCATGCAAACAAATTGCCATAATAAAAAAAGCTACATCTCTTCATCACAGAAAACCATTTATTGCAAAAGAATTTCATAAAACACACCGGAAATTCAGTGTATCACCCATTAACAGAATACCATCACCCATTAACAGAATACCACAATTGAATTACTCAATGACTTTAGTGATTGTGACATCAGGAAAAAGAACAAAATATAAACCCACAAGCAAATATTAAACATCAGGATACATATCCACACTGGAAATTTCTCCCAATGTGAGGAAGCAACATAGCACATGAACAACAAGAAAAAGAGTTATTTTCAACTTCACTCAAATTATAAAATGTACATAGATATCTACCCTTGTTCAAACGAAGGCCTTGGAGCTGATCTCTCCGCCATTGCAACACTGATCTTATAGCCCCTTAAGTCATAATCTGTAAGCACAATACCCAGTTAGAATAGGACGACTTAAACATCATCTTACCATGCAGAATAAAAGCAAAAGAGTTACCATTGTAAAATCCCCCAGCTGAATGTGCAGCACAGGGATCTTCATAGGCTAAACATGCGTCGCCTTTGTTTTTTCCAGACTCGTCTGTGTATATTTTGATATTATATGGCCATTGATCCTTATAGCCACGTTTCTGCTTGATTCTTCCTACCTGAACAATAACTTAGCATTAAGTAACCGAATAAATGTATACCAATTTGTGGAGCTGACAAGGCAATTTAACTTGTTCCTACAACTGCTAGAGAAATGAAAAATAAATTTCCATACAGATCCTCAAACTATAAAAATCAGTAAACAAAATTCAATCTTATAAACTCGGATGCACAAAGTTCAGAAGTAGGTATGGATTTACTTGTCCAATGCCTCCAAAGAGCTGCTGAAGTTCGTCAACAGTAACATCTGGTGGTAAGTTTGATATGTAGATTCTAGCATTGTCACAAGTATCATCACAATTCTGGTCGCACTGCTTCACCTTGGCTGGGGCTTCCGTAGCAGCACTGCCATATCCACCACGACCACCAGCACTGTATCCACCATCATATTTAGCTGGAGGGCCCCCACGCCCACCACCCCTTGCATCACCTAGACCATCACCACCATAACCACCAGCAGGACCACCATAAGATGGGGGATACGATCCAGGTCCACCAGTATAGCTTGTAGGAGGCGGAACTGCATCTGTTCCATAACTAGCATTGTGAGATGGTGCGTAATTGCCTCCAGCTGCACCATAGGACGGTGGAGCACTTGGAGGAACCTGACCATACCCACCATCATCTCTTCCTTGGCTACCACCATAAGAACCACCTCTACTACCACCACCACCTCTACTGTCATAACTACCGCCTCTGCCTCCATCATAACTGCTACTTTTACCTCCTTCATAGTTACCACTTCGACCCCCATCATAATTACCACCCCTACCACCACGGTTACCACCACCGTAGCCCCCACCACTTCCTCCTCTGTTATAACCACCACCACCGCCGCCACCGCCACGATCACCACCGGCACCCGAAGGAGAGGGCGTGCCACACTTATTACACTCAACTCTTCTTGCAAAGTTTGAATTCCCACAGCTATATACAACCATACCGATTCCATAAACCACATATACATATGCAATAAGGAAAATAAACAAAAATAAATAAATTCGACTTAAAGCTAATACTTTTAGATTTAGTTTTAATTCTAAGAAGTGAATTCTAAAACCAATAAAATATACGGATAAGATTAAATAAATCATAAAACCGATCAAAATCAAATAGAAAGAAAGAACGAGATAGAAAGAGAGAAAGGGCTTACCCTGGATTAGGACACAGCCAATCACCATCTCTTCCACTGCCACCGCGGCCGCCTCTGCCGCCACCACCACGGTCGCCACCTCTGCCTCCACCACCACGGTCGCCTTGATATCCTCCACCTACAATCAAAACCAAATCCGTCAAATCAAAAGCAAAAGAATTTAAAACAATTATAAACTCGAAGGAACAAAGTAATGAAATTCACCTCGACCGCCCCGTCCACCACCGTAGCCACCTCCATCGCCGCCCTTACCTCCATATCCACCGCCACCGCCTCCACCCCCACCTCCATAACCACCAGAACCGCCTCCGTATCCGCCAGAACCACCATAGCCACCGCCACCGCTAGATCCGTATGTCGGAGGGGCACCATCGCCCCCTTGACCGTAGATTCCAGCCATGATCTAGGTTCGAGCGAGAAAGAAGCGAAACAAACACAGGGACACACAGATTAGGGTAAGACTCGAAATAAAGATACTTACGCGCTGAGAGCTTCTACTTTATACCTGTCTCCAAGACCTTGACTCCAACACGTGTTAGAATTTATGTCAAAGCCCAAACCCGAAACCCTTTGAGTCCGGATTGGGTTTTCTTTGGGCCTCGAGGCCCGTGACAGCTTTTTTTTTTTTTTTTTAACAAGTCAGAGGAGGGCGATTCGAATTCGGGCATAAGTGACAGGTACATTAATCTAACCAATTAAATTACAAATCAGCTCGTGATAACTCCGCTGCCAACTGACTTAATCCACACATACACACGTACATCTTGGTTTTTTTTCTTACTAATTGGGAAATTGAAATGCGCACACCCACACTGCATACACAAGAAACAAATATAGAGATTTCCCAAACCCTTCTTTTACTATCTTTAATTTTGTAGAGCAATAACTTCGATAAGTGTTTAAACTTCATACAAGTTACAACGACAACACTGGCAACAATCGATCAGCAGACGGTGTTGGAACTAAAAATTAATGTTAGCTCTATACAAGGATTACATGCTATTTAAAACAAGATCAACATGTATGTGTGTCGTGTTAACCATATATCATTGCGTCATGTTATATATATATATATATGGGACGGATCCGTGGCATCATGTTTTTTACATAATTTTTTACATAAGTATCTAACCATTAGATTAGTCCACTTTAATGGTTGAGATGATAGGTTGACAATATAGCAATTAATTTTATTTATATTTTTCGAAAAATACATATTAAATATAAATAAAACTTTACTATTATAATTTTCTTTCTCTCTCATCTATCTTAATAGACTTTCACCGAATTGGCGTAGTCTAATAACCATCTTTGAATTATCGCTGTCATCTAATCCTATTTTTGGGGAAAGTATTTTAATCAAATCTCCCTCTCTCATTTATTTCTAATAATCGGTGAAGAACAAGAACAAAAACCCTAATTACGTTTCTCCTTCTTCCTATGCGAACCTAATAAGCTTTTCTTTTTCATCATCACTCAATTCATTTCTAATCTATTCTCGTTCAAAATGACAGAAAGCGTGGCAGATTTTGCATCAAACTCTCCCTCAATGTCTCTAGTATGTGAGATATTATCCTTCTTTCTACCCCAGTAGAAATAAAATTAATTGCCATATTGTCAACCTATCATCTCAACCATTAAAAGTGTACTAATCTAATGGCTAGATATTTGTGTCAAAAACATGGTGCCACGAATCCGCCCCCATATATATATATATATATATATATATATATATATATATATATGTATGTATGTATGTATGTACATGGTTAATGCTATACAATCAGGTAAACCTTTTGAGGATACCTGAAGACAACATTGAGTTGGATGAACGAGAGAACCCTAGTCTGCAAGTTATCGTCCAAGGAAAGTCTTCTACTCACTTGAAGCCTTTATGTTTCTTCAGCGAGCAGGGAATTCCTACATGTATAGTGGCAATGGCAGCCGACTTCCATCTATCGTCGAAGTATGGTTATTGTCCCGTTGCACCAAATCCCGATTTAAATGGAGTAGTGGATCAGTGGTAAAATACCTTAAGTGGTTATTTCAAAGCATTCTGAATGTGCTTCCACAAAAATAGGATGTTAATTTTTCCACGTATTCAAACTCTATAAATTTATATTATCAACATGTAACGTCTCCTTTATCACAACTTGTTAAGTCCAAATAGGATTCTTACAGATGGATCATACAGCGGCAAAAAAATTCCTCGGATATCTATTTTCTCAAAACTTTCCTCGAAATCTATCTTCTATGTAAATCGGGGTAAAGATAACAAAAGGGTTGTCACTAGCAAGGTCATCCACAGGGAAAGGTAGGCCGGGCGGAGGGAATCTGAAAGAGAAGTGCGTAGCTGAACCGAAAACCTGCAATTATCCACGGATGGATTGACAGTTGTGATTAAACCCAAGCCACCAAAGTCACAGCTATCTGCACTCTGATTATGCTGCTGGTAGTAACTGTTAAACGCATATGATATATTGCCCGGCCAACTGATATTGGAGCAAGACCCGCCAGGAGACATTGCACTGCAATCGGCATGCAAACATGCCTCTGAAGCACTAGCAGTTGCATTAGATAAGTCCCTGTTATCGTTCACCACGCACCACTTAGCCGGAAGGTACTCCACATTCTGTGTGTCCATGAGATTTTTCGAACCTTGGATGAAATCAAAACGGTACTTGGCTTGACCATCAAAAGTGAAGACACCCCAATGTCTCTCAAAATTTCCAGTGCTTATGCTTCTTTGGTCCTCATCTAAGAGACTAAAAACATATGTTTCGCTTGGAGGATTCCGAGGTCTGAGTGGGGTTCCCGATTTGCTACGAAGGTGCACCATCAGGCCTTTCATGAATGTCTCTGCGGTAGAAGAGGTTGCATTTGCTGCTCCATCTGTAGGCCAACCAATCTGTGACACAACAATTTCCATCTTAGGAAATCCTACTGTTGACAAAGCAGTAACCAAGGTGTCATAGCTCAAGTCAAAGCTGTTTTTGTATGTTTTGCGGCTGTCGTTATAAAGTTTTGCATTATCTTTAAATAGAGTGAAGTCGAGGGAAATGTTTTTGTTCTGGCGGAGACTTATGAACGGGGAAATGGTCGCAAAGAATGGTGAATTGTGCTTGCTGAGAAACGCGAGCAGTTCAATCATGGTTCTATTGAGGTCAGCCCGAAAGTGTCCTTTCGAAGGATGGCCAGACTCTGACAGGAAGGAATCAAAACTACAAGGCACCACTACTTTCACATTGCTCTCCAATTTTGCTCGGGCCAAAGCTGTGTGAATATTCATTGCTGCTCCTATGACAAATGGGTGAAATTGCTTACCATAACTCTGGAGAAATGACTCATCTCCAACAGCAACATACCTGAAAATAGACTAGTTAGAAACCAGTAGATACAATACGAAACAACCATATCTTGATTCAGGAATGAGAAAAGTCCATTCGACATCTGATTTGATCAACAAACAAATATTCAGTAATTACTCTATGAGGCTAATAATTTTATCATGAACCGCGAAATCCCTGCTACAAAAATTTTATCTGTCAGCTTGTCCTTGCATGGCTGACTAAACCTAAAAGGAAAAAGCAAGCATCTACCATTATCCTGCAAAGATTTCTTGTCACTTCAAAATTTTGCTCTTTTCAACCAGTCCTAATGCAATAAGACTAGTGAAGATCACTGATACTGGCACATTGAAGAGACAACAGGCTCCTCTTTAAAGTTAATACACGAAGGGAAGCTTCTTGTTGCTCTAGCCTCTTGGCATAGCTCTCATTTCCTGGAAAGTTTACTGGTTTATTTGCCAAAATTGAAGCACCAATGCAGCGCTTGGACACGCCAGGGGACTTGAACTAGTAGCATTGAAACAGAAATACCACTACCTTCTATTTTCTTTCATTCTTCAACCATGAAAAACAAAATAAATGTATCTTTAAATTCCATATGCCGGCTCATACAACATCAAAGATTAACCCCGACGTGATGTTTAAGCATCTACTCTGAAAAACATAGTAACAAATAATTCGACATGGTCTCCTTTCGTTTGTGGTTCTTTTCATAGACGTTAAACTAAGGATAATTGAACAAAAGTCCCCACTTCATGCGCAACGCAACTTTGATCAAAAAATACCATTCTCTAACCTCCTACATTGTCTCAGAATTGCAACACAATGCCAACAGTGTCACTTAATCAAAGCAAAGCAGTAACAAGATACATTCTTTCTAATGTTTAACACAAATACAATGCAATTCAGCAATTGGGTATTTCTAACAATCAAATTTCATCCACAGTAAATCAACTATTAACCACCAAAATCCAAATGCAGCATCAAATTAAAACCCCATCGGGCAAAAAACCAAAGAGAAGGACGAAAACTCACTCAATTTTAACACCGCCGCCGCCGCCGTTGGAGACGTAGCGAGTGACATTGTCATGTACCCAACTCTCGGCAGCCTTCTTGGAAGAGTTGAGGGATTTAAGCAATGCATTGGGAATGCCCACAGTGACGCTAAGCTTGGACCCAGAAAGCGCTCCGAGGACGCCTGGGTCGGCGTCGAACAGCTTGACCTTAGTGACATTGTTGGACTTCAGCAGCTCCACCACCTTGGCCGGCGGCAGTGGGTGCGACGCCGTCGTACCCCAGTTCACGCCAATGGATCCGCAGGTGGAGACGGTGGTCGCCAGGAGGAAGAGGAGTGTGCAGAGATTTGGGGACATTTTCTGGGTTTGGACTTTGGAGTTGGAGAGGAGATTAAAGGCTGAAGCTTTTTATGCTGAAAAGTAGTAAATGAGTGAGAATGTTGGTGGAGGCTTTTGGCAGTTAGCGGTGTTCTGCGCTAATTCAGCGGTCCAACTTTCCAATTTCGTCTCTCTTTAAATTATAGCCGTGTTTGGTACACCGGATTGGACACCGGATAGGATTAATAGTACGGAGTACGGTGTTTGGTGTCCTTTCGTATTACATAGCCACCGGATTAAACAATCCGGGCCCACCCCTTATATCCGGTTGATACCCGCTTAGTTATACCGCTCAAAATGATGGTATTATTTAGTCGGGTGGAAAGCACCCCTCTCTCGCTCTCTTCGTCCTCATCACTTTCGTCCGAATCGTTTGCTCTCTCCATCTCGCATCGCTTGCAACTTCTCCTCCTCCTCCTTCTCTGTTCTGCCCTCTTGCAACTTCTCCTCCTCCTTCTCTGTTCCGCTCTCCTGCAATATTTCTTTCAATTTTTCCTGCAATTTTTCCCAGGTTCTCCTCCTCCTCCTCCTTCTCTGTTTTGCCCTCCTGCAACTTCTCCTCCTCCTCTTCTCTGTTCTGTCCTCCTGCAATATTTCTTGCAATTTTTCCCAGGTTCTTCTCCTCCTCCTACTTCTCTGTTCCGCCCTCCTGCAATTTTTCTTCTTCTTCTCTCACTGTTCTGCCCTCCTCCTCTTATTTTTCTTCTAATTTTTTTTTTCAATTGATTGCAAATTTGTGTTTTAATTAAAATTTTAGGGTTTTCAGTTTTCAGATCTAAAAAAAAAAAAAATTGATCTGTATGTTATTTTTTTGCTTGTGCGCCCAGAGTTAGGTATGTTGCAAATTCAAACCCAGTTGAAGAAATGGGTTAGGAGATTTTTCCAACTTCTTGGCTTTTTAGTGAATTCATAATATCATGCATACTGGGTTCGTGTGCTGGTTTGGCTGCAGGAAGGTCTGGAGAGCAGATCCAAGCAGATCCAAGGATGAAATTGTTTTATCCGATAGAGTGTTAAATCAAATTTGGAAGGTGGGTTTTGCTGGGTTTCTTGTTGCTGCCTTTGTGGTGGGGT
Source organism: Heteromeles arbutifolia (assembly GCA_024362995.1). NCBI lineage: Eukaryota > Viridiplantae > Streptophyta > Magnoliopsida > Rosales > Rosaceae > Heteromeles > Heteromeles arbutifolia. Next base: position 5,370,078 of record JANCRC010000003.1, read on the forward strand.
TTGGTTTAGGGGAGCACACGAAGAAGAAGGGAGAGAGAGCGAAGAAGGGAGGCAGGGAGTTTTCTGGCCCCGGGGGGGGGTGGTGTGGGGGGATGGGGTGGGTGATTTCAGTTTTTTTTTTAATTTATTTATTTTTATTTTTATTTTAAGTTTGTTTCCTCCTATCCGGTATAATATCAAACACAGTATAAATAATACGGTTATTAGTCCGATACTGCACCAAACGTCCGACTAATTTAGTCAGTACTATCCGGTGACTAATTATCCTATCCGACAGAAATAGTCAGTACAGTCCGAGCTGCCAAACGAGGCCATAGAGTTTAATTAGATTTTTTATCCCTAGACTCTAGACACTATGGTCTCGTTTGGCACGCCGTATAAAGGATCGGATAGTATTAATAATACGGTAGAAGTTGTTTGGTGCTCATCTGTACTAATTAAGCATCGGATAAATTAAACTGGTCCCACCATTTTAATACCCCTCACGCCTGCTAATTTATCCTTCCCAGAACCTCCATATAATTAGTCGGGCAAATCACGCTCGCGCTCTCAACCTCTCTGCTCGCATCACAACATGCTCATCCAAATATTCCTTCTCTCTCTCCCCACCTCCGATCAACATCAACCATATACAAATAGAAAATCAGAGGTGGCAAATTAAACCCAGGCCATGGCGTCCCTATTCAGACATCCATGGTGGCGGATCGAACTAGAATCGGAGAGCTACGCCGTCCAGAGTCATCTTCGCCGTCTGAATCAACTCGTTCTGAGAACCCGCATCGTCGCCACCTATGACCCATTGCTTCTCTGTAACTGCTCGCATCACCATCTTGCACTCGAGTCTGCCACTGTTGTTGTATCTTGAAACAAGATCCCATGGTTGCGAATTGTTGCCGCCTTGAACCACTGCACGAACCCAAACCCAGAAAGCATAAAATCCATTGCGTCGCCCCCACATCTCACAAGACCCGATTGCTTTGAACCACTGCAGACCACTGGGGGACGAACGCTGCCAAAGGAAAATCCTTAATTTACCCTTTTTTTCAAATCAGGTTTTGCTCTAATTTGGGGGCTTTTCATTTGCTTCCTATCGTGAAGATAGGATTTGCCTCCTGTCAAAATTTTTTTTTATTTTTTATCCAATTGTCAAACACAGTATAAATAATACGGTCATTAGTCCGATACTGCACCAAACGCCCGACTAATTTAGTCAATACTATCCGGTGGCTATTTATCCTATCCGATTGAAATAGTCAGTACAGTCCGAGCTGCCAAACGAGGCCTAAGGTTCAGAGTGAATCCAACTTCCTTTAACAATGTGTGTACCACTTTAATTTTGCGTCACATAACAAATTCGTACCTTTGTTAGAAAAGTTGTTAATTTAGTCGTTTGATAGCATTATAACAGTGGGTTCCATATTTATACTGAAGTGAATGTCAATGTTATAAGTTGGCAACATGTCAGTACTAATGTGGAAATCATTGTTATCATGTCATCACCAACTAACTTAACAAATTTTTAACAAATGTCAAACATTGCAACGAATTCTGTAAGTTAATATATGACATTGCATTTACTAAAAATAGTAAATCAAGTAATGCATTCCCTACCATGTTTATGAAATAATTGTTCAATGTTAATGCATGAGGATTCACTCGTATCTATACTATGAAACACATATCTCACATGTTTCATTCACTTTCTATTGTTTTTTAAGGAATTGGATCCCCTCCTGAGCATTAGGTGGGGATCCTACTGAGCAAGCATTGTGAACCGTTGGATGAAAATCCAACGGTTACAAACAAGGGGTCCTTTTAAAGTTATAATAATTATAGCCGTTAGATTTTCATCCAACGATCCATAATATTTGCTCAGTAGGATCCCCACCTAATGCTTAAGAGGGGATCCAATTCCATTTTTTAATATCATCATGTCATCTCAATCACCAAGTCTTATCACAAGACCCTTGCATAAAGAAGATATTTTCTCTTGCAACCACGACATTATTGTCACTCATTAATAGGTATTAGTCACATGTTTCAACAATGGACTGCCCGTTCAAAAGGATACTTGCTACATGGTTAATTAGTGATAAGAAAATATCATTCCACCTAATTAAAAACCGTTTTTAGCATTATTCATTTACAACAATAAGATTGATGAATCATGAGAAAACTCCGACATCCATCATCTTATAAAACAAATGATAACTTATATTAAATAATTCTACTTCTAATTGCACTAAGAAATTTTAGGATTAAACCTCACACCTATTCAATTGAATAGGTGGTTAATTTGGTGATAGAATTGGTGTGGTTAGTGGTGAACCATTAGTCCTTTTGTTTGAAATCTCAACATAATATAAAAGAAAGTTGCTTGAATAATTGATGTGAAAGTGATTGGACGTTTGATGCATTAAATAATGGAGACAAATTATCTGCTTCTTTTTTCTCATACACTTCCTTCATTCTCATATTTGTATGGTTACGGTTAAGCCACGTCTTTTTATCTTATTATCTCTATAAAAAAAATCAATACAAAATGTTGACATGGCTTAACCGTAATCACATAAACAGAAAGAAGATGGAAATGTATGAAAAAATGAGAGCAGAGAATCTGCCTCCTTAAATAATTGTATCAAGTGAAGGGACATGTTGAACAAGGGTTTTTATCACAAATGGTCCCTGACATTGATCAAACACATCATTTTGGTCCCTGACATTGAAAATCAATAGAAATGGTCCCTGACATTGTCCACCATCCATCATTTTGGTCATTCCGTTAAAAACTCTGTTAAGTGTCACAGAGCTTTTGGCCGGAAGTTTGGGCAATTTTCAAAGCTTCGTAACTTAATCGTTTCTTAACCAAATTCGACCCATAATATATCAAAATGAAGATAGGAAAGTCTAGAATAAGATTATACCTATTTCAAAGCCCAGTGGTTTCCAAAGATGGCCGGAAAATAACCTCAAAGTTGACTGGTCCGAGCGAGAACTGGAAAACTCGTCGGAAACTGGGTAAACTTTAAACATTCATAACTTCTTCAATACTCAATGAAATCAAGTGATTCAAAAACGAAAATTATACTTTTCGACAAGATAAAGAGAATGGTACTTTTTTTTACGGCTAACTTGCCATGGTTTGGCCGAAAAATGGCTCAAAAGTGGAAAACTCGAGACCAAGACAGCCACTTTCGAGCAGTTTTCTGGCCAAACCACGGCGAGTTAGCTGTCAAAAAAGGTACCATTCTCTTTTTCTCGTTGAAAAGTATGATTTTCGTTTTTGAATCACTTGATTTCGTTGAGTATTGAAGAAGTTATGAACGTTTAAAGTTTACCCAGCTTCCAGTGAGTTTTCCAGTTTTCGCTCGGACCAGTCAACTTTGAGGCTATTTTCCGGTCATATCCGGCAACCACTAGGCTTCGAAATAGGTATAATCTTATTCTACTCTCTCCTATCTTCATTTTGATATATTATGGGTCGAATTTGGTTAAGAAACGATTGAGTTACGAAGCTTTGAAAATTGCCCAAACTTCCGGCCAAGAGCTCCGGGACACTTAACGGAGTTTTTAACGGAATGACCAAAATGATGGATGGTGGACAATGTCAGGGACCGTTTCTATTGATTTTCAATGTCAGAGACCAAAATGATGTGTTTGATCAATGTCAAGAATCATTTGTGATAAAAACCCGTTGAACAATGAGAAACGCAACACATCGGCCATCTTGAAATTACAAAATACAATTTATATTAATCAGTTTCACTCATAATTGCACTTTTTAAAATAAAATATCATCCGCGTTTTCAAAAGTCGTTGCTAAAATACTGAAACCTTAAAAATAAGAATCCCCTATTCCACTCAGATACATTTATTCACGGAAAAGGACAAGCAAAAAGTTAATTTGAGGGTATTTGATAGGTCAATATTGTGTTATATATTTTACCTTAATCTTAATTATAATTTATTGGTTTAGTTTGGTAGAACTTTGATACTTTGATTTATATTTTCAATGTAAAACATTCGACTTCTTCTTGACCGTATAACTTACGATAAACGATCCCAATTACAATCACGAAATCCTTAGAATTCCAAAAGAAAAGATCTTACGTGTATCTTTTTCCTTTATTCACGTCCCAACTCATTTTCTTTATTATATTTTTCTCACTCTTTAACTTTCCACTAATGCATTTCTTTCCTTAGTCACCAAGAACTGCATCACTTTTTTTTGACCGTACAACGTACGATAAATGATCCCGATTACAATCACGAAATCCCTAGAATTCCAAAAAAAAAGATCTGACGAGTATCTTTTTCCTTTATTCACGTCCCAACTCATTTTCTTTATTATATTTTTCTCACTCTTTAACTTTCCACTAATGCATTTCTTTCCTTAGTCACCAAGAATTGCATCACTTTTGCATGCCAGTTGCTGTCGATAATGGTGAGAATCCAACATAATGGGACCCGTATGAGTAAGTGTGTTGCATACACTTGCTTGTGGACCATATTTCCTACTGTTGATGCAATTGCTTTTGACTCCTGGGCATTGAATGGTGAACGAAGAATTCTTCTCCTAAGCATTGAACGGTGAATGAAGAATTTTAGTCCCAGGGCATTGAATAGTGAACGAGAATTTCCAAAGGCAAGTAGAATAGTTTCAATTGAAGATAAAATAAGAAAAAATTAGTTAAAGTAATTTAGACACATGAATTAAAGATCTACGAATGCTCTGGTCAAAAGATGTGACAATGAGACAGAGTGTAAGAGCAAAAGAACTAGAGAAAGACTTGAAAATAGACTTTTAAGAAAACATATGAAATCATTGGAGTTAATGAAAGATTTGGGGCAAAACCAAGCGTGATGGTATTATAGGAATTATATAGTCGACTCTACTTAACGAAGTAAGACTTTGGTTGTTGTTGTTGGCATTGAATGGTAAATGAAGAAATATGGTGTTAAATAGAAGAAAATTTTCAGGATACGCAGAACACAGGATAAAAAAACACATGTCATTATGCAATTGAAGAGATACATTAAAAATAAACTTTCCAACAATTATATAATAACGTATTGTGCCTGTGTTCCGAATACACTAAAAATTCCCTTATTCAATAATGTGTGAGTTGAGGACCAATTTGTGACCCGTTGGCCTAAACCATTTCTCGCTTTCCGCCGACTCCCTTCGAGTGTAAATTATTGTGATAACGTTTGTGGTTAAATTTAATTACAAATTAAATTCTACGGAACTCCACAACACACTGTGACTCTATCTTCTTACGGAAACGAGAGTACAATTCGCTGCGCTCAACTATCTCGCTCACAACTGCGGGCGATTCCTCACCGCAATGACGCCCTTTTCAGCTAGGAGGTTATGCAGAAGCAGCCGCGGCGGCGGAAAAGACAATGGAGAAGCTAGAATCCGCAGTGAAAGAATCGGAGTTGAAGCAGAGGACTCTGCGCCAGGCATACGACTGCGTCCACACCCAAGCGAAGTCCCTCATGTTCTTTTCCAGACAGTGGAAGGACCTCGAGGACCACTTGGAGTCCACACGCCGCTCCGTCGAGGCCCGATTCCGGGAACTCGAGCACCGCGAAGAGGAAGTCCGAGTCCGGGACGAGGATTTGGAAGTCAGAGAGTCGAGTTTCCGCTCGGAGATGGAGGCGAGATCCAACAAGTTGCAAGAGCTTCAGAAATTGATCGAAGCGGGAAAGGACGAGCTGATCTCGCTCCAATCGGTGATTCAAGAACACAGCGAAGAGGTTGCTGTTCAGGAGAGGCAGTTGACGTAAGTGGAGGATTTCGTGAGGGAGAAGGAGAGGGAGTGTGAGTTCATCGAGGGGCGCATTGGTGAGAGGACTAGAAAATTGAATTCGGTGGAGGTGGCTGAGCGGTTTGAGGGATTGTTGGACAAGTGCAACGCAGACATTAAGTTGAAAGAGAGGGAGTTGGGAGAGATTCTGAGGTCGATCGAGGTGCGAAATGCGGAGTTTGATTTGAGCGGGGAGGAGCTGGAATCGGCGCTAAGGTCGATTGAGGAATGTGAGAGGGAGTTGAGAGCGAAAGCGGAGGAAATCGAATTGAAAAAGAGGGAGTTGGAAGAGATTCTGAGGTCGATCGAGGCGCGAAAGGCGGAGTTTGATTTGAGCAGGGAGGAGCTGGAATCGGCGCGAAGGTCGATTGAGGAATGTGAGAGGGAGTTGAGAGCGAAAGCGGAGGAAATCGAATTGAGGGTAGGAAGGATTAGGGAAATGGATTTGAAAGAGAGTGATTTGGGTTTGCTTGAGAATGCAGTGGAGGAGTGGAGTTGTGAGCTGCAATTCAGAGAGAAAAAGCTCGAAAAATCGAAAGAAGAAGGCGAAAAGTATTTAGATAAAGTCTCCAGGGGACTTCAAGGGAAAGAGATCCAACTGCAAAGGAATGAGAGCTTACTGCAGAGGAAGGAGAGCCAACTTCAGCAGCAGGCCAGAGAGCTTGCATTGAAACATAAAGAAATGATGAAGGAAATCGCTGAAGAACACACCAAAACTCTGAAGTTGAAAGAGAGGCAAATTGAAGATCAGACCAAAGAGATTGAGTTGAAGCAGAAAGAAATTGATTCGATCAAAAAATCCGCTGAGGAACGTACCCAAAACTTGAAATCAAAAAGAGGCAACTCGATGACAGGGCCCAAGAGCTTGAATTGAAGCGGAAGGAAATCGATTCAATGAAAAAATCCACTGAAGAACAAGCTGAAACACTTCAATCTAAAGAGAGGCAACTCGAAGACAAGGCGAAAGAGCTTGCATTGAAGCAGATAGAATTGGATTCGATCAAAAAGGCAGTTGAAGATCACACCGAAACCTTGAATTCGAAAGAGAGGGAACTCGATCAACGGGGGAAAGGGCTTGCAGTGCAGCAGAAAGAATTGGATTCGATCAAAGAATTGGAAGGTATCCTTGCCAACAATGCAGCTGATCATTCTCCCGCAAGTAACAAATCCAGCATCGATTTGGATGGTAGAGGTCAGAAACGCAGTACCGCCACTTTTGACTCCAGGTTCCAACCGCAACAACAGCGCAAAAATAAGTTTCGTCGGACATCCAAGTCAGTTGTTCCACTGCCAGCTTTCAACGCAGACTATCCTACGCCATTTGAATCAGCTGCTGCACGTTATCGAGTGCGAAACTACACCCCAGTAGGCTATCCGTCTCGGCTTACAAAAACGGTGGACACCTCAGGCAGTTAGTTGCTAATTTTGGTTCGGATCCGGGAATACATTACGGGCCGCATCCATACTTTCCCGGTCCTCCTCCTCCTTTTCGCCTTCGCAGATGTGTTCATGCTTTTTAAGAAGAAGCACCTAGTTTGGTCTGACTTTGTTGTAAATGCTCTTTGACATGGTTTGACTAGTTTTGAAATGTAACTTTAACTTTTCATGTATACAAAATAAAACGAGCTTCGGTGGAGATGTCAAGCACCAAACTCATTTTATCCGCTTAGTATTATGGTTTGGTGGTATTTTCAGTTGTAAATGAGAAATCTTAGGTTCGATTCTCGTCAAAGACGAATTTGAACCACATTATTATAGCTTGCCTACTATAAGACTTAGGGTTTAGCCACTCTCCTAATCGTATAGATAATATTGCTTGTTAAAAAAAAAAAAAAAAACTCATTTTATCCAAAATTTTTAACCGAAAATACAAAAAAATCAAGGACTTGACTATAGAGATTTAACGGGGGAGATGAAATGCTTTCTTGGTTGGGTTTGGCGCCCGAGTTTATAGTGTTGAATTGATTGAGTTGCGTGCACGTATGAAGTGTCGAGGTGCGGTAGATTGGACAAAGAAAATTCTAACCACAGGATAATAAATAACTCTTACCAAGATCAACTCCAATCATTGGAGTAAGTTTTAAATTTTTCCTTTTATTCCCTCCATTTAATTCCAACCTTTTTTTAAAATTAGATTAAGTGCTAGAACTCAAAACAAAGTCAAATATCAGTCAAGATTTAACCAAAGTGAGTGGTAGAACCCAGTTGTACGCGTCCACGCGCTAGAAAAAGGCAGGTCGAAAGTCCACCAACGTGCGCCACACGCCACAAGCGTTTTCAGCCTTCAGCGCCCGACATGGGGGGCCACTGTCAGGGTAACTATTGGCCACCATCACAAGCCCAACAGCTCTATTTTTAATTCTACGGTTGATTTCATTGCATCGTTGGTTGATCCAACAGTCCAGATTCAAATTTTTTAATAAAAAAATCTAATTTTAAAATACATTGAATCCAACGGCTGAAATCTAATATGATCAAATCTAACAGTATAAAAAAAGATCTAACAGCCCCAATTTATATTCAACTGCTAAAATAATTAAAAATTTTATTTAACTCAAAATTCACCCAAATTTAGTGATTTTTCAATATTGACAAGGCCAACACGTCCCGATGTCAAGTCGGGGTGTGTCATAAAATGTTCATAAAATTAAATTAGGATAGTGTACATAATTTTTTATTTTTTTAAAAGATTTACTTAAAGGAAAAATTAGCCTAAATTTATTCTTTAATAACCTCGAGCTAAAAATTTTAGGCCTGAATGGTTGAAGCAGAAAAACTGTTTCTAATTAAAACCTAAATTTCTGGGCTAAAAATTTTAGGTTTTACTCAAGGGTTGGAGATGGTCTAAGGAAATGTGTTTTTTTTTTTAAAATAAGTTGGCTTAACCCTTACATCTTCTTCTTTTTTTGGTCAAAAAAACACTCCATTAAGGGAAATTACAATTTGTGAAAGATGGACCTGAGTCCAAACAAAACATAAAACAAAGCAAGACATAAAAGATAAAACAGACCCAAGCAAAGTAGAGCACCAACCCAAAACAAAAAGGGAGACCCATACATCATTAAGCCCGTAGGCAGCAAAAGCAGAAAAGCAACAAAAACCCTAATCTTCAGCAACCAAAAGACCTCCGCTTCCACTGCGAAAAGATCCGTCGCCCCAAAAGAAAAAGAGAACCTGAACCATAAACTAGATCTGAGAGCAGTGGCGAAGCCAGGAATTTTCGAGGGGAGGGGTGGAATTTAAAAGCGTTAATAGATTCTGAAAAAAATTTAGACAATGAAATTCTTTTAGATAGTAAATAATATTAATGTCGTTCATAATTTATCAATACAAACAAGTTGTAATTGTTATTGGCAAGGTTTCATGTCATGGTATCGCATGCAAAATCATCTTTCAATATAAACAACCAAACTATCACACAATTGTTGTACATCTCTCTCTATGTAAACATTTCTTTCAATAAAAACAAAAACATTTCACATAATATGAACACTAATACCTTTCCCCGCAAAACTTTTTGTATATATGAAACAAGTTCTCAAGTCATTATTTCTCAAGAATTAAAAGAAAATAAGATAAAATAATTTTAAATACTAGAAATAATAACAAGAATTAAAAAAAGAACAATAACAAACATCAACTTTTTGTTTTTGTTTTTTTTTTTTTTTTTTTGAGTACATCGATATTTTTACACTAAGGGGAAGAGAAATTCTGCTAAGCCACACGATGAACAACCTAATAGAGGAGGAATTCGGCTAAGCCACATGATGGACAATCTAATTTGGTATCTAATTCACTATGTACAAGATTCGAACCTAAGACCTCTCACTTCCAAGTGAAAATGAATATTACTAGACCGCAGTACCGAGTGACAACCTTTTGTTTTTCTTAAGTCTAAAAGTTTAAACAAATGAGACAGAGGGAAGATAATTTTAATTGTGCGCTGGTACTGCGGTTGGAAAAGAAACCACATCTAGAATTAAAAAGTAAAAATGAAAACAAAGGGGCCAAATCGCACCGTTTCATTAAAGGAATATTGAGTTTTATAACCAAAGCATATAATAATGAAAACGACGCCGTTGGGTTCTAAACAAATAGGATCGTCGTCTTCCCTTGATATCAAAACCCAGCAGCGCAGCAGGTTCAAAAAATGGGTCGGAATTCTCACTTTCAGTGGCGATTTTCGACGACGTCGTTTTGGCCTGGGTGTTTTGAAAAAAAAATTGAATGCAGCTCTGCTGCACGCAGAGCAGAACTAGACAGAGACAGCACCGGAGGAGATGAAAAGCAGCGGCGCTGCAGCAGCAGGAGGGGAGGGGTTGGCCAGCGCTCCAGCCTTGTTTTTCCGGCCAGGGGAGTGGCGGCCGCCACTCCTCACCCTTAAGTGGCTTCGCCACTCCTCACCCTTAAGTGGCTTCGCCACTGTCTGAGAGTATTGTCATCCACAAAGAAACCAAGCTTCCTCATCCACCCCTGCAAGGAGGGTCATAAAACGTAATAGGGGGAGGGCAAAGGGGGAACACCCTTATTTCGAAGTGAATCGTTCCACACTTCGCCCAAATTTTCCAGCAAGCCTTACATCTGAATTTCCCTTTCTAGCTATCTTTTCTAAGAGAAATTATTCAGTATGCCGAGAATGCATTCCGTACAACAAGTGTAATAGTACAATTAGGTGGAATTTTTTTTTCAAGTTTTCAATCAATTGGATCATTACACTTGGTGTACTGGGCTTCTTTCTGGCACATTGAAAAATCTCTCGTTTCCCATTTCATCTTCCCCTTTAGGATAGTAAAGGCAATTTCTTGTGCGACTCATTAACATGACACAAAATGAGAGGAAAGTAATAGATTTCGGATCAACTCGATAACAATTCGGGTCGTTATCGATTCACTCGTTAAAAATCCGTTAACGAGCCAGGTCGTTATTAGGTCATCCATTAAGAAACCGATAAGATATAGTTGCTAGATCTAGACAATCTTATGGCATGACCCGTTAATCGACACCAAACGACACGGCCCGTTAACGAATTGGGTCATTATTAAGTCACCTGTTAAGAACCCGTTAAGATTTGACACAACATGACCCGTTAAGATAACATGTATGACATAAAAACGACACGAATTCAGCAAACACGACCCATTTGCTAAGTCGACTTTAGGACATGTTACTTTAAAATAAGTATTTAAATCCTTAATAACATGAATTACATTCTTCTTTTTTTTATTTTGATGGGCGCATAATTTACCACACTCCACCTACAAGAGAGCTATTATTTTTAATTTAATTTGGTTTCTTGATTAATTTTTTTTGTCTTATTATCAGTTTTTTTTTTTTTTTTTTAATACATCGAATTCGTCGAGATTCCAACCTAATCAGTTTAATCCTGTTTCCTTTATTTTTCCTATATGCTGTGGGAACACCACTTTCCTTTGTTTTCTCCTAATCCTCTTTCCTTAAGGAAAACAGTCTCCATTTAATCAAATACGACAACTTTGCTTTAACCATTTAGCACAACTACATTACTTTCTCTTCTCGTCCTCTTGTTTCTAGGGTTTTTAGCAGACGATCCCTTGCCGCCACGATGTCGTTTTCGCTTAGTGTTTATGCAGCAGAGACGATGGAGAAGAAGATAGAGTGTGCTTTGAAAGAATCAGAGTTGAAGCAGAGTCGTTTGAGCAAGGCGTACGGTTGCCTTCGCGCCCAAGCAACCTCCCTCGCCATGTTTTCGGTACAGTGGAAGGAACTCGAGGACCACTTAGCGTCCACCCGCCAGTCCATCGAGGCCAGATTCTGGGAGCTCAAGAGCCGCGAGGAGGAAGTCGGAGTCCGCAACGAGCAGTTGGAAATCGAAGAGTCGAAGCTCAATTCACAGATGGAGTCAAAATCCAAGGAATTAAGCGTGCTTGAGGAATTGATTGTAGAGAGTAGGAACCGCTTGCGCTCGCTTGAATCATTGATCAAAGAACACAACGGCGAGGTTGGTGTTAAGGAGGAGAGATTGGAGGAGGTTGAGAATTCTGTGAGGGACAAGGAGAGGGAATTGAATGAGATTCTGGGGTCGATTGAGGCCAGTACGGGGGAGTTTGATTTGAGAGAAGAGGAATTGAATTTGATGCTAAGGTTGATCGACGAATGTGGCAAAGAGTTGGAAGTCAAAGAGGAGAAGCTTAGTTTGATTAAGCAATCATTAGTAGAGTGTTCGAATGAACTCGAATCGAGAGAAGCGTTGATTAGGGAAGTAGATTTGAAGGAGAGAGAGGTTTGCTTACGTGAGAAGGCACTGGAGGAGTGGTCATGTAAGCTTGAACTGAAAGTGAGGGGGCTAGAATTGAAAGAGAAGCAAATCGAAGAATCGAAACAAGAAGGCGAAAAGTATTTGGATGCAGTCTCCAGGGATCTTCAAGGGAAAGAGAGCCAACTGCAAAGGAAAGAGAGTTTACTTCAGAGGAAAGAGAGCCAACTTCAGCAGCAGGCCAGAGAGCTTGCATTGAAGCAGAAGGACTTTATCAAGAAAATCGATGAAGAACAAGCCGAAACCTTGAAGTCGAAAGAGAGGCAAATAGAAGATCAGGCCAAAGAGATTGAGTTAAAGCATAAAGAAATTGATTCGATGAAGAAACGCGCTGAAGAACATACCGAAAACCTAAAATCAAAAGACAGGCAACTTGAATATCAGGCCAAAGAAATTGAGTTGAAGCGCAAAGAAATTGATTCAATAAAAAAGTCTGCTGAAGAACAAACTCAAAACCTGAAATCAAAAGAGAGGCAACTTGAAGAGCAGATGAAAGAGCTTGCATTGAAGCAGAAACAAATTCATTCGATCAAAAAATCCGCTGAAGAACATACCCAAAACCTGAACACGAAGGAGAGGCAACTTGAAGATCAGGCCAAAGAGCTTGCATTGAAGCAGAAAGAAATTGATTCAATAAAAAAATACGTTGAAGAACATACCCAAAACCTGAACAAGAAAGAGATGCAACTTGAAGATCAGGTCAAAGAGATTGCGTTGAAGCAGAAAGAAATTGATTCGATCAAAAAATCAGCTGAAGAACATGCCCAAAACCTGAACACGAAAGAGAGGCAACTTGAAGAGCAGGCCAAAGAGCTTGTAATGAAGCAGAAATCAATTGATTCAATAAAAAAAGGCGCTGAAGAACAGACCCAAATCCTGACATCGATAGAGAGGCAACTTGATCACCGGGCGAAAGAGCTTGCAATGAAGCAGAAAGAATTGGAACATACTAATCAATCCATCATCTATAGGGATGGTACAGGTGCGAAGCGTAGTACCGACACTTTTGACCCCAGCTGGTATCAACAGCAACAACACAAAAGCAAGTGTCCTCGGACATGTGAATCAGCTGCTACACCTTTTCCAGTGCCAAACTTCACCCCAGTCCATCCGCGGCCAAACCCGTCATCTTGGCAGTATGAAAATTATGGACACTACGGGCACTCTGGTACAGATGCCAACAACTGTGAGTTTGGTGATAGTTTTGGTCACAGTTTTGGTGGCAGTTATCGTGCCATACCGAATCCCGGAGTACATTGCCCATTGACATAGTTTCGGTGCAAGTTTAGGTGAGATTCTTACGTACAACTGGGGATTATATATATCACGTTGTAGTAGTCGAGTTAGCATCCGATATGTTGTCGTCTGAGCAATGATTGTACCTTAAGTGTGACACTGAAACACACGAACTGTGTACCCGATTATATTTAGATCCAAAAGGCATTTGATAAGCCTTCAATCCATTGAAACAATTTTTTAAGTGATTTTATCCTTCAAATTAATAAAATTCAACAAAACCAAGATTGATCAAAGTATACTCATCTTAAAATTTAGCCAAAAAACTCAAATGCGGATCGCACTTGATGATTTGGCGGTGGATTTTGTTAAATCAAGTCTCAGAGTTCTTAAGTGTCGTAGCAGGTCCCGAACCCCACCCGTGTGGCCATGTTGGCCTGCTGTCTGCAAGAATCCTAGAGCTTAACAGCTCTTTTTCTTAATCCAACGGCACCAATTCAAATGGACCAACGGTCCAGATTTATATTTGTTTTTTTATTTATATATTTATAATTTCATTGAATCTAACAATTGATATCTAATATAATCAAATGTAACGGTATAAAAAAAGATCTAACAACCTAAATTTAAATCTAACAGCTAAAATAATTAAAAAACTTCAAATTCACCCAAATTTATTAATTTTTCAATATTTATCGGAATTTAAATATTTTTAGATTAAAATGTTCATAAAATTAAATTAAAATAGTTTACATAATTTTTTTCTTTTAAATTTACATAATTTTTTTCTTTTAAATTTACTTAAAAAAATTAGCCTAAATTTTTTTTTTAATAACTTCGGGTTAAAAAATTTAGGCCAAAAAAGTTGGAGGTGGCCTTAGGAGGTGAAAACTGCAAAGCTTGGATCTCGCCCAAGAAGATGGTGGACACCATGCAAATCTCATTACAGAAATTCAATGTAATATGCTAGCTCTTAATTTGTAGTTTTAATTCCTGGGGTTTTTGGTGGAAGCAACACTGGAATCAAATTTGAGATGATACGTGAATTGGCGGGGAGGGAGGATGAGTTGTGAGGACGATGGCGTCACCCGGTTTTATTTCCTGGAATTTCCAGAACGAATTGAAAGAGGAGCAAAATTCGAGTTAACCCTATTTTGACGTCAGCACATTACTGTAATAACCTTACACGCCAGCACATTTAATCTTATTTTGACGGAATAAACAGAATACCGCTAAAATGGAGCAAAAATCGTTGTGGAGCAAAAATCGTTTTCCAAGGTGTAAAATGTGATGTTTTTGTTTCAGAGAGTAAAGTGAGATTAAGTTAAGTTCCAGAGGCATTGCAAAGAAGAAGCCTAAAGATTATGTCAATTCTGCTTTTGTTTGGTTGGTTAATTAATAGAGGGATCAGTGCAAAGAAAACAAGAATTACACAGATGTGTGAAGCAACACGAAGTTAAAGGATTACAAACACAAATCCCTGAAGAACCAAAAGTTTGGAAGCCACTAGTTTGAGAGAAATCCCAAAGCGTTATTCGTTTATAGATTGAAATTATGAGAATACATAGATAGCCAAAGGGCTTATAAAGATACTAACACAACTCTAGAAAAACTCGGGGACCTTAGAAAACTAAAAACGACATAATCTGGACGGTAATGAAAAGGTTTTAGTACATAATTTGAAATGTTATTTTTGAAGCCTAAACTGCCTTGGATGACTAAAATCCATCATCGTTATGCATAACAAACCAAAGGTCTTCGTCCTCCTCTCTAAAAGCCCATAGATGTACCTTCTCACCTTCAACAAATCTCTCCTTTTCCACAATTTGTTTCCAACCATATGTTAAACTAAATCCATGAGTTTCCAGCTGGTGTAGGGTTAATCTTTCTTGCACAAGCGAAGGCCCCATGAAAAGTACTTCACGTTTCTTGGTAATGTCTTCACCACATAAGTATTCAGTTGTCGGGGAGCAGCGCTAGAGGCAGAAAATCTTTGCTTATATTGTCTGCAGAAAATGTCAACTCACCGATGTACCTCCACTGTTGAGGACGCATCCCACACCCATTTAGTGCGTTGAGCATAGCTTGAGGAACTTGAGCCATCTTCTAAGTTATGAGAGAAAAGTTAACGTTTTTTGTGAAATCGAGTGTAGGATGTATTTCTCCTGTACCATTGCCTTCATTTATAGTAAACTATGAGGAGAGAGAAACTTGTTCTCCAATTAATGCAACGTTTGACAAGAAAGAATCACTAGAATAAAAAATAATCTTAAATCTAAATTATCTAAGATTTACAGAGTCCCACATGTGCTAAATATTAATTAAAAAAAATTTCCTATTCCAACCTAACTTTCTTCTCACACTAAGTTTGCAATCCTAAGTCAAAAGATAAACTCGTATTATTTATTTTTGAAAATATCAAACCTTCCTAATTACAGCAAACATATCTAATATAATTACTCAAACTTTCCTAATTACATCAAACATACCAAGGAAGATAGTAATGGGAATAAAATCAGGACTTCGATTTGAACTAGGGCAAAAAGGGATTGCAATTGTTTGCTTGTGCATCAAGTAAAAACCGGGGCAATTACCTTTACAATCGTTTACTACTTGTATTACAATCGTTTACTTATCTTGAGTGTCTCTAAATGTAAACAGGCATGTGACAATGTAGGAAGTAGCCCCGAAAAATTAAGTAATCTTGTATGGACTACACCCTCCATTACCAATTGGTTTTGAAGGTGAAATCTCAACTTCATTTCCTTTTTCGACAAGTTAGCCTCAATACCTGGAAACAAGAGAATAAAGATTACCCAAACTCACATCTAACTCATTTAACAAACGGGTTATATAAGTTGTGTCGTGTTAACCAGTTTAATAACTCGAGAACCCCTAACCTGGCACGTAACAACCTAAATCCCTCACGACATGATCCGACCCATTTCCACCCCTCAGTTAAAGAAGCTGTCAACTAAATTCTCCATTGAGCAAACATGTCAATATGTGTAATTGGCTGGGGCTGATGTAATTGCGTTCCATGCACGGTTTACTTTGGTGTGTGTAGTTGAAGATGACATAGATAGAAGGCAGAAACTAGAACAGTGCATGGTAAATTAAAGATAGAGAACGTAGGCCAACGTATTGTTGGCTATTTCCTTTTTCTTCAAGTCAAAATGGGAGATGGAAATGAAGCTCAAGAGAAAGATAAATAACGTAATTAACTGAGCTACAAGGTTCTTTATGTATTAAATAATTAAGTAGCTTCTTACGCATCATGTTCAATAGTGCCAATTAGGCTTCTGATTGGCTGTTCTGACAATAGTGCCGATTAGGCCAAAATTACTGTAATAACACGTCACCACATTTAACCCTGTTTTGACTAAATAGATGCATAACACCATAGAGTGGAGCAAAAATCGATTTTCAGGACGTAAATGTAATATTTTTGTTTCTGAGGAAGAAGTGTGATTAAGTTCAAATTTCAGGGGCATTCTAAAAATAAGCCTAAAGTTTATGTCAATTATGCTTTTGTTTAATTTTGGTTAATTAGTAGAGAGATTAAGGCAATACAACAAGAATTACCCAAATATAAGACACAAAAGAAGTTCAAAATTACAAGCATAAATCCTTGAATAGCCAAAAGCTTGAGAGAAATCCAAAATGGGTGTTTTATTAAACATTGAATTGATGAGCTTACTGATTACATAAGCAGGCAAACGACTTATAAAGACACTAAGGCCATCTCCAACCGATGGCTGGCCAGAGGGCTCGTTTGAGCCCTCTGGCCCTCCAAGATTCTCCAAGATATTAATATTTTAATGAACAGTACATGGCCATATTTGCCTCCGTCTCCAACCGAGGGTCAGAGGGCCAGAGGGCTCGTTATAGCCCTATCACAAAAAACGGTCTCCAACCGAGGGCCAAAGGGCCATAGGGCCAAACATAATTTAATGTTGTATAATGGCTTAGGAAGTTATACGAAAAAAAATATAATTTAAAAAAGAATGAAACAAATTTTGTGAAATAGAAGTTATAGGAAAAAAAAGGAATTTAAAATAAAATGAAACAAATTTTGTGAATAGAAGTTATACGAAAAAAAAAAGAATTTAAAATAAAATAAAACAAATTTTGTGAAATAGAAGTTATAGGAAAAAATGGAATTTAAAAAAAATATAAAACAAATTTTGTAAAATAAAAGTTATAGGAAAAAATAGAAGTTATATGAAATTATTGAAACAAATATTATAGATGAAAGAAATATTGGAAAATATATTGAAGGAAATATTGAAAAATATTGAAGAAGGAAATATTCAAAAAAAAAAAAAAAAAAAAAAAAAAACCCAACGGCTAGCTGACTCAGCTAGCCGTTATATTCAAAAAAATTTCAAACTATTAGTGTCGGTTATAACCGACACTAATAGTAAAACAATTAAAAAAAAGTAGCCAGCCCGGGGCTGGCTGGCCGGCCGAAAGCAGCCAGCCCTTTGGCCCTTTGGCCCTTTGAAATTCCGTGGGGCCCTCCTAGATTCCCGAGCCCTCTGGCCTAGCCCTCGGTTGGAGACGGTTTTAGGGCTATTTTCGACCCTCTGGCCCTCTGGACCCTTCGGTTGGAGATGGCCTAACAGTCCTGGGGAAAGTCAGATGTCTTAGAAAATTATTATTATTTCTTTAAAATTTATTATTATTAAAGGGAGGGAACAATTCAAAATTAATACGATAGTTTAAGAGAGAAGAGCTTCGAAACCAAGATGCATGAGTGAAAATAGTAATCGAATGCCTTTTTTTTTTTTTTTTTTATAGAATTTCAAATGTTGTTTTCATATACTAAACGACTTCGAATTACTAAAATTCATCATACTTTATGCATAATAAACCAAAGCTCGTCGTCCTCCTCTCTAAAAGCCCATAGATGTACCTTCCCACCTTCAAACAAATCTCTCCTTTCTCACAATCTGTTTCCAGTGGTTAAACTAAGCCCATGATTTTCAAACTGGCGTAGGGTAAGGTCCCATGAAAAGTAGTTCAAGTTTTTTGGTAATGTTTTGCACCACAAAAGTACTCGGTTGTGGGCAGCAGCGTCAGAGGCAGAAAATCATTGTTCATATTGTCTGCAGAAAACGTCACCTCGCCAATGTACCTCCATTGTTGAGGACGCACCCCACGTCCATTTAGTGCGTAGATCATGGCTTGAGGGACTTGAGCCATCTTATAAGGTCATCTCTAACCGATTTGATCAAAGGGTCATAAGACTAAAAATAGTTCAGAATGACACAAAAACCCTCTTTAACTGAGAGCTAGGCCAAAGGGCTTGTGGGCTCCACCAAGCCCAAACCCCCAAATTAGGCCAGCCAGCCAGCCCTCTAGTCTAACCCTCCAACGCCAGAATATCAAGCTTGACATTTTGCAGCTCTCCAACTCCAGAATGTCAAGCTTGACATTTTGCTAGCTCACCAGCTCAACCTATTTGAATGCCAACGGCTACCTGGGGTCAGCATGAGCTGTCGTCAGGTTATAGTTGGAATTTGAAACTAGCTAACGTCATGTTGCCATCAGGTTACAGTTGGAATTTGAAAATATTTTTTTTTGGATGAATTAAAAAAAAAATTAGAATTTTGTTTCTTCTATAAATACCTACACAATTCCTACAACATTGAAAACTGAAGATAAGAAGTGCATAGTAGATAAGAATCATATCTAAAATTTGCACAACCAATTACATCTCGACACGTGGCACTCGAAATTTTATCCGAAAAATTATTAGGATTACATAAAGATAATAAATCTGGAGAGTTATTCACTTTAGCGACACGTGTCACTCGAAATCTTATCTGAAAGACTATTAAGATTACATAAAGCTAAGAAATCTGGAGCGTTACTCACGTTAGCGACACGTGTTACTCGAAATCCTATTCAAAAAATTATTGAGATTATATAAAGATAAGAAATCAGGAAGCTTATTCATTTGGGGACAAGTAGCACTCAAAATATGTCCGAAAATCTTATTTTAATATAGTAGTTTAATTTAATTAATCATATTAATTTAATCAAAATAATAAATTATGTCTGGCCTATGATTTTTTGTCAAAGGGCTATGTTTGTAGATGATATAAAATATGGCATAGCCTTGTTCATTAAAATATAATTTCTTGCAGGACTATAGGGCTAAAGGGAGCCTTTTGACCCTCATTCGGTTGGAGATGACCTAAGTTATGAGAGAAAAGTTACGTCTTCTCATAGAACTTAACATTTGTGTTTTTGTTCTAAAGTTGAAGTAGGTCTCAGAGCAAAGTTACCGCTTCTTGTGAGAACGAGGATGAAACATTCGAATTCACTAGCCTCTTACGTATAAAATATGAAAACTTGATTTGTAAGGCAATTGCTATACTAGACCATGATTATATACCATGTGATGTGGCGTGCCAAGTCACTAGTACAATTTAATGTATTTTAATTCTTTTTAATCTCCTAATTAAAACAAAATTACAAACAAAATATTTGATTGTGTGTTGTGGTTTATTTGTTGATAATTGCGATTCAATTAGGATTTTTTTTGTTTGATGAAATAATTGAAATTTAATAAGGTTCTTTAAAAGTAGGGAACTTTAACGAAAAACTCCCGGTACTGTTCACTTTAACGAAAAATCATATTTTTACTCTAAAAAGTCAATCTTGGTACTATTCACTTTACCCTTTATTTTGTCAAAGTTTTCAAGCATTTTTCATTAGTTTTCCTTTAAAAGTAAGATACGTTTAATTAGGATATTATTATTTTAATAACTTTTATTCATTAAAACTTTAAAGGAGAGGATTACTAGATTACACAGAAATCTTAAGCCAAATCTGACTTACACATCTCATAATAAAAAAGGGCGACCCCAGCAAGACTCCCCACTTTGCAAGGGTGGGGGTGAGAACGTCTATAGTACGCAATCTTACTCTTACTTTGCAAATACATAGTTTCTAGAACTTGAACCCGTCACAAATGAGCAACTTTATGTTACACAAAGGCTTGCCCGTTATTGACCACTGTTCTAAAAATCTCCACCTAGTGCCGCCTAGGTGCTAAGCGGCTGGTCACTGTTCCGATTAATGCCTAAGCGTTTGAAAATTAAGAAAGGGCGCCTAGACGTCCTGAGGCGCCCGCCTAAGTTGCGAATCACTTAGACAGAAAATAAATTAAATGAATACACATTATATGCTTATTTCCCATATTTTCATTATATTCTAATAGCTTATAATATATATGTCATTTTATTTTGTAGTTTATAATAAAATTATATATATTTTAAGTATAAATAGACACTTATTTACACGAAATATAATAAATTTAATTAAATTCGCCTAGTCCACCTAGACGCTAGGCCTCAACCTGTCGCCCGACTAGCGCTTAGCGTCTTTTAGACAATCTCCAATGGTTGGGCTAAAAGCCAAATATTTTAGCCCGAAAAATTTAGCTTTTAGCCCAAAAACAGTTTTTCTGCTCCAACCGTTCTAGCTTAAAATTTTAGCTCGGGATTATTAAAGAATAAATTTAGGTTATTTTTTTTTTAAATTAATTTTTTTTAAATAAATATGTAGACTATCGTAAATTAATTTTATGAACATTTTAATAAAAAAAAATTTAAATTCTGATAAATATTTTCACTCTGTTTGGTGGAGCCCACACCGATTTCTGGGCTAAATTCTGGGGGGGGGGGAATCTGGCCTTGGTTTAGCATTTAACATTTGAGTAAATTGTACGAATGGTCCCTCAACTTTAATCAAATTGGAGCAATGGTCCCTCAACTAAAAATCCATTACCATTGGTCTCTCAACTTATCAAAATGTGTAGCTATAGTCCTTCTCATCAATTTTGTCCAAATTTTGTCAAAATAAGCTATGTTGGAATGACCATTTATACAATTAGGATCCCTCAACTCATCAAAGTGTAAAATTATGGTTCTTTTCGTCAACTATGTCAAATTTTTTGTCAAAATGAGTTATATTAGAATGACCATTGCTACACTTAGGTTAAAGTTAAAGGATCATTTATCCAGTTGAATTAAAGTTGAGGGACCAATGGTAATGGATTTTTAGTTAAGGGACCATTGCTCCAATTGAATTAAAGTTTAGGGACCATAGCTACAATTTACTCTTAGCATTTAGCCCAAATTTTCCCCTTGGGTTGGAGTGAGTTTGAGGGGACATTTTGGGGGGTAATTTGGCTTTTAGCCCACCATTGACATGGTCTTAGAACCTTGCTATTGACACAATCACACAATGTTAAATATTAATTACAATTCAAAAATCTCCAAATATCAGCATAGCATCGGCAGGAAGTTGAATAAAAATGGTTCAGTACACATCTCATTCTAGCACAAAACATAACAAGATTCAAGCCAGTATAGCAACTTCAATAATCCATAATGCACGGCCCCAAAACGAAAGAAAATAGAACCCTGTAAACATAAGCTGATTACGTAAAACTGCTTAACTGATTCAACTAAGTACCATTCTAAAACTACAGGAACAACAATCTATAGTTGACGCCATATTGTTTAGGCCGTAGCAGCTGTTTGGGCCGCTTGTCGCTTCTTTGCCTCTTCAATGATGCTTAGCTTGATACCCTTGCCCTTGGGAAGAGAAACCCAAGGCTTGGTACCCTTGCCGATGGTGAACACATTACCAAGACGGGTTGCAAACTCATGGCCGAGGGCATCCTGCACGTGGATAGTCTCAAAGCTTCCCTTATGCTTCTCCCTGTTCTTAATGACTCCAACACGTCCCCTATTCCTTCCGCCAGTCACCATGACAACATTACCAACGTCAAACTTAATGAAGTCAGTGATCTTGCTGGTCTCTAAGTCCAGCTTAATAGTGTCATTGGCCTTGATCAGCGGGTCAGGGTAGCGAATGGTTCGGCCATCAAAAGTGTTAAGATAGGGGATGCCCTTCTGCCCAAACTGCACCGACCGAACCTTGCAGAGCTTGAACTGCTCATGGAATTTATAATACCAAGTCAAATAGGAAACTATCTAGCCAACAAAACTCAACTAGATATATTTCAGAGAGTACTCCTAACCACTGACATGTCAATATTGAAAAAGGACAAACAGAAACTTGATTCCAAGAAAAAAGATTAAACCGAAATCTACAAAATAAAAATAGTGTAGCAGGTCCTAAACTTTCAATTTGTAGAATTAGCTAACTGAAACACTGATCCACCTGATCAACCCAATTGAGGCAATATGTTCTACCATTCGAAACAAAAGTTAAATCTGAACAGATAATCCAGTTAAACTACCCTAGAAACATAAACGGTCATACAAACTTTCCCGTTAAAGTTTAGATCTTTTCTGTTGCATGTAAGACGTAAACTTGAACATTCATTATGTCAACAACACATATTAACAACTAAGCTAACAATAATCCCAGTACACAATAGCTATAATACACATAAGTTAAACGAAACGTACACATTTCTACAAAACTAGCACCAACCTTTGCCTCCTCATCTCTAATAGAGTGAAGCCTATACCGACCCTTTGTGTCAAAAAGCAGACGAAAATTCTCGTTTGTTTTCGGGATCGAAACAACATCTGAAGACAAATAAAACAACTTTAAGCACACTTCCAAGCATCACAGATACATTGCGAGAAGATCATTCTGCAAAATAAAAAAATGGAACTAAAAATGGTGAAATTGTTGAGAACATACCCATGAAGCCAGAAGGGTAGGTCTTGTCGGTCCTGACCTTTCCATCAACCAAAATATGGCGCTGCATGAGAATCGAAACAACCTCACGGTATGTGAGTGCATACTTCAACCTGTTCCTCAGGATAAGAACCAGGGGTAGGCACTCCCTGGATTTGTGGGGCCCAGATGAAGGCTTGGGGGCCTAAACAAACACATTTGAAACAAAACTTCCATTAAACCCAAATCAAAATCAGACCAAAATTGAAGATTTAATGTAAAAATTCATCATTTTTTTCACTTGGAGTCCCAAGCAAACACATTTTAAACCAAATTTTACATTAACCCCAAAACAAACTGAAGCAAAAATTGTATATTTACCGGGAAAATTCTTCATTTTTCACTCGGGAGCCTTAACAAACACATTTAATGATAAAATTTAAATTAAACCCTTATCACAATGGAGGACAAGATTGAAGCTTTAATGAAAATTTCTTCAATTTTTTAATTAGGGGAAGAGGGTGTTAATACTTACAAAAGCACCACCAAGCTTGTCGAGCATCCAATGCTTCGGGGCATTGAGCCGCTTCAAATGCTTCTTCAGTCCTCTGGCCTGCAAAACGCAACATAAACCAACAGTTAACACACACAGCGGAGATCTCTAGAGAGAGAGAGAGAGAGAGAGAGAGAGAGAGAGAGAGAGGTACCATGTTTGCACAGTGAGATGCAGAAACCCTAGGCGAGGAGGAGGAGGAGGAGGAGACAGGAACAAATCGGCGGAGAGAGGCTAAGATTTATATG
The DNA here is from genome assembly GCA_024362995.1 of Heteromeles arbutifolia. Classification (NCBI taxonomy): domain Eukaryota; kingdom Viridiplantae; phylum Streptophyta; class Magnoliopsida; order Rosales; family Rosaceae; genus Heteromeles; species Heteromeles arbutifolia. Next base: position 5,393,895 of record JANCRC010000003.1, read on the forward strand.
GGCGAGCGAATAAGAGGGGTTTTAGGGTTGGGCTATGTGGAGAGCGAGATTCACCGTGGCCGAGCTCAGAATAGGCGGGGACTTTGAGCGGATCTGATTGGTTGTGGATGTGGGACCCATTCAGACTAGCAACTCTGGGACATGGAAGCAAGAACCACCGTCGGATTACTCCAAAACCAATGAAATAAAAGATCATGACCGTCGGAGAAACAACAACCCCACCCTTTTTAAGGAAAAGGATCCGGCGAGGATCATTTTCCAAATGATCCTGTGATCTCATCCGTTCATCGTATATCGTGCAGTTAGTTTTCATTAAGTACTATTTATATTTAATTTTAAATTTTGAAATAATTTTTGACCGCACAATATACGATGAATGAATGAGATCATGCGATCTCTAGGATCCTTGGGAAAAGATCTGGCCAGGACCCTTTCCCCCTTTTTAACCGATTCAAAAATTTCACTCTCCTCGACCCTCTAGTCAACAGAGTATTTTACAAGAAAAATTAATGAAAATAGTTTGAAAATTTTAAAAATAAAATAAAAAGTAAAATAAATAATATCAAGATTAATTTTTTTAATATAAAAATATAATTTTTAGTTAATATATGTTAAAGTTTCTATTTTATGGGCTGCCATTGGTTCGGGTGCCGATACAAGCTTTACCTCAATGGCCTCGAATCCGGAGAACGAATCTACCGCCTCGAGAGAGGTCGAGAAGCCTCCGATTGAGCCCATTCGGCTGCCGACGGTGGAGGAGATGAGCGGTCAAGACATTTGGAACAACTGCGCCGTCCGCAGCGTCGTTAGTGGAGTTATGGGTATGGCTAAAGTTCTTTCATTTTGCTTAATTTTTGGATTCTCTCACATGGGTTTTTATTTTTTTTTCCTCTCTCTGTTTGGTTGCCGAGAAAATGTGGGAAAAAAGTTGTCTTTTTAGTGTTGGTTTTTTTCCCTTTATTTCTGTTTGGTTGCCGAGAAAACTTTGGAAAGTTACTGTCTTTTTATTTGTGTGTGGTCTCAGAATTGTATTGTTGTGGGTTTCAGAATGTGCAGAAGATTGGTGTATTAGTAAGGTTGTGATAGATATAGTCTAAACTTCATTACTTTAAAGTGAGTATTGGGGTTTCCTCAATATAGCGAACACTACCAGAAGGTTACATTGTTGTTTACATTGATTTTGGCCTGGAAAAGCACTTGGAAGTGCTTCCCGAGTGCTTCCCAGAAGAGCTTTTAAGTTTATCCAGTGGAGTTTTTCCTTGTACTTTTGTGTAGAACTAACACTAAACGGATGTTGATTGTTAATTCTTTAAGCTTTGGGAATTGTATAGGTGGTGGATTTGGGTTGATGATGGGTTTGCTTCTCGGAGCGTTAGACACCCCTATAATGCAAGACGAAATGACTGGTAAACAACAATTCATTTACCAAGCAAAGTCGATGGGCCGGAGGAGTTGGAGTTGTGCAAAAGCATTTGCAGTTATGGGATTGGTTTTCTCAGCTGCTGAGTGTGTTGTTGAAAAGGTATTTCGGGATATGTCAAAATTCATGATCGTAATTTTTTATGTGATCGATGGGGTTTAATTTCTTTGCTATAGGGACTAATTCTGGATTATTGTTTTCAGGCACGAGCTAAACATGACACAACAAATACAGTTGTTGCTGGATGTGTAACTGGAGGTGCACTGTCAGCCAAAGGTAACCCACTTTCTCCATCAGTTATCATTTTTTCTTTATTGATATACAAGGCTTTAAACCAACTATATAATGCGTATTGTCGCATTCAGGCACATCATCATAGGATTCTATTTATACCATAGTGTTCTCTTTCCACTCCTTTGGAAAGTGGAATTGAAAAGTCGGTCTTTTTGTTAAATAGTGTTTCGAACAAAATTCTCGTTTGAGCTTCAGTTTTGAACTGATTTTATTGAGTGTAGGGGTGGGGTAGACATGTAATATGACTTAACTGAATAATGGAGTTATTAAAAATTTAACACCTTCAAACGTAAGTTTATGAAACTAGTACCATTGGATACATCAAGTATCTGGCTGAAGACGCGTAAGGGGTTAGTGCTTTGCAGAAACTACTTGGCATTTTTCTGTTGTCCAAGGATTGATTTTGAAAAGGAATTCTAGTAATTAGGCAATGTTAACCATTATAGGTTGATTCTTTGTTGTATTTATTAATACAGCACGATAACTTCAAATATTAAGATGTTGCATATTCCTTTATAATTAATCTGGTATCGTAGTTAAAATCAGAGCGTTAACACTTTTAACTGAATTCAGCCAAGATTCTGGTTTTATTTCTCACACGATGTCAAAACAGGAATCTAGACTCCTTGACTCTACTTGTGTAGTATGTTGGTATTACCATTGACGGAACACTCCCTTGCCCTAGCCTTGACTCGGGTATAGAGGGTAGTGATCGAGTAAGCCCTGACTCGGGTATAGAGGGTAGTCATCGAGTAAGCCTCACTAAAAGATATGTGATATAACATGGATGAAAGAATTAGTAAACCGGACAAGTTTTGGCCTTGTTGGTGTTATTCTCATCATAGTCCTGCTATCTGCATAATTTGTTTTCGTGCATGTTAAGATTAGACTCTTACACCTCCTTATGTCGTCCTGTTGTAGCTGGTCCGCAAGCGGCCTGCGTTGGTTGTGCCGGCTTTGCTACATTTTCAGTGCTGATAGAGAAGTTTTTGGATAGACATGATTGAGTTTAGCACGTTGCCCATGCTGCCCCAGTTTTGCAGACACTAAAAGTATGACAATTCAGTAGAAGAGTCCTACGGTGATACAAATGTTTTTGCTTATGTTCAACTTCAGCTCATGTTACGATTATTTATCCCAAATTTATGAAGGGATGTTCTAGCGAACATACAAATCCAATGATTTTGTATTATGCTTTCTCTTGACTACAGTTGAGATTCTTATAGTATGAATATGCACGGCTGCGGGGTTTATAACTCCATAAGAATCTACGCCGTGGTTTTAGCATTCAGATTTTGAGAAGAAGGTTTACACTCTAAAGAAACGAGCTCGCTGGATGGACATTCAGATTCATTCCCAAAGTTTTCGTTATTCCTTTCCCTCCACAGACAGAAGAGTGTGCAAAATCTTTTTGGTAATAAGTCACCATATTCCTATCTTGCCGCCGTCAATGGTTGCTCCGGCGTCTTCCACCTCGCCTCTCCTTGCATCATCGATCAAGTCCACGACCCCGAGGTTCTCGCCATTAAACATGATCAAATTCCTTCTAATTTTGATTGTATCTTATTAATTATGCGTAATTTTGAAAACGTGGTGCTCTTTTGTTCAATCTGCAGAAGGAGCTCCTGGACCCGGCGATCAAAGGAACGCTCAATGTTCTGACGGCTGCGAAGCAGGGTGGGGTCAGCCGTGTGGTGCTGACGTCATCCATCTCCGCCATCACTCCCAGCCCAATCTGGCCGTCCGATAAGGTCAAGGGAGAGGATTGCTGGACAGACATTGACTACTGCAATCAGAAGGGAGTGAGTTACTCCAATGCCTAGTTGTGTTTTGAAAACCCGCGGTTTATATATCATTTATTGTCTGTTTAATGTCCGCATTCTATTTTCTTATTGAAAGTTTGTAACTTTCGGTGCGCTTTTCCCCTGCTTGTATTGTATCTTTCATCTTTGATTATTAATTCTGCATTTTTAACTACATGAAATTTTAACAATTGGGGACTGTAATGCTGATTGTGTTTGGTGTTTGGCTAGTTGTGGTATCCATTATCGAAAACGCTGGCAGAGAAAGCTGCGTGGGAATTTGCCAAGGAAAAGGGGCTGGATGTGGTTGTGGTGAATCCGGGCACGGTGATGGGCCCTGTTATCTCGCCGCGGCTCAATGCTAGCATGTTGATGCTCCTTCGCATTCTTGAGGGTACTTTTCTCTGCAAATTTGTACTAGAAAATCCTCTATGACTGCACCTAGAAGTAGATTGTTGACTTTATTTATCCTCTAGGACTGCCCTCTTAAATTGTTTGAATATTCCACTAGTGGTTAATGTTCTCTTGCCTGATAGTATGTCATGTAATGTTGCAAAATTTGCACTCGAATCATAAATTTAGACGAAATTTGATCTTTGATTGGCAGTTTGTATGATGACGTATCATCTCAATGGCAAGAGAACATTTCCCATTTATTATGTATGATGCTGTGGTTGGTTGATGAACTAAAAATGAGGTAAAAATTAGGTATTTTCTTTCTCTTAAGACATTTTTGCTAAAGAAAGATTGAGTTTGGTAGCTCAACACTTCTACACCTCGAGATTGAGTTAGGTAAAAATTAGGTATCTTCTTTCATAACAGTCGAGATTGCTAATTGTTTTGCCAGTTAGTCCGTAAGCTTGAGAAGGTAGATTGTGTGAGCATGCATATGTGTAATCATAAAGGAACTCTTCTACACCTCTTTTTTTAGCACATGTTTCTTTAAGTTCTAAGGATTTTCGATAAAGTTTGTTTTGGAGAGGACTGAGAAAAAGGATGAAGCCCTAGAAAGTAGAAACAACATATATATAGTTTTGAGTTGTTCGATCTTTGCTGCAGGCTGCACTGAAACATATGAGGACTTCTTTATGGGATCTGTGCATTTTAAAGATGTAGCTCTCGCACACATTTTAGTGTATGAGAACAAATCCGCGACCGGTAGGCACTTGTGTGTGGCACGTTATGGTGACTTTGTGGCAAAGGTTGCTGAACTTTACCCTGAGTACAAGGTTCGCAGGTAAGTTTTGGTCCACAAAATGCATTTGCAAATGAAATTGTGTGCATATCTTATGTTTTAGATGTTTGGTTTCCTGATAAGTGAATGTTTCGTCCCCTGTCAGAAGCACAACTTAAAAATATACTATGTCTTGATTTTTTGAACCGAGGTTTCTTAGATGCACTGAGCTCTTCTACAGCTGGAGGGCCATGGTTTTTTCTTTCTTTTTTTCCTTCCATCACGTGTTAGATATTTGAGACCAAATTAGCTAATTGAAATCTGATTTTTCCTATAAAAGAGTTTTCATGTGGGTATAGATTTGCATACATCATCTTTCTTTGGTCTGTTTAGAATCACTTCCAAATGTTGTTTTCCAAGTTTATCAACCGTTTGGTGCATTCTCGCTTGCCTTGGCAGAATTTTGTAAATTTTTCAGGTGGTGTGAGTGCCTGATTTTGAAAATGATCGAGCTAATATGTTTACCTTTGTGTAGTTTGCCAAAGGACACCCAACCGGGCTTGCTGAGGGAAAAGAACGGAGCGAAGAAGCTAATGAACTTGGGTTTAGAATTCATTCCCATGGATCAAATTATCAAGGATGCTGTTGAGAGCCTAAAGAGCAAGGGATTTATTTCATAAATAAAACTGCGGGGATATGAAATTTATCAGGGATCTAGGTATGTCTTGTACTACTAGCGAGGACATGTAACCTGAATGGTTGTTTCAACTCCTTTGAATCTTCCTGTTTCTGTGAAGAAAATCATATTAATATGAGTGTACGATAAGTTTACCTTAAAGTTCACACTTTAATCGGGATAGCTGTAAGTTAGAATATCAGTGCATTGTTGGACTGGAACGCTACGTGGTGGCTAACCAGTTCCACGTAAGTCCTCCCACAGTCTACGTCAAATTCTTTGTATAACGAGAGAATTTCTCTTAATTTTCACCGCGCCGAAAGTTAAAAGGAGTAATAGCAAGTAATTACTAACATGGCTAGTACTGTGGAAGCAAAAGCCGCAGCAACAGCTCCATCTTCGGTGTTTGATATAATGCGTCACCTTGGTGGGGACGTTAGCAAAGTAGATTCCAATCTTCTCGAGAAAATCCTACCAGAGATCTGAGTCCAGTTACTGATATGTTGTGGCGGAATTTCTACGTGGAGGAGTTCGGTGCTTCGAGGGCTGGTCAGGCGGTCGAAAACACCAAGAAGTTGAATATGGTGAAACTTTAAACTTTGTTGGCGTTTATATCTCGTCATGGTCCTGCTATATGCTCAATTGGTTTTCATGCATGTAAGATTATATTCTTACGATAAACCTAACTCTTGTGTTGTTGTAGCTGGTCTGCAAGTAGCCTGTGTTGGTTGTGCCGGATTAGTTGCATTTCCGGTGCTGATAGAGAAGTTTTTGGATAGACATGATTGAATTAGACAAATTCAATGATCTTGTATTATGTATTTTGTTCACTACAGTTCAGATTTCTGTAATTTGAAAGCGGACAACTGCAGGGCTTTTAACTCCACTAGAGAAAGACATTCAGATTCTGAGAAGAAGGTTTACGTTCTAAAACCAAAGAACTAAGAGATCATGACCGTCGGCGAACTCAAAACCCCACCCTCTTCAACCGATTCAAAAATTTCAATCTCCCCGACTGTCTAGTCAACCGAGTATTTTATGGCCTGCCATTGGTTCGGGTGCCGATACAAGCCTTACCACAATGGCCTCGAATCCGGAGAACGAATCTACGGCCTCGAGAGAGGTCGAGAAGCCTCCAATTGAGCCCATTCGGCTGCCGACGGTTGAGGAGATGCGCGGTCTAGACATTTGGAACATTAGTAGCTTGAGACTGAATATAAATTTTTTTTCAAAAAAATAATTACCTAAGAGAACAGAGGCACGAATGCCAAACACCGTGACATATATGCTTGCTTCTGTCATCGAGGATTGATTCGTAATCCATCATGTTTGTTTATATGAGATTCTGAGAAGACGGTTTGTGTTCTAAAAAAAAATTTAGTCTGCTTGCCGACACTGCCATTATAGATTCACCCCTCAAAATTTGTTATTCCTTTCATCCAAGGAGAGCAAACAGCAGCATCAAGGCAAGTCTTTTTCAAAGCAAGCGGGAAAACAAAGGTGTCCACTGTCTATATAAACTAGCAAAGTAGACAAGCAATCGCACAACCATCCTGCATTAATGTTCTCTACATATATACTTTCCTACGCGGCAGACTTTTTCTTCTTCTCCACTCTCAACCGATTTCTAAGTTTCTAACCCTGAAAATGGCCGATGGGCTCGTTTCCACTCTACTAGAAAAGTTGGCTTCAACAACTTATCAATATGTAGCGGACGAGGTGAAACTCGTTCTGAACGTTAAGAAAGAAGTTGAAGAATTCGCTGGCAACCTCAAAGCTATTGAATCTGTGCTTGAGGATGCAGAGCGAAGGCAAATGAAGGAGGTCAACGTGCAAAACTGGCTGGATAACCTGAGGGAAATATCGTACCAGATGGTGGACGTGCTGGATGAGTGGAACACGGACATCCTGAGACAAGTTGAGAAACAAGAAGGACAAGGTGCAACTCATATTACTCCTCAGAGGAAGGTAAGTTTCACTATCTTCGCTCGTTGTTTTTGTCTTGGCCAAGCCGGCAAGGTAATTGTTCGTCGTGAAATTGCTCTCAAGATAAAGGATCTAAATGAGCGGTTAGCTGGGATTTATAAGCAAAGAAAAATGTATAATTTTCAACTCACTGAAAGAGTCGTTCAAAAACAGCAAACTTCGTCTTTTGTCGATATGTCTGAGATATTTGGTCGAGAAAAGGAAAAAGATAGTTTGATAAGGAAGTTGGTGAGTGATAATAGTGAAGAAGGGAAGGGGCTCCTCATCATCCCTATTGTAGGGATGGGAGGTATGGGAAAGACGACTTTGGCTCAACTAGCCTATAATGATGCCAATGTTAAAGCTCATTTTCAAAAGAGAATATGGGTTTGTGTGTCAGAGCCCTTCGATGAGATAAAGATTGCCAAAGAGATTAGTGGTGATGCCTCCTCAAGTTCAACTGGGTTGGATCATGTCTTAGAATCTATGTCTGGATCCATTAAGGGGGTAAAGTTTCTTCTTGTGTTGGATGATGTGTGGACCGAAGATCGCAAAAAGTGGGATCAGTTAAAGATTCCATTGATGCAAAATGGGGTTGAGGGCAGTAGAATACTAGTAACCACGTGAAAACAAAATGTTGCTAGTATGATGAGAGCAACCTCTCACATGATCAATCTTGCAGAGTTGAGTGAAGATAATTGTTTGTCAATCTTCAATCACATGGCATTTTCTAATAGAGAAGTAGGCGAGTCTGAGGTGTTTGGAGATATTAGTAGGGAAATTGTAAAAAAGTGCAAGGGTTTGCCACTTGTTGCAAAGACTTTAGGTAGTATGATGGGTGATAAGAGAACAAGGAGTGAGTGGTTGGACGTTCTGAATAGCAAAATATGGGATTGGGAAGAAGTGGAGCAAGAAGTTTTCCAACCATTATTTCAAAGTTACTACGATTTGGTCCCAAGAAATAGATGTTGCCTTCTATATTGTGCTATTTTCCCAAAAGATTATGAGTTTAGCAGGGATGTGTTGATTAATCTTTGGATGGCACAAGATTATCTTAATTCCAGGGAGAATAAAGATAAAGGAAAAATTGGTCAAGCTGTTTTTGATAATTTAGTTGCACGGTCTTTTTTTCAAGACTTTAAGAAACACCGTGACACTGGTGCAATAATAGGTTGTAAAATGCATGACATTATACATGACTTTGTGCAATTTATCACCAAGAAGGAAAGTTTGATTACGGAGGCTGAGGGTGCAAACTATAAAATAGAGGTACTGGGCAGTAATCTTCGCCATTTGAACTTAACGTCTAAAGCTTATTGTCAAGGTGTCCTTCCTATCACTTCTGGCAATTGCAAAAGTCTACGTACGTTGATAGCAATTGATTCAGGTGTTGCTAGGGTAGACGCTAGTTTTATTTCAGAATTTAACTGTCTTAGGACGATAAATTTGTCTGGAAATTTCATGGATGTACTCCCAAAGGAGATTGGTGAATTGGTACATTTGAGACATATTGATTTGTCTTGGGGTCAAAATTTGGGGAAATTACCAGAAGCCATTTGTGGTTTATACAATTTGTATACCTTGGACCTTCGGGCATGCTGTGCACTTAAAAAGTTGCCTGATAACATGGGAAAGTTGATTAGCTTAAGGCATCTTTACGTTGGCGACTGTGACCGGCTGAAGTACTTGCCAAAAGGGATAGGGAGATTAACAAGTTTGCAAACACTAGACGTGTGTCCCCTGTTTTCAGTTGACAAAGACGAAGCATTTCAAGCCGGGGATTTGGGAAGCTTGAACCAGCTCCAGGGCAGTCTCAGAATAAGAATTTTGGGGAAGGTGAAAGACGGGAGTGGAGCACAATTGCGGGACAACAAGCAACTTTTTAATCTCCAACTTGATTTTGGTGGAGTGCGCGGGGAGCCTGGAGAGACCAGCGTACAAATAATGAATGTCTTACGACCACATGATGATCGGGAATCTTTAGAGATTTATGGGTATTCTGGCTCGACCTGGCCGAATTGGTTGGTGTCTTTAAACAAGTTGCGATTCCTTACTCTGCAGGTTAATGTGCGTTGTAAAGTTTTGCCTCCTCTTGGGAGATTGCCGTTCCTTGAAAACCTGTACGTACGGGAAGTGTCTGGTGTAAGAATGGTTGGTGGTGAGTTTTTGGGAGTAGAATCATACTCATCGTATTTGCGAGTAGAACCATCCTCATCAATATTATTCCCCAAACTGAAGCAACTCGAATTTGGTAACATGTTGTCTTGGATGGACTGGAAAGGCGTGCCAGGGTGGAACAAAGTGGATACTAGAATTACAATCATGCCATGCCTTTCTTCCTTACACATATATCACTGCTGTGAGCTAGAAACACTGCCAGATTTCCTATGCGAAATACCGCTGCAGAATCTTACCATTCATGGGTGTTCGAAACTTGCCCAACGTTGCGAAAAAGGCAGCGGAAAGGAGTGGCCCAAGATTTCTCACATCCCAAACATCAAGATTTACTAGAACATATATGGTGAGTTGCACTGCTTTGATTTTTTACATCGTTTGGATATATATACGTACAAATGCAATTTAACTATTTGCTTTCCAAATTGCATTACCTTTTTCAAACATCAAACCTTCAACAGATATGGTGCACTGGGGCAAAAAAGTTTTCAGCTTATCTGATTAGTGATATCAAGAGAATTTGTCGAGTGCTGTCAACGTAACCTGTCGAGATATGCCTATTAGGCACTACATCAAACATTTGACAGGCACAAAATGGGCAAACACCAAACATTCAGAGAAACCTCGTAAAACTTTTACATGTATATTTTTGAGACTCCGGATGGCCCAAAATATACATCTGCACTGGCATATATCGTTGAACCGTTTCATATTGGTGAGTTGCAATTTGTCTTGGTAGTTTTTTTTTTTTTTTTGTCAATTTAACTCGAACGATTACTGTAGGAACAATTTGTCCAATAGGATAGGATATATACTTATGACTGCCATGCAAGCAAGCATTCACATATTTATGACTTCAAATACTTTGAAATTGTTATTTGTTTGCGATTTTTTTGTCAATTTTGTCTGCCCCTGCATCGCCGATCAAGTCCACGACCCCCTGAGGTTCGCGTCATCAAGCAATATCAAATTCCTTCTAATTATGATTATATTTTTTTATTAATTATGCGTAATTATGAAAACGTGGTGCTTTTTTCGTTTAATCTGCAGAAGGAGCTTCTGGACCCGGCGATCAAAGGAACGCTCAATGTTCTGACGGCGGCGAAGCAGGCTGGGGTCAGCCGTGTGGTGCTGAGGTCATCCATCTCTGCCATCACTCCCAGCCCAAGCTGGCCGTCCGATAAGGTCAGGGGCGAGGAAGCTGCGTGGGAATTTGCCATGGAAAAGGGGCTGGATGTCGTCGTGGTGAATCCGGGCACAGTGATGGGCGCTGTTATGTCGCGGAGTCTCAATGCTAGCATGTTGATGCTCGTTCGCCTTCTTGAGGGTACTTTTCTCCGCAAATTTGTATTAGGATATCATCTAGGAGTGCACCTAGGAGTAGATTGTTGACTTTATTTATCAATTCCATTTCATCAGGGCCCTCTTAAGTTGTTAGAATACTCCACTAGTAGTTAATGTTCCCTTGCCTGATAGAATGTTGCGAAACTTGCACTCGCATCATAAATTTAGACAAAATTTGATCTTTGATTGATAGTTTGTATGATGACATAACATCTGAATGGCAAGAGAACATTTCCACTAATGGTTAATGTTGCTGAACTTTAGCCTGAGTACGTACAAGGTTCCGAGGTATATTTTGGTCGGCAAAATGTATTTGCAAATGAAATTGTGTGCATATCGTCTGTTTTAGTTGTTGGTTTCTTAATAAGTGGATGTCTTATCCCTTGTCAGAAACACAACTTAAAAATACGCTATATCTTGATCTTGAACCGAGGTTTCTTGGATACACTGAACTTTTATGTAGCTGGAGGAACATGGTTTTTTCTTTCTTTCCTCCCATCACGTGTTTGATATTTGAGACCAAAGTAGCGAATTGAAATCTGATTTTTCATATACTAGAATTTTCATGCGGGTATAGATTTTCATACATTATCTTTCTTTGGTCTGTTTAGAATCACTTCCAAATGTCGCTTTCCAAGTTTATTAACCTTTTGGTGCATTGTCGCTTGCCTTGGCAGAATTTTACAAATTTTTTAGGTGACATTGTTTCTTATTTTTATCATAAACGATATTACTAATTTGAGGTACAAATATTAAAGGGAGGGCAAGCGTTTTAACTCGAGATAGACATGTGTGTTTTATATACACAATTTCGATCTCAATATCTTTATATTTGAAAATTCCAATTAGATTTTGGGCCGGCCCAATCCAACTTGATCACCATCAACAATCAGCTCAAGTAACCGAGGAGCACTCGACAACTCAAAGCAATCTGAAAGCATGGAGGGAGGATGTCGAAGCAGGGTGAGGTCGTATGCGTTACCGGTGGAAGCGGCTGCATCGGATCCTGGCTCGTCCGTCTCCTCCTCCACCGTGATTACACCGTCCACGCCACCGTCAAGGATCTCAGTAACTTCACCCTTGCTTTTCCCCTTATCTACACAACTGCCACAATTCCATTCTGTCCAAAATTAATAACGCCGTTGTCTTCTGTGTTGCAGAGGACGATGGCGAGACGAAGCATCTAGAAGAGTTAGTAGAGGGGGCAGAGTCGCGCCTCCGTCTCTTCCAGATCAACCTCCTTGACTACAACTCCGTACTCGCCGCCGTCAATGGTTGCTCCGGCGTCTTCCACCTCGCCTCTCCCTGCATCGTCGATCAAGTCCACGACCCCGAGGTTCCCGCCATTAAACATTATCAAATTCCTTCTAATTTTGATTATATCTGATTTAATTATGCGTAATTTTTAAAACGTGGTGCATTTTTTTTTTGTTTAATCTGCAGAAGGAGCTCCTGGACCCGGCGATCAAAGGAACGCTCAATGTTCTGACGGCGGCGAAGCAGGCTGGGGTCAGCCGTGTGGTGCTGACGTCATCCACCTGCGCCATCACTCCCAGCCCAAGCTGGCCGTCTGATAAGGTCAAGGGCGAGGATTGCTGGGCAGACATTGACTACTGCAAGCAGAAGGGAGTGAGTTACTCCGATGCCTAGTTGTGTTTTGAAAACCGTGGTTTATATACGGTCTATTGTCTGTTTAATGTCCTCATTCTATGCACTTTTCCCCTGCTTGTATTGTATCTTTCATCTTTGATTATTAATTCTTCATTTTTAACTACTTGAAATTTTCACAATTGGGGACTGTAATGCTGATTGTGTTTGGTGTTTGGCTAGTTGTGGTATCCATTATCGAAAACTCTGGCAGAGAAAGCTGCGTGGGAATTTGCCAAGGAGAAGGGGCTGGATGTGGTTGTGGTGAATCCGGGCATGGTGATCGGCCCTGTTATCTCGCCCAGGCTCAATTCTAGCATGTTGATACTCCTTCGCATTCTTGAGGGTACTTTTCTCTGCAAATTTGTATTAGAAAATCCTCTATGACTGCACCTAGAAGTAGATTGTTGACTTTATTTATCCTCTAGGACTGCCCTCTTAAGTTGTTTGAATATTCCACTAGCGGTTAATGTTCTCTTGCCTGGTAGTATGCCATGTAATGTTGCGAAATTTGCACTCGAATCATAAATTTGGACGAAATTTGATCTGTGATTGACAGTTTGTATGATGTCATATCATCTCAATGGCAAGAGAACATTTCCCATTTATTATGTATGATGCTGTGGTTGGTTGATGAACTAAAAATGAGGTAAAAATGAGGTATTTACTTTCTCTTAAGAGATTTTTGCTAATGAAAGATTGAGTTTGGTACCTCAACACTTGGAAGATTTCTTCTTTCATAACAGTCGAGATTGCTAATTGTTTTGCCAGTTAGTCCGTAAGATTGAGAAGGTAGATTGTGTGAGCATGCATATGTGTAATCATAAAGGAACTCTTCTACGCCTCTTTTTTTTAGCACATGTTTCTTTAAGTTCTAAGGATTTTTGATAAAGTTTGTTTTGGAGAGGACGGAGAAAAAGGATGAGGCCCTAGAAAGTAGAAACAACATATATATAGTTTTGAGTTGTTCGATCTTTGCTGCAGGCTGCACTGAAATATATGAGGACTTCTTTATGGGATCTGTGCATTTTAAAGATGTAGCTCTCGCACACATTTTAGTGTATGAGAACAAATCAGCGACCGGTCGGCACTTGTGTGTGGAAGCTATATCACGTTATGGTGATTTTGTGGCAAAGGTTGCTGAACTTTACCCTGAGTACAAGGTTCGCAGGTAAGTTTTGGTCCACAAAATGCATTTGCAAATGAAATTGTGTGCATATCTTATGGTTTAGATGTTTGGTTTCCTGATATGTGAATGTTTTGACCCTTGTCAGAAGCACAACTTAAAAAGATACTATGTCTCGATTTTTTTAACCGAGGTTTCTTAGATGCACTGAACTCTTCTACAGCTGGAGGACCATGGTTTTTTCTTTCTTTTTTTCCTTCCATCACTTGTTAGATATTTGAGGCCAAATTAGCGAATTGAAATCTGATTTTTCCTATAATAGAGTTTTCATGCGGGTGTAGATTTGCATACATCATCTTTCTTTGGTCTGTTTAGAATCACTTCCAAATGTTGCTTTCCAAGTTTATCAACCGTTTGGTGCATTCTCGCTTGCCTTGGCAGAATTTTGTAAATTTTTAGGTGGTGCGAGTGCCTGATTTTGGAAATGATCGAGCTAATATGTTTACCTTTGTGTAGTTTGCCAAAGGACACCCAACTGGGCTTGCTGAGGGAAAAGAACGCAGCGAAGAAGCTAATGAACTTGGGTTTAGAATTCAGCCATGGATCAAATTATCAAGGATGCTGTTGAGAGCCTAAAGAGCAAGGGATTTATTTCATAAATAAAACTGCAGGGATATGAAACTTATCAGGGATCTAGGTATCTCTTGTACTAGTAGCGAGGACATGTAATCTGGTTGTTTCAACTCCTTTGAATATTGCTTTTTCTGTGCAGAAAATCATATTAATATGAGTGTACGATAAGTTTACCTTAAAGTTCACACTTTAATCGGGGTAGCTGAAAGTTAGAATATCAGTGCATTGTTGGACTGGAACGCTATGTGGTAGCTGTAAGTTAGAATATCAGTGCATTGTTAGTTCTATGTGATTGTGCTAATTGAAAGAAGCTATAAGGAACTTTAAGTTTAAGTGATTTCCATGGCCACTAAAGTAATCCTAATTTGGTTTCTCTTAAGTTTCATACAATGCTTGTTTCGACCAAGTGGGAGAATGTTGGAGTAAAATCCGGTTCTCACAAGATTTTGTGGTCTCACAATCATTGTAAGTTACTTGAGAATCAAGTTAGAATTAGGGAATTAACTTGGACTTTACCTGTTGCAAAAAGAATGTAATATTAAGTTGCTATTCTTGCTAAAGGGGTTCCTAATCTTGATTGGTTAAGGAAATATAGACATATTCAGTTACCTATTAGGTCTCAATGATGGGCTAAGCCTATTAGGTTAACATGCCCATATAAGTGAAGATCCCTGCGTTTGCTGATACACACAATATTTACAAACTCCCCATACGGTTTGATTGCTAAGGATCAGTACAACGTAGAAGACTCTTTGCGCACCAAGCTTTCGTCCATGGTGTCTTCAGGTTGGTTACTTGTGTTTTAATCTATATAGGCTAATAAAGTTTTACAGCACCGGCCTTGTAGGTGTTATTCTCATCATAGTAGCTTGCTTTCTGCATAATTTGTTTTCGTGCATGTTAAGATTAGACCCTTACAATCTGTTGTAGCTGGTCCGCAAGCGGCCTGTGTTGGTTGTGCCGGCTTTGCTGCATTTTCGGTGCTGATAGAGAAGTTTTTGGATAGACTTGATTGAGTTTGAGAACGTTGCCTGTGCTGCCCCAGTTTTGCAGACACTCCAAATATGACAATTCAGCAGAAGTGCCCTGCGATGCTACAAATGTTTTTGCTTAGGTTCAACTTCAGCCCTTGTTATGGTTGTTTATCCAAAATTATTTATGAAGGGATGTTCTAGCGAACATACAAATCCAATGATTTTGTGTTATGCATTCACTCGACTACAGTTGAGATTTTTTGAGAATCTACACCGTATTTTTAGCGGTACGATCATTGATTTAGATTTGTAATTCAACAAACAAACACCCAAACGAAAGGATTAATTCCCGGTAGGAAGTCTCAACTCGGGAAAGATATTCAGATTTTGAGAAGAAGGTTTACGCTCTAAAGAAATGAGCTTGCTTGCTGGATAGGCATTCAGATTCACTCCTGAAGTTTTCGTTAATCCTTTCCCTCCACACAGTAAACTGCAGCATCAAGGTAAAATCTTGGTAAATCAAAGAATCTTGCTTTATAAAATCAAAGAATCCTAACAAGTCACCATAGACAGTTCGGATTGAATTTCATCGTGATAATTAAATAGGCAAATGGTCTCGGATTAAATTGAATTTTTGCAAGAAACAATGAAATTGATGAACATTTTGTTCTATAAGAAACAATGAAATTTCATCGTGATATTTAAATAGGCAAATGGTTTCGGATATCAAAACCAGAAAACCAGTAAGGTCTCAATTAAAGAACATTAGTAGCTAGAAACCGAATATAAATTTTTTCAAAAAAATAATTGCCTAAGAGAACAGTGGCACGAATGCCAAATACCCGTGACATAATGCTTGCTTCTTATCGAGGATTGATTCGTAAGCCATGATGTTAATTTGTTTATATGAGATTCTGAGAAGATGTTGAGAATGAATTCCACATTGATGGAAGAAATCTTGCATGGACTTATAAGTAAGTTGGGCTACTTCCCCATATTGCCAATTGGTTTTATGGTGGAACTCTAATTTCTTCATAAGGTTTACGTTCTAGAAAACAAATTTAGACTACTTGCCGACACTGCCACTATAGATTCACCCCTCAAATTTGTTGTTCCTTTCATCCAAGGAGAGCAAGCAGCAGCATCAAGGAAAATCTTTTTGGTATTAAGAGCAAAGAATCTTGCATTATAGAAAGCCAACGGGAAAACAAAGGTGTCCACTGTCTATATAAACTAGCAAAGAAGAAAAGCTATAGCACAACCATCCTGCATTAGTTTCCTCTTCATATATACTTTCCAACGCGGCTGGCTTCTTCTTCTTCTTCACTCTCAACCGATTTCTAAGTTTGTAACCCTGAAAATGGCTGACGTGCTCGTTTCCATGCTACTAGAGAAGTTGGCTACAACAACTTATGAGTACGTAGAGGACGAGCTGACACTCATTCTAAATGTTAAGAAAGAAGTTGAAGAGTTCACTGGCAACCTGAAAGCTATTGAATCTATGCTTGAGGATGCAGAGCAAAGGCAAATGAAGGAGGCAAACGTGCAAAACTGGCTGGATAACCTGAAGGAAATATCGTACCAGATGGTGGACGTGCTGGATGAGTGGAACACTGACATTCTGAGACAACAAGTTGAGAAACAAGAAGGAGAAGGCGCAACTCATATTACTCCTCAGAGGAAGGTAAGTTTCGCTATCTTCGCTCGTTGTTTCTGTCTTGGCCAAGTCCGCAAGGTTATTATTCGTCGTGAAATTGCTCTCAAGATAAAGGATCTAAATGAGCAGTTAGCTGGGATTTATAAGCAAAGAAAAATGTATAATTTTCAACTCACTGAAACAGTCATTCAAAAACAGCAAACTTCGTCTTTTGTCGACATGTCTGAGATATTTGGTCGAGAAAAGGAAAAGGATAGTTTGATAAGGAAGTTGGTGAGTGATGGTAGTGAAGAAGGGAGGGGGCTCCTCATCATCCCTATTGTAGGGATGGGAGGTATGGGAAAGACAACTTTGGCTCAGTTAGTCTATAATGATGCCAATGTTAAAGCTCATTTTCAAAAGAGAATATGGGTTTGTGTGTTAGAGCCTTTCGATGAGACAAAGATTGCCAAAGAGATTAGTGGTGATGCCACCTCATGTTCAACTGGGTTGGATCATGTCTTAGAATCTATGTCTAGATCCATTAAGGGGGTAAAGTTTCTTCTTGTGTTGGATGATGTGTGGACTGAAGACCGTAAAAAGTGGGATCAATTAAAGGTTCCATTGATGCAAAATGGGGCTGAGGGCAGTAGAATACTAGTAACCACCAGAAAACAAAATGTTGCTAGTATGATGGGAGCAACCTCTCACACGATCAATCTTGCAGAGTTGAGCGAACAAAATTGTTTGTCAATCTTCAATCACATGGCATTTTCTAATAGAGAAATAGGCGAGTTTGAGGTGTTTGGAGAAATCAGTAGGGGGATTGTAAAAAAGTGTAAGGGTTTGCCACTTGTTGCAAAGACTTTAGGTAGTATGATGCGCGATAAGAGAACAAGGAGTGAATGGTTGAAGGTTCTGAATAGTAAAATATGGGATTGGGAAGAAGTGGAGCAAGAAGTTTTCCAGCCATTATTTCTAAGTTATTATGATTTGGCCCCGAGAAACAAATGTTGCCTTTTATATTGTGCTATTTTTCCAAAAGATTATGAGTTTAGTAGAGATGAGTTGATTAATCTTTGGATGGCACAAGATTATCTTAATTCTAGAGAGAATAAAGATAAAGGAAAAATTGGTCAAGATGTTTTTGATAATTTAGTTGCTCGGTCTTTTTTTCAAGATTTTAAGAAACACTACGACACTGGTGTGATAATAGGTTGCAAAATGCATGACATTGTACATGACTTTGTGCAATTTATCACCAAGAAGGAATGTTTGAGTACCGAGGCAGTGGTTGCAAACCGTAAAATAGAGGTATTGGGCAGTAATGTTCGCCATCTGACCTTAACGTCTGCGGTTGATGATCAAGCTTTACTTTCTATCACTTCTCGGAATTGCAAAAATCTACGTACGCTTACAACAATTCACTCAAGTGTTGCTACGGTATATGCTAGTTTTATTTTACAAGTTAAATGTCTTAGGACGATAAAGTTGTCTGGAAATTCCATCAAAGAGCTCCCAAAAGAGATTGGTGAATTGGTACATTTAAGGCATATTGATTTGTCTAGGAGTCAAAAGTTGGAGAAATTACCAGACACCATTTGTGGTTTATATAACTTGTATACCTTGGACCTTCGAAGATGCAAATCACTAAATAAATTGCCTGATAACATGGGAAAGTTGGTTAGCTTAAAGCATCTTTACGTTGGGGAGAGTGACTCACTGAAGTACTTGCCAAAAGGGATAGGGAGATTAACAAGTTTGCAAACACTAGACGTCTGTCCTCTGTTTTCTGTTGACAACGACGAGGCATTTCAAGTTGGGGATTTGAGAACCGTGAACCAGCTCCACGGCAGTCTCCAAATAAGAATTTTGGGGAAGGTGAAATTGGTTGATGTCTTTAAAAAAGTTGCGATTCCTCACTCTGGAGGATAATTGTGTTTGTGAAATTTTGCCTCCTCTTGGGAAATTGCCGTTCCTTGAAGGCCTCCACCTCGGGGCAATGTCGGGTGTAAGAAAGATTGGTGGTGAGTTTTTGGGAGTAGAAGATGATCAAACATCTTCATTCAAATCATCCTTGTCAATATTATTCCCAAAATTGAAGCGACTCCACTTTTACAACATGTCGTCTTGGAAGGACTGGGGAGGCGTGAAAGGGTGGAACAAAGGGGATTCTGGAATTACTATCATGCCATGCCTTTCTTCCTTAGACATAACTATGTGCTCTGAGCTAGAAACGCTGCCAGACTTCCTCTGCAAAATGCCACTGCAAAATCTTTCCATTTTTTACTGTCCAACACTTGCTAAACGTTGCAAAGAAGGCAGTGGAAAGGAATGGCCTAAGATTTCTCACATCCCAAACGTTGAGATTTGTGCTAATGACGTTTCATCTTGGTGAGTTGCAGTGCTTTGATTATTTACTTTGTTTTGGATATGTACAAATGCAATTAATTTAAGGTGAAAAGTATATGAATAATAATTATAATTATTTGTATTCCAAATTGCAGATAATAGTGCAGAGGCCTAGGTCAAATAAACCTCCAAGCTGTTTGGTGCCGCGCTAGTTCCCTCCTCAAGACACGACGACGATCAAAATTAAACTGAATTAATTCCAAAATCTCACTACGTTGAATGAGTTGTTAATTGAGGTAAGCTTGACAGTACTCTGTGTGTGTATATATATTATATATACGTACGTATGTATGTATGTAAAGCAAACAACTGCGGTTATATATATATATATATATATGTATGTATGTACATATGTCAAGCAAACAACTGCGGTTGCTAAGTTCTATGCAGTGATTAGTTAAAATTTAAACAAAAGACATATGCAAAAGATATTAACATTTTTCAACAAATTCTGGCTCACCGGAGTTTTCTACAACAATTTTGATATATCCAAATTATTTACGATATTATTATTTTTTATTATTACAAGCGGTATTATTAAGAAAATTTTAATGAAAAACTTTCGGCACTGTTCATTTTAACGAAAAATTATATTTTTACACTAAAAAGTCAATCCAGAATACTATTTATTTTACCCTTTATTTTATTTTTATCCTTAAAACTCAAAGTTTTCAAGTCTTTTTCATTAGTTTTCCTTCAATTTAAGAAATTAGGTGTAAAAATTAAAGAGAGGGCAAGCGTTTTAACTCGAGATATTGTGTGTACATTATACACTCAATTTTCGATCTTCATTATCTTTTTATTTGTAACTAAAAGAAAATTATCCAGTCTGAACAATCCAATTTGAACACCAAAGGGACACTGCAACCTGCAGGGAGGGATGATGTCGAAGCAGGGTGAGGTCGTATGCGTTACCGGTGGAAGCGGATGCATCGGATCCTGGCTCGTCCGTCTCCTCCTCCACCGTGATTACACCGTCCACGCCACCGTCAAGGATCTCAGTAACTTCACCCTTGTTTTTCCCCTTATCTACACAACTGCCACAGTTCCATTCATTTCATTCGCGTTCAGTCCAAAATTAATAACGCCGTTGTTTTCTTTGTTGCAGAGGACGATGGCGAGACGAAGCATCTAGAAGCGTTAGTAGAGGGGGCAGAGTCGCGCCTCCGTCTCTTCCAGATCGACCTCCTCGACTACAACTCCATCCTCGCCGCCGTCAATGGCTGCTCCGGCGTCTTCCATCTCGCCTCTCCCTGCATCGTCGACCAAGTCCACGACCCCGAGGTTCGCATCATTAAGCAATGTCAAATTCCTTATAATTTTGATTATATTTGATTAATTATGCTTAATTATGAAACTGTGGTGTTTTTTTTTTTGTTTAATCTGCAGAAGGAGCTTCTGGACCCGGCGATCAAAGGAACGCTCAATGTTCTGACGGCCGCGAAGCAGGCTGGGGTCAGCCGTGTGGTGCTGACGTCATCCATCTCCGCCATCACTCCCAGCCCAAGCTGGCCGTCCGATAAGGTCAAGGGCGAGGATTGTTGGACAGACATTGACTACTGCAAGCAGAAGGGAGTGAGTTACTCCAGTGCCTAGTTGTGTTTTGAAAAACCGCGGTTTATATACGGTTTATTGTCTGTTTAATGTCCTCATTCTATTTTCTTATTGAAAGTTTGTAACTTTCGGTGCGCGTTTCCCCTGCTTGTATTGTATTTTTCATCTTTGATTCTTAATTCTTCATTTTTAACTACTTGAAATTTTCACAATTGGGGACTGTAATGCTGATTGTATTTGGTGTTTGGCTAGTTGTGGTATCCATTATCGAAAACGCTGGCGGAGAAAGCTGCGTGGGAATTTGCCAAGGAGAAGGGGCTGGATGTGGTTGTGGTGAATCCGGGCACGGTGATGGGCCCTGTTATCTCGCCCAGGCTCAATGCTAGCATGTTGATGCTCCTTCGCATTCTTGAGGGTACTTTTCTCTGCAAATTTGTATTAGAAAATCCTCTATGACTGCACCTAGAAGTAGATTGTTGACTTTATTTATCCTCTGGGACTGCCCTCTTAAGTTGTTTGAATATTCCCCTAGCAATTAATGTTCTCTTGCCTGATAGTATGCCATGTAATGTTGCGAAATTTGCACTCGAATCATAAATTTAGACGAAATTTGATCTTTGATTAACAGTTTGTATGATGACATATTATCTCAATGGCAAGAGAACATTTTCCATTTATTATGTATGATGCTGTGGTTGGTTGATGAACTAAAAATGGTGTAAAAATTAGGTATTTTCTTTCTCTTAAGACATTTTTGCTAAAGAAAAATTGAGTTTGGTACCTCAACACTTGGAAGATTTCTTCTTTCATAACAGGCGAGATTGCTAATTGTTTTGCCAGTTAGTCCGTAAGCTTGAGAAGGTAGATTGTGTGAGCATGCATATGTGAAATCATAAAGGAACTCTTCTACACCTATTTTTTTAGCACGTGTTTCTTCAAGTTCTAAGGATTTTCGATAATGTTTGTTTTGGAGAGGACTGAGAAAAAGGATGAGGCCCTGGAAAGTAGAAACAACATATATATAGTTTTGAGTTGTTTGATCTTTGCTGCAGGCTGCACTGAAACATATGAGGACTTCTTTATGGGATCTGTGCATTTTAAAGATGTAGCTCTCGCACACATTTTAGTGTATGAGAACAAATCAGCGACCGGTAGGCACTTGTGTGTGGAAGCTATATCACGTTATGGTGATTTTGTGGCAAAGGTTGCTGAACTTTACCCTGAGTATAAGGTTTGCAGGTAAGTTTTGGTCCACAAAATGCATTTGCAAATGAAATTGTGTGCATATCTTATGTTTTAGATGTTTGGTTTCCTGATAAGTGAATGTTTCGTCCCTTGTCAGGAGCACAACTTAAAAATATACCATGTCTCGATTTTTTGAACCGATGTTTCTTAGATGCACTTCTACAGCTGGAGGAACATGGTTTTTCTTTCTTTTTTTCCATCCATCACGTGTTAGATGTTTGAGACCAAATTAGCGAATTGAAATCTGATTTTTCCTATAAAAGAGTTTTCATGCGGGTATAGATTTGCTTACATCATCTTTCTTTGGTCTGTTTAGAATCACTTCCAATTGTTGCTTTCCAAGTTTATCAACCATTTGGTGCATTCTCGCTTGCCTTGGCAGAATTTTGTAAATTTTTAGGTGGTGTGAGTGCCTGATTTTGAAAATGATCGAGCTAATATGTTTACCTTTGTGTAGTTTGCCAAAGGACACCCAACCGGGCTTGCTGAGGGAAAAGAACGCAGCGAAGAAGCTAATGAACTTGGGTTTAGAATTCATTCCCATGGATCAAATTATCAAGGATGGTGTTGAGAGCCTAAAGAGCAAGGGATTTATTTCATAAATAAAACTGCAGGGATATGAAACTTATCAGGGATCTAGGTATGTCTTGTACTAGTAGCGAGGACATGTAACCTGAATGTTTGTTTCAACTCCTTTGAATATTCCTTGTTCTGTGAAGAAAATAATATTAATATGAGTGTATGATAAGTTTACCTTAAAGTTCACACGGTCACACCGTAATTGGGGTAGCTGTAAGTTAGAGTATCAGTGCATTGTTGGACTGGAACGCTACGGGTGGCTAACCAGTTCCATGTAAGTCCTCCCACACACTGCGTCAAATTCTTTGTATAACGAGAGAGTTTCTCTTAATTTTCACCGTGCCGAAAGTTAAAAGGAGTAATAGCAAGTAATTACTAACATGGCTAGTACTGTGGAAGCAAAAGCCGCAGCAACAGCTCCTCCATCTTCCGCTCGTGTTTATTTATCCCAAATTTATGAAGGGATGTTCTAGCGAATATACAAATAAAATGATTTTGTATTATGCTTTCTCTTGACTACAGTTGAGATTTTTATAGTTTGAATATAACTCCATAAGAATCTACGCTGGATGGACATTCAGATTCGCTTCCAAAGTTACGTTATTCCTTTCCCTCCACAGACGGTAAACTGCAGCATCAAGGCAAAATCTTTTTGGTAATAAGTCACCATATTCCAATATTGGTAAATCAAAAAGCAAACAGGGACAACGTGGCTGTCCAATCTCTACGTTAATATTAATTAATGTCAGAGACTTCAATCAAAACCAGAAAATCGATAAGGTCTCAATTAAACGTTAATATTAATTAATGTCAGAGACTTCAATCAAAACCAAAAAATCGATAAGGTTTTAATTAAAGAACATTAATAACTAGAGACTGGATATAATTTTTTCCAAAAAAAAATAATTGGCTAAGGGAACAGCGGCATGAATGCCAAATACTGCTTCACCGTGACATATATGCTTGCTTCTGTTGTCGAGGATTGATTCGTAAGCCATCATGTTTGTTTATATGAGATTCGTAAGCCATCATGCTTGTCGAGGATTGATTCACCCCTCAAAATTTGTTATTCCTTTCATCCAAGGAGAGTAAACAGCAGCATCAAGCCAAATCTTTTTAGTAACAAGAGCAAAGAATCTTGCCTTCTAGAAAGCAAGCGGGAAAACAAAGGTGTCCACTGTCTATAAACTAGCAAAGAAGAAAAGCAACAGCACAGCCATCCTGCATTTATTTCCTCTTCATGTATACTTTCCTACTCGGCCGACTTCTTCTTCTCCACTCCCAACCGATTTTGAAGTTTCTCACCCTGAAAATGGCCGATGCGCTCATTTCCACACTACTAGACAAGTTGGCTTCAACAACTTATCAATACGTAGCAGGCGAGGTGAAACTTGTTCTGAACGTTAAGAAAGAAGTTGATGAATTCGCCTGGAATCTCAAAGCTATTGAATCTGTGTTTGAGGATGCAGAGCGAAGGCAAATGAAGGACGCCAACGTGCAAAACTGGCCGGACAACCTGAAGGAAATATCGTACGAGATGGTGGACGTGCTGGATGAGTGGAACACTGGCATCCTGAGACAAGAAGTTGAGAAACATGATAGAGAAGGTGCAGATCATCTTGCTCCTCAGAGGAAGGTAAGTTTCTCTATTTTCGCTCGTCGCTTTTGTCTTGGCCAAGTTGGGAAGGTTATTGTTCGTCGTGAAATTGCTCTCAAGATAAAGGATCTAAATGTGAGGTTAGCTGAGATTTATAAGCAAAGAAAAATGTATAGTTTTCAACTCACTGAAAAAGTCATCCAAAAACAGCAAACTTCGTCTTTTGTCGATATGTCTGAGATATTTGGTCTAGAAAAGGAAAAAGATAGTTTGATAAGGAAGTTGGTGAGTGATAGTAGTGAAGAAGGGAAGGGGCTCCTCATCATCCCCATTGTAGGGATGGGAGGCATGGGAAAGACAACTTTGGCTCAGTTAGCCTATAATGATGCCGAAGTTAAAGCTCATTTTCGAAAGAGAATATGGGTTTGTGTGTCGGAGCCTTTCGATGAGATAAAGATTGCCAAAGAGATTAGTGGTGATGCCTCCTCAAGTTCAACTGGGTTGGATCATATCTTAGAATCTATGTCTGAATCCATTAAGGGGGTAAAGTTTCTACTTGTGTTGGATGATGTGTGGACCGAAGATCGCAAAAAGTGGGATCAATTAAAGATTCCATTGATGCAAAATGGGGCTGAGGGCAGTAGAATACTAGTAACCACCAGGAAGCAAAATGTTGCTAGTATGATGAGAGCAACCTCTCACATGAACAATCTTGTAGAGTTGAGCGAACAAAATTATTTGTCAATCTTCAATCATATGGCATTTTCTGATAGAGAAGTAGGCGAGTCTGAGGTGTTTGGAGATATCAGTAGGGAAATTGTAAAAAAGTGCAAGGGTTTGCCACTTGTTGCAAAGACTCGAGGTAGTATGATGCGGGATAAGAGAACCAGGAGTGAATGGTTGGACGTTCTGAATAGTAGAATATGGGATTGGCAAGAAGTGGAGCAAGAAGTTTTCCAGCCATTATTTCTAAGTTATTACGATTTGGCGCCAAGAAATAGATGTTGCCTTTTGTATTGTGCTATTTTCCCAAAATATTATAAGTTTAAGAGGGATGTGTTGATTAATCTTTGGATGACACAAGATTATCTTAATTCCAGGGAGAATAAAGACAAAAGAAAAATTAGTCATGCTGTTTTTGATAATTTAGTTGCACGGTCTTTTTTTCAAGACTTTAAGAAAGACTTTTACACTGGTGCAATAAAAAGTTGCAAAATACATGATATTGTACATGACTTCGTGCAATTTATCACCAAGAAGGAATGTTTGACTACAGAGGCTAAGGGTGCAACCGAAAAAATAGAGATATTGGGCAGTAAGGTTCACCATTTGACCTTAACGTCCATAGCTGATAGTCAAGCTTTACTTTCTATCACTTATGACAATTGCAAAAATCTACGCACGCTTATAACAATTCACTCAAGGGTTGATACGGTGTACGGTAGTTTTATTTCAAAATTGAAAATTCTTAGGACGATAAAGTTGCGTTTGTCTTATGAGTCCAGCAAAGAACTCCCAGAAGAGATTGGTGAATTGGTACATTTGAGACATAGATTTGTCTGAGAGTGAAAATTTGGAGAAACTATCAGACACCATCTGTGGTTTATACAATCTGTATACCTTGGACCTGCGGGGATGCACATCACTGAATAAATTGCCTGATAACATGGGAAAGTTGATTAGCTTAAAGCATCTTTACGTTGGGCGGTGCTACTCATTGAAGTACTTGCCAAAAGGGATAGGGAGATTAACAAGTTTGCAGACACTAGACGTGTGTCCTCTGTTTTCTGTCGACAACGACGAAGCATTTCAAGTTGGGGATTTGGGAAACTTGAACCAGCTCCAGGGCAGTCTCCAAATAAGAATTTTGGGGAATGTGAAAGATGGGAGTGAAGCACAATTGAGGGACAACAAGCAACTTTTTCAACTCAACCTTCATTTTGGAGTAGTGGTCTGCGAGGCTGGAGACTGCAGTGAACGAATAATGAATGTCTTCCGACCGCACGATGATCTGGAATTGGCTGATGTCTTTAAACAAGTTGCGATTCCTTCATCTGTCGTGGAATCTTTTGGGAATGAGGGTTGTCAAGTTTTGCCTCCTCTTGGGAAATTGCCCTTCCTTGAAAAACTCTCCATATGGTGGATGGAGGGCACTCGACAGCTGAAAGCAAAGGGACAGTGCAGGGAGGATGTCGAAGCAGGGTGAGGTCGTATGCGTCACCGGTGGAAGCGGCTGCATTGGATCCTGGCTCGTCCGTCTCCTCCTTCACCGTGATTACACCGTCCATGCCACCGTCAAGGATCTCAGTAACTTTCCCCCTGCTTTTCACTTTATCTACACAACTGCCACAATGCCATTCATTTCATTCCAATTCCATTCGCTTTCAGTCTAAATTGAATAAACGCCGTCATTTTCTGTGTTGCAGAGGACGAGGGCGAGACGAAGCATCTAGAAGCGTTAGTAGAGAGAGCAGAGTTGCGCCTCCGTCTCTTCCAGATCGACCTCCTCGACTACAACTCCATACTCGCCGCCGTCAATGGTTGCTCCGGCGTCTTCGACCTCGCCTCTCCCTGCATCGTCAATGGGGTGAATCAAATAAACCTCACAATTAAATCACTCTCTTCTCTCTAAGCACAGCTGGCCCCCTCTCTCTCTAAGCACAATCAAATGGAATCTGCTCGGAAACAAAGCCGGCTAGTTGTCGTTTTGCCCAGAGGCAGAGGTTCCGCCATCATCAAGGACCAACAAAAGAAGTGGCAGCAGCAACACCCGTGGGGTTGGCAGCGAAATTGTATCCATCCGAGAAAAGGAAAGCTTGTACATGAAGAAAGCAAAGAGTTACAGTTCCAAGAAAGATTCGACAACATGCAAGCGAAGCGCCATCGTTTCTGAAGATTACGCTCCAAAATTTCTACTAGTACAAAATAGGCAAAAGCAGAGCTTTCTTGATAGCCTATACGAGTTTTTGGGTGCCCATTGCGAAAACTCAAAATGTACCATTTTTTAATACGAAAATATATGTTTTAAAAAAAAAATTTTTAACGAGGGCTGGAACCAGTCGAAGCTGGGGGGCTAGGCCTCACGCCCAAATTATATTACTTGAGAAAATAAATGTTTAAATGGATTATAGGTTCAGGAGATTCAATATTTTCCTCTACACCAATATGATCATCATACATTTTCCTCTAAATCACTACCATTTTCATGGTCTTGAGACTCATCACCGACATTTTCTTCTAAATCACCACCATTTTCATGGTCATGAGACTCGTCATTAACATCTTTCTCCACATAGCCACCGATTTTATGATCATGAGACTCCCCAACAATATTTTGTGACTCTTCACCAACATCATTTTCTCTCAAATTTTCAACCAACTCATTCTTTGTAGAGAAAAATTTATTAAGAGATCCTCTTAAACTTTCGGCAATTTCGTTATCCTTTGTCTTTTTTTCTCCATTTCATATTACCAGAAAATTGTTTCCTAAAAGACATGACTTCGATAATTTGTTTGCAAAAATTACCTACACATGATATAACAAAAATTTCCTATCAAAATTATCATTCCAACACATATTATATATTATAAAAACATTAACACATAGTCTAACATATAAAAATTGGGTTTGAAATGAAATCAAAGAATTCAATTAATCAAGAATTCAATTCATCAACAACAACAATTCTATACATCAATTATCATATAATTCTATTTCTATGTCACTTGCAAAGTTTTATATTAAATTATGAACTGATAATTAAAATTTTAAAAATTAGTTTATCTCAAAACTCAAGAGGGTTGGTGGTGAGTGAATGCACTTGCAACCAAATTCCAATGCCCAATGGTTGTGAATGGCACTGTCACACTGAGAATGAGGAGGAGGGAGGGACCTCCTGTCTGTGCGCACAACAGCTTGCAGACTTGCAGTTGAATCAGGGAGTCAGGGACCCAGGGTGGCACGGCACAACTTGGTTACAGCCAATGGAATCGAGTCTGACTCCATTGAGTATTTGAATTTGAGAGAAAAGAAGGGTGGGAAATGGGACGGCACAGTGCGGAAGTGCCGAAGTGGGGAACAGGGGAACAAGGGGGGCTGGAGAATCGGGAAAAGGGTGGTGAATTGTTTGAAGTTAGGTAGGGTTAATGGGCACCGAGTTGTCCCTGTTATGACTTTTTTTTTTTTTTTAAATATTTTTTTTTTTTTGCTTTGTAATTCTCAAAACCTGGGCCCTTTTCAACTTTTGTCAAACTTGGGCTTTGCCCAATTGCCCTCCTCCAGCCCCTATTTGGGCTCTGGTTATATATATATATATATATATATATATATTTTTTTTTTTTTTTATTTACCTATGTATTTGGGTTTTTTTATTTTGGTGCCCTCTTCATTTTTGGGCCCTAGACAGTTGCACTAGTGGCACTGGGCCAGGGCCGGGCATGCCTATAGACCTTTTAGTTTTGATAAAATGCAGTCCCTCTTCTGACAATGTTTCTTTTAAATTGAAGGCATTTGTAATTTTATCAAAAACTGCATAACTTGAGATGTAGGGATGAGAGGAAGACGGATAAAATGTTCTTTGAGTCTTTAACACAACTGACGAATGGTGTTATTAAAAGATTTAATATCTTCAAACATTTACTTAAAGAAATTATACCTACCTTGTCTAGAGTCTCGTAGATAACGAGTTTGAAACTAATTTATTTCTTCAGCCTTTGATGCAATTATATTGTTCTATAAAAAATAAAAAATAAAAATTATAGCATGTATTACATTAACCTGATTTACAACGTTGGTACTCTCCCTAGCCTTGACCGGGCAAAGAGGGCAGTCATTAATTTAGTCTCACTGAAAGAATGGGTAAACCAGACAAGTTACTGGCCATGAATATGGTGAAAATTTAAACCTTGTTGGCGTTTATATCTCATCATGGTCCTGCTATCTGCTTAGCTGGTTTTCATGCATGTAAGATTATATTCTTCCAAATAAACCTAACTTCTTGTGTTGTTGTAGCTGGTCTGCAAGTAGCCCGTGTTGGTTGTGCCGGATTAGTTGCATTTCCGGTGCTGATATTGAAGTTTTTGGATAGACATGATCGAATTTTAGCGCTTTGGCTATGCTGTCCCAGTTTTGTACACTTAAATTATGACAATTCAGTACATACAAATCCAATGATCTTGCATTATGTATTTTGTTCACTACAGTTCAGATTTCTGATAATTTGAAAGCGGACAACAGCAGGGCTTTTAACTCCACTCGAGAAAGACATTCAGATTCGGAGAAGAAGGTTTACGTTCTGAAAAATGAGCTTGCTTGCTGACCCTGCCACCATAGATTCATCCCTCAAAATTTGTTATTCCTTTCATCCAAGGAGAGTAGGCAGCAGCATCAAGGCAAATATTTTTGGTAACAAGTCACCTTATATTCCCATCTTTCTTTTTATGATTAAAAGCAAAGCAAAGAACTAGGTAGAACAAAACCAGCAGCAGCATCAACGCAAATCTTTTTGGTAATAAGAGCAAAGAATCTTGCATTATTTAAGCAAACGGGAAACCAAAGGTGTCCACTGTCTATACAAACTAGCAAAGAAGAAAAGCAATAGTACAACCATCCTGCATTAATTTCCTCTTCATATATACTTTCCTACGCTGCTGACTTCTTCTCCATTCTCAACCGATTTCTGAGTTTCTATACCTGAAAATGGCTGATGCGCTGGTTTCCACGCTACTAGAGAAGCTGGCTACAATGGCTTATGAGTACGTGGAGGACGAGGTGAAACTCGTCCTAAATGTTAAGAAAGAAGTTGAAGAATTCGCTGGGAATCTCAAAGCTATTCAAGCTGTGCTTGAGGATGCAGAGCAAAGGCAAATGAAGGAGGCCAACGTGCAACACTGGCTGGATAACCTGAAGGAAATATCGTACCAGATGGTGGATGTGCTGGATGAGTGGGACACTGACATTCTGAGACAACAAATTGAGAAACAAGAAAGAGAAGGTGCAACTCATCTTGCTCCACAGAAGAAGGTATGTTTCTCTATTTTCGCTCGTTGTTTTGGTCTTGGCCAAGTCGGCAAGGTAATTAGTCGTCATGAAATTGCTCACAAGATAAGGGATCTAAATGGGGAGTTAGCTGAGATTTATAAGCAAAGACAAATGTATAATTTTCAGCTCACTGAAAAAGTCATTCAAAAACAGCAAACTTCGTCTTTTGTCGATATATCTGAGATATTTGGTCGAGAAAAGGAAAAAGATAGTTTGATAAGGAAGTTGGTGAGTGATACTAGTAAAGAAGGGAGGAGGCTCCTCATCATTCCTATTGTAGGGATGGGAGGTATGGGAAAGACAACTTTGGCTCAACTAGCTTATAATGATGCTAAAGTTAAAACTCATTTTCAAAAGAGAATATGGGTTTGTGTGTCAGAGCCGTTCGATGAGATAAAGATTGCCAAAGCGATTAGTGGTGATGCCTCCTCAAGTTCAAATGAGTTGGATCATGTCTTAGAATATATGTCTAGATCCATTGAGGGGGTAAGGTTTCTTCTTGTGTTGGATGATGTGTGGACCGAAGACAGTAAAAAGTGGAATCAATTAAAGTTTTCATTGATGCAAAATGGGGCTGAGGGCAGTAGAATATTGGTAACCACCCGAAAACAAAATGTTGCTAATATGTTGAGGGCAACCTCTCACGTGATCAATCTTGTGGAGTTGAGTGAAGAAAATTGTTTGTCAATCTTCAATCACATGGTTTTTTCTAATAGAGAAGTAGGCGAGTCTAAGGTGTTTGAAGATATCAGTAGGGAAATTGTAAAAAAGTGCAAGGGTTTGCCACTTGTTGCAAAGACTTTAGGTAGTATGATGCGTAATAAGAGAACAAGGAGTGAATGGTTGGAGGTTCTGAATAGTAAAATATGGGATTGGGAAGAAGTGGAGCAAGAAGTTTTCCAACCATTATTTCTAAGTTATTACGATTTGGACCGAAGAAATAAATGTTGCCTTTTATATTGTGCTATTTTTCCAAAAGATTATGAGTTTAGTAGGGATGAGTTGATTAATCTTTGGATGGCACAAGATTATCTTAATTCTAGAGAGAATAAAGATAAGGGGAAAATTGGTCACACTGTTTTTGATAATTTAGTTGCGCGGTCTTTTTTTCAAGATTTTGAGAAACACTCTGACACTGGTGCAATAATAGGTTGCAAAATGCATGACATTGTACATGACTTTGTGCAATTTATCACCACAAAGGAATGTTTAATTACGGAGGCTGAGGGTGCAAACCATAAAATAGAGGCATTGGGTAGCAAGGTTCGCCATTTGACCATAACGGCTATAGTTGATAGTCAAGCTTTATTTTTTATCACTTCAGGCAATTGCAAAAATCTACGTACGCTCACAACAATTCACTCAAGTGTTGCTAGGGTATACGCTAGTTTTATTTTACAATTTGAATGTCTTAGGATGATCAATTTGTCTCAAAATTCTATCAAAGAACTCCCAGAAGAGATTGGTAAATTGATACATTTGAGACATATTGATTTGTCTTGGAGTCAAAATTTGGAGAAATTACCAGACACCATTTGTGATTTATACAATTTGTATACCTTGGACATTCGGAGCTGCAAATCAATTAAAAAATTGCCAGATAACATGAGAAAGTTGATAAGCTTAAAGCATCTTTACATTGGTGGGAGTTACTCATTGAAGTACTTGCCAAAAGGGATAGGGAGATTAACAAGTTTGCAAACACTGGATGTGTGTCCTCTGTTTTCTGTTGACAACGACGAAGCATTTCAAGTTGGAGATCTGAGAACCTTGAACCACCTTCAGGGAAATCTCACAATAAGAATATTGGGGAAGTTGAAAGATGGGAGCCAAGTTGGTGAAGCACAATTGCGGGACAACAAGCAACTTTTTCATCTCCAGCTTGATTTTGGTGAATTGTGCGAAGTTGGAGAAAGCATTGTACGAATAATGAATGTCTTACGACCGCATGATGATCTTGAATCTTTAGGAATTGATGGGAATTTCGGCTCCACCTGGCCGAATTGGATGTTTTCTTTAAAAAAGTTGCGATTCCTTACTCTGCAGGATAATTCGGGTTGTGAAAGTTTGCCTCCTCTTGGGAGATTGCCGTTCCTTGAAAAACTGTACGTAGGGGAGATGTCGGGTGTAAGAAAGGTTGGTGGTGAGTTTTTGGGAGTAGAAGATGATCAAACATCTTCATTCAAGTCATCCTCATCAATGTTATTCCCAAAACTGAAGCAACTCCACTTTTACAAAATGTCGTCTTGGAAGCGCTGGGAAGGCGTGAAAGGGTGGAACAAAGGGGATTCTGGAATCACAATCATGCCATGCCTTTCTTCATTGGAAATAAGTCAGTGCTATGCTCTAGAAACACTGCCAGAGTTCCTCTGCAAAATACCACTGCAGAACCTTACCATTTTCTGGTGTCCGAAACTTGAAGAACGTTGCAAACATGAGGAGAGGCCCAAGATTTCTCACATCCCAAACATCGAGTTTCATGCTTTGCCAGTAATGACGTTTCAAATTGGTGAGTTGCAGTGCTTTGATATTTTTACTTGGTTTGGATATGTATGTACAAATGCAATTAATTTAAGGTGAAAAGTGTGCGAAAAAAACAATTATAATTATTTATACTCTAAATTTCAGATAATTGTACGGAGGCCTAGGTCAAATAAACATCCAAGCTACTTGGTGCCGCGCTGGTTCCCTCCTCAAGACACGACTATGATCAAAATTAAGCTGTATCAATTCCAAAATCTCACTACGTTGAATGAGTTAGTAATTAAGGTAAGCTAGACAGCATATATATATATATATGTATGTATGTATGTCAAGCAGACAACTGCACGTGGTTGCTAGGGTCTTATGCTTGTTATCCACTACTTAATTTCTAGCTCCCTCCAGTCCAGTACTAGATCAAATCTTAAGTCTTGGTATTTTTATTTATTTTTTGTCTATTTAATTCGAATGATTACTGAAAGAACTATTTGTCTAATAGGGCATTCATATATTCATGACTTTAAAATACTTTGGGCATTGTTATGATAATGCGCAAATCTTATGTTTTAGTTGTCTGGTTTTCTGATAATGCGCGTACTTTTGTGTAGTTTGCCAAAAAACGCCCAACACGGCTTGCTGAGGGAATAAAAACGGAGCGAAGAAGCAAATGAAATTGGGTTAGGATTCATTCCGATGGATCAAATTATCAAGGATGATGTTGAGGATATATAACTGTTCCAAGGTGCATGATTAGATTTCAACTCCTTTGAGATTTTGGTTTGTTTTATGTTAAATGGTTAACCTTTATCTGGCCAAATTGTTCTGTTCTGTTTTTGCTCCACCATTCCATTATAAACTTTACTTTTGATTTTCCCATCTGCAGTCTGCACTTTGTTCATCTGCAAATTTCTCTTATTATCCATCCAATTTCCAAGTTCGACGAAAACAGATTGTGGCCAGGCGGTGGTTGTGGTGGTGGCGGGTGGGTTGGCAAGTGAGGGAGAGAAATGGTTTGTGGCGGTTTCGGGTCAGGAGTGTTTTGTGATGGGTCAAGAAATTTTCTAGCCATTATTTATATGTTATTACGATTGGCCCAAAATATAAATCTTGAGGCATATATATGAGTCCAGTTACCAAGAAGTTGTGGTGGAAATCCTACAGGGAGGAGTTCGGTGCTTGGATGGCCGATCAGGCTGTCGAAAAACACTAAGAACGCGAATGCTGCATTCAGATGGAAAGAACTGTTAGAGGCAAAAGTGGAGGTGAACAAGAAAGAAAATAAGGCAGCTGAGAAGTTGAAGAGTCGGTATCAAATGGAAGCTGATCGAAAACAAAGCGGACGTGCTGTTGTTTGCACAGAGGCAGAGGTTCCTTGGTCATCGAGGAACAACAGAAGAAGAAGAAGAGAGGAGGAGGTTTCGTCACCATCAAGCAATAATGCTTCCGTCCGAAAAAGGAAAGCTTGATCATGATTCATGAAGAAGGCGAAAAGAGATTTTCTTAACTGTCTTGAGGTGAAATCTTGCAGCTATGGCGATGATTAAATTGCAGAACACTTACAGTTCCAAGAAAGATTCGACGACATTCAAGCGAAGTGCCATCGTTTCTGGAGATTACTCTCCATGTCTCGACTTCAACTCAATAGGCAACAGCATAGCTTGATTGATAGCCTAGTCGTTTAGTTTTGATTTTCACATTATGGTGATCACAAGAGGCTGAAATATCTTTGTGAGTCTTTCTAGCTTCCGGAATGGTGGATTGACATGATGAAGCCAATAGTTAATCCCCTTTAAAAAAAGAAACAATTGATTTTCACTTTTAGAGCAGTATTAATATCTATGCAGAATTTCAATATCGATATAGAATACCCAACATTCCTAAAATCTCAACTATGTCATCTACTCATTAAAACATTTGGATATGTGCACGGTTATTGACCCAAGAGAATTTTTCAATTTAGAAAAATTCTATTGTGTGATTGTCACATTTTTACGGAATGCTATTAATTCACTCATATAGTATGTTTATTTTTATGTATTATTTGACTTTATACTCATAAATACTGATCATATCGTTCATTCGTACTATAACACTCAAACTAATAACATAATGTAACAGTCTGACAAACATAAAAACAAATTCATAAATAAATTGATAATAGTTGTACCACATGACGGTGTGACTATGGACAAAAAGCTTCTTCTCAAAGCACTACTTTGTGTTTTTTGTATGGGCCATGGAGAAGCAGGCACGGATTGGGGTATCTGGATTAGGCCCTTACTTCCAAATTTGAAATTGAAGCCCAACATAAGAAACAAAACTACCCACTGAAAAACAAGAAGCACGTCCCAAAATTTCCATTTTCCAACATCCACCTTCGAACTTGGACTATTTTCAGGGCACATACATTATTGAAATTTCGAGTAAATTTCTAGTGGTGAAATGCAGATTATAAGGTTTTTTTAAAACAAAAATTTGAAGGTTTTAGGTTTGAAATTCATCGTGTTGTGGAAGCTATACTTGCAACCAAAAGAAGCTGAAATGCTCTATAAAACTTCTTGACTTCTTAAAAGAATGAATAACCGTAATTTAACATCAGCTGTACCCCTCAATAAAAAATTTAACAAAAAAAAAATATATATATATATATTTTGAGCGGTGGTTGTAAGTCCTCAGCCCAAAAGACAACATCCCAAAATACAAGTGCCCCCACCAAATGGCGTCCTCATCTGTTCCTTCTTTCCTCCACCTCCTCCTCCTCTGCTCCGTTTCGCTCTCTCCAACCTCCGCCGATTATTCTGAGAGCAGAAGCAGCAGCAACAAAGTCAGAGTGGAGCTCTACTACGAAACGCTGTGTCCCGACAGTTATCAATTCATTGTTAATGATCTGATCAAGCTCTTCGAAACCGGAATCATCTCCGTCACCGATCTGAAGCTCTATCCCTACGGCAACGCCAGGATTGGATCCAACAGCACCATCACTTGCCAGGTCCCTCTCTCTATCTGCTCATATTGATCTCCTTTAGTTGATAAATTACAGTTTGACATGGGATACAAAAGTAATGTATTTTTTTACAGTAATATAAGTTACTTTTGCACGTGTGTTAAAATTTGGGTTTTATAGTCAAAATGATAGATTTGCATAACTCTTCATTTTGATATTTGTGATTTAAAATCAGTAAAAATAGTACCTGACTTTATCCATCATCAATAATTTTGACCATTCCAAGAAAAATTATATTAAATAAGAATCAAAATGATAAAAATACGCTCAATTTAATAAACAATAAGCAAAATGATTTGACAAAAATTAAGGGTATTTTTATCGTTTTAGCTTTATTTAATGGAAATTTTTCATGGAATAACCAAAATGATTGATGTTTGACAACTTAGAAACTACTTCTATTGATTTCAAATCTCATGGACCAAAGTGAGAAGTTATGCAAATCTCAATGACTATTTTGACTAAAAAGCCTAAAATTTGACATGTCGTGTAATGTAATTTAATTTTGCTACTTTTAACTTTTACATGTATCAAAATGTAATTTGCGGGAGGAGATGAATTCTGACGATCAAATGATGTTGGTTTGAACACTATAAAGCGATTGATATTAAAAGTAAATTACACATATGCATAAATTACGTTTTAAAAGGGTAAATTAGCAATGCCTCGCACCTTATGACATTTCTTTGATTTGCCTCATTGACTTTCAATTTGGTTATGTGTTCCTTAATCTTTGAAAACATGTCAATTTGCCCCACCTCGTCAAATTTGTAACATTTTCTGCTAGTTCTACATTTAAATGGATGAGAAAAGCTCCCAACTTGACAGATTTGATGGCAGGGACAAATTGACACATTTTAAAAGATTGAGGCTCGTAACAAAATTGAAAGTACAAAGTACAAGGGCAAATTGAAACAATGAAGTAAATCTAAGGGCAATACACAAAGAAGAGTTCTTGCACACTGTCAAATTATCATGGGTAGAGACTAGAGACTAAGTATATTTGTTTTAGTTTAGGCTTCTAGGTGACCTCTGTGCCAGCCAATGACCAGTTAGTAATTTCATCTTTGACCTTTGTCTTTCTCTCTCCATAAAAATAGTCCACAGATGTTAACGTGACTGCGACTTAGTACTACAGTCTAGTGGTATTCACTTGTAAGTGAGAAGTCTTAGGTTCGATTCTCGCCAAAGACGAATTTGAACCACATTATTGTCAGCCTTTTGTAGC
Organism: Heteromeles arbutifolia; assembly: GCA_024362995.1. Lineage (NCBI taxonomy): Eukaryota > Viridiplantae > Streptophyta > Magnoliopsida > Rosales > Rosaceae > Heteromeles > Heteromeles arbutifolia. The sequence goes on from JANCRC010000003.1 coordinate 5,430,901, forward strand.
TCACCCCCTCCCTCTTAGTGTAGATAATATCGTTTGTTCAAAAAAAAAATGTTAACGTGACTTAATCATTACGTACAAATAAGAGAGGATTGGAGGATAGGGGGAGGATAGAGGAATTTAGAGGGGAGAAAATCTTACTCTAAAAACGTAAGCAGAAGGAGAAAAACAGTAAAACCTATTATTTATTAAATACCACTATTTAGAGAAATACTGAAATATCGCCAAATAATTGACTAAAATTTAGTAAAAGAAGAGGAGAAAATATGGTATAACGGAAGATTAACAAAATTTTAGACCATGAATTTATATCTTACATGTATTTTTTTTGGTCAAACATCTTACATGCATTTAGGTAACAACAAACTGCCAACTGTTAAAAAAGAAACAAACAGATCAACTGCCAACTATTTGTCTGAATTTTTTATTTGTTATCCACCAATTTTGGGCAAAGGCAAAATCTCTGACTTGATCTCTGGTTCTTGCTCTATTCAACAGGATTCACAAATGGCGTAATTAACGCTTGAGTGACAACCCCATAAACACCTAATACGCTCTTCCTTTCTCTTTCAGATTTCCTAATCATTCAATGGCGTCCTCTCGGCTTGAAAGTAGAACCCTTTCTTTTTCTCTTATGTCCTGCCTCTTCTTGGTTGCTGTGTTCACACCCCCTTCTTCTGCAGCCAGAACTCCACCTTCGGATTCTGGTAAAGTTTCGTTGGCTTTGTATTATGAGTCCCTCTGCCCCTACAGTGCCAACTTCATTGTGAATTACCTTGTCAAGCTCTTCGAAGACGACCTCATCTCCATTGTTGATCTCAAGCTTTCTCCTTGGGGTAATGCCAAGCTCAGAAGCAACGACACATTCACTTGCCAGGTCCTCTAATCCAACCTGTTTTCTTTTAAAAAAAAAAATATCCGGGGTTTAATCGTTGACTGGTCCTTTAAATGATGATTGTCCTTAATTTTTGGAACAAAGTAATTTGCCTAAACATTGTAACATGTGGGTTTTGTCTATTCTTTCTTAAGTTTTAATTTTCTGAGTGTTGCTATGGATTTCACTTGTGTTTCAAATTCAATTTGTTGACTTGGGATTTCTTTATGGTTGCAGCATGGTCCGTCTGAATGTTTATTGAACACTGTGGAAGCCTGTGCGATTGAGATCTGGCCTGCGCTGGTAAGCCTTGATCAAACTAGTTATAATCCTAACTAAGCATTTTTTTAGTATATTCCTGCAAAATATTTCATGGTGCAATGGTGTTTGTTATTCGAGTTTTTCTGGTCGATGGTGATTGTATGGTAATACAATGGTGGTTAAGTTAAACTGATAAATCATTTTAGAATTGTTTACTGAATTCTTTGTGACATTTCCTTAGATTCGTTGTGTAATTATTTTTCAATCTACTTGGATATTAGTGCTCGTACTATATAGGGTTGTCGGTTGGTTTTATAGAAATGTATCCAAATGTGAATGCCAGTTATGGACTTTTGCCAGACTTAACAGAAAGTAGTATTTAAGTTAGAAACGCTAATTCTGGTTCACTATCACTGTTGTGCAGAACGATCATTTTCCTTTCATTTATTGTGTCGAGAGTTTGGTTTATGAGCACAAGTATCCCCAGTGGGAGTCATGTTACGAGAAACTGGGCTTGGATTCAAAACCTATTGCTGAATGCTACAGCAGTGGACTTGGTAAAGAGGTTAGTTTTCTGTGCTTGTTGTATTCAGCTCATTAATTATTCACAGAATTCAAAAAGTTGCGACTTAAAACATGCCTTTGTAATGCATCTACATGCATATCTAATTGTATCTTAACAAGGATCGAACTTTATGTCTTCTCTCATGATGTTCTGCTGTATGAGTTTAAAAAGGTGATTCTTCAATTATATGAGTTGTATATTGCAGGCCGTGCAAAAGCGTAGTGTCCAAATATTGTCAGACTGTATGTGTTTCCTCCACTTGTATTACTGGATTATTAACTGTATGGTACGAATTGGGCGTGCAACTAGTACCTTAAATTTGTAGAACATTGAAAACCTGACCCTTCCCCAACTCTAATAGTTTGTGTTTTAGTGGCATATGGCCAAACTACATGAAACAAGTTGATTACACAGAGGAAGCATGTACACAAAGACAGCGTAGGTAGTAGAGGTGAAGGGCAGGATGCATCACGCTGTCAAACACTTTTTTTTTTTTAACATTTCACTGATTCTTGATCATGGTATTTTTGGAACAACCTCTGTTATTCTGTTGAGTAGGACGGTGCAAATTCTGCTTCTCGTTTTCTCGTTTGTTATGTGATTTTTATGAAAAAGGAACACAATATAAGTGGAATTATTCTCTGGCAGCTTGAACTACAGTATGCAGCTGAAACCAGTGCACTCCAGCCTCCGCATCAGTATGTGCCATGGGTAGTTGTGGATGGACAGCCACTTTATGAGGTTTGTTCCTTTCTCATAATCAGATTCCCAACGCTTTACGATTGCCACCAAGTTTGGTTATGCATATGTGTAGTTTTTATTCATTTAGACCATTGATGGACATTTGTCACTATCGTTCTATCATTGGGATCTTCAATTGCGTTCTTCTCCTGTTGCAGGACTACGAAAACTTCCTGAGCTATGTCTGCAATGCCTATAACGGTACCACTGCCCTCGAGGCCTGCAGTAAAATATCCCTCAATACCAGGAAAAGTTCCAAATCTACCCATTCCGTTGGCTGCGAGGGAAAGATGCCAGCAGTATTAGGAACAATAGGATCGACCATAAAATCGTGGATCCGTCAAATGAACCTGGCAATTTGGATGTAGACGTTCATGGTGTAATAGCTTGAAGTTCATGTAGCTTGTTCATATTTCCCATTTCCAGTGGAGTGCAGTTACTTTGTGAGTTTGTTGGTACTGAACTAAGACCCTTACCGTGCTGGGAATGTGTCTTTCTCATTACTGTGCTCAATAAGTATACAGGAACAGAAATATGTAGTGTAAATGAATTCTGTTTATTTAATTTAACAGCAATGCTATTCTTACCATATTTTTATACCATATTGATATATCACCTTATGTGACATCTAATGTGGACAATCACATCATTTAAATTAATCAGAATTAATTTAAAATAAAAACCATTTAATAAACGAATAATTAAAAAAAAAGTTGGAATTAAATGATGATTGTGGCATACGAGAAGTCTTCTCCTTTCAGGCACACCAGGTCCACGAGGGACGATTCAGTTTTGTTTTCTCAAAGGAAGATAAAAGGGTTTATGGATCTTGGTTTTGTTTTCTGATAGAGATTCAAACTTGGTTTCAATCATTCCTGGGCTGCAAAGATTGGGAAAGAAGGATGATAGCAGAGATGAGAGTTTTGATGAGTTTGCAATTACAAGGCCGTACCTTTCTGAAGCTTGGGAGGTCAGGGAGAAGAGGAAGATAGAGAAGCCATTGATGAATTGGAGGTTTCTTGCATTGGAGAATGAAATTGACTGGGCTTATACTGTTGCTTCTGCAGTTAGATGACGAACATTGTGGTTCTAAGATTTTTTGTACTTTTTTCTGGTTTGGATTTTGCTTCAATTTTTTTGACACTTTTTGTATACAGTAGATTTACCAGGTCAATCAATATTATTCTACAACTTGTAAATGTGAATAAAAAGTAGAAACATTTTCATGATCAGATTATGAATATTTGTGCTTAACTTCCTCTGCATTCTTCTTGAGCTATAAGCTCTGTTGCGGCAGGATTGCAAGATTGAATCTCGGAAGAAATTGGTTTCTGGGAAGGAAGGAGAAGACTCGTATGCCACAATCATCATTTAATTCCAGCTTTTTTTGTAATTATTGGTTTATTAAATAGTTTTTAATTTAAATGATGTGGTTGTCTACATCAGATACTACATAAGGTGGTATATAAATATGGTATAAAAACATGGTAACAATATCATTACTCTTAATTTAAATATATAATATAGTAAACTTTAGTATTGAAAAGCTTTGTAGGGGTAATTGATACTTTTGTATTATTAGCACATGACGTTATATGATGGTGTACAGATGTTATACAAGTCCGTTATCCAAGTCCTTGCTAGAAATCTAACGGTCATGGATTTCAGTCGCTATGGCCAATTCATTCCAGAATTTTGGCCCACCAACACTTCAAACTATTCTTTGCTTTACCTGTCTCAAGACAATTTGTTGAGTGAGACTTTTGAAGAACTTAAGTAGTTTGACGCTTATATTATCGGATTGTAAATCTAAATTACTAATATGAGTTGATTATTGCTTAGATGTGCCATGTATGGTGTCAGATTGATTATTGCTTAGGTACATGTATGGTGCAAATTAACAGTCTGACAACATAAGAATATGCTTGCAACTCACTATAAGTGAGGCAAGAGATAGTTACCATGTTAAAGGGGGGTGTGACTTCAATGCTTGCTACAGGTGTTTTAATTGTTAGATTTCATTTCCACTATTATTTAAAAAATTTATTTTCAATTTTATTCAGTTTTCATACTACTCAGTGCTACGTACCGAAATTCATTAAGTATCATGCTTTATTCTATTATACTGCTCAATGCCAAACACTTTTGTGATTTGGGCGGACTGAAGAACCCATTGGCTTTCATGGGCTAATCGCAATAGCGAAACACTCCCAACGTGCTTGCAAATTGGATTGGATTCCAAGGTGCTATATAAACCACGAGACTCCCCCAAACTGTGCTAAGCATGCGTTTACCAAAAAAAAAAAAAACAAGTTGTGCTAAGCATGCATAGTCAGTTTTCATATGGATAAACTTTGTTCCGGTCATACATTAATCGCCTAATATTTTCATTTCAGATGTTATAATATGAGTTAACAACATAATTCATACGTCACTTGGTCTTACTACCGGAGACGCAATGCTAAATGGTTATGTCATATCACATCCTAAGACCAAAAAAGAGTCTCACATTCCATGTAGCCCTCAATAATTTGTAATACAAACCCCTCAAATTTGGCAAAGACGTGTCTAATCCCATTTTTATCTTATGAGAAGTTATGATTTTGAACTAGTGGTCACTTCCAATCTTCCAAATATGAAGCAACAAGATTTAATCATTAAGAAACAATTGATAAGAACTACATCTCATCAAGTGGCCTCTACCACCATGTTTGGTAGGAAGGAAACGTGGAGGAATGAAAAGTTAAGGGACTGATTGGGAGTTTGATTTTTGATAGGGCTTGATTGCCAAGTACAAGAAAAAGAAGTGTCAAGGAAGGAGATACTCTTTTGGTTTTGGGTCTACAAACTCGATTCCTCCAATAAACATTCAGTAAAAATTTCAATCAGTTGTAATACTCTCAAGGACAGTTTGATAACTATCGTTTTCAGTTTCTAATTGTTGTTTTCATTTTTTTTTAAATTGAAAAACTCATTTGGTAACTACGTACTTCTTTTCAACAAAATGAAAATTGAAAACCAAAAAATAGAAAACTACTTTCTTTGAGTTTTCAAAATTTGGTTTTCAATTTTCAGTTTTTCATTTTCTTTCAAAAACTAAAAACTAAACACTAAAAATGAAAAACGGCCCCTCATTTAACATGATTGTCGGCACTAGGGTGGACTTAACCAATCCATATTTCTCCTGTTCAAGACAGCATCTCCTTTTCGGAGAGATTCTTACATACAATCGAAATATATTTCTTCGTATCTGTAACTCTCATTACGTGAAATCCTCAGTAAACTTAAAGCAAAATCAAAATCTCCGTGGGATTTCCCAGTTACATACAATACAAATCTCTCCGATCTTCCTCGAGAATCTGGTGCTAAGGACTCCGGACTACAAAAGTTTCAGTCTATCAAGAAACATCATATAGTTACCCTAACCCATCAAGTGAATGAATGGTCAATGATGATACATTCATCCAAAATAACGTAGAGCCACGCAATTTAACACTCTGTAATTTGCTCCTTTAATTTGTCTTGTACTGCACGGGTCAGACCCTTGTGGTACTCACTAGGGTCCATGACTCCAAAGCAAAACCACTTAGTCCAACACTTACCACCCCATGTCCTACCACATTGATTTCCTTGTTCTCTAAGTTATAGCAACGACGCAACTTAAACTTTGCTTGTTGGACTAGCTTTGTGCAAATGAGAGGACTGCCACGGCCCCATGACCACAGTCGCCCATTCGTGCGTGAGTGATTTTAGCCCTATATGAACATGTGACTCAAATACATCTACGGTTAAAAACTAATCACTCATTCACGCGCAATTGAAACAAGCATTTTCCTTTTTCTATGTCTGTTTCGGGAAGCATCCAAGGCTGAGAGCGATTGGATACTGTCTGTGAAGAAATCTACGCTTCATATATCCTGTCGGAGACTCAAACTACAGTTTGTCAAAAACGTCGGGAGGGACCCATGCATATACACATATGTGCATAAATCAGTATATATCACTATAGGGTCGTATCTTTGCACATTATTATTCTTCTTCTACTGCCATTGGCTTTTTCTGCGCGTTAGGCACCCTGCAGCTAATGCGTGATTGCAAAGGGACACCACCCACTGTTTTCCCAATTCCTTCAGAGTAAAAGGCCCAACTCAGCTACTCTGTACAAAAGAAAGCACCACCATTTGACAAAGCTTTTGCCCTTCGGTCAATATTTTCCCTCCAAACAAGTTAGAAGCAAACATCATTCTTTTCATTCTTCCCTTTTTCACATTATAAACTATGAATTACGATGAATATTGGTGTTTAATCTATGTCAAGGATAGCGTTTGGTCACATATGCATACAACGTTTCTCTCACAATTATTCATCACGTAATCGGCAAATTTAGCAAAAGATGATTGGAAAGTATGCCTTGTATATTTACCAGTATTATGCAATTATTTTACCCTACCGACTCAAGTAAAAGGAGGAACAAGAAAAAAGAAAAGTAAATCCCTAATATTTTCTTTTTAAACTTGTTGCATTGGATTATTTTATTCCAGTTTTTGTGATTAGATTTGTGTACAGTGTTTGTGATTAGATTAACCCTACTTTATTTAAAGAAAGTTTAACCCCTATTTGTTTAAATCATGCATTGGATGATAGTTTAATGCTATGAGTAACTTTTTGGTATATTCTGGACATGGTTACATAACGTTACTCCATTTCATCATAATACGTGTATTTAGTTAATTATTAGCTTGCTCCTTACATGTTAATTAACTTTAATATTATGTTAGCTTGCACTTTTCTTTTCTTTTTTCAGACTATTAACCGTGAGAATGTGAAGGACAAAGTCCCACATCGGTGATAGATCAAACCTTACAAGAGTTGATAAGGAATTTGGCTACTCCTCATATTATACTAGAAGGAGATAAATACTGTGGATGCAAATTTCCGCCTTCTTCTTCTTGGACAAAATTGCACCTACAAAACAATTAACACCTTAGGTCAAGGTCAAGAGCCTCACGCGCCCACGATGAATGGGGTGGGGCTTTGGCCGAAGAACCTCCAATGCCAAAGTTAGAATTTAGAGAGAAAAGTGTTTAAAGAATTTTTGGGAGTTTTGCAAGAGTGTGGACTTAGCTTTTTAGAAGAAATAGGGTCATATATATAGGGAATGGGGTGGCCCGCCCTTAGAGGATTTTGTGTGAAAATGGTGATTAATTTGGTGATTAATGGATTAATTAGCCTAATTAATCCAATTTATATGGAAGGTTTTGAAGGTTATGGAATGAGGACGGATGAGACAAATTTGAACTTGTTACCTATTTTGGGTACTCCTGATTTGGTTGATGGATGATTCTCCACTGCTCGCGTGTAGGAGACTCGATGTGCCTCGAGGGTAAATTTGTCATCTTCACCCAAAAATCCACGTGTCACCTCTTGTATATTTTTTGCTCCACAAATGCCCCCACACCTGTTGGGCTGCTCGCAGAAAAGGGCAGCAGGTGTAGAGATCTTCTTGTTTTAGGAAACTTAGGACTGCTTCCTATTTTGATGTAGACTCCCTCTTTAATATGAAATTAGATCCTTCTAGGAAAGGGAAATAAATTCCTCTCAAAGTCTATTTAAGTCCACCTTAAGTGGGTTGTTAAATCAACTTTGAAGAGCGATTTATTCTACCCTACAAGAGAGAGAAAGCTTGGAGGATATTTATTCCCTCTCCTCTAGCAATCTTCTACATCTTGCCCGTGCAAAATATCGTCTTTCGTTGCTTGCTTCGTCTTCTCTGCGCCGCACGGATGTAAGAAAAATTCAATTTTCTTTGTCTTCTTCTTGGATAGTGCTGTCGCAAGGCAGTCGTCGGGGTGGTGCAGCAAGTCGGATGGCAGGGGCCAGGAGTCGGCTCGGCATGGGTCGATTAGGTGTTGTAGTAAGGACCACTGCTTGTGTTGCTCGGCTTGATTGAAGCCAAGGATTGGCTCGGCATGGACCAATGAAGTGGCGTGGCATGGGCAATGGTTTGGGCTGCTTGCCCAAAATGAGGAAACTGCTTGAGTTTGATTTCTCAGCTGCCGAAGATAGAGCTGACAAGGATAGAACTGCCAAGATCGGAACTGCTAAAGATGAAGTGTCGGATGAGCGAACTGTTGAGTGCAAAAGTGGCTACTGCCCCCTGACCATTTGCTTCTTAGTTGATCTTCTAGCATTCGATCTTTTGAGCTATGTGGCATTCTCACACTAGAGAACTTACCCAGATGGGTGTCGGGAATTAGTTTACCCTCTCGTATTGGAGAGCAATTGGTTTACCCTCTCGCACTGGAGAGCAATTGGTTTATCCCCTCGCACTGAAGAGCATACCTATATGGGTGTCGGGGGATTGGTTTACCCTCTCGCACTGGAGAGTAATTAGTTTATCATCTCGCACTGGAGAGCAGACCTATATGGGTGTCGGGGGATTGGTTTACCCAGCAGACCCATATGAGTGTCGAGGGATTGGTTTACCCTCTTGCACTGGAGAGCAATTAGTTTATCATCTCGCACTGGAAAGCAAACCCATATAGGGTTTTGAGCAGTTGTTGTAGACAGCAGTTGAGCCAGGCTTATGAACAACTTCTTGAATCTTCATTGAAAATAAAGAAATAAATCAATTGTGTTGGAAGGTAGAAACTGCATAACAAACTGAATAATCCTCGGCTTGCGAGGCCTTGTTCGTCGAGTTGCTTGGGACTTCGAACTTATTTGGAAAAGCCCTAACGGGGTTCAGGGGGTGGTGGAAGCTTCCCCTGCTTGTGTAGGCCGTTTCATTGACTTGTCAAGATATTCATTGCACCGGCCCTCATTTGTCAGCTTCTCAAGGTACTGCTTCCACTTCAGGCAGCAATTGGTAGTATGGCCCGGTCTTTGATAAAACGCGCAATACTTTGTATGATCTAGCCTGGTAAGATCGCCTTTTATGGGTGGCGGCAGTTCGAACCAAGGTTCATTCTTGAGCTTACGGAGAATTTGGCCGATTGGAACTGTGAACTTAGTGAATGTTTTGGCTGCTGAGTATTCTCTGGTCGGGGAACATTCAATGTGCATCTTTTCCAACTCATTTTCGTTAGACTGCTTGGCCTCATCCCATAGTGCATGTTTTTCCACCAAAGCATACGAAGCTGCTAGAGTCAGTTCTTTTCCCACGATCAGTTTTCTAAATAAAGGGTGTTCGGTGGGAAGCCCATTTCTGAATGCTGACGTTGCTATGTCCTCATTGCAGCCAACAATCTTGGCCTTCTCCGCTTTGAACCTTTTGACATAATCGCGATTTGTCTCCCAAGGGTCTTTTATGATGCTGAAGAGATGGTCGGATGTCCTCTTGATTGAGTGGTTAGACGAATACTCCTTAGTGAAAATAAAGGAAAGTTCGTTGAAACTTCGGATTGACTACGGCGGTAGAGTGTGAAACCAGTCTTGCGCCTCGCCTTGTAGAGTTGTGGCAAAAATTTTGCACATAAGCGCATTATTGTTCCTGTAGAGGATCATAGTACTGCAGTAATGCTTCAGATGTTGATCTAGATCTTTGTCTCCCTTATACGGAGTGAAGTGAGGCATAGTGAACCCACGAGGTGGATCTGTACGCTCGATCTCATTCGTGAATGGTGACATGCTTATGTTGGTCATGTCTCGTCGAAGCGCATCGTTAGCATCCTCATCATGTTGGAAATTGCGCAATCGTTCAGTTAGGAGCCTATCAACTTCTTCTTGAATTTGCCTCCCCTGGGGCAGTAGAACTTTCGGCTGCCCCCGGTCGTGACATGTGGGTTTGGGCCATTCTTCCCTATGCTTAACTTGTCTATGTCACGGCTGCGGTGCATGTGGCATGTACCTGGCAGGCGAACGGGCTGCTCGCAGGCTGTCGGTTGAACTTGAGTCGGATTGAGCGACTGCTTCTCTCCGTCTGCTGTGCTGCCTACTCCGATGTGAGGTGGAGAATGCTCCTTGCAAGCTTAGTTGTGAATGAACATTTTGCCTGGAATGTTGTCCATGTTGATAATCGGAATGTGACCTCAACCGTGAACGTATACTCGTCCGTGGGCTTGATCGGGAATGCACGCTCATCCGCACGCTAAGACAAGAGTATACGCTATCCCAAGGACCCAGGCGGGAACGTAAACTACCAGAACGCTCGGAACGTGGCTGGTTGAGAGGTTGTTTGCCGAGACGTTGGTGGAAAGGTTCGTCTGCCCTTGTCCTACTTCGGGACACCTCGTCCTGGGCACGTTAGATCTCGGTGCGTTGCAAGAGTTGATTCACCAAGGTTGTCTATTGTGCAAGGTTACTTGTCAACTCTATGACTTGTCGAGACAAGTGTTGTTCGCCATTTGGATTGGAAAAGCTTAGAAGGAATGTGCCTCCTCCGGGTGCAAGATTTGAATTGGGAAATGTCAAATCCGTAGAGAAATATGGTGAAAATGCCCCCGGCTCGATGGTTGCTCCAGATGGTTGAGATATTCTTGGGCCAACTTGAGCTGCTTGGGAAACCATGGGAGCAGGCAGGGTTGCGGGAGTAGGTAGAGTGCGAAAACAGGCTGCTCGGCGTGTGATGCACGCGGGTGCGAGGCTTGGGCTCAGCTTGGCAACGCATTGGGCTCTCGTTAGGCATTGAGTAACATAGCTTGGGCCGTGGTGATGGAGTCATGGACCTCGCAGTGGGTGATTGCCGTAGTGGCCACCGCGGTGGTTGCCGTGGTGGAGCCTTGTGGAGGTGGTGCCGCTCCCCCTAAGATCACATTTAGTCTCGTTGATCGCCGCGGCCCCATTTCTTGAATATTGGAATTTTCACTTGTGGAATTTTCTAAATTTCTAGCCATTGTATTTCTCTTTCACATTTTATCAAAGAATCTTTGCAAATAAAAAATTCTAATAATAAGAACGTATGAAAAATTCAAGTGGACTAGAAAATAGAGAAAAAACCTTTGTATGCGAGAGTCTTCTACGAGTATGGATCTCAACTCTCAATGAAAGCACCAATTTGTGGATGCAAATTTCCGCCTTCTTTTTCTTGAACAAAATTGCACCTACAAAACAATTAACACCTTAGGTCAAGGCCAAGAGCCTCACGCGCCCATGATGAATTGGGGGGGGGGGGCTTTGGCCGAAGAACCTCCGATGCCAAAGTTAAAATTTAGAGAGAAAAATGTTTAGAGAATTTCTGGGAGTTTTGCAAGAGTGTGGACTTAGCTTTTTAGAAGAAATAGGGTCATATATATAGGGAATGGGGTGGCCGGCCCTTAGAGGATTTTGTGTGAAAGTGGTGATTAATTTGGTGATTAATGGATTACTTAGGAATTAATCCATTAATTAGCCTAATTAATCCAATTTATATGGAATGTTTTGAAGGTTATGGAATGAGGATGGATGAGACAAACTTGAACTTGTTACCTATTTTGGGTACTCCTGATTTGGTTGATGGATAATTCTCCACTGCTCACGTGTAGGAGACCCAGTGTGCCTCGAGGGTAAATTTGTCATCTTCACCCAAAAATCCACGTGTCGCCTCTTGTTTATTTTTGGCTCTACAAATACCACATCTTATTTTCTGGATACAAAGAAATTAGTGAAAAGTATTAGGAATTTAGGATGAATAGCTGGAGGGGAAACATGTGTTACATTTGCTGTAGTTGTTGGTTAAGTAAAGATTAACACCACAAGATTGAAAATAAAAGTGAATATATGAAAACCCCTGAATAATACAAGAAGCGAATAGATTATGATTTTTGAAATTCTTAGAAAAAATATGCATAATTCATTGGTTTTAAGTTATTTATAAGGATTTATGTGTGGATGCGATCCTTCAAATACTTAAAGATTTTTTTTCTGTTCCATGACCATTAAAAAACAAAGGTCCTGTTATGATACTGGAGTCACCAGACAAAGATTAAGTACGCCGTAATAGATAAACAAATTCTAATTAAATTTACACAATTTCATGTCGAGTGCAAAGGATCAGACAAATCCCCTAGCATGGTGTGTAAGATCATCTATCTAATTCCACCGTCTGCATTACGAAATTGTATAAGTTGAAATTAACTTTTCTAATATAATAAATAAATACTCATTATTTATAATTAAGTTATAATAAACTTAAACTATTGCACACTACTTGCATATCAAGTTATCAACATCTACATTTGCATGTCAACATCGATATTTCCAGTATGATGTTCATATGTTTACACAATAAAACGGTCTCAGAGGGTAAAGACATCAAACAAAGTAATCGACACAGTTTTCTTTGGGATTTTAGAAAGGAATTAACTCATATTGTACATGAATAAATTTATGCGTATAAATCTTTCCCACACACACATGTATGCACACTAAAAAGATATTACTAAACTTTTACTCATTAATTTTATGCACTTATTTGGAGTGCACTCCTCCAAATGAGTGCCAGAAGCTCTCCGAAAAATGATAAATACTACAATGTCTGTAATGCCCTGAATATTTTAGAAATGATGTAAATATTCATTTTATTGTTTATGTGGAGAAAAATAAAAAATAGATCGATTTATGGTTATGAAATTTATGAAATTCGAATGGGGAAAATGTGAAATCCCGATTCCGGATTTTATTATTATGTATGTCGTATAATTTTGCGTTAAGTGAAAAAGATGAAAATGCCCCTAGTTGGTTTAACGTAATTATACGAGGATGTATTTTATACTCATATATATTAAATTATTTCTTGATAAATTTTGGATAGAGCTCGGTCCTACGAGTGCGTAGGCGAAAACCGTTCGTGAAACGGAGCTATAGTGAAGGTGTTATTAACATTTAAAGTTAAGGACATTTTGGTAATTTCCCTTCATTCTAGAAGGCTTTAGATTTTCTGGAGCAATGAGATGTGCCACGTGTGTGGCTGGGATGAAAGGAAAAGAAAAGAAATGAGAGAAATGAACGGCTGTGATTGAAAAGAAAGGAAAGAAAAGGGAGGGACATGAATCAATCAACAAGAAGGAAACGAGGGAAAGGAGAGAAGGAAGAAAAAAATAAAATTTGGGGGGGGGGGGGGGAGGGGGTATGGGTGTTCTTCTCGACCCGACCCGGCGACATGCAAACCCGATGCCATTCACGGCGTTTCACAGTGAATCGAGGCAAAATTGCCACCTGGAAACAACTCCCTAGTCTTCCCTCTTCCATTTCCACCCAAAATTAGAAGGAGTTTGGTGGTAGTTTTGGGGAAAAACGGGTGGTGATCCGTGTGGGTGTACGGCGGCAATCCGCAATTCTTGAAGCTAACTCAGCCAATCACCACCACCAATAGACTCTCCTCAACCTCATGAACAAAGCCCAAGCAGTGGCTAGGGCGTCGGAGTTGGTTTTGAGGTCGAATTGGACTTCGGTCCAGGTATGAAAGTTTTTCCTCTCATTGAAATCTAGTTGCCTGTAAAATTTGGTAATTTTTGGAGTTCGTCGGAAAACTGGGTTTCCGTTCACAGGAAAACTGGGTTTCCGTTCACCGGAAACCACCACCGGCGGCGGCGTGTGCGGTGGAGCGTGGCCAGTGGGCCAGTGCTGCCTTTTCATGCAAATTTTGATATTTTAAATCCGTAATTGGTACCCATTTGATGTGATTCAATTATGAAAGCTAATGTTGAATATTTCTGTTACTAGAAAATTTCGAAAATGGATAAAAGAATGAATGTGAACTACGAAAGGCTTGATCCCGTTCAAGGGTACGTAGGCAGTCTAACGGGAGTTAGATGCAGCCTTAAAATAACCGAGATTAATCTTTTGTTGAAAATTTGTCTAAGAAAAGGAATTGGGTGATTAATTTAAAAAATTAACCTTATGTTTTTGGTGAATAAATTGGGTTATAGATTTTGTGAGTAACTAAGAATTAAATAAAAGAATTGTGATAAATGGTAGTAAATAAACAAGAGTTTAATTTGGGCCTATCATAGTAACTATATTCTGAAATAAATTTTTCGGGTCGGGGCGTTACAATGTCAAATTATGATTTGATATTTAATTTTTATTTGGAAGATATCTACTCATTTTAACAAAAATTAACTCGAAAGTGGTGGGTTGTCATAGTAGGGTCTTCTTTTCCAATCTATTGTTTTCAGGGTTCTAATCGTTTCTCCACACTTTACTTAAGTTTAAAAGTAATGGTATCGGTTACAAAAAATAAAAACAAAGGTTTTACTCCAATAAGGGATATAAGAACTTACAAGAAGGTATATGTAATGACATTCTTATGGTGATCTTAAAGTAAGGATTCAATTTGAGGACCATATATATTGACTTCCATATCTGAATGAGGTTGAATGACCTATCTTATGAGTGTCACTTGGGTCATTTGTGTGAAAAACATTAAAAGAGAAATGATACGTCTTAAAATGAAATTCTTCATTGACTCTCTATCATCTCGTAATTTAAAAAAAAAATAAGTATTTTTCTTATTAAAATACCTTCTATACTATATGCATTAATTTGATCATAATTAAGCATTGCTGACATTTGAAGGGTGCTGCTTTGTGTTGAATAAAATATTAAACATCCAACAAGATAAAGAAAGTGGGAATTTAAAGGCTTAAAGCTGCCACACTAGATCCAATAAGTATATCTAATGTGGCGATTCTCTTCTAGAATACGATAACGTCATCCAACTTCATATAACCTGTAATTAACCTCCGTGGGTCACGTTATTATCACGTAATGCTAAGAAGATTATTTATTATTGTTTAAAAAAAGAAGATTGTTTATTTAAATTATATTTTATAAATTATAGAATGTAATAATTAGTAATTAAATTATTATTTAAGTGTTAATTAATGTGTTTATTTTTTATTACCAACATATCAAATAATTCATAAGTATGATCTAAAAAGTAATCTACTTAGCATTACTCTATACTTTAATACTTCTCTATTTTCATTGTTTCTTGCTCTTGTTAATCAAACTTGTTAATTATATCCCTACACAAAATATGGTTTATCCTCTACCTACTTTTTCAAGGCTCATCTCACATCTCATCCTGTATTATTTTCTTTATTTTTTTTAGTCCCTCGGTCACTAACCTTATTGGTTGGCCCTCATGGTAGCTACGATATTCCTTTAAAAATTTCTAATCACTATTTTACAATTTTTGTATCAACATGGGGTAGCTCCAATCACATTATTAAATGTTGGCATAATATTTTTCCAGATTAAGGAGTTCTATTATTTAGGTTCAATCAACGGTGTAAAATGTTGAGAAAAAAAAAAATCACTCAAAAAAGAGCTGGTAATTCGAATTTGTTAGATCTTTCAACGTCAAAAGGAGATATCAACCAGTTAGAACCTCATCATCTTGGTTCAGTTCGTGAAATATCCTACATTGGCAGATGAGGGAGAAAATAAGAGTTTAAATGTCCTAATTCCACTTTAACTCATACCGAGAGATTTTGTAATAAAACTTCACACTTGTTGAACTGTGCATGGAAAAATCAATAATTTGAAGACAAAGTATTGTTATAAGTAGGTTTGGCCTACCTTTCTGATAATTTTGGCAAAAATAAATTTTACCCACATCCTTGCGTGAGATTTATCATCATCAGTCAACAAATCAAATTCTTTGTACCAAACTCTTGTCAAACTACTTAAATAGAATTTCTACAAGCATTTTTTGTCTGTATGTGCGGAATCGTATGGTATTTTGCTGTTTGTTGTGATTGCATATATCAGTATCAAATTATTAGCCCATAGAAAGTCCTAGTATACATTGCCAGAATGCAATCTTTACCGACTTAGAAGCAAGCTATTCTTTTTGCACTATACTAATTGCCAAGGGACATCACTTCCACTCTAACATCCTAATATATATAGCAATCCTTGTTCTAAAAAATTTCACATATGCGTTAGACGGCTAGTCACTACCACACGATTAATCTTTAGGTATTTAAAAATTAAAAAATAGCACATAGACCTGTCTAGGCGCCCGTCTAGGTCGCGACTCTCACTTAGACAGAAAATAGTTAGATAACTTTCATTTTGCATGTGATTTTTTTAATAAATTGTAAAAGTCTTGTTGAATACTTGAGGGAACACTCCTTATATGCTTGTTCTCAATGTTTTAAGTATGTTCTAATACTTTATAATCTATATGTCATTCTATTTACAATTATGTATTATTTTAAATATAAATAGATATTTATTAACATGTTATATAATAAATTTAATTAATAAATAAATAAACTGCCTAGAAGCTTAGGCATTAGGCTCCTGTCCGACTAGCGCACAACCTCTTTAGAACCTTGATTACAATCATCAGGAAGCTATATGAATCAGAAGAAAATTATGTATTTTTTACAATTCATTCTTGAAGGTTCTTCTTTATGTTATTTTATTTTTTTGTAATAAAGAAAACCCTAGCGATTCACTTCCTCATCGGACACAGAGTCTTACGTAAACCTTCAATATGTGCCGTTGTCCATATTGAAAACAAAGTCTTGAGGTATATATCCAATATTGTTTAACTTTAGAGGTTTGAAATATATGAGTGTTTTTTTCATCTTGAGTTTACCGCTTATCTTATGCTCATTATTTTTCGATTAAATGTTATTGGAGTCATGTTTATGTCCTTCCTAAAAATTTTCATATTACCATATGGCCCCTAACTTTAATTATTTCTTTTTCATTTTATGTCTCCGTAGAGCATCCAAGGACATCTAGTATGCCTTCATATCATGAAGATTGTAGCAGCGTACTGCATGTGATATGAACATATGTTGACCCGCCAAACAATAAAAGTTCATGTAAATACACGGTGCTGCAAATTGGTGCATGCTATGACAACATCCCACGTGTTACCGTATTGTCCGTATAGTTTTAGTGCCTACCGTACAAAACAAGGGCATGTGGGTACCCTTGCTTTTGGAAAAAATACCCAATCTATAAACTTTCATCAAGAAGTTAACTACATATTCCTTGCGTTGCAATCAATTACGATACGCGGACAATGTTGAAGGGAGAAAATAAGGGTTAATTATATTTCACACCCTTTAAATTTGAGGTGATTATTAAAATGAGCTTTGAATTTTTTTTCATTTTGCATTATAAGGTATTAAAATTTAATTGGTTGATTGATTTTTTATTATTCCTTAAATTGATAACACAATGAGCTTGAGACTCTTATTTGGGCTAATGGGTATTGCCACGTTTACACTATATTGATAGAAAACTCATAAATTTAGTGGAGGATTAGATGCTCAAAAAGACTATAAATTGATACAATTTTAAAACTTCAGGATGTAATGTGGGAAAAATAGAACCTAATGACGAATTTTGAAAAAAAAACCTTAAACCTAGAGAGTGTAAAATGTACTTAGCCATTAAAATAATAAAAACGCCTAAGATATCGAATTGAATGAAGTAAAAGTTTCACCCTAAAATTAATTGGCAACAACGACGGGCAGCAACTCCTTATTAACTTTTTGGGTAAATTACAAAAAACTACCTCAACTATTGGTGTCACGACACTTTCATACCTCATCTTTTGAAGTTGACAATGTCATACCTCATTTTACGAATTTGTGCCAATGTTATACCTTCCGTTAATTGGCCGTGAATTTTTCAGTTAAATGCTGACGTGGCTTGATCCGGAACCCCTTTTTTATTAAAAAATTATTAAAAAAAAAAAAAATCATTTAATATTTTTTTAAACATTAAAATAATAAAAAAAAGTTATTAAAAAAAAAAAAAAAACCAAAACAGCCGTCCCCTTCCCCCCTTCTCTCTCTTTTCCCCATCTCCATCTTTCTATCCCCTGCAACTGCAACCCAGAAAAAAGAAGAGAGAAAGAAAAAAAAACCAATTTGTCTTCCCCCTCCGCACCCCCCCTCCACTCTCCGCACCTAACCTCCCCACCTTCGCACCCAACCTTGCACCCACTACCCGAAACCTAAAAAAAACCCAGATCCCGGTGGAATAGGGAAACCTTCGGCAGGCCGATTTCTAAGGTTGAGAACCTGGGCGCAGAGAAAATGGGAGGAATGGGTGTGGAGGGAAGATGGTGGGGGGGGAGACAGACGAACTGGGTTTCCTTTTTTTTTTTTTTTTTCCTCTCTTCTTCTTCTTCTTCTTCTTCTTCTTCTGCAGGTGGGGCGGGGGCGGGGGCGGGTAGGGGGCGGGTAGGGGGGCGCAGACAAACTGGGTGTTCTCTTTTTTTTTCTTTTTTTTTCTTCTCTCTTCTTCTTCTTCTGCAGGTGGGGTGGGGGTGGGGGTGGGGGTGGGGGTGGGGGCAAGTGGGGGGGGGGGGGGACAAACTGGGTGTTCTCTTTTTTTTTTTTTTTTTTTCTTTCTTTCTTCTCTCTTCTTCTTCTTCTTCTTCTTCTTCTACAGGTTGGGTGGGTGAGAGTGGGGGTGGGGGCGGGGCGGGGCGGACAAACTGGGTGTTTCTTTTTCTTTTTTTTTTTTCTTTCTTCTTCTTCTTTTTCCTCCTCTTCCTCTCTTCCTCCTTCTTCTTCCTTTTTCTTCTTATTTCTGGGTTGGGTTGCAGGAAGATGGGGACAGAAGGAGGAGGAACGAACTGAACTGAGGGTTTTCTTTTTATTTTTTATTTTTTATTTTTTATTATTTTAATATTTAAAAAATATTAAATAAATTTTTTTAATAATAAATTATTGATTTTTTAATAAAAAATGGGTCCCGAATCAAGCCACGTCAGCATTTAACTGAAAAATTCACGGCCAATTAACGGAAGGTATAACATTGGCACAAATTCGTAAGATGAGGTATGACATTGTCAACTTTAAAAGATGAGGTATGAAAGTGTCGTGACACCAATAGTTGAGGTAGTTTTTTGTCATTTACCCTAACTTTTTTAAGGCTTCTTATTTTTTTGATTGATGACATTTTGCAAATCCCTTACACGTATAGCACACACAAGCCAAATACATGAAGAATACTATTAATGCTCAAAATTTGCGAGTCAAATCCAGACATATCTTAGTGGACTCACAAACTATAAGTGAAACAATCAAAAGTCTCAAACCCTAGATTAGGCTTAAGATATGGACTGAAATGAAAAGGATACAAATATAAGTGGTTCACCCTTTACATCCACTGTGGAGCATCAAATTCTATTAATTGCACGTAAAAATAGCGATGGTAAAATACATATGTTTTTCTCTCAAACATAGTCCGACCCCTATTACTGGGGCCTTTACCCCTTTATATAGGCCTTTAGGTACCGTTTGGTACGCGGACGGGACGAAACGGGACGAGACGGGACGGGACGGGACAGGACGGGACAGAATAGTGGTTCCATGTTATGTTTGGTACGCACAGGACAGAACGGGAGAGTTGTTCCGTTCTGCATTTGGTAAGCGCAGGACGGAACGAAACCAAAATATTAAAATGACTAACTTACCCCTGCAAAACCAATCGACCCACCGTCTTTCTCCTCCACTCCCCCTCCCTCATCTTCTCTCTGCTTCCTTCCAACCAAGGTACTCTTTCTCTCTCTTTCTTGACACTCATACATACATTTCTAACTCAATTTTGTGATTTGAATTTGAAATTAGCGCTCAGGCTTGCTCCGTACAATGTTCCTTCGCGGCCGTATGCTTCAATTTCATCCAAAGCATCTGCCGCAGATTTCACAGACGAAGCTCACTCCGCGGACTCAACCCTAGAACCGCTGGAGAACCCGACTCAGGAACGCCGCCACGAGTCTACGCACCAAATCGGCGGTCGGTGGTTCCCGTATCTGGACAAGTTCAGCTGTGGTGAAGGTGATTTTCTCAACAGCGGTGAGGTGCTTGAAGCGGTGGATCCGTACATAGGATGTGAGGAAGGAGAAGTTTAGGAAAGTGGTGAAGAATCGGAGCTACGGGGTGTGTCTGGTGGTTGAAGGATTGAGAGATTTCGGCAATGTATCGGCGGCGCTTCGATCTGCAGATGCGCTCGGGTTTCAGTCGGTTCATGTGGTATCCTGCGACTCCAAAAGGTGCAACGGCATTTGACGTGAAAGGGGTCTAGTTTTGGGTTAAAGTTTTGAAAAAAAACCTGGAACAGAGATGCAGAGCAAAGTTCACGGAGAGGCTACACGTTCACAGCGGCAGAGATAAGAGATGCAGGGATGAACGTTCACAGCGGCAGAGAGAAGAGAAATGATAGTTTTAGGGTTTGTTGGATGATATAGATGGTGTAAATATTGAAAAAGCTAAGGGGTATTTTTGTCTTAAATTTTATGATTTTTGTGTTTCACGGGATGGAAAAAACCGTTCCAGGGGGGGAGGAGGAACCAAAATCTAACCCATTTTCGTTCCGGGGGACGCGCGTTCCACATAATTTTAACGTACCAAACATGGGACGGAACGCGTCCGTCCCGTCCCATCCCACGTACCAAACGCACCCTTAGCGAACCCTTGTTCCTTGGGTTCCTCCCATCGAGCAGTTATTGCGCCTCTGTGTGTAGGTGAACTCACTGACACCTTTACACTACCAGTTCAACATTCGGCGGTGAAGTGATGGGTGTCTAATTAGATGCACACCTTTCGAGAGAAAGTAGACAATTTCTCTCAGGCTGTTTTGATTACTCAACCAGATCTTGCCGAGCCACTTTCTGACACATCCCGGCCCGAGGCGGATCACTTCCCGGGCCCGCTCCACCACCGTAGCACGATATTGTCCGCTTTGGGCTTACCATTCCCTCACGGTTTTGTTTCTGGGAACTCACGAGCAACTTCCCAGTGGGTCACCCATCATTGGAGTGTTCTAGCCCCCTTCTCGCTTAACTTCGGAGTTCCTACGGAACCCAAAGCCAGTGAGCTCCCAAAATGCCTCGTGCTAAGTAGGGATGAGAATATACATTTAAGGATCAATCCCCTAGGCGATGTGGGATGTCACAATCTACCCCCCTTAGGGGCCCGACGTCCTCGTCAGCACACACTCGGCCAGGGTTAGGCTCTGATACCAATTGTCATATCCCTGTCCGAGCGCAGCCACCTCTCGGGCTCGACTCCACCGTAGCACGATATTGTCCGCTTTGGGCCTTCCCCACGCCCTCACGGTTTTGTTTCTGGGAACTCACACGAGAACTTCCCGGCGGGTCACCCATCATGGGAGTGCTCTAGCCCCTTTCTCGCTTAACTTCGGAGTTCCTACGGAACCCGAAGCCAGTGAGCTCCCAAAAGGCCTCGTGCTAAGTAGGGATGAGAATATACATTTAAGGATCAATCCCCTAGGCGATGTGGGATGTCACACTTTCCTAACCCGTTTTTTGTCCTAACTTGGGTCTTTCGCTACTGACTTTTAGTCGTCAACTGTCAGAGCTGCCCACGTACTATAACGTTATCAGTCCGCCCACATGCCAGTACTTTATGTAACCTAGTCGAGCCGAGCCTTTGGCAGTCGACTATAGTGCTCGACAAAATCCCTTTCTATCCCCGTGGGCCTTTGGGGTCTTCCTTTCATCTTTGAGACTTGGTCTTCTCATTTCCCTGGGCCTTAGCTGGGCCTTCTCTTGGCCTGCATTGTTCTTAGGGATCGGAAATGACTCTGTATTAACAAATACATATTGAATGACGCGGAAGGTGTGTGGTCGTTTAAGTTTTAGATGTAAGCTAATTTGTTTTGATATCATGAAAAAGTTGAAATTCCACCCAACTATTCTACATTATAGAAAGAATGATCTTACTAAGCCCTTGTAAGATTTCTTAATCTTTTGGCGAGAGACATTTCTTCATTTCATCAACGGAACCCTTATGACATCAAAAGATATATCTCAAATAATCGTATTTATATATGGTATCGACATAAATACGTATACTATACAGTACTGCCGACTGCCTTAGTAGTGACGGACAAGACCATTCGGTGGAGCCTGCAGGTGCTTAAAAAACATCACCCTCCCATGCCATGCCAAGCCAATTGCCCTCCCTCTCAGTCTCTGTCGGACCCTCACCTCTCTCTCTCTCTCTCTCTCTCTCTAAATAAAAAGACCGAGAAAGGACCATATGATGAATGATATGATGCCAATAGGTATACCAATAAAATAAAAAAGAAATGCATCAGAAACTTGCAAATGCCAAGAGGGTTTTCTCTTTCTACAATCGAATTCTTGTGAACATTTCTCCTTTTGCACTTAAATTCCGCTCAGAATTCTCTGCCCCCACGTGCTGTAGCATATACATGGCATTCAAATACACTTCTCGATCGAAACAAAGAGAGATTTAGCAAGTTCTTTATTTACTTTTGCCCAAAACTAGATGTATGTTTCCATCTTTTTCACTCCTAGTTTCTCGTACAAAAGTGTTTCTACAATTTTAAATCCCGAAGCTATTTATCAGTTAAACATAGGGCGAAACTAGAAAATTAATTTACGGTGGGCAAAACTAAGCAGTGATGGATGTAGGTCCTCGTGAAATCTCAAAAATAGTGTGCGCAACACCAACTTTTTTATGGAGGCATTTTGTCAAGTACTTTGCAAAGCCATACACATTGTGTGTTGAGTGTACATCCCCGTCATTTGTCTCATTTTAATTGTATCTTGAGGTCAATATTGTTACATGAACAAAGAAATAAATCACATGTACAGGGCTGGGAGGTCAGATTTAGAAGACATATTAAATGACAAAGTTTAAAAAAAATTCATAGTTATTTCCCTTAGAACATATATAGAATTTCCCCTGTTTCTTCTTCTTCTTCTTCTTCTTCTTCTTCCCTAGCTGGCAGCTCTGCAACTAAATTTTTTTGTGTTATATCCGCCTCCTAGTCATTTTGGATGAGTAGCGAGTGATAAAGTTGGTGGTGGTGGTGAGTTAATTTTTATTCAACATCGTATCGAACTTCGAAAGATAACTACAATTTAAGTGGGACCCTAATTCCTACTTAGACCATTTTTTTCTCACCTACAAACTTAGGGTGGGGTGGGGGGACGTGCCCCCTCCAGCCCTTAAGAGCAGCTCCAGCGGGAGCTCTTGCTCGGGGGACAGGCGCAGGAACAGGGGCTTGATTGCCCGAGGGAAGAAGCCCAGCGTTGGTTGGGGAAGGAGCCCGAGCAGGCCCAAGCGCCTGAGGTGGGTCTGACGTCAGACGCCTCTTTTAATTTTTTTTTCTGTCAGGCGCGTGGGCGCGCGTCAGGGGACAAAAAGTCAAAAAAGGGGCCCGCGACGCACTAATTTTTTGTTACCGTTGGGGAGCCACGTGGCTTCCCCACGCCCGGTGATTTCAACGGCTACAAATTGTGGACTGTTGGATTTCCAAAGGTAATAAAAATTAAAAAACCTTATTTAATATCAGCCGTTGGATCTAAGATCAACGATCCACATTATTCGACTTTAAAATTAAAAAAAATAGTTAAAAAATCAGAAATGTTACCGTTGTGCCATGTGGCACAATCTGGAGTGTTGGATTTCAAATTTGTTTAAATCCAACGGTATGGATTAATTAGGTGAATAATTTTTTTTTTTAAATGTAAAAAATTATTAAAAATCCGAAAAAAAAAATTGATTTTACTTTTCTATAAATACCTTCTCATTATCTTCTACCGTACACCACAATTTCATATTTTCTCAACTACTTTCAACCACATTCCTATCTTTGTCTCAAAGTTTCAATCCAATTTTTTTTCCAACAAAATGACTGCTGATGCAGGTACGAATTGGATGCTTATTGAAGATGTTGCGTTGTGTACTAGTTGGGTTGAAGTTACTCATGATTCGATTACAGGTAATGAGATGCAATTGCGAGAAACGTGGAGTCTTATTCATACCAATTTTCTTGAGAAGATTGGTGGGAAAAGAACCAAAGAATCGATATCCAGTCGTTGGAAATTACTTAGCCAATCGTTTAGTACGTGGAGAGACGCCTTGGCACAAGCTAGTAGTAATCTTCGAAGTGGGGAAAATTTAGCGGATCAGGTAACTATATATTATTTATTTGTTTGTACTATACCCAAATTTACATTCTAATTATTTGTTTGTATTATTTATTTGTTAGCTACTTTCATTATAATTATTTGTTTGTATTATTTATTTGTTACCTACTTTCATTATAATTATTTATTCTCCCGCATTGTGTAACAACTTCAAGCACAAGCTTGGTATGGTGCCAAAACCAAAAGCAAAAACAAATCATTCAACCGGTGGGAATGTTGGAATATTGTCAAAAATTGTCCTAAATTCAAAGTTGTGCCTGTCGGTCCAGAAGTTTTCATGAACAGCACCCCTCTATACTTTACACCCGATCATGCCTCGCATGGTCATGAAGATGAAGCAGCAGAAGTGTATGGAAGAACTTGCTCGCCAAGGTGAATTGACTTTGGTGCGGGAAATGGCGAAATTTGAGGTTGATAAGGCTAGAGAGAAGGCAAAAGCTGCAGCTGTTGAGAGAGCATTTCAAGCTAATGAGAGAGAAATATAGCTACTTAGGCAAGAAAAGGAACAGGTCAGAGAAGAAAGAATGGCTCAACGAGATCGTGACATTATGAACACGCCTTTAGAAGGGAAGTCTCCAAATTCTAAATATTTTTGGAAGTCGGAGAAAGCGGAAGTGGTGCGAATGAGGCGTGTAAGAGAAACGAGAACAAGAGGAGATGGTCCTAGCACGACAAGAGAAGATCATCCTAGCACCACAAATTGGTTAAGTGATGATGAATAGAGTACTTTTTCTAATCGGAGCCCATAATTTTCTAATTACTTTGGGTTGTAATTTATTATTTATTGAATAGAGTACTTTATGTTGTTTCCAATTTATTGAATTTAGTACTTTAATGAAAGTGAGAGTGAATTTATTTAATTTGGTAATATATTTATACTAAGAGAATCTTTATTCAAATGACATAAACACACCAAATAAAATTACAATTACATAAACACACCAAATAAAATTACATAAAAAAAAAAACACACCAAATAAAAACAAACAAACTAAATGAACTTAAGTATCTTCAGCTTGTTT
Organism: Heteromeles arbutifolia; assembly: GCA_024362995.1. Classification (NCBI taxonomy): domain Eukaryota; kingdom Viridiplantae; phylum Streptophyta; class Magnoliopsida; order Rosales; family Rosaceae; genus Heteromeles; species Heteromeles arbutifolia. Next base: position 5,456,253 of record JANCRC010000003.1, read on the forward strand.
CAATTCCCACCGGTGCTCTATCAAGTCAATTTGCCGGGCATTGTGCATATATGGCATTTGAAGTGCAGTATATCGTTGAATGAGCCTTTCATTGTAACGTCAATCCCTTTCTAATGGCTCGTGTTGCACGGGTTCTTCGGTGGCGTCATGAACACAATATATGTGTGTTCTTGAATTGTTCATCATGTCTGGCTCATATTCATCAACGGCATCATAATCATACTCATCTTCCACAATCATGTTGTGAAGAATGATGCACGTCATCATGATGGATCGAAGCGACTCTAAATCAAACATTCTGGCAGCACTCCTGACGATCGCCCAGTGAGCTTGGAGGATACCAAAACAACGCTCCACATCCTTCCTACACCCCTCTTGACAGCTTACAAAGTGTTTTTCCTTTGCACTTCGCGGACGTGGCACTGTTTTGACAAATGTTGACCACCTTGGGTAAATGCCGTCTGCTAGGTAGTATGGCCCGTCGTACATATGTTCGTTGACGCAGTACGTGACTTTTGGTGCATTTCCTTGCAGGAAATCGTTGAACACTGGGGATTGGGCAAGGACGTTGAGGTCATTTTGAGCTCCCGGAACCCCGAAAAAGGCATGCCAAATCCATGTATCAAAAGATGCCACCACCTCCAAAATGATACTTTTTGCTTCTTTTCTGTCCCCATAAGCGCCTTGCCATGCACTTGGACAGTTTTTCCACGTCCAGTGCATACAATTGATGCTTCCAATCATCCCAGGAAAACCTCTCATCTCGGCCTTCTTCAGAAGCCTTTGCAAGTCCATGTTAGTAGGTTTCCGGAGGTACTCTATAGTGTAGATAGATTCCATTGCTCCGCAAAACCTCATCAGGGACTCAAGAATGGTTGATTTCCCCATCCTCGTTATCTCATCCACTTGGTGGTTGATTTCCCCATCCTCGTTATCTCATCCACTTGGTCTGCAGATGCTCCATACGCAAGCATCCGCATCGCAACAGTAATTTTTTGCTCAGGAATGAGACCCATAGCACCAAAAACATCCTTCTTTTGCACAAAGTAAGAATCATGGTTACAAACAGCAATCATGATTTTGTTGAACAAATGTCATTCCATTCTAAAACGACCTGAACGACATCTGAAGTACGTATCAGGAAATGCACTGTTACAGACAAAATAATTGTCCAAGAGCTCCGCACCTCGTCGTTGCCTGCTTCTATCAAGGTTTCCGGAACGGCTGGGCCTGGAGATCTGAGCCACAACTTGGATGACTCGACGGGAATGTGAGGCTCTGCCCATTCTTGCTTCGTCATCTCTCCTTCTACGCTCCTCATCCTCATCCATCTCATTTTGGGCCACCTGGAGATTGAACATTCCTTTTGATTGGTTAAACAATTCTTCTTCTTGCTGATCGATTTTCCACATCAAACTTGAAGAAGAAGACATTGTAAGTAGAAACTATGAATAATGATACAGATTTTGATTTTGGTGATTTTGGTGAAGAAGGAAGCAGAAACTATAAATAATGATAGAGATCTTGAGAAAATTGGTGTGAGATTTCGGAGGATGAATGATGGATTATATGGAGGATTCAGAAAGAATTAGGTTATAGATAATGCCACGTGGCATGCCGTCATTCGTTAAAAATCTGATCGAAATCTATCCTCAAAGATTCTGAAAAGGTAACCACACGTGGCACGACGGTATTGGATAAAAATCTTATCGAAATACATCACCAATAATTATCTTTGAGGATAATGACACGTGGCGAAACGATAACAATTAAAAATCTTATCCGAAATTACAAATAAAATTATTTGTATTATTTGAAAAAAAAAAAAAAAACTAATATTTTATTGCCTATTGTCAGGACTATTCAGTGCAACAATGGAGATGCAAAAGGTAGTTACTGTTCATTAAGGGCATTGTTCACTGAGTGGATTAAATAGTGAATAGCCTGAGAGGCTCACGGTGGAACTGCTCTAATAAGATTCACCCCTGACCATGACACCGCTCAACGCATCGATGCTAACAAAAAGTAAATAAAAATTTACTGTTGGGGGCTAAAGTTATATTTGGAACATGAAATAGCCCAATCCAATTCGTAACAAAAGTGGTTGCGAGGGAAAAGTAGTCCAATCTAAAACCAAATAATATTCTGTTCATATTAGTCGATCATATCATGTAAACCCTAAACCCTTTACCTGTACCTATAATTAGTTACTGAAAAATTGTAACTCCTCTAGCATTACTTGAAATACAATCTGTTTCACTGTGAGGAGTGAGTATATTACTTTTCTGTAAGAGTAGTCTTCTTTTCCATTGTCAGAAATGGATCAAATTGCTTCCAACGTGTGAAGAGGAGAAGTAAAAGAGTGAGCAAAAGGGCAAACAGAAAGTGAAAAATAAAGAAAAGGGGACAATCGCAATTGCGATTCTTCAAAAAGCCAGAAAGTGAAAAGAACCTGCTGAGTGCATAAGGATCAATCTCGTTTATAAATAAGAAAAAATAAAGCAAGGGAAAAGAGAACCAAACAAAGCTTAAAAACAATAGAAAATAATTTAATGTAGCATCATGACCTTGCCATTGGATATGGGGGGTGGGGGTGGGGGGTGGGGGGGGGTGGGGTTCGAATTTGAAATTCAGAAATAGCTTTTGTTTTTGAGTGATTGGTGGGTCTACTGCTATTATAACAAAATATAAACCAATATAAAAATATATTGTACATATACATATACATATATAATATATAATATATAATTTGTAAGAGATATAGTAAGATATATATTTAAATATATACATATAAAATAAAATGAGAAGCAAAAGTGTTTGGCTAGTGGTCGTTTTCATACCAAGGTGGAGGTTACTCCAAATAAAATAACAGCAGCAATCACAATGTATTGTTTATTTACCATTTTTTTCTTCTTATTGGTGCTTGTAAGTTTGTACCTGTATCATTTTGTTGTTTGCTTTTCATCACAGAAAGAAATGTTGTTTTCATATGAGAGAGAGAGAGAGTTAAATACCAATCCAAATATCAAGAAAAACCCTAAATATTAATCTTAAAAATCTGAAAGCAAAATCTTAGACTGAAGAGAGATATATAAAGGGCAAGAAAACACCTGAAACTGAAAGTGCAAAAAATGAGTGAATCAGAAGCGCACGTGGGCACGATGACACATAGAATCAGATATATACAGAGACAGATGTATGGAACGATAAATTGAGTTTGAATCCCAGCGGATCAATGCAAAGAAGCAGGGACTACCAGTACCAGATATGCAATTGGCCTATTGCCAGTAACCTGGTTTCCCTATGACGTGCGAAAATTAGACTGTACTCCGGTGTTATGGCAGGCACCGAAGCAACAGTTCAACGACCAAAAATTATATGCAATAGCAATACACCGTTAAATAAAAAATCCATGACTTGTGACCTTCACAGTAGTACTTGTTTTTTAATCAAAGCAAACATAAATATCCACAAGATTATGAAAACCCAAATAAATAATTGTTAAACATTGGACTAGTTAATTGTTTATCACTATGATCATTTGCAAAACAGCAATGGTCATAAAATCCAAGTCTCAATAATAGTTGAGATTGTTTTTGCAATAGTTTGCATATTCTTTATAACTATGTTTATGATTTAACAAAACAAAATTAAAATGAGGACGACTATGATGAGCATGCAGACTCTCACTTTGTGATATGGAACAACACTTTCTGCAGATGATGACGAAGATCAATAGATATGCTTGGGAATTAACTAGTAAGAGATGGAAATTCCTAAATATTTTGGTCATGGGGTTGGTCGATCCAATTATAAGAGAATCGCCTGATATACATGGCTCATAATCACAATTAAAAAAGAGAGAGGATATATAGAAGGATTAAAAAAAATTGAAAACAAAAGAGAGATGGAAATTAGTGATGAGAGAAACCTATACTGCAGTACTAGTAGCAGCAGCAGCAGCAGCGGTGTTACTTGAACCGCCACCACCATCAACACCGCCACCGCCATCACCATCACCACCGACGCCATGAGTGGACGCCACCGACACATTCCCTACAACCGCAGTGGCAGTGACGGTCGACCGTTTCCGTTTCTTTTTCTCGTAGGGAATTCCTCTGGCCTTAGCTTGTCCCTCCCTCACCTCCCTCAAATAAATCCTCACCGCTCGAGCACCGAAGGGATTTGACTCGGGACGTCCCCCGTTCTCCTCGTACGCGGCCCTCAACCGTCCGATGAGCGCATCTAGGCTGCCCCATGCCTGCTTGAGCGGGCAGGCGCACGGGGCGGGAGGGTTGGGGTGTCCAAAGTAGGGGCAGCCGGTGGCGTGGACTTTGGTCTTCCCGAACTGGTCGAGGTACTTGAGGAACTCGATGACGTGGGCCCCACTGCAGCGGGCCAGCGTGAGCGGAGGCTTGTGGTTCTTGAGGTACTGCAGGAAGGTATTCCAGTCCCGCCGCTTCTGCGACTCGTAGCGACTTGGCGGGGCCGGAGATGCTGACGAGGGCTCAGCGGTAGCCGCCGGGGCTGCCGACCTTGACGCAGACGACGGACCCTCGCCGCTGCTGACGTTCGGATCAGGCAGTCCGGCTCCAACTGAAGCAGAATCCATGTGTAATAAAATTACTCTCTCTTTGTCTAATTGGTTTGGCTCTTCTGCTAAATACTTTTCAACTGGGCGTTTTATATATACAGGTTTTTTGGTTTTTTCTTCTCCTTCTCTCTCTCTCTAGTTTCTAAGCTGAACCTTTGAATTGTGGGTTGTTTCTGTCCCTCTCTCTCTGCCCTCCTCAATGTGAGGGTTGAATATTTGGGGTGATCAGGTTCAGAGAGTGGTGGTGTTAGTATACTGTGAATCCCTTTTCACGGGAATTTCCTTGGTTTTTTTGGGGGGTTTTTTCCTTTTTTTTTGTTTGGGTGAGTGAGAAAAGGAAGAGGGTTTTTTTGGGGGGGGAAGAGAGAGAGAGAGGAGCGTTTGGTGATGGGACGTAAAAAGTATGGATGGATGGATGGATGAATGAGTATATGACTGAGACTCACTTAAGAAAATGAGAGAGAGAGAGAGAGAGAGCGCGCGATGTAGAAGATAGAAAGAGAAGAAGGGAGAAAGGAGGAAATGGGGTGTGTGTGTATGGTGGTAGTAATCAGAAGGGAGAATTCACATGGGGTGGCCCCTTTGGAAGTGATATGTTTACTATTCCTTCCTCCTGCCTTCTGCTGGCCGCTCCACTCTTCCCCTTGTATAATCTTTCTATCTGCACCAATCCAATGCACATTTACCATTTATACGCACGCATAAGGCGCTTGTAAACACAAACACCTACTTTGTTTTCATTTTCTTTTGAGTAATGTTAGGAATATTATATTTGCAAATTAAATGATGTGTTACTAATAAGAAATAAGCATGTTAATCAACATTTTAGTAATAATTCAATCGTTAACTTCCATATCATTTGATCTACAAAATTTAATCTACCTAGCATTATCCTTTTTTTAGGATAATTTGCAAACTAAATTATGTGTCACCAATAAAAATGAGCACATTTATCAATGCTCAAGTAATAGTCCAACCATCAACTTCTATGTTATTTAGTTAATCAAATTTTGTCTATAAATTTGGGAGTAATGCTAGGAAGACTAAAATTACAAATTAAATGATGTGTCACCAATAGAAATGAGCACGTCTATCAATGCTTAAGTAATAAATCAATCATTAACTTACATGTCTTTTAGTTTCCAAGACTTAGTCTCCAAATTTAGTCTCCCTAGCATTACTCTAAATTTGGTCTCTCTAGCATTAGTCTTTCTTTTATACTACAAGAATAAACTTTTTAAAGGGTAAAATGTGTTTAAAATTTATAAAAATAAAAAAAAATTGCCAACAAGGGTTGATTAAGTTGATAAAGATCGTTCTCTTTGCTAGATCGAGGCCTAAGTTCGAGTCCCATTGCCGACAATCCCTCTTGGTAAATGATTTGTAAAAACCAAGAAAATGTCTAAATCCTCAAAAAGACTTGTAGAATGTCATGGCCTCGCCTCTCCTTAAACTTTTAGAAAACAAACAAATTTATACCAAAATTTCAAAATTTATGCCACTTAGTAACCGGTCTAGTGGTTTTCTTCTGCACTTGTAAATGAGAAGTCTTAGGTTCGATTCTCACCAAAAGACAAATTTGAACCATAATTACTGCTAGCTTATTGTGATGCTAAACCCAACTCTCTCCCCTTTAGTGTAGATAATATCATTAAAAAAAAAGAAAAGAATCACCCATTTTCGAGTGCATTTAACAGTACAAGGATTACAAGATCCCTAGGATGGTATTAAATGGTTAGGGATCTAACAGTTCACTACATGTCAGGTCAGAGAGTTACTATCTTCTTGATTTAGAGTGACACAAAACTAAGCAATAAAACGTTGACAGTGATCATGAGACTCGGTTTTTGGTAAGAGATACAAAATCTAAGGTTGTTTTTTTCTATGGTTTATGAAACTCGATTTTGATCTCAATTTTTATTTTAGAATTCAAATGTCGTCATTTTATTATTTGAAACTCAAAATTTGCTTCATTTTACTTTGATTTCGTTTATTCTGTCACAAAATTGTCAAATATGCTGATGTGTATTTAAAAGTGCTTGTGTGGCGTCCATATGTCCGAGCCCCACCTAGTTCCTTGTAGCCATACAAAATTTTAATGAGATTACTATGTTACCTTTGAAAGATTTTTTTCAACGTCTCTCCATTGTATGATTATATGTGACATATTGTTTCGTATTTTGCGTGCATTGAAAAATCTCTTATAGTTGGGAATGTCAAAGAAAAACTTATACCATATATATAAATGGCAAATTCATGAATATAACATTTTCTCATTATTATGCTTAGGGGTAAAAGGCCAATGTAATGTAGTAAAGCTCATAAAGTACTAATGCTAGAGTATAAAAACATAAATAAATATATGATTGCGTGTCTGCAACATCAAATGTTGGTGCGTGGGATAAGCGTTGGCTTGAAGTGGATGGCAATGAATTGGGTCTGGGTAAGGTCAAACATCTTCAGGCCATATAAGGACAGGAAGGGAAAAAACAAAAACCCACTTAAGGAGCTTATACGATTGCCCACGAAAGTGCCTAATCCGGTTCACTCAAGAGAGTACGTATAATCCATGCAGCTGCTTTCAAACGTTTATATATATTCATTGTTTAAAATTCGATATTGGTGAAAATACCGATACGTAAATTTATATAAATATTGATGGATATATCGATATCACTATATGTTGTCTTCGACGGAAATTATGGAAATTTGCAATGGGATGGGTATATCATCTCATTCAGATTTAGTCAATATTAGAAAAAAATTTCTCAAAAAATGTTCAAAAGTTCAAAATCTGTAATAGATTTCGGCAAAATTTCTATAGTGAAGTGGTAAGTTTTGTAAACCAAGATTAATCAATCACAGAATGTAGAAATCAGAGAGAAGATGAACTACAAAGAGAGAGAGAGAGAGAGATTTCTTAGAGAAGCAGAAAGAAAGGAAGTGTCTTTCATTTCGACCAACTGCCACACCTTTAGAACCTTAGTATATGTCCTACCTATAACAGCTTACAAGTTAAACTATTATTACAATAATTTATAACTGCCTATGCAATCTAATGACACTTGTCAACATCAAATCCATTGATCCTATATTCCTAACAAATATCGTTAATATTCATTAATTTTCCTATCTCTCGCCTGTTAAATTAGTATTTCACCCCCTCTTTCCATATCAATTATTGATTTTTCGGATATTTCAATGAAAATATCGACAATTTCATGAATATTTTAAACATTATATGTACCTTGAATTATTATGTTAAAAGTAAATTGAAAGTGAGTAGTAAAAATAATTAAAAGTGATTTAGGATCAGAAAGAATTTGAGAGTGCTTCTTATTTCAATGTGTTTCTAAAAAAATCACTTAAAGCACTTAAGAGTATGAATATTCTATAGAGAAGCCATTTCAATCCAGCTCTAACTTTATCTTGTAATTTTTGGAAAAAGTTAGTCAACAATAGAATGACAATTTTTAACATTGAATGGAGTACTATTGTGTTAATGTTGATTATACATGAGATGGACATAGTAAAAATGAGAAGACATTCTAGATGATAAATTTGTATTGAGCTTACTTTAAATGTGACTTCAACTTAGTTTTCATGTTGTAAAGCCTTACAACTTTGCCTAGCTTGTTACAATGGTCCATTAGAATTGTAGGTTACCAATTCTCACACGCCCTAACAATATGTTATTAATAATGGGTTTGTAGAAAGTTAATGAGAATTAGGTTTTCATTCCTCATTTTTCTTTTTCATTATTTTGAAAATTTATTGTCACTTAGTATCATGGTCTCGTGATATTCTTCTTTATTGATAAGTGAGAAGTCTTAAGTTCAATTCTCGCCAAAATGCGAATTTGAACCACATTATTGCTAGCCTATAGTGAGACTTAACCCACTCCCTCACCACCTAGTGTAGATAACATCGTTTGTTTAAAAAAAAAATATTGAAAATTTATTTCTCTTTCATCTTTGATCAAGGTCCTTCAACTTTTGTTCACATCATTATTTTAGTATTAAATTATTTACATGTCAGCATATATCAATTGTAAAATTGAAAAAATTATTAATCATTTTAGTATTTTTCAAACTATTTAAACAAAAAAAGTTTTAGTCTAACAAGTATACCAAGGACCATAATCAAAATGATCCGAAAGTTAATTGCTGAGCCATGATCGATAGCATGAAGGAATGACAAATACTAGGATGAATGTAAGAAGAAAATAACCACCTTAAAAATTATTTAGTAGCCGTTACCAACTAGTTTTTATTCTTTGGTATGACGTATTTACGTAACCGTAATAAAAATAGGAGGAATTGAATTGAGGAGGAGTTGGAATGAGGAGAAGTCAGAATCGGATTTCTGTTGAAACTATTTACTTAAATGTTCTAGAATGAGAATAGAATTCCATAAAGCTATTTACTAATTCAGCATAATCAGAATATAAACCATTATGATTACTAAAACGCCCTCCTCTCTCTCTGTTCCATTGAACCCCACCTGAAAAAAATCAAGACTCATCAATCCATCATCATCTCATTCCTCACCACCTTCATTATTCAGACCCCACCACCTCAAATCCCTACAACCAGAGCAAACCACTCGCCGTTTTTCGTCGCTACTTAAGTAGAAGTCATGGGGGTATGCAAGCTAGTCTTTTTTTTTTTTTGCCCTTTAATTTAGTTATTAAATTTGTATCGGTGTATGTATGCGTATGGTTCTGTGTTTGATCTAAGACTCGGAGCGATTCGATTCGTTTCCAGCTCCAGCTTGGTGGTGGAGTTGAAATTGAAGAACTAGTGGGCATGAATCAACTCGGTCTCTCTCTCTCTCTCTCTCTCTCTCTCTCTCTCTCTCTCTCTCTCTAACAAGTGAAGTGAAGGAAGCAATGAAAGATTCAGCAAGATGCGAGGCAACACAATTAATGGAAAATCTTTCATTTATTTTCTATCAGAGGTCAGAGTCTTCGTCCAGAAACTCATTTACCCGTGTCGCTCAAAGCAAAAAATTCAATATAGAGATAAAAACACAGAAGAAGTAGGGATTTGCCTGTCCGTAATTGTGATGAAAGTTGTGGCTCAGAGAAAGGAGCTGCGTGAAAAGGAAACAGTCTAGGGTTAAAAGGATAATCTTGGAAATAATGAAAGTAAGTGAGGGTATAAAGGGAAAAAAATTAGCATTTTGATTGCCCTAAGCTGTCACATCCCAGATCGGCTCCGCCGTAGCACGATATTGTCCGCTTTGGGCCACGCCCTCACAGTTTTGTTTCTAGGAACTCACACGAGAACTTCTCAGTGGGTCACCCATCCTAGGAATGCTCTCGCCCAAACTCGCTTAACTTCGGAGTTCCGATGGAATCCGAAGCTAGTGAGTTCCCAAAGGCCTCATGCTATATGGAGGTGGGCATGTACATATAAGGCACATCACTCCCTCTCCGTTGGTCGATGTGGGATCTCACACAAGCAATCCGGAATCCAAATCCCTCCTTTATGTTGGGAATCCAAATCAGCCAAATATTGGAATTGGATTCCAAAATTTGTGTGGGACCCACTAAATTTGTATTCCTCCAGATTTGGTAAATACCGGAGTATGCCGTAATCGAAATTTAATTCCGTTTCTTGATTCCGATTACCCTTACGTAAACGCGCAGAGTATCTTCTCTTTTCATTCAACATACTTGTCGTTTCATGATATTTATAGTACTAGTATTCTCTAATCAGAAGATATTTTGTAATGTAATCACATTTACACATTATATCCTCTACCTTTAAAAGGTACCGTAAAAATTTTTCTTTAGAAACCAATAATAAATTTATTAATTAATTAAGGTTCAATGTCAATCAAGGTCACCGCTTAGTATTACAATCTAGTGATATTTTTTTTCACTTGTGAGTGAGAGGTCTTAATTAGGTTCGATATTTTTGCCAAAAACGAATTTGAACCACATTATTGCTAACTTAATGTGAGGCTAAGCCCACATTCTCTCCCTTAGCATAAATAATATCGTTTATTAAAAAAAAATGTCAATCAAGGTCATCTAATCCACATATCATATTTCCAACAGCTTCTTTTATCTTTCATGTTTTTCACGGCTATATTGTGTTGCAGTGGTCCTTAATTTTGTCATAACACATCAAGAAATAGGAGTGCAAATATGCATACTACATTAGGGAAGTCTTGCTTGAGTTTGACGTGCCTATTATACGGAGTAGAATTCTCTTCTCTCTTATTCTTCTTCCCTCCGGTCCCCTTTTCTTTCTCTTTCCTCTTTTACTTTCACACTCTACAATGAAGGCAACAAAAAAAATTAACGTTGTTTAATTGTGAACATTCAAATAGGTAAAGACGAGATGGATAAAAAAATGAGAGAGGAAAGAATCCAAATCCATTATAATTTATATACATACCCTGGTAAATTGACATATATATTCTGAAATGACTCGATTGATAAGTTTTCATCTCCAATCCAATCTCTATCCCTATGAGGTCTGTGCCCATCCAAATATAGTAACAAAGTGACAATCACATGAGCTCCTCTAATTTGATCTGTATTTGTTCAGGAGAAAATTGTATTCGTGGGTTGTAGGAATCGTGTCAAACACTCTCTCGTACAATGAACATGATGGACTTGTCACATGGACAAAAATTCTGACCAGCTGCATTTCTTGTCATGAAAAATTGTCCATTTCATGTATTAATATTTTTGTTCTATAAAGAAATTATATTTTCTTTGTTTGTATTTCAGTTTAATTTATTTGGTTTTCGAATTTATTAGGGTAAAGAATTATCAGAAAACATTCATTGCAGCTGACCAATTGCTGAATATACATGCGTCTCAAAGTATCTCAAAGGTTCATAAAAAGATTATTTTATGATGATAATTAAGCTCCTTTTGGAAAATGCTTGTGTTCCTTTCATGGGCGAACCTACTTGTCTTCCATTGTACGATTAACGAATCTTTACCGTTCAAACATCGGAAAGGGAACTGCTCATTCTTTTTACTAGCATCTAAAGATCATATAAAAATCATTCAATTAGAAGATCTTTTAGTCATTCATACGCATAAAATAAATGGACGTACGGTTCATCACGAAGATGCTACTTGTTACCAAAACCGTTGATTGGTTTGACACGTATGGATGACTAAACGATTTTCAAATTGAATAACTTTTTGCATATATGATCTTTAGATGAAGACAAAAAGAATGAGCAGATCCGATTATGATGTTCAAACGGTAAAAATTTGTTAATCGTAACGGAGAGACAAGTAGGTTCCACTATTGAGGATATACAAACATTCTAAAAAGAAAGACACTTGCAATTCATTCAATGTGTCAAGCGAAATGCATCATGTTTTCTTTCTTTTCTTTCTGATATATAAATTGTCTTTGTAAGATTGAAACTCAAGTATTTTTCTCATTAAGTGGAGATTGAATGCCACTAAAATAAACTATTATAACATCCTAGTTAACCAAAATTATCATTAACATCATGATCATAGCAATGTTTAGCAACGATAGAAAAATTATTGAATTTGGAAAATGTGCTTTTGACAATCTTTGTCAAATCATGACTCATGACTCTTATTCACTATTAGTGACTCTTATTCGTTTGGGGTCTGATATTCACACATCATTTTTAACTTCTCACACATTCTTCTAATTTTCTACCGTCGGATCGAATAAATTGAAGAATATCAATAGACAGAAATTAACAAAAGATGTGTGAAAAGTAAAAAGAGGTGTGTGGATAGCACACCTCATTCGTTTTTATCCATAGATAAATAACCGAAGACTGAATCTTTCTCAGTTTCTTCTATTGTTCTAGAAGTGACCTTAGTTATGTGTAGTAGTTGTATACCAAAACGATTTCGATTTGTGGTTATAGTCGTGATTACAACTTCGATTATTTTGGTTGTATGGGCTTACATATAAATCATGCTAGATATTAGTGATGTGAAATTTCTAGTAGTTTGTCCGCCTTTTGTTTCGTTGCTTTTATAATTTTATTGAGATTTATACATTTTTTTTTTATGTTTTATTAAAGATTGTATTTTTATTTTCATAAACAAAAAAAATACTTATATAATAATGAAATATTCAGTCCTATACGAGCAAAATTGCAGACCTTAAAGCCTTCTTTGGCCATCAAGGTTGGGTCTGATTTTTTTTTTTTTTTGGCAAGCAGGGTCTGATTTGTGTTAAGGTGGAAGGCACATATCTTCATCAACATCAATAACAGCAAAGCACAACTTCCGTAGAGAATTTAAGTCCATCATTCAAGATCTCATCTACTTTTGGAGCAAGTTCTCACAAATATTGCTCACACATCTTTTGAGAAGCCAACATAATAACTAATGCACTAAACTTCGGTACCATCATAATTGTACACATTTTTCTAGTCTGTTTACAAGGTACACGTACTATCACTATTTGTCTCTAAAAATTTGTAGAGGAACCTCGTTGTAATTGAAGCTTGTTAAAAAAATGAAATATCTTGTGATGCCTCACTAAAAGATTTAGAACGAAATATGTATCGATTCCAAGTGAATGGTAAACAGCTACATATTCTTTGAATAAGAGCAGGATTTACATTTCAAACGATAGATTCTCGGATAAAAGAAATTATATCAAAATAAAAAGGAGCAATAAAGAAACGGAAAAGAATGGTAGAACAAGATCTGCAAAATCTGATCTTAATATGATACTTGTGCATTTTGGGTTTAATCCGTGAATTGGATGGATCACAGATGAAGAAAAGGGTCCAAAGGATCATATGCAGGGCATCGATTAATCTATTTATGAGACCAAATTTGACTTAAGATTCTTAAATGTGATTACAACTTGAGATAATTGTGATTATATATCATAATCTGTTGATGGTGGGGCATCATATTTATGGATGATGATCCCCCCGTGATGCATTTTCTAGAATCCTATACAAGAATTATCAGACGCAATTTGATGATCACTTTTATTTATTTGTTCACAAGTCCGTTTGAGTATCTTTTAATTTTTAAAGAAAACAGATGGACTTTAAAAAATTAAAAAAAAAAAATCAGAAAACGATTCTACAGTGGAAATATATATGTAGTTATATAATGTATGGCCGTGCTGAGTCCTGACCTCGTGTCTACAAAACTTAATTCTTATGAAACAAAATTCTGACCAGTTGGTGTGAGTAGTAATTTACCAGCAGCATGCATGCTATCCATGTCGTATTTTGGAGTGATTTTTTGTGTGCATTACTCACAAATGTATGGCATGGAAAACTCCATTTCTTTTTTCTTTTTCTTTTATGGTTTTGTTATAAATCAATAGAAAACTCCTTTGATCATACACATGTTGGATAGTGCTACTTTGCCACCCTTACAGTGTGATCTAGTTCTAGGTCAGAATTTTAAACAGAAGAAAACTCCTTGATCACAATTTATATACACTGTAACGTCTTGTCTAGTCGTTGGACGTTGTTAGGATTGGATTGAAACGAATACCTTATTATATTCAAGATATAGGCTTTAAAGAAAACTTATCATTTGAAACCCTAATTTCTCTTTTACCTTCAAATTAAACATGACTTTTTCATTTTTTTCTTCCAACCTTGCATCTAACGGGTTATTCTTTCCAATCTAATTTAGAGTTATCAAATGAGGCATAAGGGTTTTCATTCTTATATATCCTCATTCGTTTAATAAAAAAGCTTATAAATGATCTAGGGTTAAACCCGTTCAAGTAGTCTATTCTGGTAGAACATATTTTACAACATACTGAACGTCGTTACCTTCTGAAAATTTTCAAAACAATTTTAGTTTTGCAATTTAATTTTGAAAAAAAAAATGCTATTATGTATATTTTTCCCTAAAAATTTACATGCAATACATGCACGGCTCTTCTCTTATGAAGCAACAGACACACGTCCCTGTTGGAACCCTACCGTGACGAAGAGAATAACACATCTGGGTTGCCTGCCTGATTGGCCAGTGATTTCAAATGGGGGACCAGTCGTGTCATTTGGCTTTCAGCAGTGGGATTCCTTATGTCAGAAGAAATCTAACAAAAGCAAGAGCAATAATAGCAGATATGTTTTAGGAAAAATTAAAAAAAAAAAAAAAAAAAAGAAAAAAAAAGAAGGAACTTTTTATGAAGGTGGGAATTTGGGAAATGAAAATGGTAGAAATTTACTTGGGCTCACAATCGGTATGGAGATTTCGGAGTGATAAATTACTAGTGAATTCAAACTCTGCAGTTATAGTTTATTTGGTATTGCAAGCTGTTGACAATAATCACTCTTTGAGTTCCCTTGTTTTGGCATGCCGAGAATTGCTTTTAAGATGTTGGCAATGCGAACTTCGACATGTCTACTAAGAAAAGAATTTTGTGGAGGATAATTTAGTGACATATGGTCTTGATTTAGGTTTAGACAATTTTTATTTTGATAATCCTCCTTCTTGTTCAGTTAATTTTATTCATGAAGATCAACTTGTAATGTTCCGGTTTAAATTTATTATTGAGTAGATTTGTTTAGACTCAAGCTTTAAACCCTGTTTTCAACCAAAAAAAAAGAGAGGAGTTCCGTGTGAAAAATGATTAATTTGGTAAGGTTTTTGGTGTTGTATAAAAACTCTTGTGATCAAAGTTTGGCCCTCAGAAAGATAATCAGGGTTTTTTCCCCCATCAAAACAGATTCGGGGTTTTTAAAGACGAGAGCCCTTAGTATGGGATGAGAAAATGTTGTATTTGATCAAGAGCTCTCAATCATACTCAAGACTTATCCAAATTGACTCAACATGAGTACTCTTCTTTCCCTTTCTTTCTAGGGTGAGCTCCTAAAATTAATTAGAGATGGCCATAAAATCAAAACTATTAGGAAAAGAATAGTAGTTTTTCATGTACTCAAGCTCAGCTTCATTTATGTCTTAGTTGATTATGATTCGACAATAAGATATATTAATTTTTCTCTAACAACTGAATACCAAATTTGTCACGTCCCGATCCTGACATACGACCAAGATCGACACGTGACGTCACCATATTCATGTTTATCTATCATGTCTCGCCTCCGAGACAAGACCAAAACACAATCAATGATTTAACCACGCATTCATTTTCTTTTATTTCATGGTTGCATCTAACGTTAGCGTTAGACTGCCTACGTATCCTAATAAGTGATCAAGCCATTCGTAGTTCACCATTCACTAAATTCTATAATTTATCCGAGTGAGTTCTAACAGGAAGGCATAGCATTCCTCAATCAATTATTGGGACTTGACAAGCATGAATTACTAGATTCAGGGCTACATAACAAACCCACATGACAATCAAGATTTCCATTTCAACCATCTTATAAATCACTATGTTTCAACATAATACCGCAATTTATAGCATGCAACATCTCAAAGAACAACCAATGAAGCACAATAGTATTCTCTAGCCACATTGGTCAACGAATCTGATCATTGTAATAACAATCATATCCAACATCGTTCCACAATCACTCCAATCAATCAATCCCAGGAATCAAAGATGCACGATATTAACATTTAACTACATTAATCAATCAATAAGATCACATATCAATTCACGAAATTTAATAAAGGAATTCTACATAATTCTCTACCTGGATTCCAAGTAATAACATGATAAATCTAATTTATAAACACAACGTCTACTGTGAGCAATTTCTATTCACTCGAATCTAGGGTAGGACTAACCTTATGGAAATGAGCAAGAGCAGGGATTCCGGACCACTCAACGGAATCCAACTAAAATATGGTCGATTATCGAAATGTACCAAGTACAACTAATCCTCATCATCCCTAAAATGCGTATGGTCCCCCATTGCGGATATACCAAGCAGAACCATAGGCATAATCTAATCGTGCATGCAATGATCACCCATCGTGGATATATTAAGCATGATCACCCCTAAAATACTTATGGTCCCCTATCGCGGATCTACCAAGCAGGACCACATCCTAACTCTAGGTAGTGATCGCTCATCGCGGATATACCAAGCATGATAACTCCTAGAATGCGTATGGTCCCCCATTGCAGATAAATCAAGCAAAACCATATGCATAGTCTAATAATGTAGGCAGTGATCACCCATCGCGGATATACTAAGCATGATCGCCTCTAACAGTCCCCTCATTGCGAATATACCAAGCATGATTGTATCTTATAGCTCTAAGTAGTGATCACCCATCGCAGATATACCAAGCATGATCACTCCTAGAATGCATATAGTCCCTCGTTGCCGATAAACCAAGTAGAACCATATGCATAGTCTAATAATGTAGGCGGTGATCACCCATCACGGATATACCAAGTATGATCACTCCTAACAGTCCCCCATCATGGATATACCAAGTAGGACTGTATCCTATAGCTCTAGGTAGTGATCACCCATCATGAATATACCAAGCTCGATCACTCCTAGAATACGTATGGTCCCCCATTGCGGATAAACCAAGCAGAACCATAAGCATAGTCTAATCGTGCAGGCGGTGATCACCCATCGCAGATATACCAAGCATGATAACCCCTAAAATACGTATGGTCCCCTATCACAGATATACCAAGCAGGACCATCCATGTACCACTGCTACATGGTGCAGTTAGATCAACACACAACCTCCTTACCCCTATCTCAACCCCTATGATTTACAACGTAATCGCATGCACTATCAATTTCTCATGACCACTAACTAACATGTCACACAAGCATACAAGTTCCACGAAATACTTCTAATAGGATTCTAGGCTCACATTGGCATAATAGTTACCATACATGTCATTCATATTATCAAGAAGATAAATACACATCTATATCACAATAATGCGTCCCATACACGTAAACTGAGGTATATATTACCTAGGATAGCTCACTAACCAATATAGGCTCACTAAGCCCTACTTAGTCTCTAGTAATACTAATTTTAGTATTCAAGAACGATTAAGAACATTTTGATCAAAATCAACCCTAGTAGATCAATCAGGAAGATCCGCCCACCAAATTTCCAATCCGTAAGTTCCTAAGATCCTCAAATATTACGTATAATAACATATTAAAGTTTGGTAACAATCTAACGGTTGGATCGTTGATTGTTATAATGATCAAGTGGCAGCCTCTAACGAAAATATGTTCAAACGACTAAATTTCATCAATCGGATGTCACATATGGATTCGGGGTATCAAATTTAGCCTAGAAAGATAGAGTTGGCCCACTGGCCCTGCATCGCCGCGTGTGGCAATTTCCGGCGAATGGAAACCCAATTTTCCAACTAACTCCAAAAATTACCAAATTTTACACAAATGTAGATCTCATCAAGGGAAAGAACTTTCATACCTGGGCCGAAGTACAATTTGACCAGGAAACACCTGAAATTGGCCTCGATCCGTCGGAAACCCTAGAGTTTGGTGTTCCCGATTCAACCTCAAAATGTACTTCGACGCCTCAACCAAAGCATGCATCTTGTTTGTGAGATTGAGAGGAGTCTATTGGGGGTGGTGATCGACGACGTTGGTTTCAGAAATGGCGGATCGCCGCCAAGGAACCTCGGCGGCAATGACGTTTTTCATAGTGAAACGGGGTCAAATCACGTTAGTTTTAGGGTGAAATTGAAGGAGGTATCGACTGGGTTCAAAGTGAGGATCGACATGAAACCGGTCTCGTCGTCAACGGTGGCCGGAATAGAGAGATATGGCCAGGTCGGGTCGGCGGGTCGAAAATGGGGTCCGGTTCCTTCCTTCTCTTCTCCCTCATTTCCCTTTTTTCCTCCCTCCTGATTGGTCAATCTCTCTCCTTCTCTCTCCCGCAACTCTCTCTTTTCCCCTCTCTCTTGCTACCATCTAGCAGTTTCTAATTTTTTTATTTTTTTTATTTTTTTTAACTAAAACGTCTCTAATTTCTTCATTTCAACACCGATTCGCTAACAGTTTTCGCCTATGCGCTCGTAGGATCAAGCTCTACCCAATTATACTTAGTGTGACACCGTAAAGTCTATGGATTTTTAATGATTACTGACCAAAATTCAAACTTCGTAATTAGTTTAATTAAAATCTAAATTTAATAAAATTTAATATAAATTTCCAAAAATAATATAAAATCTCGTTAATACAAATACGTAGTTTACAATAGTGAAATCCAGGAACAGAATTTCACAAAATATATAAACTTTCATTTCTTCACTGTTTCTACTTTATAATATAATCGGCTATATAGTCTTCTTCTTTTTTCTTACACTTAATTTCAAATAGTGGGAGAACGACAATCGAACTCTTGAACATAGAATTAATTTAGAACAATGTTAGTCACACACAAGTACACATGTCATCGGGTATTTTAGGAAATGCATTTCATTTAACAAAAGACATTTCCACATTATCAATTTAAGTAACATAGATGCATGCCACCTCCTAGTGAAAGGTACTTAACTTAAGGTGACTAGCTTGCAATTTGCAACCTGGGAACATATGTAGGCATTACATAATGGAGCAATATTAAAATTTTAAAAAAAAAAAAAAAAAAAACTAAATTGATCATGAGATTAATAATTAATTAACAAAGAGTAGCGTAGGAGAAGAAGATGGTTGTTATAACTTAAATCGTGTGGTCTATGCAAACCCCTTTGCAAGTTTTTTAATGGGTAATTAGTTTATGCAAAGGAAAACGCATCCAATGCCTTCTCCCGTATTTTCTTCTTAGACCCTAGACTTATTAAGACAAGCCATATCAATCTCAAAACCCCACAATTTTGTTTACAGTATTTAAAATTGGATTTTTAGCTAAAATGATCTCTAAAATTGACATAGCTCCTCACTTTGGTCTTTGACATTGAAAAAAGATAGAAGTGGTCATGAGTTTGTCCACTGTCAATCATTTTGGTCATGCCGTGAAAAATCTCTGTTAAATTGAAAAACCAATGGAGGGGTTGATTGGACAAAATATCTCAATTTAACGAATATTTTTCACAGAATAACCAATAATTTAATGATTGACGGTGAACAAATTCATGGACCATTTCTATCGATTTTCAATCTTAAGAGTCAAAGTGAGGAGTTATGCCAATCTCAGAGACTATTTTGACTAAAATGCCTTTAAAATTTAAATTCAAGATTTATATATATGTTTTCATAGGTCCCCGCCACAAAGGATTCCTCCTAATCATTCTTCACCTTAAGCAATCAAAGATGGCTAGAAAAATGATGCTCCATACATGTAGATATATAGCAGGATATCCCTATGCCTGACCCCTAATTCTACATTATCATTGCGCTTTTCTCTCATTGCTAAACTAACTCGTTGTTTTACGCTCGTTCACAAAAAGGAAAAATGATTTTTTTTCCGTAACTATTGTGGTTAAAACTCAAGAAAATACACATTCAAACACGTGTAAAATGAATATAAATACATAAATAATTGTCAATCGTTGATACATGTAGACTTCAAGAAAATTTTACGTGGATTAATGGTTGGTGAACGGAGATTATTTAAAGTCAAACTCATTCATATTTTATCACGAAATACGTTTTTTACTTTAGATTTTGGCAAAAGTAAATGATTTCTTCTTCTTCTATTTTTGTCAAAAAAGAGAGTAAATGACATCAAGCTTGAAATTAAGGGAAAATAATAGAGAAAACATGAAGAGTTTACGGCCCTAATCATTAATCCAAACTTGTTGTCCTCTTAAGCATTTGATCAATTATAATTTTACTGTCAAACATGTATAGAGTTAAAAAGTTAATACATGTAATTTTTCATCCATTAGAAAAATTGAGCTATGAAGCTATGAAGCTATCCATCCCATGAAATCAAGATTGAGACTAGTCGATCAGGTAAGAAATAATAGAACAGGGAAGAGGATAAAATTCACGGACTGAAGGTCATAATCATCAAAGATTTAATTACATACAAGTTTAGTAGATGAAATATTATGTTATATATGCTGAATTGAATAGATTTTAATTTTAGATTTTAAATAAACTTCTAAGGAAAACTATGAAATTATCAAATTTCTAATGCATCTGGGCTCGCAGACATGATACAAGTAAAAAAAATATATGTGTGTGTATATGGCATTGGTGGTGCATGATCTTTATCGGAAGCATTGGACAGAGATCTGGACTGTCCAGAGTCCGAGGGCTAAGTAATTTGGACTATTCAAATTGAATCTGATGATTTCCCTCACTTCATTCCGTTGGCCCACCTCACACAAACCGACGACTACAATTCTCTTTCCCACAAACTAAGGACTCGGATTTGCTGATGGTTAGATTTTGAACACTAAGGTTCGTAGAGGATTCAAATTCGAAAGCATTGTTCAATGTTCATGTAGGCATCTTATTATATAACTATAGTACACACATCTTTGTTTTATGGGTTTTTATCACAAATGGTCCCTGACATTGATCAAACACATCATTTTAGTCCCTGACATTGAAAATTAATATAAATGGTCCCTGAGATTGATCAAACACATCACAAATGGTCCTTCCGTTAAAAACTCTTTGGGTAATTTTCAAAGCTTCGTAACTCAATCGTTTCTTAACCAAATTCGACCCATAATATATCAAAATGAATATAGGAAAGTGTAGAACAAAATTAAACCTATTTTGAAGCCCAATGGTTTCCGGAGATGGCCGGAAAATAGCCTCAAATGTGACTGGTCCGCAGAAAAACTGGGAAACTCGCCGGAAACTGGGTAAACTTTAAACGTTCATAACTTCTTCAATAATGAACGAAATCGAGTGATTCAAAAACGAAAATCATACTTCTCGACGAGACGAAGATAATGGTATCTTTCTTGATGGCTAAATCGCCATATTTTGGCCGGAAAATGGCTCGAAATTGGCTAACTCGAAAATGGTTATCCAATTTCGAGCCGTTTTCCGGCCAAACCACGATGAATTAGCAGTCAATTAAGGTTCCATTCTCTTTGTCTCATTGATAAGTATGATTTTCATTTTTGAATCACTCAGTTTCGTTGAGTATTGAAGAAGTTATGAACGTTTAAAGTTTACCCAGTTTCCGACGAGTTTTCCAGTTTTTCCGCGGACCAGTCACATTTGAGGCTATTTTCCGGCCATCTCCGGCAACCATTGGGCTTCTAAATGGTATAATCTTGTTCTACACTTTCCTATCTTCATTTTGATATATTATAGGTCGAATTTGGTTAAAAAACGATTGAGTTACAAAGCTTTGAAAATTGCCCAAAGAGTTTTTAATGGAATGACCATTTGTGATGTGTTTGATCAATCTCAGGGACCATTTATATTGATTTTCAATGTTAGGGACCAATATGATGTGTTTGATCAATGTCAGAGACCATTTGTGATAAAAACCCTTGTTTTATTTATGGAACCGATCCCCTCCGGACCCAAATAAACTGAGCCTGTTGAGCAAAGGATCTGGGACGTTGAAATTTGATCCAACGGCTACAATTATTATAACTTTAGAGAGCCCCATGTTTATAGCTGTTAAATCAAATTTCAACAACCTGGATCATTTGCTCAGCATGCTCAGTTTTATTGGATCCGGAGGGGATCCGTTCCTTTATTTATTACCTCCCACCCACCTTTCATGCCGTGTGTTCTCATTCTTATGCAGGTCTATTTTCTTGTGACGTTGACTTAAAGCCATGAAAGCGATTCTATGACTACTTGCATAAACCCTAACGAAAACAAGAAAAAAAAGGGAGGGGGGGGGGGGGGGGGGAAGAAAAAAATTGGGACAGAAAATACTAATTTAGAAAAAACATTTCGATAATTATAAGTTTTACACAAAACATTTTAAGAGCTTATATAAAAGAAAAAAAATTCTTTATTTATTCACGTTTCACATTCTAATTGATTCTTTGTTCTAAATACTCTTGCAAAATCTTCTTCTTTTTTCCCCCTCTTTCTTTAAATTATTAAGTTTGAAGTGTTTTTATTTAGAAACCAAGATCCTCTCCTGAGCAAAGGGTGAGGATCTTCATGACCAGGCTCATCGGGCCGTTGAAATTTTATCAAACGGTTACAAATAGGGGGTCCCTCTAAAAGTTATAATAATTGTAACCGTTGGATAAAATTTCAACGGCCCGATGGGCCTAGTTGTGAGAATCCTCACCCTTTGCTCAGGAGAGGATCCTGGTTCTTTATTTAGAGGGTTATCACATTAGCAATTAGCCTATGGCGGATTAAACAAAAATTCTTTCGGCATCCTAGTTGGTGTCCGCACACCACATTGCCTAGTTTGCCTTGACTTCCTTTTGTGTCTCAGTCTGTTTGAGACATTTTATTAAACATCTTCGTGACCTAGTAGTTATGCTAAAATATAATATCAAAAGAACGGAGCACATTAGTATTTGTATACAATTTATGGTGAAACAGTTCGAAACTAGGCCATGTCCAACCCTATTAAACTCTCACCATCTCAACGATTGTTACCATGGCCCCACAACTTTTTACTAGTCCCATAGATCAATAATTAGGCATTTTTCGATGAAGGGCCTTTAATTAGTTTTTTAATTACAAAGATTTATTAGGAAAATGATGGGTTTCTTTCTCTTATCCTCCTGTAACCAATTGTGTTTTCATTAGTTGTTGATTCCTAAGTTGGATAGACTGGTAGAATCAAAACTTATCTAAGCTTTTTCATGGATGTATAGGCCTCACTTTCATTTGTCCATTTACAAATGGGGGACTTTAAGGTAGTTTATGGACCTATCAAAAATTTTGGATCATTTTCAAACCTTATTGTTCGAAGTTAAGAACTAGAAAATTCGGATATTTGGTTTGTGTGAAATCAGTCGGAGTCCTTAGTTCGTGTGAAGTGGGCCAACGAAATAAGTTAATAGGGATTGTTAGATTCAATTGGAGTGATCCAGATTGTCTGATGTTTGAACTTCGAACAATGAAATTTGGAGAAGATGTATGTCTATGATCTTTGATGAAGTTTCCGGTAAATGTAACAAAAACCCAACATTCATGATATCCATAAAAAAAATTATCCAATGCCTCACGGAAACAAGAGCAATGGAGCATTGTCTTCCCCTAACCTGCACCGCAAATCCAGAAGAAATGAAAAAATAAATTGTTAGAAAGGGGCATTCCGAGAATTGAACTCGGGACCTCTCGCACCCTAAGCGAGAATCATACCACTAGACCAAATGCCCTCGATGGCTTTCTGCCTTACTTTAAACCAATATAAAATACAGCAGATTCACATGGGAGAATTAGTTAAATATTTACAATTGTTGGTTTGGAATTAGTTTGGCTAGTTTTTTTCACTCATTTATTTTTAGCTTCTTGCAATCTTCCTATAAGTTCATAATATATATTAAAATAATAAGGGCTTAATAAATGGTAAATATTCAGTTTGGAGTGTGTGACAAAAAATAAAACGTCAAAATTAAGAATTAGAAAAATAATTCGATTTGGATTTAGTTTAGTCATTGATTTTCACTCTCCCTTGTTTAGCTTCTTGCACTCGTATGAGTGAAAGAAAAAGAAAATTGTGAAGAGTCCGTTTGAAAGAGTGTCAAAATCGCTACCCGTTAATTTTTTGAAGCTTTAAGCCTGAAAATAGTTCGTAAAGTTTTGAATCAACCATCCAGCATTGATTCTCAGCAAATCATTATCTCATCATGTGCCAGTTGGCAACAAGAATCCATTTCCATTTCCAAGGCAAAAGATTAAAATACGAACAGTTCCATTTCCATTCGATATCCAATTTCGATCCTCTTGAAGAAATGGCCGGACTAAAAATTTCATAAAGAATGATAAATATTAATTTCTGTACAATATCCTGAGAATATCACTAGTCACACGAAACGACAGAAAGAGCTACGCGAAGATCGTTCGAGGTTCCACATGAATACATTCTATATGTTTCTACTTCTTCTTGAGTAATTTTGGATGTGTGGGCAGCGTAGTGATTTCCGCTCACTCTATCCCGCTTGGAAAATATTATCTCCCTCAAGATTGGTTCGTGGCCGTTGAGAAGATTACCCAAGCTTAAAACTTTCCTCCACGACTGATTAGCAGTTGGAGGCGTGAACATATTCGACACGATGGGTCTTTCGTGCATCCTTACTTGTTGCTTCTTGTCAAACTCCTGCAAAGATAAGGGAGGCACATGATATAACAATTGTTGGGGTAAGGTTTAATGCTAATGGAAAAACTTTGCCGCTGTGGTGCAACTGCTACACTAGCTCGGATAAACGCTATCAAATCCTCTAAGAATGAAAACAGAATGTTTCGATCACTCAAGACATCGCAGACGTTATCTGCTGGACTGCTGTATTAGGAATGATTTCAGGCATAAAGGCAGTTTACCTTTGGAGCAATGTCTCCTGATGAGCTTGTTGCCATTCTAGGAAAATAAAAGCTGCAGCAGTCGGAGAAAATGGCTTCAGAGAGGCGTGGGGCTTGCAAGAACTTGCGATGAAGGGAAGCTGCAATGGTGAGTAGCTTCTCGACATGTTCAAAAACACCACAGAGCCGTCTTATGTCTTCAATAGTCTCACTGCCAGCAGATAGACGATTTGCTGGAATAGAAACTGAAATTGTAAATACTCACTACAAAACTAGAGTTGATGTACTATTTATTCAGCTTTTTTCCTTAAAAAAGAAACAGATTAGGAAACCTTGCAGAGGCCTCAATGCAGACGCCAAAGTAATGTAAAGTTGATCCATTTTGGTTTCCATCTGCTTCAAGCCTCCATAGCTAGTCTGGTTCAAAGTATCTGCTGATGCTCCGAAGGCAGTACAAATCATTTGCTCGAGCAACTGATGTGGTCGTAACGTTTCCAGGTAATGAAGAATCTATGAAACACAATGTTAGAAAAGCATTAAGGAGATTCCAAAGACACTGTAAAACACAGGAACCAACAAAAGATAAATTATTTTGCCTACACAGATTTAAAACCTACGATCTCTCGTCACCCAACCCATCCCATGCCGCTTAAACTGTGGCTCCAGTGAATTATAAGAATTTTTTCTTGATCACATTTCAAAGTGAATAATTAGAGCCATGAGTCTCACGCTTAGAAGAAAGAGAACCCCCTTCCCCTTATTTATTAGGAGGTTATGCTTTGACAAGAGGCCATGGGAATTCCTTCAGGTTGCATCCAATTTCATGTATATGGGCTTATCCCATTTCTCTTGGTCACTGAGCAAGAAACTTAATTGGTGAATGCACAAGTGTCCTACGGATCACCTACCAACTAAATGCAGTGGAATGCTGGATTCGGTTGGGTAGGTTCTATTTCATGCCTAAGATCAGTCAGTCTCAACTTTCCGGTGGCAAAATAGAAACCAACCAGTTTAGGTCAGGTGGCACAAAACCCCAAAACTGACCCCGCCCTTTTCATCTACATCCCGATTTCTGTGGAACTTTTAGGAGAATAGGCTTATGCAGCAGTGATGTTTTACAAAATAACTGCTGGTAAGTTGGTTTACTTTTTCTCCTTCTCTATTTGGATCCAGAAGTGGCTTCTGCTCATAAGCTGGCAAAGCAGGTGCATCGTTCCAAATCTTTCGCCATAAATTTCCATGCTCAGACATTCTCTTTGAAAGTCGTCCTGGAGGAGGCCAGTCATCCTTTGAACCCTCTATTGCCGGAGTGTTGGATGATCCAGTATCTTTTGTGTCATCGCTCTCCCAATCTCCGGGAGAATGCCAGCGAATAAAATCTTCAAAAACAGCATCTGGATTTGCAGCTTTAAATGCTGACATGTCTAATCAAAATTCAACTCATAAGTGACATGTCCCGTATAAACAGCATCTCAAATCCCGTAAAAGTTATTCTCAATGTGCAAGTGTAGCTACAAAAGATTATTTAGAAAAAGCTTTTAAAGGTTTTCACCTGAAGTTAAGATCTCTCTCTCCAACTGAGCTGAAAAGTCCTGCAATAGAATATTTGATAAGATTATTGCAGTAAATTATACTTAACACCACATGAAAACCATCTAAAGAACATTGTCTACCAAGTAATGAAGAATGAATTTTAATTTCTATATTGTGGAGTTATGTATAGAGTGGGCATTCTGTGGTCCATATTAATGCGTAACGGATGGGGGAGGCTGGAAAAAGAAAATCCTTGAAAACTTCCAACTTTTTTAATTCCATTGAAACATAAGTACCTAATGTTTTCTTAACCCAAACATGAAAATCTTTCTGCATGCAATAGATTGGTATGACTAGAGCTAATTATCGTATGAAAACTTATGGCCAGAGATGCCAAATTAATACAAAGAACATTTTTGTACGATGGTCTTAATCTTACAAATGAGTCGCCAAAGGCTTCAACGGCATGAAGCCGTTCTTCGTGCATGTCTTCTGTCATAAGTGGTGATTCCTACAAAAAAGTGTAAAAAGTTCAACTTCCATTTCTTCAGACTTTGCAAGAGCACAAACTCTGATGAGATTGTTAAATGGTTTTATATGTTACATCAACCTGAGTGTATGGCGCATGCATGCTCTGATACGACTTCAGAAGCATCATAGATCCTGCCACACCAGCTGAACCCCTCCTGATAGAATCTGAAGATTTCAGATTAGCAGATACCACATCTTCCGGCTTCATAGATCCTGCCACACCAGCCGAACCCTTCCTGGTAGAATCTGAAGATTTCAGAGTAGCAGAAACCACAGCTTCCGGCTTAGTACTACCACTTGATAAACTTTTTTCAGAGTGTTGTAAATTATCTGGTGTTGCAGGGCTGCAGCATCCAAGTTAAAGTGCATTAATAAAATGAAAACTTAACTTTCTGTAAATTGAAAATTATCTACCCTAGTCCCTGACTCTCCATCGACTTCATGGTAAAGGACTATACACCATAATTTCCCTTCGCTTCAAAATATAGATCTTAATTTTAAACAACTGAACTCAAACTCCAAAGCAACAGACAAGCCAGCCCAGTAAACTAAAACATGTTTCTAGGCTAACAAAGGTACTCAAAAAAGTAGAATAGATTTTTTCCATCATTGCCAGAACTTTGGGTACCTGAACAAATTCACCTAATAGGGTACCCAAGCCTAGGACATGTTAATTCCGCGTATAATTAAGATTAACCGTTCAAATTCTTAATTCTGTTGAATTGCTACACAAAGATCCGGGTTGGGAAGACATAAATGAAAGTAATTTACAACAGACCAGCAATCTTGCATCTATAAGTATCAATGTTTTAAAAGGCTCACCTCAGGGCGCGCCTAGGCACCCTGTGAGGCTGGGCTTGAGGGTTGCCACCTCTGTTTTGAGGGAGTGGGCGGAAGGCGGCGGAAGGCGCCGCCGGAGCCGCCTAGGCGCGCCTCAGGGGATTTTTTTTTTTTTTTTTTTTTTAATACTCCCAAACCCAAATTTTGGGTAGGGTTTTAACTACCTCATACCTCTTCCTTGCACTATCATCTCTCTGCCTTGTTTTCTATTATAACACATCTTTGCTTCTTCACATTTCTCTTGATATATAGGTCCTATTCTACCCCATACCTCTTCCATACACCCAAATTTTAGGTCCCGTGAGGCTTCGCCTCACGCCTAGGCTGGGCTATCCCTCGGACGCCTCGCCCATGCCTCACGCTTTTAATACATTGATAAGTATCTACCCCACTCTAAGCATGTGAAAAGCATAAGCTAACCAATAGCAGTACTCTTTACGTGAATGTATCTGCACCACAGGACTTAATGGTGAAACAAGAGGGAACCCGCAACCTTGCTTCTCAATGTTAACATTACAACTCACCTCATGCTTTCAGCTAAGCAAAGAAAGTGAAGAATGCAGTCTTGGTGCATAATCATGGGATGCACACACACGAACACACATATGAATTATAAGTAATTAATCTGCCAACGGCAAAATTAAACAAATTTTTATCCAAATTCAAACAAAAAAGAAGAGATAATCCCAAAGAATTTGTTAATGAAGAAAACCAAGGAGATCTCACTTGCTTAGTTCACCTGTCATGTTTCCCATCAAAGTTTTCACCAGGTGTTTGCATTATACAGGAATCCTCATCTTGACTATCTTCCTGCATTTTCAGTCAACTAGAGTCATGCTGACATGAGGAGGAACTATGATGTACATAGGATTAGAACATAAGCAGTAAGATCACATACGAAATAAAGCATAAAAAAGAATCAGTTTGACCTCAGTCTGAGGAGATGAATTCTCCTGGCTTCCAACACAATCTTGAAAGTCTTCATTCAATTGACGCTTCATCTCAATGCATATTGCAAGCTGAACAACAAGCAGCAAGATAAAATGTTTTTTGGCTTGGTTTCATGTGCATCAAAGGAATCATCACAGGATAAAGGTCAAATGACAACATTTTCACATCATATCTTAAAAATAAAATCAACACGTTCGGCATATTACTTTAATCTCAATTTGATCAACAAAATTATATAATGCGTGTGTTCATTACTATCTTGGACATTGTCAAGCAACCATGGTGCCATACAGCAAAAGTCATAAGCTTAGAAATGTGTTCTTATAAAAGAAAGCAGGTGCAAGGGTGTTCAAATATTCAAAACCAAATTGCTAACATCTGTAGAAACATCTGTTTAACGATAATGATATTTTTTTTTTTTTCAGAAACGAATTCCATCAAACTCCTTGAAGATTTGTACAGATAATTACCATGTGAAGTTTCTGATTAATCAAACACGTGGAGAGGTCAATTGAACCAGTGGCTGGCATTAGGGGCAGTGGCTGTGACTCTTCCCAACACCACCGGACTTCACGAACAAACTCTATCCAGATAACAGCAATAGCTGATCAAACATATACAAAAACAAACGGCTGGTCATAATTTAGAAAATAACACTACTAAGGAAATGAATCCAACCATCTGAATGGTGTACACACTCAATAACTTCTTTAAAAAGATTGTGAAAATATTAGAAATTTGGTTCCTATGCATACCACGTATGTTGCAGTTTCCAAACCAAAGAGAATGCAAACAAAACTGTGCAAAAAGGGATTTAAGAGGTGCGCCCTTAATAGCTCGAGAAGTCTTATGCTCTGCAGCAGCAACATCTGGGAATCGTGCACCTACATATATCATTGGTGCTTATGATTAGCAACCATCGCAATCTATTGTAAAGTGTCTGTTTCAGTTAGCTACATGAAAATGTCTTGCAGGAAGGGAGCAATACCATCATGAAAGAGTTCCTTAAGCATGCGATCAATAACTGTAGGTGGAGGTATAACCATTGAGGACTTCAAATTATCTGAACCTGGATTTTCAACTACCCAAAGAAAGAGAAAAAAAAAGAAAAGAAAGTGGCCATCTCAATAAAAAACCAAAATGACATCTCCACCTCATGAAACAAAAACAAGCAATTTATCGAAAAATAGCTGATGAATCTAAGTTGCATAAGAAGTCAAATTCAAACCTGACACAAAATCTTCCATAAATTGAGCCTCAAAGGACATATTCAATGTGTCAAGTAATAGGCACAGTTGAGAAGCAAATCCAATTCTGTTTCCTTTGGAAGAATCAGTTCTGAACAAAAGTAATCATCAGAAAGCTTATAAAATAAGCACACTATACAACAATACCCATCATGTGCACCAATTAATAAAAAATGACATAATAATACTTTGAAGATGCAGATCAATGGACATTGCTTTTAAAAAATAAAGTTCAGTTTTAGTTTTTTTCGTTGAGGAAATTAGAATTCAGAATAATATAGCACCAAAACCCTACAATTTGGATAAGCTATAAATTATGGGCAAATCCTCTTGTGACATATACTGTGGAAGAATAAATGAAAAATGACCAAAATCTTCAATACGCAATTACGCATGGATAAAGCTATCACAGGCAAAGCGTTTATTTGATAAAAATTGATAATGTCGTCTAAATAAAGAAGTATCTCACAAAGCTGAAGACATATTTGGAGATAGTATCCATTTTTGAGCTTCGTGGGGTGAAGAATTTTCCAGCTCAGCCATTTCCATAGAGCTCTCAACCAATTTCTCTGACCACATGGCAACCAATTCAAATCCTGTGGGCAGTCAATACATACATCAAATTAAATGTTTAGTCCATATTGAGTTATCAAGCATGCCAAGGATAATTGTGGTAAACAACATGCATGTTGTTTGAAGTAAAACCTAAGACATTATCCCACACAGTCATACTTAAAAGAACAAGCACGGCTATGGAAAAAACCTATAAGAGGAAGCATTACAATGAAACAATTCAGGATAAAAGTACCTTTTACAGGGTCTTCGGCAGAATACCACTCACTCCATGGACAATCATCATCCCATTGTGTTCTATTGTGAGTTTCACCACCAAGATCTATTTCAAATTCAGTAACATCTGGATCATCTCCTTGAACCTCATCATCATGGGGAAGGGATCTGTAGGTTAGCTTCATTGTGAAATGGACTTTGAAACTGTGAGTAGAAAAGTCCAATGTGGAGTAGGCCTTCACCATCAAAAGAAAATAATTAGAGTTTGGAGAAACAGGAAACCAAAATATAATTTTAAAACAATACTACTTTAAGGAACTTCAAATTCAATGGATAGCGAAATATACAGAACAAGAATGGTTAGCAAAGAATACGTAATTCAAAAAATAAAAATCCTGCTGATATTGTTTGAGAAAATACAGACTTTTGGGATTACAAAACTAAAAGGTTTTACCTCTCTTGAAGAAAACCTAACTACAACAATAGCATGAATCGGAGTGACCAAAACTATACTATTCAACCTACCTATAGCATTATGAAATGAAAAGGAGGTACACAAAATAAAAGGAAACAGCAGGGACATAGAGTACAGCCAAAAGATCTTATAAGCCTCAATTCATACTATTATAGTGGTAACTGTAAGCTCAAAAGGTAAGTGAATAACCAACTTGTGACAGCAAGACTAAGATTATATCAAAAAGAAAAAAGGACATTTAACTTTTGGTAGAAACTTACAAATTTGGAAACAAACAACTCATACAATCCTTCCAAATGCATGAGTTTTACTGGAACCTGGCTACCAATATGATCAGCCTCAAATCTTCTAGTAAAAACTGTTCCCATATTTTGGATACCGATGTAAGCTTTCCTAGCAGGAACATGTACTGGAACAAATGCAGGCCACAAACTGCATAGCCAAATTTTGAACAATATCATACGGTTGATATAACTTAACTCAGATAATGAACTAGAAAAAGTATCTAACACCATGAAAAAAAGTTAATAAACTGCAGGCCACTGATTGTCAACGAACACTACATGGATGTTGATCTAATATCAGAAATTTCAATTGACCTAGGCACATGTCTAAGAAGAACCAAAAGTTACAAAGAAAAAGTTTCAAGTTGGTATCCCTCCCACCTTGAACAATTTGATAAGGCAATTGCAACTGCACTTAAAAGCTTGCTAGCCTCAGGTGCATCAAGAACCACACCGCTGGCACTTTGAGGAGCAATTACCTGATGAAATATGATCAACAAGTTTGAAACCAAAATACAAATAAATAAAGCACTAAAGAACGAAAGGTGTCAAGCTATGGCATACCAAAAATTCTTTGACCCCAAAACACAACTGCAAGTCATGCAATGTGGAATTCCAATCGATAACTTTGCCTGTACCACCATGATACAATAAAACATTAGCCTCCAATATTAACATTTTGATTCAAATTTATGACAAAAATATAATAAAAGAAAAATTACGATTGAAATTCCTTATTACCGTCATATTTTGTTCCAAAATAGTATTCCATGCAATAAGTTTTTGCTGAAAACTTCAACTCGGACTTGACCTTGTATAAATCCTCCGAAACCTCCCTTGCATCCTTTTTCTACAGCCAAACAATACACAAAATCCATATTGGCAGTGACAAACATGACAAAGGACAACAAAAACTAAAAACTTTTCCTCTCAACAAGATCGCATTACAATTTTCACCACGATGGCAATAAAAATCAAACTCAGCAATGCAAAAATATAAGTAGCAATCAAAATGCACAAACTGACGCAAATAACTCGTTCGCATAACAATTTGAGTAACAGAACAAGCTTCTTCAAGCATACCAGCAGATTTTTCGGACCGTCTGCCAACCATTGCCTACAAACCGCTTCAATATCGGAAATAAACCTGAAAACATGACAATTACAATCCAAATCAGTTCCCAACGTATACAAAGTCGAAAACTTTACAAAAATTAGCTGAGTATATATAATTATATACATCCACACACATATGAATTACCTTTCCCATGAAGAGGCAAGAGTGAAATCGTCAAAATGCTCAACCTGCAACCAATATTATTTTCCTTCAGATCAAGTTCATAGCTTTTTGCTTAATTGGCTCTTAATAGTGGCTTCGGAGTAAAATTAAAGTTAAAAATTTCAGGAAAATTACGGCGTGAAATTCAATTGAGCACGAATAAAAAATGACAATTAAAAATTCAAATTTGATGAATTCAAAGCAATGGATAATGGCGAACCTCCTCCTCTTCAGCTTCATCGTCTCCGACAGATTCCAACCTGCTGGATGACGCCATGTACGGAACGCAGCAGAAATGTGCTTTTTGGATTGAATTTACGACGTCGTCTGATTTTCTTTGGGTTCACGTAATCGATGACCGACTGGGTTGAGATCTGTAGACGAAGGATTACCGTTAAGATCTGTAAAGTCCGGGAATTGCAGATGACTTCTCCTCGTGCTTCTCCGTGTTGTACGTTTTATGCAAATTGCAGTTTCGTCACCGAGGTTTGTGATATTTGTACTCGGCACCTTCTAAGTAGATCGTTTGGGCACAATTCGAGTTTGCACTAGGTTGGGTCAGTCTTTTGGCTCGTGTATGGGTATTAAAAAAAATTGAGCTTAAAAATGTATTTGATAAACATTTAAAAACAGTTTATTTTCACAGTTTTAGATGAAAAAAGCTGAAAACATGAAACAGCAAAAATGAGTTTATTCTCACAGCACAACAAAAACAGCTTTTTTTCAAAGCAGAGCAATACCAAACCAGCCCTAAGTTTGGCTCATGAAGGAACTAAGTAAAATTTAGTTCAGCTCGATTAAGAAACAAGCCAAACTTGAACTCTAATATGTTCAACTCGTAAATTCTTGAGCAACTTGAATTTTTTAACAAAACAGCTCAAGGTAGGCTTGAGGTCAGTTCGGTCATTCAAGTTTGATACCTAATAATTTAAACTATTAACAAAACTCTCGTTGTCAATTAAAAGAGACTGAAAAGATTATTTAATCTTCTATCACAAAATAAAATTGTGGAATGTAATGTGATTTCCCATAAACCAAATTCGAACTCCGTCCATGAAACACCAATCTTACATTACTTCGCATTACAAAATGGCAACCGTACAAGATAATGGGAGTAAGGATTTGTTTGAAATTGCTTCTAAAAGAAGTAAATGTGCCCATAAAAATAATTTCCTCTGCATTTAGTGTAACAATTTAGAAGTAGTTATAGTTCATATAAGTGTTTAAAAAAAACATCAATTATATGCTTAAAATAAAAATTAAAAACTTTGACATCCAAAAAATTTCAATCGGATAAATGAGAGTGAGACTATATTTTAGGAGTTCTCATTGTACTACCTTATAACTCACAAATATGAGAAATTTTTTAACATGACTGAAATGTGATACCTCACATGTCATTATACAATTAAAAAATAGGGTAAATTACAAAAAACTATCTCAACTATTGGTGTCACGACACTTTCATACCTTATCTTTTAAAGTTGACAATGTCATACCTCATCTTACGAATTTGTGTCAATGTTATACCTTCCGTTAATTGGCCGTGAATTTTTCAGTTAAATGCTGACGTGGCTTGATCCAGGACCATTTTTTATTAAAAAATTATTAAAAAATTATTAAAAAATCATTTAATATTTTTTTAAATATTAAAATAATAAAGAAAAGTTAAAAAAATAAAAATAAAAATAAAAACCAAAACACCCGTCCCCTCCCCCTCTCTCTCTCTTATCCCCATCTCTATCTATCTTTTCCCTGCAACTGCAACCCAGAAAAAAGAAGAGAAAAAAAACAAAAAAAACCAATTTGTCTTCTCCCTCCCAACCCCCCCCCCCCCCCACCCCCTCCACTCTCCGCACCAAACCTCCCCACCTTCGCACCCACTACCTGAAACACAAAAAAAAAACCTAAATCCCGTTGAGGTGGAATCGGGAAACCTTCGGCAGGCCGATTCCGAAGGTTGAGAACCTGGGTGCAGAGAAAATTGGAGGAATGGGTGAGGGTGGGAGGGGGGAGACGGACGAACTGGGTTTCCTTTTTTTTTTTTTTTTTTTCTCTCTCTTCTTCTTCTTCTTCTGCAGGTGGGGTGGGGCGGACAAATTGGGTGTTCCTTTTTTTTTTTTTCCTTTCTTCTCTCTCTTCTTCTTCTTCTGCAAGTTAGGTGGGTGGGGGTTGGGGGGGCGGACAAACTGGGTGTTCCTTTTTTTTTTCTTTCTTTCTTCTCTCTCTTCTTCTTCTTCTGCAAGTTGGGTGGGTGGGGGTAGGGCGGGCCGGACGAATTGGGTGTTTCCTTTTTTCTTTTTTTTTTCTTTCTTCTTCTTCTTCTTCCTCCTCCTCTTCCTCTCTTCCTCCTTCTTCTTCCTTTTTCTTCTTCTTTATGGGTTGCAGGAAGATAGGGAGAGAGGGGGAGGAACAAAATGACCTGAGGGTTTTTTTTTTTTTTTTCCTTTATTATTTTAATATTTAAAAAATATTAAATAAATTTTTTAATAATAATTTTTTAATTTTTTAATAAAAAATGAGTCCCGAATCAAGCCACGTCAGCATTTAATTGAAAAATTCACGGCCAATTAACCATTGGTATAACATTGGCACAAATTCATAAGATGAGGTATGACATTGTCAACTTTAAAAGATGAGGTATGAAAGTGTCGTGACACCAATAGTTGAGGTAGTTTTTTATCATTTATCCTAAAAAATATTTAAAAAAATATTTCTAATTATATAATAACATAGCGTTTTCCACGCTGAAAAAAATTTCCACAATTACAAGTAGGTCTTACGACGTGGTTTCCCCTTTTTATGAAAACAGACGCTCACAGCGGGCCAACAAGGGCCCCACACCCATATACATACAGCGATCCCCACCGTTGCTTCAAATCGGAAAGCATCATCATCATTACCCACTCATGAGAGATTTTTTAATGTAACCGGTATACGGGATGATACATGACGTTTTACTATATAAATAATGAGATATATATGTTAAAAAATTAATAACTTAAAAAATAAAATTTGTCTCCACTTGTATAAAAACATGTATTGTATTACCCGTGTTCCGGAAAAAATTTCTACTCAATCATAACCATGGTCTAAAATATCGATGATATCGGAAATATCGGTAGTCCAAAAACATGGAAATTTCGATGGAAATATCAGGATATTATCAATATCGATAAAAATTGAATAAAAACCACGGAAATTGTAAGAAAAACTTGGAAATTTTTATTGAAACTTTGGAGAATGTTTATTTAGTCAATTATCTATTAGTTTATCAAAAATAAAATTAGAAGGAAATGCATTACATGATGGATTTAACTAATTTAAGTTGATTATACAACGAGCTGGCAAACACTGTGAGTGTAGAAAATATGTAGTAATTAATAAAAAAAAGATTAAACACACCATAATCATTTATATATAATGATTTACTATAATATTTTACACTTTATACATTGCATGGTAAGATACATGAGTGATTTAGTACCACATAAAGTTTCTATAAGGTTCAAAATTTTCACTGTCTTCATCATCTCTATATGTAGAGTAAGTTTATTGTGAAAAGTATTCATCAAATGATAAATCCCCAAAATAGTTTTGCATGTAATTGTTAACCTGCCACTCATATAAATATAAATATTTTAGCATATTATCACTAAAACATAAGTGATATATGGTGGTTAAGGTGTTGGAGGAGTAAAATGGGAGTGGTTCAAATCCCCTTTGTGTTTTTTTTCCTTCCTTTACATCGATATTTTCGCGATATTACATCGATATTTTGACAAAATAT
Organism: Heteromeles arbutifolia; assembly: GCA_024362995.1. NCBI lineage: Eukaryota > Viridiplantae > Streptophyta > Magnoliopsida > Rosales > Rosaceae > Heteromeles > Heteromeles arbutifolia. The sequence continues at coordinate 5,492,867 of JANCRC010000003.1, forward strand.
TGCTGAAGTGTGAGCGAAATTATAGACATCGATATTTTCCGATATTGTCGATATTTGTACGATATGTACATGGATATGTTCCGAAATATCCGTGATTCAAAAAAACCGAAATATATTTTCGATATTTTAACGATATTACATCGATATTTTGACAAAATATTGCTGAAGTGTGAGTGAAATTGTCGACATCGATATTTGGATATGTTCCGAAATATCCGTGATTCGAAAAAACCGAGATATTCTCAATATTTCGTCGATATTATCGATATTTCAGACTACCATCATAATCAACATGCAGTTGTAATTTATAAACCAATTCATTAACTAATTTATTCACGCTCCCATTACAATAAAACAAACCCACCACCCCCCTCCCTCCCCTCTCTCTCTCCCCTCCTTTTATTTGTCAGAAAAATGAAAAAACTCAGAAATCTGAACGTGACGAGACCACTCTCTCTGTACTCTGTCTATGTGTCGCTGAACTAAATACAGAGACGACGGGCGAGTCACTTACTCACTGAGTCATCTGAGCCCACCCGCATTAAGCTTCTCTAGCTAACTAGCTACCCATGGCTGCGGCGCTGGAGTGCTGGTCGGGCCGAGCGAGCACGGACGAGGACATGGTGGAGCAGGTGCTGATGAGGACGCATGACAGATCGGAGGGCGCGACGGCGGTGCCGGAGAGTTCTTACGGCGCCGGAGTTAAGGAGTCGTCCGCGGTGCAGAAGAAGCTGCAGAGGCTGAGCCGGAACGTGTCTGAGGCCATCGCGTCGCTCAAGAACTCGCTGAATCTCGACTCGGCGAGTGAATCGGCTACGGCGTCGTTTGGCAAGATCGAGAGCTCGAGGAAGTTGGTGTGGGGGAGTGTGGTGCGTAATCTCACGCAGCTCTACCCTGGCAGTCAGCTGCCGGAGAAGCTCGTCTCCAACATTCGCAAGCATTACGATTCTCTTCCCCTCAGGTTTGAAGGCTGAATCTTTAGCTCTGTTTGGTTACTGAGTTTAGTTTATACTTGTTTGGATTGATGGATTACGACTTTGTGCAATTTGTTGAGCAGCCAAACAGAGGATTTGGATTGTGTTGTGATTGATTTTGCTTGTTTAGTGATTTGGGTTTTTGTGTATGTGATGTATAGTTATGCTCAAGCGGGATTCGAGATGAAAGAAGTGTTTCTTCATATAAAATTGATAGAGCAGGCATCATTGGATGGGCATCCTGCAATGTTGATTCAAGAGGTGTCTGAGGAGGAGGCTCAGGGGTCTGTGTTCAAGCTCACCTTTGCGTGTAACTGTTCGATTTCATGGCCATTGATGTCCGGTGCACTCGATAACGAGTCGATTTGCTATAAGAAGGTACAGATCTTTGAGAAGAAAGGGTGTACTATTGGCGTTGTTCTTCTTATGGTCGAAGTTGGACAAGATAAATTGTTCAGAAACCGGGTTGAAAATGCTTTGAAGTCGGCTATAAGGAAGCCCAAATCCAGCACGGTGAAGCTCCCGTTTGGATTATGTGGGTGTCAAGAAGAGAATACGATGGGGAGGGAGGTGGGAGATATTGAGGACGACATTGGTGAACAAAATTATAGGAATGGGATTGAGATTTCTAGCCAAAAGATTCAGCTTCCCGATCCTCTACCCACTTCGTCATTTGTTGTATCCGTAGATGAATGGCAGACGATCCAATCCGGTGGGGATGAAATTGGGAAGTGGCTGTTGAACTCTGATAATCTCGACTTTGTTGATCAGATTGGACCCAATTCATATAAGGGAGTGTACAAGGGGAAAAAGGTTGGAATTGAGAAGCTTAAAGGGTGTGACAAGGGAAATTCCTATGACTTTGAACTCCGAAGAGATCTTTTGGAGCTCATGACGTGTGGGAACAAGAACATTCTGCAATTTTATGGTGTTTGCATTGATGACAATCATGGATTGTGCGTTGTTGCCAAGCTGATGGAAGGTGGATCAGTATATGACTTGATGCTTAAGAACAAGAAGATTCAGACTAAGGACGTATTAAGGATTGCTGTTGATGTAGCAGAGGGGGTCAAGTTCATGAATGACCACGGTGTTGCATGTAGAGACCTCAATACACAGCGTATATTATTAGATCGACATGGGAATGCTTGCTTGGGGGACATGGGTATCGTTGCTGCTTGTAAAAGTGTTGGTGATGCAATGGAATATGAGACAGATGGATACCGGTGGTTAGCTCCCGAGGTTAGTTCATTGTTGCGTCAGTTATTATTCCGTGCATTTTCTGCTTTGAACCAGTTAAACTGAGTTCTTACATGTCTATAGACCTTTTATCTTGTCAATCTGCATAACCAAGCTGTGGGAAAAATATTGACGTTCCATTTCCATCGACATTGCAAACCCAAACGTGGCTGTCGTTCCAAGAACTTACTCATATGATCGTATTTCAGATAATCTAGTAATTATTTTGCTACAAAAACTTTACCTGCACAGACCTCCTCAGCATACACGATTTGATTTCTTTTCTATGGATTTTTGGTTAGATTCCATCATTTCACTGTCACTCATAGTGGATTCAATGTATCAATTCACCTATTCAGGATCAATCTATTTTCACTGAAGACACTTTATGTCACTTAACGCGACATATTTGTTTGAGCATGCCTAACATGTTTTCATAATTGGCGGTACTTTACATCTCAATGTACTATTTATCTTTATCTAAGCACTCCTCTATATTCCGTGAAACTTTGCCCAACTACTTTTAAGCATGCCACTAAACATATCAGCTTAGCCGCAACCTTATAGTAGTGCTACTTTCCGAAATACAGGTATTATTGTGCGGATCCCCCAAAATGAAAATTTTAAGTTTTTAGCAATGATCACTGGTCAAGAATTATATCCTTTCCGGAGCATTGTTCAATGGTGCTCTATAAACCCATGTTTCATCCACCTTTTATTAGCCTGTGATAATAATTGGATGCTGATACAAACTCTAGGTATAAATTACTTGATGATGAAAAGAACTATTTTAATGTCGTTTATTTGGATTTGCTTTGATTTGGGTCCCGGGAAATGCGGATACAAATCACTTAGAACAGAATAATTTTCTTCCTTTACTCAAGTTTGCTCTTTTGGGACCACCTTTTGTCACTTTCACTTTTGTATACCATCTGTCAATCTGAATAACAATGAACTTGTTCACATTTTTGGAATTACAGAAGTAAACAAAAACTTGAAGTTGTTCTTCCGTCTAACGAATTACACCTCATCTCTCATTTGAATTAATCGTATTGAAGCCATCCAGCATACTAGTTAGGTGACATTTTATTCACCGACGTTTTTCCACTTCTTTCCGCTTTGTATATCTCATATTTATGATCTGAATACTTGAAGTAACAGATATGGTATTCATTACTTTGTTCGCCTTTCTGGTTGCCCACAGATCATTGCCGGTGATCCAGAGTGCGTTAGCGAGACATGGATGAGTAATGTGTATAGTTTCGGGATGGTAATCTGGGAGATGGTTACTGGTGAGGCAGCATATGCCGCGTGTTCACCGGTCCAAGCAGCAGTGGGGATAGCTGCCTGTGGCCTTAGACCCGAGATTCCTAAGGACTGCCCACAAATGCTGAAGTCCTTGATGACCAAGTGCTGGAACAATTCACCGTCAAAGCGCCCTCAATTCTCGGAAATTCTATCAACTTTGCTGCGGTCAAACAACAACGGTAATAGGTGAACATCCTTTAGCTAGTCTGAGTGATATGTAAAACTACCCGTAATTACGGGGTAATCCATGCTTAATGTAGATGCAAAGAAAAGCTTATGCATCTTTCAACTCTCTCTCTCTCTCTCTCTCTCTCTCTCTCTCTCTCTACAAAAAGGGTAAAAGGAGAAAGAAAAGAGAAAATTGGAGTTATGATTCCTCAACTTTGGCTCAATTCATGATTCCTTAACTTTGGCTCAATCCAAGCTTTGGTCCCTCAACCAAAGATCAGTGCGTATTGGTCCTTTAACTTATTATAATGTGGGGCAGTAGTTATTTTCGCTAATTTTGTTAGATTTTTTTCCAAAATAAAGGGTTTAAAGGGGCAAAAAATGGATGAAAGTTTTAACAGAGTTAGTCAAAAGAACTATTGCTTCACATTATTACAAGTTCAACAATCAATATTCGTGAATTTTTAGTTAAGGGATTAAAGCTTCAATTAAGCTAAAATGATCATTGCTTCAATTATTTCGGAGGAAAAATTGGATATTTTATTCGGGTACTTTAGGATTTTACTTTACCAAACGCACTGTGACTCAATGTGGTAATGATTTTGGCGGTGGGAAATGAGAATATTCAAATCATTTGCATTCCCTGTGTCATCATGATTGTATGCTTATGAGGTAACATAAGAGATTAGGCTGGAAATTGGTCAAATCATGTAGGTGGGTTATGGGTATGTCTCAAGGTGACTCGCATGGTAAATCAAGTATTAATAGTTCCCATGTGGTGGAGTCTGTTACCAATCTCAGTTAAAACTTACGATTTTCGTCCAAGTTACCGTCTAAAAGTAGCGCATGGGTTTCAAAGGAATGGTAAAATTTGTTCATTCCACGGGCTTGGGTACCTTTTACCCCTGTATGTGGATAAATTTTAAAATATACTTAACAGATCACATGGCTATGCGACCGCACCGAATTGCTGCTCAAAAGTTTTTTCTCTTGCGTGGGAGACTCTCTTGCGACTTTTAGACAAAACTGGAAGGAAAATTGTGGTTTTGACTAAGAAAATATAAAGGGAACGGAATTGTCTGGTGGGTCGACAAAGCTGTGAGAGTGATGGACCTTACTTGTTTTTATTTGTTTTCCATTGGTATGTTTATGGGAGGGACCATAACGGCATCCCCTGATCCTCTTTGTGAGATCTTAAAAATCCTCACATCATGATCGTTCATTTGTGTATCGTACGGTCAATTTTTTATAAATACTGTTTATGTTTGATTTTAAATAAAAAATTCAAATTGATTTCTGATCTTTAAATGTATAACAAACAGTTAGAATGTGAAAATCTTTAGAATCTCTATGTAATCATGTTATTTTTGGGTCCCATTAACAAAGAATCATAATTTCGACAGTACAAAACACAAAATCAAATCAAAGCAACCGACATTTAACCATCAATCAATCAAAATCGTACAACAAATGCCTCAAATACAAGTTTAGACACTCTGTACCCATTTTATATGCGATCTCTCTGTGACCATTATTATTAGTTGACATGTGTTATCAAACTTAATCATAACTTTATTGTTATGAACTAAATACATATTAATAAATGATAAAAATTACTTATGTGACAATTTAAACCAATATAACATCCTCCAAACTCCAAGTTAGATAGGATGGCAATTCTAACTGTTAAAATCGATAATCGTGGATAACCGTCCGAATGGATTAGATTTGAGTATGAAAATTCGGGTATCATTTGGATATGGGGAAAAACCGTTAATAATATTCGGTTATGGTTTTAGATATGGTTATAGGGGTTCTCAATCCATATCTGTCACGCCCCGCCCCGAAAAATTTATTTCGGAAGATATACTATGATAGGCCCAAATTAAACTCTTTTTTATTTTCTACCATTTATCACAATTCTTTTATTTAATTCTTAATGACTCACAAGATTTTAACCCAAATTGTTTACCAAAAACATAAGGTTAATTTTTAAATTAATTGCTCAATTCCTTTTCTTAGACAAATTTTCAACAAAGATTAATCTCGGTTATTTTTAAGGCTGCATCTAACTCCCGTTAGACTGCCTACGTACCCTTGTGCGGGATCAAGCATTTCGTAGTTCACCATTCATATTTTTCATAAATTCCAAACATATTCTAATAACCACCATATTCACCATCAACCCTCACAACCCAAATCATATCAAATGGTTACCAATAAAGATTCAAAATATTGAAATTTACATGAAAAATGGCAACGTCGGCTCTCTGGCCGTGCGCCGCCGCACGCGCCGCCGTGGGTGGCGGTCGGCCGCCCCGGCTCGCCGGAAAATCCAACTTTCTCCAAAAATTACCAAAATTTTCAGAATTGAAGATCTCAATGAGTAGAACAACTTTCATACCTGTGACCAAGGCCAATTCGGTCAAGAAAGGCTCCAATTTCATCAAAATCCGTAAGAACCCTAGAATTTGGTGTGTTTCGATTCGACCTCCAAAGCAACTCCGACGCCTCCAAACTTGTTTGGGCTTTGTTCCAGACCTCAAGAGGATGCCATGGGTGGTATTAATTGGAAGAAATAGCTTCAAATCATGACGGAAACGAATCCAACCCGTGCGCCCCCTTTTTGCACGGTTTTGTCCAAAATCAAGGCTAATCTCTCCAAATTTGAGGTGTAATGGGAAGAGGGAAAGGCTAGATGATGATTGGGAGTGGTGGCTTGGTCCAATTCGTGGTAAATCCGGTGGAAAACTACCGGAAATTAGCATGAAATCCCGACCGGGTCGCGGGTCGAAGGGAACCCGGCCGGTTCCTCTCTTTTCCCTCTCTCTCATTTCCCCTCCTTTCTTCCCTTCTGATTCGTCACTCCTTTCTCTCTTCTTACCTTTCCATCCCAGCCATCCATTCCATTTACCTTTAAATCTGGGCCATCCACGTGGCACACCAGATTTAGCTCCAAAAATCTGGAGCTTTCTAGAAATTAATTAATTTACTAAAATACCCCCAACTTTAAACGTTAATAACTTCTTCGATATAGCTCCAAATCACGAACCGCTTGCGCCCACGTGTCCCTAGCGACGAGTACTACGAGAATATGCCAAGAAAACAAAACTTAGGTGACACGATACTGTATTTAACCTCAGTCAACGCACGAGCCTCGAATGGCAATTTCGTAAAATCACTTATTAGAAATTTATACAATTGTAAAATCAGGGACGGACTGTCACAAGTATAAATTCTCGAAAAATCATATAAAATATCAATTATACAAATAAGTAGATTATCAAAATTTCCGGAAACAAACTTTAAAAATTCTCGATTAAATTCCTCATAATCATAAATCGATTTATTTTCGATTTTTCCCACATATTCATAATTATAAATATATAATTCATATGTTTAAATTTTCAGGGTATTACAATATCCGTAACCGAATCCGAACCGAATTATATATAATATAATAGTATGTATTTATAATCATATATAACATAATTGTATTATATAATATATATATATATATATATATATATTATTCATTGAATCCAGTACCTTGAGAATACAAAAGTTGTAATGTGTGAGTTACATTTTGTGGGCAAGTTAAAAAGTTTTGATATAAATGAAAATCTACGAGAATCTAGACTAATAGTACTTATGGGAGATATTAAAGATCAACCAACATTATCAATATTTAGCTTTAATTTTTATGCTACACAAGATCCATTCATTAAATCATTTTATACATCAAATATTTAGTGACGAAATTAATATTTACTAAATTATCATGAGTTAATTGAACAAATATATTTTTTGTTTTGACGAATATGGGTATAACCGTTAACTGATGGGGGAATCCGTTACCAGGTGAGTATGGTTATAAATAATACCCGATGTTAATTTGCGGTTATCGATATGGTTAATTTTCGTGGTTATGAAGAAGGATATAGTATTTTCGTCTCCAAACTGAACTATTGCCATCCCTATATCATACGCAAGCATCAATTTTAAACTTGATGACTTATGTGACAATTTTGCATCTTCTTGCATTCAATGTGTCGAAGTCCAGTTATCCATTGTTTTAGTTTCTTCGAACCCATTGTTTTATTTTATTTTTCTTCCCAATGCATTGTTTTATTTCCTTCAAATCCCTTGTTTTACCATCCGTTGTTTTTTTATAGGAAAACTAACAAAAAATCCTTAAAAACTTTAGTTTTAATGAAAAGAACAAAATAAAGGGTAAGTGAATAGTACCATGAGTGACTTTTCAAGGTAAAAATGTTATTTTCGTTAAAAGTGAACAGTTCCGGAAGTGGTTCATTAAAATTCCCATGTTTTATTTCTTTTCAAGTCCCTTGTTTTACCATCCATTGTTTCGAAATGATCATTTTTCTAAGGATTCTAGGGATCTTGTGGTCGTGACTGTTCATCATACATCGTGCGGTCAATTTTCGTTAGGTACTATTTATATTTAATTTTAAATTTTAAATGATTTCTGATAATTCTAATAAGTATCATTCTTATTGGAAATTTCCAATTGAAAAAAAAATCCATTTCTAAATCAATATATTTTTTTGACTCTATTTAGTATATTCTATTTAGAAATAGGGAAATTCATAATAAAAATAATACAAAAATAATATAAATAAAATAATTAGTCTATCTATAAGAAAGACGCACGATGTACGATGAATGATCACGATCATGAGATCCCCAGAAAAAAGGGCGAGGATCCTTTTCCCATTGTTTCACTCTAGTATAACATATAGCCTACAATGGTAATTATTATTAGGAATATTTTTACTCACCATTTTATTTATAAATTTTGAAATCTATATAGTGGATATGCACAAATTTCTAACTTTAATCTCGTTCGATAGTATTGATAATTTTGAATAATGATAATGAGTAAATTGGTGAGCATTACCACCACTTGAAAATGATGAGCAGAAATACACCATTATTAAGTGGTACGATTTTATTCAGAAAATTTTATTTCTATGGACAAAATCTAACCGTTGATTTTTCGTCGGCTTTTATGGTACCCTTCATTTCACCCAAAATCGTGAAATTAACATATTCACCGTTCCAAATAAAACCAGTACTTTCAAACCCAAAATCTCAAGCAAAGCATAAACCCCACAACTCAAAAACGAAATTGGATCCCCTCCTGAACAAATGGAAGGGATCATCATGACCCATTAACATGGACTGTTGGATTTTGATCCAACAACTACAAAGAGAGGTCCCTCTAAAAGTTATGATAATTGTAGCCGTCCAACAGTCCAACGACTACAAAGAAGGGTCCCTCTAAAAGTTATAATAATTGTAGCCGTTGGATCAAAATTCAACGACCCCTGTTAGTGGGTCATGAGGATTCCCACCATTTGCTCAGAAAATGATCCAATTCCCTTAAAAACCAGCTTCCACAACTCTCTTTCCCTTTCTCTCTGGTCTCGGCGGTCAGCCTCGCAATGCAGAGGCTCCTAGCAAAACCGCATGCATTTTCAATGAGGTGGTAGTGGAGGACTGCGATGAAGATGGTGGTGAAGGCGCTGATCCACCAACAAGGTCGTTTCTCCGAAGACGGCTAGATGAACAATCTTGGCAAGTTGAACAGGTATTCAGCTGAGGAATAGACAGTCTGCGCGACGTAATAAGCAGTAATAGTGAAACACACACCAGATTGCTTGAAATGCTGGTACATAAGATCTGTGAAGAAAAACCCTCCGATCATTTTCGGCAATTGCCACCAAGGAATGATCCTTTACCAGTAGTACGGGCCGAGCCAGTGCCTGCTCGGCTCAAGTCAATTGACCTGGAAAAGAAAGAAGGATTGAACAGTAGAGCGGATGGATCTGACCAGAAAGTAGAAGCGACATCCATCGATGCGACCGAGATCTAGAGAATGATCGATTCGGCCTTGAAAAAGGGGTCGAAATTCCCAAAATTCATCCACCCGTACCCTGCGTACGTCGAAAAATTTGAATATCCCAAAGGTTTTAAAATCCCAGATTTCAGTCTGTTTGCCGGAGAGTCGTCTTTGTCCTCGTTAGAACATGTGGCCCGGTTCACCGCTTAATGTGGCGATGTTAATAGCGATTTCCATAAACTGTGGCTATTCAACTTCTCATTGACAGGCTTGGCCTTTGCGTGGTACATCAATCTCCCACCAAACTCCATCCAGAGCTGGGAGGAGTTGGCCGAAAAATTTCATGAGCAATTTTATCGGTCGGGGATGGAAACGTCGGTTTCATCATTAACTAGGATGGCTCAAGCATCAGATGAGTCGCCAATGGATTACCTGACCAGGTTTAAGTCGGCAAGAAATTGGTGCCGAGTACCCCTTCATGAAGTCGAATTTGTTAAACTAGCTTTGAATGGGCTGGACGTGGAGTACAAGAAGAAATTCCTGGGGGCAAACTTCCGAGAGACAGCCGAGGGCTGAGATGATTATTTAGTATTCAATCACATTCACAGAGTTATGCTTTGGCATTCAGTTATGATACTTTGGCATGGCATATACATACTTTCATACATACATATTTTCCAGCGGGTTTTGAGAAATATATATATGAGTATATACTTTATTTCTGGGAAATTATACAAGTTTTACGGCGAGGGGTTATAACTTTTGAGAAAAGAAAGGTTTTGAAAAGATTTGTTTCTGACCCACTCAGTTTTATGTTTTTCGCCCCTCCATGTATTAGGTAGCGTTCGTTGGTGGCATACGAGGAGCTTATCGGACGTTCTGACAGAATTCACTTATGTAGGACCACCTTCGGGTGTTATTTCTAATTAGTAATTCTGCTTGATTGCACGTAGACTTTTATGCTCTGTATTAGTGGAATTCCCAATTCTTTTACACTAGTATTGCTAGTGTTTCGGTTTTAATTGATCCATAAATTTCTATTCTTTATTGCTTCCGCACTGTGCATATGGTTACGTCACGCTCACATGACGGCCAGCACGCCTCACCTTCGGGATGGGGTGTGTCACCTTCTTTTTTTAATCACTATCATTAATTAACACGTGTTATCAAATTTAATTTTAATTTTATTGGCATGAGCTTAACACATGTCAGCAAATGATAGATATTATACATGCAAAACATCCAATTTGAATTTTGATGACTTATGTGACAATTTTGCATCTTGTTGCTTTCAATGCGTCAAAGTCCAATTATCCATTGTTCTATGGCTCGTTTAGATGTGCTTTTAAAATGATTAAAAACGCTTTAAAAAAAAATGTTTTTGGTTTCCAAAAGCGCTCGAAGTTTTTTCTGCAAAAAACACTGATTATGTGCTTCTTTCAGGAAGTACTTTTAATGTTTTTTCAGGATTTGTTTACATTTTTACTAAGAATTGGTTCCACTAACATTTTCACCAAAAATACTTTCGGTCATTTTAAAAAAACATCCAAACAAGCTGTTAGTTTCTTCAAACCCATTTTTTTTTTTTCCCTAATCCATTGTTTTTTTTTTTTTTTTTCAAATCCCTTGTTTTACCATCCATTGTTTCACTCTAGTAGAACATATAGCCTACAATGGTACTTATTATTGGAAATATTTTTGCACACCAATCTATTTATTATCGTTAAATGAATTTAAATTCTTATTTGTATAATAAATAGACACAAATATCAAAATTTAAACTTATTTAATAATAATGAAGAGAAATACACTAATTATTATTAAGTGGTACGAATTTTACGTAGGATATTTTATTTCTGCGGACAAAATCTAACCGTTGATTTTTCGTCGGCTTTTCTGATACCCTTCATTTCACCAAAACCTTGAAACCTATTCACCCATTCCAGGTGAAACCAGGTACTTTCAAACCCAAAATCTGAAGCAAAGCATAAACCCCACAACTCAAAAACCAGCTTCCACAACTCTCTCTCTTTCCCTTTCTCTCTGATTCCAAATTCCAATCTTTTTCCTTTTACAGTCCTAATCGGTACGTTTAATCTCTCTCCCATTTTTTTAATTCATCTCTCCTGCTTTGGTTGCTTTGCTTCGGGATCGAATCATGCCCAAATTACGCTTTCTGATAGTGGCTTCGGCGGCCCCAATCCTTCTCGGACTGGCGCTCCGAACCTACTCCGGGGACGACGACGCCGCCGATTCAATTTTCACCACTCGTTTTCTCGTTTTGAGCTTGCTAGTTTCGGTGATCGTCGCCTTTTCTGGCGTTTTCAGCAGATTGCTGCACAGTATGCTTCCTAAGAAGAGACCCGGGGACGGAGTCGTTGTAGATGTAGAAGTAGAAGGAGACACCGGCAGCTCCGCCGTGTCATCGTCGATCAATAAGCATCGGATCGGCCACTTCGCCGCAGAATCGACGGTCAGCAACAACAGCAGCATCTCAAGCAGTAACCACGGTAGCGTGGTTGAGAAGGACGTGCCGATCATGGCCTTGGGCGTTTCGAACCAGTCCGATATCGACGAGGACCTTCACAGCCGGCAGCTCGCGGTCTATGGCCGCGAGACGATGAGGCGGCTCTTCGCGTCGAATGTTCTCATCTCAGGGATTCAAGGTCTAGGTGCTGAAATTGGTAAGATTTTCGGAAACCCTCACATTTATCGTTTTCAATTGGTTTTGTAATTAGTGAGATAGAAATGTTGAATTCTGGAGATGTTTATCTATTATCTGGTTGTGGGTTTAATTTTCCATATTTAGAATCCTGTTGTATTGTTGGAGTGGAAGAGAAACTTACCAACACCGGAACGGATGCCACTGTGGTGGTTCCGAAGCCAATGCCTTTTTTAGCTTTCTCACACGGTAGTGATTGGCTGGCATTTCTGTTGCATGGAAGTTGTTCTCATTCTGGAGGCGCTTATCTATTGTAAATGCAATATGTATTCTGTTTAGATTGTCCTGTTTCAAGTTTTTGTGTGTCTTTGCTTTTGATGGTGTTTTTTTTAATGTGGGCTTTTGCTGGTGTTTTTTTTAATGCGGGCTTTTGCTTTCTGCAGCAAAGAACCTCATTCTGGCTGGGGTCAAGTCTGTGACTTTGCATGATGAAGGGAATGTGGAGCTATGGGGTTTGTCTAGTAACTTTGTTTTTTCCGAGGACGATGTGGGTAAGAACAGAGCACTTGCTTCGGTTCAAAAGTTGCAGGAACTCAACAATGCTGTGGTTGTTAATACCTTGACAACTGAATTGACTAAAGAGCAGCTTTCTAATTTCCAGGTACATTTTCATTTAATTATTACTGTTTGATTAGTATGCCAATTATTGAAGTTATTCAAGGTATGATCATGTACTTTGCTTGAGGGTGTAAAAATCATGTGTTTGTAAACTCTTTTGTAGGTTGTTGTATTCACTGACATCAGTCTCGAAAAAGCCATTGAATTCGATGATTATACTCATAATCATCAGCCCCCAATCGCCTTCATTAAAACTGAAGCTAGAGGCCTTTTTGGTTCTGTCTTTTGTGACTTTGGGCCTGGGTTCACTGTTTTTGATGTTGATGGGGAGGAACCACACACGGGTATAATTGCATCCATCAGCAATGACAACCCTGCTATAGTGTCATGTGTTGACGACGAGAGACTTGAATTTCAGGATGGGGATCTTGTTGTGTTCTCAGAGGTTCATGGAATGACAGAACTAAATGATGGAAAACCAAGAAGGATAAAAAATGCTAGGGCTTACTCATTCACTCTTGAGGAGGATACCACGAGGTTTGGTACCTATGAGAAAGGTGGTATTGTCACACAGGTGAAGCAGCCAAAAGTCTTGAAATTTAAGCCATTGAGAGAAGCACTCAATGATCCTGGTGAATTTCTTCCCAGTGATTTCTCCAAGTTTGATCGGCCACCACTCCTACACTTGGCATTTCAAGCACTGGACAAAGTTGTGTCTGAGCTTGGGCGATTTCCTGTTGCTGGTTCAGAAGAGGATGCGCGGAAGCTTATATGTATTGCTAGTAACATTAATGAAAAATTGGGAGATGGTAAGATGGAAGATATTAATCCGAAACTTTTGCGGCATTTTGCCTTTGGTGCAAAGGCGGTACTGAATCCCATGGCTGCCATGTTCGGTGGTATTGTGGGTCAAGAGGTTGTAAAAGCTTGCTCTGGAAAGTTCCATCCACTCTTCCAGGTCATTACACATTCTTCTCTCTCTCCATTGTTTTAAGAGTTCATTCTTACTTTCATCTTGGAGTTGACTATTATTTGAGAGCCAAAAAGTTTTTTGCCACGTAAGTTATTTTCACTGCTGGTAGTAACTTGATGTTTGACTTGTTCCCACCAGTTCTTCTACTTCGACTCAGTAGAATCACTTCCTACGGAGCCACTGGAATCCAGTGATTTGAAACCATTAAATAGCCGTTATGATGCACAAATTTCAGTTTTTGGGTCCAAGCTACAGAAGAAATTGGAGGATGCCAAAATATTTCTAGTTGGGTCTGGGGCACTAGGATGTGAGTTCTTAAAAAATTTGGCCCTCATGGGAGTTTCATGTGGCAAGCAAGGGAAGCTAACAGTCACTGATGATGATGTAATTGAGAAGAGTAACCTTAGTAGGCAGTTCCTCTTCCGTCATTGGAACATTGGGCAGCCCAAATCCACGGCCGCTGCCTCCGCTGCTGCATCTATAAATCCTTGTCTCAATGTCGAAGCCTTGCAGAATAGAGTTAGCTCAGAAACTGAGGATGTGTTTGATGATGCCTTCTGGGAGAATTTAAGTGTTGTTATCAATGCACTTGATAATGTCAACGCAAGGCTCTATGTTGATCAGAGGTGCTTATATTTCCAGAAGCCACTTCTCGAGTCGGGTACACTGGGCACAAAATGCAACACTCAGATGGTTATTCCTCACCTAACAGAAAACTATGGTGCCTCAAGAGACCCACCGGAGAAGCAAGCACCCATGTGCACTTTGCACTCATTTCCGCACAACATTGACCACTGCTTGACATGGGCTCGATCTGAGTTTGAGGGCTTGCTTGGCAAAACTCCAGCTGAAGTGAATGCATATTTAGCCAAGCCAAGTGAGTATGCTGCTTCAAAGAGGAATGCTGGTGATGCACAGGCCAGGGATACCTTGGAGCGCATTCTTGAGTGCCTTGACAGAGAAAGATGCGAAACATTTCAAGATTGCATTGCATGGGCACGCCTGAAGTAAGTCATTAGCTAATTGACATAAATAAATCATACCCTTTTCCTTTTGCTTCTCCCTTCTTTTGTAATCCTGAATTATAATGATGGTGTGGTTCGTTAATTCCCACCTGATTTTTGTTCACACAGGTTTGAAGATTATTTTTCCAACCGCATCAAACAGCTGATCTATACTTTTCCTGAAGATGCTACAACCAGTAGTGGGACTCCATTCTGGTCTGCCCCTAAGCGATTCCCCCATCCTCTGCAGTTCTCAATTGCTGATCCTGGTCACCTTAATTTTGTTATGGCAGCATCCATACTTAGGGCAGAAACATTTGGGATCCCAATCCCCGACTGGGTTAGAAACTCTAAGAAGTTTGCTGAAGCTGTTGAGAAAGTGATAGTCCCAGAATATCAGCCCAGGAGAGATGCAAACATAGTGACCGATGATAATGCTACCAATTTAACTTCTCAATCTACAGATGATGCACAGGTCATTGATGACTTGATCATCAAGTTAGAGCATTGTCGAGAGAAACTCCCACCAGGGTTCAGGATGAAACCAATTCAGTTCGAGAAGGACGATGATACAAATTACCATATGGATCTGATAGCTGGGCTTGCCAATATGAGGGCCAGAAATTACGGCATTCCTGAGGTTGACAAGCTGAAAGCTAAGTTTATTGCCGGCAAGATTATCCCCGCTATTGCTACCACCACCGCAATGGCCACAGGACTGGTGTGCCTGGAGCTTTACAAAGTTTTGGACGGAGGCCACAAACTAGAAGACTATAGAAACACGTTTGCAAATCTAGCTCTACCTTTGTTCGCGATGGCAGAGCCAGTTCCGGCGAAGGTCATCAAGCACCGTGACATGAGCTGGACCATTTGGGATAGGTGGATCGTAAGGGGCAATCCCACTCTGAGGGAGTTTATTCAGTGGCTCAAGGACAGAGGACTGGATGCTTATAGCATCTCATATGCCAGTTCCCTGCTTTATAATACCATGTTTGCACAACACCAAGACCGAATGGACAAGAAGATGGTGGATCTGGCTATGGAAGTGGGGGGTTTGGAACTGTTTCCAAACCGCTCCCACTTTGATGTTGTTGTGGCTTGTGAGGACGATGAAGGGGACGAAGTTGACATCCCTCTGGTATCCATCTACTTCCGTTAGGTTGTGTTCTCGAGTCCGCCGGTGATGGTCGGTCTGTGATTCTCTGATGCGAACACTACATTTTTAGGGCTAGGCCCTTGTTTATATTTGCACATTGAACAAACTCAAGTTTATGTGCAGAAAAAAGCATGTAAAGTCTCTTGCTCGACTTTTGATAACAAAATACTTACGTTGTTAGATTACGAAAATCTAAATCATTTATCAATTTAAAGAAACGCTAACTCCGCGAACGAGTGACAAATCAAAGGCTTCTTGTACTAAACTTTTCATGTCACCAATTTCTTTGATTCATATAAAATCCTATAACAATTCAAGTACCATAGACACCAGATCAGAGCTTTTTTTTGTAATTCTAGATACAAATTTGTACAATTGCGACATGTAATCCCGAAATGGCGGCGTCAGCTCTTATTGGCACCTTCATCAAACACGCCGGAGTTTACAACTCGGAAATCCAGTTGCTTCTGATGCTTCAACCGGCGGCGTTCATCAAAGCCTTCCCAGCCTTCAAACTGCGAACACACCGTGTCGGTATCACACCGTTAAAAGTGAAAAATTAGACTACTATACAGAGTGACATTTGCTGCTAGTACGTACCTGACGAAGGACATCCACGGTTATTTCTGTATTGTGCAGATCAAGTGTGGTCAGCTGTAGGCACGTTTTGAATAACGCAGAGGGAAGGGCTTTCAGCCCGTTGTTGCTGAGATACAAAGACTGCACTAAAGTAGAAACTTCGGGTGAATATCAGCCTCGTGATGATGCACAAGACAAATGAGATTGCTGCCGTACAAATACAACAACAACAACAACAAAGCTTTTTCCCACAAAGTGGGGAGATTGCTGCCGTACGAATAACTAAATAAATTCTACTACGGCAAAAACGTAATCAGTTTCATAGGGAACATTAACTAATTAACTGAACTGCTCAACTTTGGAGGGGGTAAAAAAGAAGAGAGACGGATAATAAGTTCAAAACAGTAGATTAAGTAGGGACCTTCAGATTTTGCAAACTTCCCATTGTCTCTGGCAACTCGGACAGAAGATTTGACGAAACATCAACCTGCACCACGGGAAAAGTAAGTCAGATGTATAACTAAACTACCTAGTGTGGGAACGAACCAACACTCTAGTCACCCCTCCACTCACCACAGATACCCAAAAGAAAAGAAAAAATAGGAATACGCCGAAGTAGTACCTCAGTAAGAGCACTGCAGTCGCCCAAACATGTAGGGAGGGTGCTTATCCTGCAACATAGACACACGCGTATTTAATCAAGACATGTTATCATTTATCAACATAACACAGATATCTTTAAGAAATAGTGACTTCATCAACATATCATCGACACATGAAGAGGAAACAACTTTCCTAACACAAAAGCATTCACATTCAAAATTTATTAATCGTATCACATTCAGATGAAAAGACATACAAGGAAAAACAAGAGGAACCCGAATTTGATCCTCTAGTTCTCAATAGGAAAGACACATGCCCTTGGCATCCTGGCTTATATTACCTTCAAAATTACCTGTTATTGTTGGCTTTCAGAACTTCAAGTTCAGTAAGAAGTCCTACTTCATTTGGAAGGCTAGATAATTTGTTTTTTGCAACATTGAGTTGCCTCAGTGATGTCAACAAGCCCAGTGAAGATGGCAACGTCGTTAAACTGCATAAATCATGCAATTCATCAAGTATCCAACACAATGTGCAGAGATAGAAAATGAACCACTCGTGATTAGTTAGCTACATTTGTATAGCACAAAAGACACTCACTGGTTTTGCTCCAGAGACAGAACGGTTAGATACTTGAAAGATACTAGTCCTTCCCAGCTAATAGAATCGTCCGCTATATCATTTGCAGTGAGCAACTATTTCTACAAAATATTGAGAATGAATTGAAACTAAGTAAAAGTTATGGCACGAATTTGATGGAGATAGAGCGAAAATACGAGAAAGAAATAGAGGGTTCTGTACCTGCAAGGAGCTTAGACAACCAATCTTTGCAGGTACATCTCGAATAGAATTATTACCGAGTTCAGTAAATCTTGCAGAAGTTCCAGTAGCCCACACTTCATCCGGTATAGCCTTTTCAAATTCGACCAACAAGAATTTGTTAACATTGAAAAAACTTAGGTCCTCTAAAATATTAGTTGGCAGCAAATTATAAATATCAACATTGCATTCCGATTGGATTCACAGTATCAACGATTATGATTCCCACGTCATTTCTAAAGGGAAAAAAAATATAACTCTACAAGGCATACCGCTTCTATTGACATACTCAATACCAGTTGTTCAGGCCATACACGTTAACACATTGGAACAAGAACGCTTCTCTTAATGTGAAATGTAATAAAAAATAAAAAATAAAAGATATTTTGGATGCGGTTCCTAATCATTAACATTTTTTATTAAAACCTTAATAGTATTCAAAGTTTGATCAAAGTCTGTTGACTTTGTACACTTCATTATATTACTATTAATATTTATAGTTTTGACCTACAATTATTGCTGAGTTCAATAACTCTTGCACAAGTTCCAGAAGCCCACACTTCATCCGGTATAGCCTTTTCAAATTCGACCAACAAGAATTTGTAAACATTGAAAAAACTTAGGTCCTCTAAAATATTAGTTGGCAACAAATTATAAATATCAACATTGCATTCCGATTGGATTCACAGTATCAATGATTCTGATTTCCACGTCATTTCTAAAGGGAAAAAAAATATAACTCTACAAGCCATACCGCTTCTATTGACATAGTCAATACTGGTTGATCAGGCCATACACGTTAACACATTGGAACAAGAACGCTTCTCTTGATGTGAAATGTAATAAATAAATAAATAAAGATATTTTGGATGCGGTTCCTAATCCTTAACATTTTTTTATTAAAACCTTAATAGTATTCAAAGTTTGATCAAAGTCCCTTGACTTTGTACACCTCATTATATTACTATTAATATTTATAGTTTTATAGTTTTGACATTAATTGTTTGATGTTTTATGATATTTATAATCCTATAAATTTAAAATCCCTCATTATAATACTAATAGAAACGGTTACAATAAAAAAAAAATTCAAACATTTTGATTGAATAAATGAACAAAAACTATGTAAAAATAAGAAATAAGAAATGGCAAAAGAATGTATCCATAGTGTTAAAAAATTGGTACATTTTACAAAAAATTTGGTACATTTCACATATAACAAAGTGGTACATTAATAAAGAAGAATTGGTACATTATAAATACATTAGGGTACAAATAAAAGATTAAAAAAATTATAAGTACAAATGAATTTAAAAAAAAAATATAGGCGCTAAAAGAAATTAATACATGGGTACAAAATAAAACTAAAAAGAAAATACTACAAATTTAAAAAAAAAATGTTGCGAATTAAAAGTGGGTACAAACTAAAAATATAAATATATGATACAAAGTTTAGGCATAAAACATAAATATACATACGTAATTTTTCTATCATTTGATTAAATAAACAATGTCACATCCCGGTCCAGGGCGGACCACTTCTCGGGCCCGCTCCACCACCGTAGCACGATATTGTCCGCTCTGGGCTTACCATTCCCTCACGGTTTTGTTTCTGGGAACTCACGAGCAACTTCCCAGTGGGTCACCCATCCTGGGAGTGCTCTGGCCCCCTTCTCGCTTAACTTCAGAGTTCCTACGGAACCTGAAGCCAGTGAGCTCCCAAAAGGCCTCGTGCTAGGTAGGGATGGGAATATACATTTAAGGATCACTCCCCTGGGCGATGTGGGATGTTACAATCCACCCCCGTTAGGGGCCCGACGTCCTTGTCGGCACACACGCGGCCAGGGTTAGGCTCTGATACCAATATAGTCACTGGCTCCTCATCAACCTTTGGGGAGTGATCCTTAAATGTATATTCCCATCCCTACCTAGCACGAGGCCTTTTGGGAGCTCACTGGCTTCAGGTTCCGTAGGAACTCTGAAGTTAAGCGAGAAGGGGGCCAGAGCACTCCCAGGATGGGTGACCCACTGGGAAGTTGCTCGTGAGTTCCCAGAAACAAAACCGTGAGGGATTGGTAAGCCCAGAGCGGACAATATCGTGCTACGGTGGTGGAGCGGGCCCGGGAAGTGGTCCGCCCTGGACCGAGATGTGACAATCCACCCCCCTTAGGGGCCCGACGTCCTTGTCGGCACACACGCGGCCAGGGTTAGGCTCTGATACCAAACTGACACACCCCGTTCTGAAGGAGGGCATGCTAGTTACGTCACTCTCACGTGACGGCCAGCATGCCCTCCTTCGGGACGGGGTGTGTCAAACAATGTCATGTGACGGTATACACATGGGTTCAAACACAAATAAAACTTTAAAAAATATGGGCACAAAAAGAAACTAATATATGGGTACAAATTAAAAATAAAAAGAAAATTGATACAAATTAAAAAATATTTGCAAATTAAAAATAGGTACAAACTAAAAATAAAAATATATGATAAAAAATTTAGCCATAAATATAAATATGCTAATTGTAACATTTTTAACACTAAATGAATAAATTTAAAAATAAAAATATTTTATTATTCAAATAATTAATGACGTTATTAATACTCAAGGACCTTGATCAAAAATTGAAAATGAATAAGATTTTAATAAATAAAATAGCAAAATGAAAAATGTGAATCTAATTTCTCCTAAAAAAATCCAAACTGTTACATAAGGGTCCACAATCAACAAAGGCCAGTTTCGTATACCTTCAAGTTGTAGTCAGACAATCCTATAACTCCAGTAGCCTTCCATCTATCCAACCGGTTCTTATCAACAGGAACTTCCGTCTTTTCTTTTCCCAATGTATCAACAATTTTGAATCTGGAAATGGGGCATGTCTGAGCTTGTTTTAGGATGGGTCCGTCCTATCCGTACAAAAATTTACCACATTAATAACCCATTTGTACTAACTTAACAGTTCCTAAAGAGCACTTAAAAATGTAGGTAAATCTCCACGGTTACTGCAAACCAAAGTTTGATGTGTGGCATTGAAACTCAAGGATAAGATTAATCGCTTTCAAAAGTGAAGGACCAAAAATGAGAAGTTAATTCGGTCAATTTCAGACACCAAAATTCATAAATAAAAGAACAAACAGAATAGTAATACTCAATAACTACTTTTTAATGAAAATCACAAAATCCAAACATAATTGAGTACTCATTTTCCTCCCGGTACACCCATACTTCCTCAATTATCTCAATTTTCTCTCATCAACCAACTTCTTAAGTTTCTTAATCTAGTCTTATCCTATCACTAATTTGTTTCTTTGCCACCCACCCATCACCACGATGACACCATTGATGGGACTCCACTTCCTGTGAGAAATTCCAGTTCTTCTCTTGTTTGAATCTTAATCGATCAGATAAGTCATGATGTGGGCACTGGGTCGATGGACTCACCCCTTTGTCATCATTGCACCTTGCCTGTTAGGAAACACACCACATTGTTAACCTAGCACTAGCAGCATGAGTCTTCTTCTCATTGCCATAACCATCACCGTGACCTCTCTTGCATGCCTAGTTCCGCTCCAAACGGCCAGCTTGGTCTAACGTCTAAGCCAGAGGTTATCCAATCCAATGGGGCTCTTATCACGTTGAGTCCGCATCCACGCCGTGTTTGACATTAATCCAGTTATTCCAAACAGATCACCAGCAGCATCAGCAGGCCCTTCTCTTTTGGTGATCCACGTAATGAGATAAACCACAAACGTTGAACGCTTTAATTCTTGTGACTCCAAATTACCAGCCAAGAGCCAACGATATTTTTATCCAGTTAAACTTGAACCTACAACAAAAAAAAAAAAATGATCAAATCAATTTCGGGAAAAAAAAGACCCTAAAATCAACTTTTGTGGTTTCTCTCAGAAGACAATCAGTTCTTACAACATCTTGATATGTAGGTTCTCAAAACCTCATGACCAAGATCACCAAGAAGAGGAGGCTTGCTGCTTCTGCAAGTGATAAGTTAGCATCACTGGACCGGGTCAATGTCAAATGATGGTAAGGATGCATACCCTATGTGCAAGGGCCTCGCAGAAATCGCTAGCCTCCGGCTTGGGCTAAACTAGCCGCCGGGAACAGAACTAGGCATGAGGCGCCGTGGTGATGGTGATGACAACGAGGAAGACTCATGCCGCTATAGGGTTAAGGGCTTGTGTGTGAACTAAGGGGCAGTGCGGTGACGAGTGACATTGATGACAAAAGGATGAGCTCATCAACTCACTGCCCTCACGACTTACATGGTTAAGATTCAAATTAGCAGCAGAACTGGATTTCTCCCACGCAGTCGAGTAACATCGATGCTCTCATTGTGATGAACAAAGTTGTGATCGGATAAGATTGGATTGATAAACTTGAGCTGGGATGAAAGAAAATTGAGATAACTAAGAAAATATGGGTGAATGGAGAGGACAATGAGTACCCAATTATATAACCGATGATCGACAAAAAAAAAATAATAATAATTATATAACCGATGAGAGTGAGTGAAGCAAATAAGGTGAACGAATTGGATTATACATTACAGAGAGGTTGAGATTAATTCCTTTTAGGAAGGGTACAAAAGTAATTTACAAATTTTCTGCACGTAATACAAATTTGCCTAGTGTGAGAGGCCAAAAGAGGGAAGACCGTTACGTTTTTTTATAAGACCGAATCTATGCATTTTGTATTTTATAGTTAATCTTTTTCCTTATGAACACAAAATGGTGAGATTAGGTCTTATCGAAACACAATAATGTCTTGTTCTTTTTTTACCTAAGTTGGTCATGATGTTCAATAAGACAAAATTTGTGCATTTTGAATTTTGCAGTTAATCTATTTCCTTATGAACCCAAAACATATAGATTCGGTCTTGTCGAAACATAATGGCCTTTACTTTACCTCTTAAGATGGTCATTATACTTCAATAAGAACAAATTTGTGCGTTTTGAATTTTGCAATTAATCTTTTTCTTTATGAAAAAAAACGTATAGATTCAGTTTTATCGAAATACAATGGCCTTTGCTTTTTTAACCTCTTAAGTTGGTCATTATGTTTCGATAAGAAAGAATATGTGTGTTTTGATATTTGCAATTAATCTTTTTCCTTATGAACCCTAAACGCATAGATGCCGTCTTATAGAAACACAATAACTTCTTCTTCTTTTTTTGTACCTATGTTGGTCATTGTGTTCGATAAGACAAAATTTGTGCGTTTTGAAATTTTGCAGTTAATCTCTTTCCTTACGAACTCAAAACACATACATTCGGTCTTATCAAAACACAGTGACCTTTGCTTTTGTTTACCTAAGTTGGTCATTATGTTTCGATAAGAACGAATCCGTGTGTGTTGGAATTTGCAATTAATATTTTTCCCCTTTATGAACCCAAAATGCATAGATGCAGTCTTTTTTTTTCTTTTTTTCTTTTTTTTTTCTACCTATGTTTGTCATTATGTTCAATGAGATAGAATTTGTGTGTTTTGAATTTTGCAGTTAATCTCTTTCCTTACGAACTCAAAACACATACATTCTGTCTTATTGAAACACAATGACCTGTGCTTTTTTTACGTCTTAAGTTGGCCATTATGTTTCAATAAGAACAAATTTGTGTGTTTTGAATTTTCCGGTTAATCTTTTCCCTTATGAACCCAAAATGCATAGATTCGGTTTTATTGAAACCCAATAACGTCTCATCTTTTTCTACCTAAGTTGGTCATTATGTTCGATAACACCGAATTTTTACGTTTTGAATTTTGCAATTAATCTCTTTCCTTACGAACTCAAAACACATAGATTCAGTCTTAACAAAACACAATGGCCTTTGATTTTTTTACCTCTTAAGTTGGCCATTATGTTTTAAGAAAAACGAATTTGTGTGTTTTGAATTTTGTAGTTCATCTTTTTCTTTATGAATAAAGAACACATAGATTAGATCTTATCGAAACACAATGACCTATGCCGTTAATCTATCCTTGTGAACCCAAAACGGAAAGAGTTGGTCTTATCAACACAGAATGGCCTCTGTTTTGTCGACCTTTTATGTTGATCAATTCATTTGCAATGCAACAATAAAAATTGTCAGCTATTAAACAATCAGAGTCACAGTCAGCTATTAATAACTGCAATCTGCAGGCTCTCCCAATATGTTTGGATAACCTTGTCAGTAAGTATATTTGCTATAATTCCACAAGCAACAAGAATTAGACATTGACTCTCCGTAGGATCAAATACGTGAAGAGGGAGACATAGCAGTCATGGACTCGTAGGTCCAGCTTGGTTCGGTAGAGACTGCAATGCCTTCCGCTAGATTCGGTTGAAACCGCATAAACCATGTTTAATTCAGTAGGTTCTGCTGCAAATTGGTAAAATTTTCAGCTCATACCACCATACAAGATTTTTATTTTTTATTTTTACCAGATAAAGATGATAGTTCAAAAACTCTATTTCCTAACCAAAATATAACAAACAAAAAACAAAGCAGACGGCCAAAAAAATATGTTGCTGCTGTTAAACTAGTTAAGAGACGGCGGGATGCAAAAGGATCGGTGCATATGAACACAGTCTCTCTTGGAGGGTTAAGAAACCCTAGCCCCCAAGCATCCTTATTTTCCGTTCTCTCTGCGCGAGGCTACATGCAATATAGTTCCTTGAGGTAAGATATGTCTCTGCTATATATTTTGCACTTGAATATGGCACTGTCGACTACTTTCAGAGCGAACTATATATCGAAAACCGTGGTGGGACTTGTTTAGTCACTACTACTACATCACGAGTGGCCTATCTCCACGAATAAGATTTGTGTGCTTTGACTTAACACACACAGATGAATGTGGTGTGTGAATAACACTACCCTTTGTCAATATCTACAGTGCACGATTGTGCTTGTTGGGAAAAAATTTAGAGTACAAAACTCTAACACAAGTGTTGGAGAGACAACACAAGTAAACATATTACTTGTATTGCACTCACAAAATATTACAACACTCAAAACTCTCAAAGACACACACTTTAGAAGCAATAACACTCACTCACTTTCTAGAGACAAACTCTAGATCACTCACACTCCTCACAAGACTACTCCTACTTCTCACTCTCACTTGATTGTCTACTTCTTCTTGGTTGGTTGTTCCAAATGGTGTGGATGCCTTCTCCTTTTATAGGCATGGATGGAACCTTGGAGAAGCATGTAAACATCATGCTAGAGATATCTAGATAATTCTACTAACTTCCTAAGCTAGAATTATCTACACTAATCTTCCATATTGGTGGAAACCTCACCATTCTTCTAGACTCTTCCACCAACTTAAGAAACAACCTTCTAGTCCTTACTTGGATAATCTAGCTAACCAACTTTAGTGAACATTCTAGAATTCTTTATTCTAGATTTGTGTAGGTCTTTCAACGAGATGGGGTTGATTTCTTTAACATAGGTCATCTCCATCTTAGCCGAAATAATCAATCATTGTAAGATTTATGTTGTTATTAATTCTTTGATTTCTTTAGTTCGACTCATATAAATTGCATGCGCTCTATTTGAGATTGTTTTGCAGAGTTTGTGGTTTCTTTCTACGAGAGTTTTGTAGTTTTAAGTTTGCTTTTGTTTTTGTTTTTTATTGTTTTATGTGGGTTTAGTCTTTATCATTGTTTAAAATAACGGTATTAGTAGAAATATCGATATGCAAATTTATGGAAATACCGATAGACTTATTAATATCGATATCGATTGTCTTTAATGAAAATGATGAAAATTTGAATGTGGAAATTTAAAATGAAACTTTAAGAAATGTCGTATAACAGTTTGTCGATATTTAACTGATACGTTGGAAAATATCGACGAAGTCTATCAATTTTAGCAGAAAATATCGACTGTATCGAAGAAATTTCAAACACTGATCTTTACTACGTGTGCCTAAAAAAAGCCTTACTTTTGTGAAGTTTAATTGTACTAGGAATATAATCTTCACTTGATCGCTAAAATCCCACCATCAGTAACAGTTGAGGGTTTGTCTGTCTGTTTGATGATATTCTTATTTCATCCACGGACAAGGGTATGTTCCAACGCATTTTTCTACAATAAATTAAGGAATTACACTGACTATATGAACATGCAATCAACAAACTCATTACTAAAATTGTCTAGGAAAAAAAAGATAACCCTCTTTTTTAATTAAGTACGAAACTAAACTAATAAAAAATATATATTAATTAAATCAGTTGTATTAACAATAATATAATCAAAGTACCATGTATGACAGTGTTTTGACAGGTTGAGGTCAACTAGATCTGGTCATTTGTTGCTGTAGAACTTGGACCAGAACCATGCAAGGAAGTTTTGCCAGCTCTGAGACTCACAGACAGAAGAAATTAACAAATACATGGGTGCACAAAAACCCTAAAAACTCAAGAGTTTTGGTTTCACATGAAGGAGGATCTCTAGGCTGTTCTCTAACTTCTTCTATGTTCAATCAATCAAGCATGTGAACTCCATAGCTTTGTTACCATACTTCTTCTAACCACCATGTGAACTTTTCAGAATCCACCAAGCTGGTGGCTTTTCTACTGTTCTAACTTTTGCTTTTTGAAACAACAGATTTATTCAGACTTTCAGAACTAGCAAACATGTATTGTCCCCACTACAGTCTACAGTTAATTATGCATATATATATGGTCCCTCATCACACATGTTGGATGTATCATTGCTACTCATTCACCCTCTCCTCTCTTATTATTATTCTCCTGTAACTTCAAGTTTAGTGTCAAACTATATTTAATCTTGTGTCCGATGTCCTTCGTTCGATTTCCTTTCAAATTGTTTATATAGACAAAGATTAATGTTCTCGATGTCATGTTTCCTGAAGGACGGATGCGCTGAGACAATCCTACTCATATTTAAGTTTCTACAACATTGATTTATTTATTGACATAG
Organism: Heteromeles arbutifolia; assembly: GCA_024362995.1. Lineage (NCBI taxonomy): Eukaryota > Viridiplantae > Streptophyta > Magnoliopsida > Rosales > Rosaceae > Heteromeles > Heteromeles arbutifolia. The sequence continues at coordinate 5,519,782 of JANCRC010000003.1, forward strand.
TTGATATTTAGGGTTCATGTAAAGTTATTAGATTTAAGAACCGGATTGGTTAATTGCTTAAGGTTTAGACTTTAGAGTACCCTAAAATAATCAATGGCAATAAAATGAATCAAAGTGAAAAACAAAATTGACTACTAATGACCTTTTTTCTATTCGACAAGCCTTCAAAATACAACAGACGTCGTGTTTTGAGAAAAATTATATTTGTATGTGCATATGTAATAAAAATAGGAACAAAAACCTAAGTGTTAGAGTGTAGTCGTCATAATTGATCTTAGCTTTTCCTTTTGACAAACGATAAATAATTTACACTAAATTTATTTAAATTATAAGTAGAAAAAAAAATAAACCCGAATAACCATGAATTAAAGAGAAAAACTCTATTCAGCAATCCAATGAATCCACCACTTGCAACATAATTGGTTTTGGTTGTGCTAATGTGAACAGTTGAAGATTTTGGCAAGCAGCTAATGTCGATGTGCTTTTGCTTGCTATTAATGGGCTGGCAAGAAAATCAGCACGCGCCTGTGATTGAATAGTTTAAGCTTTAGGAGTTAGCGTGATCCACCACCACCCTACTTAAATATATGGTTCCAGAATAATCTAAATAAGCTGTTGCTTAGCAGGATCTTGTGCTGATCATTTAGATAAATAAGCACATGATTTTGATACAAAGCTTTTAAGGCATAGGCTACAGCTATATTATTGTTTTTCAATTATCTTAAATCTCACATTAACATTCACATATACCTGTTGGTTTGAAGGTGTTTTAAAATAACTGAAAACGTTTTTAATGAAAATAATTTTTACACTAATTTTAAGTAAAAACACAAGTGAATCTTAAAAAAGCACTTGAATGACTAGCGTTTCTTATAAGAAGCACTTTAAATGTTTTTGAAACTCAAAAATATTTTCTCAAATTTCAGTCATTTTAAAAAGCACTTCCAAACGAACAATAATTAATACTTGTGTACATCTCAATGTAAAATTCATTGTAAATTCATAAAATTCACACAAATCAACCATGGTAAAGTACATGAATTGACAAACATCAAATTTGATAAATGAATAAGAATAAATGCACGAGGTTGTTTAAATAGTAAACTCCAATATATATCTCAAAATATTCTAAAAGCGTTTTCAGTCATGTTAGGCGTAACTCAAGCTTAAAAATATCTTAGCATCAGTCATCAGTCATTACCAACTGTTGTATACTCAAGCAATTTTCTCCCTCTAAATCTCATTCTGAATCCACCCAAGATTAGTTCCCCCAAATATAGGCCACAGTTGTGTAACACAAAACATAAAGGGCACAATCTTGACCAGGTCCACATACAAAATTTCCATGGAAAATTAGGCAAATGTTACCCATCTCCTAAACACAGGACCTCTCATCTATAATTAGGCTCTAAATCCCAATTACCCATCTCACTATTTGCAACCTCTCATCCCTCCCCTTCTCCCCTAAACCCCATTATGGTAATAAACAAAACACACCACCTCTCTCAACCAACTTAACCAACTGCCTAACCCCCCAACCCTACAACCCCATCGTTTTACCTATCTATGCAATCCAATCCCTCCGTTCCCTTTCTCTCCTCTCTCTCTCTCTCTCTCTCTCTCTCTCTAGAAAGCTCTCCACAACTTTGCAGATCTCCCTTTCAAATTTCAATCACCAAGGCCTTTGCTTTAAGCAAAGCAAAACCCAGAAACCAACACCAATCCCCCCAAAAAATCCCATAAAATCAAAAGACAGAGCAAAACCAATTTATATTTCTTCTGTTTGTCAACCCTATTCATAAAGTTTCTATCTTTTATCAGTTCTTCATCTGGGTTTTTGCTAGCTAAAATCCAACTTCTGATCCCAACCCTCAAATGTGGCGGTCGTGGAGCAAATCAACGGTTCAGATTCACGACACGCAATCCCCATCCTCCCCCTTCTCCTTCTCCTCCTTCAAAGACATCCAAAACCTCTGCGCCGACGAAACCAACGACCACTCTCTACAACCGACAACCGCCGCCGCAACCAAAAAAGCCTCCGCTGTTTTCCACCGCGTCCGAGTCGCCAACTCCCTCCTCCGCGCCTGGTCAACTCGCCCCTCCGCCCAGCCCCAGCCCAAACCCCAACCCGACGATGGAATCTCCACAAAACAATCTGAGCCGTGCATCAGCTCCATCCCGGGGGCGGAGAAGCGCATTGTCGTTTACTTCACGAGCCTACGTGTCGTGCGGCCTACGTTCGAGGACTGTAAGACCGTCCGATCGATTCTCCGAGGGTTTCGCGTATCATTGGACGAACGAGATCTAGCGATGGACCACCGGTTCTTAACCGAGCTGCAGCAGATTCTCGGTCAACAACCTAAGTTGACATTGCCGAGGGTTTTCATTGGCGGGAGGTACGTAGGTGGGGCCGACGAGGTGAGAAATTTGCACGAGGCCGGCGAGCTCAAGAAGTTCGTGGAAGGCTTGCCCGCACAGGAACCGGGCGTATGCGACACGTGCGGCGGGTACAGATTTATTCTGTGCGACGTGTGTAGCGGCAGTCACAAGTTGTACTCTGAGAAGAACGGCTTCAAGAGTTGTACGTCGTGCAACGAAAACGGTCTCATCAGGTGCACTTCTTGTTCGTGTGCGCCACTCTAATTTAGTAATTTTACATCTAAATTAGAAATAACAAAATTTGGAGAGAAAATGTGAAAAAAAAAGGGCAAAAAACCCCACTTGGATGTTTTTTTTTTTTTTTTTTTTTGGTGGGTGAGAGAGTTTTTTTAGTTTTTTTATTAAAAAATATTGTTGGTAATGTAAGAATGTGTAGGCCCGGCGCATGTGGGGGTGTGGCTAAGTTGCCACCCTAATTATGGATTATGAAGGTTAATGTCAGCTAACTTTGATCATGATATTTGAGCTTAGTTTAAGTACATTTTTTTCTTCCTGAATTTTATTATTTACTCTCTTTTAATTTTTGAGTAATTTTGAGGTGCATGGATTATGAACTTTTGGCACGCAAAATTATCTTCGGTGGCCAAAAAATTGTTGTTGTTTTTGAATGTGGAATTATTATTTGCCTAAAAGGGATGATCTTTTAGGGTTTGCATGCACAAGTTCAATATGTTTACCCCAAACCATAAATAATAAATCAACATCCTATCAAAGCCATAAAGACTTTAGACAGATAAGTGAGTCTAATCGGATAAATGGTCCATGTGGTCATAAAGTATTCGGAAGATAGCCCCTATGGTAAAACAATTCGGATTTAAACCTCTATGGTCAAAGTTTATTAGGATTTATGCCCGAAATTAGAACTTCTGTCATTCCTCCGTTAGTAGCTTGCAGGTGGGTCTGACGGGTAAGACTAAGATGGTCATTTCTTCATTTCCATCTTAGCTCCCTTCACACCCACAGAGTTCAAGCTTCACTAACCTCCTACCCCCCTGAGCTAAAATCGTCAACCCGATATCCGAAATCACAGCCATGTAAAACCCATCAACAGAACCAATCAATTTCACAATCTGCAAGTTCCTACACCCACTAATCCCCTTCAACGCCAAGTCCCCACAACAATGCAGCTCCAGTTCTTGCAATATCTGGCACTCCTCAGCAATCCTCACCAACCCATTTTCACTGGCGCCAATAACCGCAATTCGCCACAAATTCGGGTACGATTAAGCGATCAATCTCAGCCTATGGTCCACAACACTGTTCTTCAACACATCGCTCTCATTAATGAATTCATTCGGGCTCAAAAGCGAGTCAATATGAACAGTCAAAGCCTTCCTGGTCACCAGAATCCCCGAATTCCTTGGGGACCGAATGCAGGCATGGACAATATCGACATCGTCCAGATTCGAAAATCGGGCGAAAACCCGACTTGAGTCCAAAAACCCCAATCGAAAAGCTTCACGGAATTCACCAGTCGGCCGTGGAAGTACAACCACTGCTTGCAGACGAGGGAGTTAGGGAGGTAGTGGGAAATTGGGAGCTTGGAGAAGATGCGGAGGAGGAGCTTGTCGGAGATGAGGGATGTGGAATCGAGTGTAGGCGGGTCAAGGGTAAGGGAATTGAAGGCGGATGAAAGGTCGGGCTCGAAGTGGGGAGACGGCGAGGCGGTTGAGGGAGATAGGGAGTTCAAGTGGTTATGGAGCTGCATCTTCATGATAACATGCTTGAGAGCTTGGTCCGGGAGGCTCAGTGGGCGCGGCCGCTTGGGCAGAAAACCCGTGAGACCCACCTACAAGCTACTAACGAAGGAATGACAAAAGTTTTAATTTCGAGCATAAACCCTAACAGACTTTGACCACAGGGGTTTAAATCCGATTTTTTTTACCACATGGGCTATCTTCTGAATACCTTATAACCACGGGGACCATTTATTCGATTAAGCCTTTTCATTTTTGTATATGTATGTAAGCAGGGGGGATGCACAAACATGTGAAGATCTTTCGAGAACTCTTCAAATGTTGGTATGAGTCTTTTATGCCCACCAAGTGTTTGATGTAATGCATGTTAGGCATATCTCGGTAGCACTCGACAGGTTGCGTCGAGAGTACTCAACAAATTCTCTTGCTAACACCCATTCAGGCATATGTTAATATCTGTTGACATATATGCAACACATTTTGGCTGGCGACAAGGTTCTCAAAAACGCTAGGCACTAGCTAATCGGGCGACGGGCAGAGACCTAGTGCCTAGGCGGTTAGGCAGGGTCTAGGCAGGCGTCTAGACGGATTTATGTAAATTTATTATATATCTTGAAAATAAGTGCCTATTTACACTTACAAAAAAAAAAAAAAAAAAAAAAAAAATCTATACTTGTATAGATAATAAAAGAATGCTAAAATGTAAAAATAGGAGTATAAGAAAGGTTTTTATCACAAATGGTCCCTGACATTGATCAAACACATCATTTTGGTCCCTAACATTGAAAATCAATAGAAATAGTCCCTGAGATTGTCCACCATCCATCATTTTGTTCATTCCGTTAAAAACTCCGTTATGTCTCCTGGAGCTCTTGGCCAGAAGTTTAGGCAATTTTCAAAGCTTCGTAACTCAATCGTTTCTTAACCAAATTCGACCCATAATATATCAAAATGAAGATAGGAAAGTGTAGAATAAGATTATACCTATTTGGAAGTCCAATGGTCACTGGAGATGGCTGGAAAATAGCCTCAAAGTTGACTGGTCCAAGTGAAAACTTGAAAACTCGCCGGAAACTGGGTAAAATTTAAACGTTCATGACTTCTTCAATACTCAACAAAATCAAGTGATTCAAAAAAAAAATCATACTTATCGACGAGACGAAGAGAATCTTTTTCAATGGCTAGCTCGCTCTTTTTTGGCCGGAAAACGGCTCGAAAGTGGCTAACTTAAGACTAAGACAACCACTTTCGAGCCGTTTTCTGGCCAAACCAGGGCGAGTTAGCGGTCAAAAAAAGTACCATTCTCTTCGTCTCGTCAAGAAGTATGATTTTTGTTTTTGAATCACTTGATTTCGTTGAGTATTGAAGAAGTTATGAAAGTTTAAAGTTTACCCAGTTTCCAGTGAGTTTTCAAGTTTTCACTCGGACCAGTAAACTTTGAGGCTATTTTTCGGCCATCTCCGGCAACCATTGGACTTCCAAATAGGTATAATCTTATTCTACACTTTCTTATCTTCATTTTGATATATTATGGGTCGAATTTGGTTGAGAAACGATTGAGTTACGAAGCTTTGAAAATTGCCCAAACTTCCAGCCAAGAGCTCCGGGACACTTAACGGAGTTTTTAATGGAAGGACCAAAATGATGGATGGTGGACAATCTCGGGGACCATTTCTATTGATTTTCAATGTCAGTGACCAAAATGATGTGTTTGATCAACGTCAGGGATCATTTGTGATTAAAACCCGTATAAGAATACACTAAGTACATCCATCCAACAAGTTCAATATTTAAAAAACAGTAAGCATATAATCATAATGAGGAGTATTCTTGGATGATAGACTAAATTTTTCTTGTTCATGATCCTTGCATTGGATTGGACATAGACTAAATTATTTAACCTTGTTGTATCTAATTTATTTCTTTTCTTTGTATGTATCCCCTCAAAAGTGCTCCAATTCATTTCACAATTGGATGAACTTGTAGTAAATCCATCCTTTGGAAATTAGGTACACCATTTCCAGAGGGAAATATTATTGGCACTCCAAAAATCTCATTCTACACTCCTCATAAGTGTATTTTTCTTTTTAAATATAGAAAGTTTGGAGTGTAGAATGAGAATTTTGGAGTGCCAATAACAATTCCATTTCCATAAGTATACCACCATGAAACTAATTAAAAAGAAAAAAGCAGATAATTAATTAAAAAAAAAAAACCAAACCGCGTGTTGGACGAAATGCCTCTAATGACTAAAACTTCGCTGCGTGATTCAAGCATGTGATTGGTAGAATGGCTGTGACCCTAAACCAAAGCCAACATCCTCCTTCCTATGTCCATATCTCGTCTTGTGCGTGAAGGGACATTTAGATTTTAGATGTGGAGAAGATTGAATGTAATTAGAGCTCCGATATCATGTTAGACAATCTTTGAATCTGACGACATTTGGTTTGAGAATTAGATGCTTCTAGGCTTGTACCGAATGTGATATAAGACTATGAACCTTCACAGAAAGGCATGAATGAAATGAATGAATTTTAATTTCTTTGCTTTTATTTCCTTTTTCTGCAGTTTCTTCCTTTTACGTATTAGGGTTCTATCACAACAGTTCCAAACTTCAGGCATAGGCATGCGCACTTTTCTCATGCCAACTATCCTAGACTTTGGCTCAAGAACAAGGCTCAAAATGAGGGATAAATCTTCCGATGAAGACACCATCGTAGTGGCACCACCGTTCCATAGTGGCCTCTAGTATCTGCTTATTACCGACTTATTGCTCTTTTAAGGGCCACATAGTGCCTATCACCATATTAAATGATTTTTTTAATCTCACGTTGGATACTTGGACAAGTGATATGCACTCATTGGATAGTTAGGCTAATAGAATCTTGGTTACACGACCTAATTTCTCACAAGAAAATGCAATTAACAATTGTTTATCCTAAGCTCATTATGATGGATTCGTTTTTAGCTGTTCAATTTTCATTCAGCGAACTACATTCCGTCTGCAAAGTGTTGTTCGCACTAGAAATTGCGAATTAGCAATAGATGATCACACATTTGGAATTTCATTAAAATCAAAAGTCAAAGCCCAAAAATACAATGCCCAAGGCGCATTCTGCTTGTATTAACATGAGGTTGGAATAATTACTAGTGCAAGATGTATGTTGGAGAAGTTGCACATTTGATGCTCACCCCTTATTCTCTCTCTTGAAAATTATTAGGTCAAATATCACTAGTTTAATAAAGGACTATGAGAGAATGGGTAGATCGTTTTAGGAATATACCCATCTTTGTTTCTTACCTTAGAAATCTTTGAATGTACATATACGGTATACGTTGTGATTAAGGAGTTAACATAGAAAAAAAATGTATACAAATTGCATAATGAAGCTCCATTAATTTTGATAGCGTATGCTTAAGTTTTAGGAAAAACTGAGGTAGAAGATGAGGTATGTGGTATAGTTCAGTCCAATGCATCCCTTATGTTGAAGAATTGAACTTTGTAATCGTATGTACCAAAGCTCAAGGTCGGTTCTTTTCTCCTCGTTTCGAGCTAGCTGAAAACAAAACTGAAGATAATGAGAACGAACCTCATCAGTTTACAAATATGACCATGAGTTTGGGTAGGCTGACCAATGCACATGTGATATGGTTGCCATTTTGAACAAACAAACGTAAGCTTCGGGAAACAGGCATAAATTTAGGTCCACCTCACATCACATGTATGTGATGTAGTACCTTATACCAATTCAATAATGGGGGAAAGCCTTTGCCGCAAAGGTCTTACTTTTGAGGAGGGGCAGCTATTGATATCAAAGTGGAGTTGTACACGCCGGATGATGTGCAATTCCCATGTTAAAATAGCATTATTCTTCTTCTTTTTTCTTCTTTTTTTAATTTTTTTAAATTTTTTATAAATGATTTTAAAGTATTATAAGTGTTTTGGTGTTGTTCTTCAAGTAAAAGACGTGTTTAAAGAGGTAATGATCATTTAGTTTTGTGACACTCAGTCTTTACTTTATTCCACGAGAGTTCTCGGTGTTAAGTCTGTATCAAAAAATTAGACTTCAATATAATTCATGGTCTTAGATGACAGCGTCGCAAACCAAGTGCCAACAACTCCACTATACGTATTCTTGTAAGTCTGTATCAAAAGGATAGACTCCTAGATAATCTATCGTCTAATTAGAATAATACTTTGCTATTCAAAGTCTGAGTAGGAGTTTCTACTCAAAATTGTTTGTTGTCGTGTTTATGATTAAAACTATTCATATTATAAATCACTCTATAAATATTGTCTCTGCAAAAAATCAATTAAAACGAATGTCCTTTTTAGTCCATGAAATGTATAAAAACAGATGAACGAAATTAATTGATAAAAGTATTACCAACCATTTATGTATTTGCTACAATAGATTGACTAAACGATCTTAGTTTTAATTCCTTTCTTGCAGAGATAATCTTTACAGAGTGATTTATAATATGAATGGTTCTAATCATAAGCACAAAACTTTGTGATTCAAACATGAAGAGTTTTGAGAAGGAGTTCCTATTCATCCTTGAGTAGCCAAGGGTTATTGGTCTTCCAACTCCCTTGCATGATTGAATCCAAGTTTATTGATTAAACGATTTCAAATTAAGTTGATTTTTAAAGAGTAATTTAAATTAAGATGGTACTGAATACTGATATATTGTCCAGACCACATCAACTGGCTTCTCCAAAGCTCATCTAAGAGGCTCAAAAGTCCTGCATTTTGATCCAACGTCATTGGAAATATAGGTCCTCCAACATTGTCTATTAAAAACAGGTGGTTATGTTGTCTATTTTTAAAGGAAGGAGACCAGAAAAGCCCCACATATGGTGATGGGTCTAATTCCACTAAGTACTCAATCATGCACAAACCCTAGAAAAATTTAGCAGCAAGTTAATGTGGTCCGGCTATGGGGTCGAAAACCCTAAAGCCTCTATCAGTACAACAACATTTTATATTTTATGTGTATATATATTGCATTAATTTCCCTTTCTTTTCTGTGAGTTTGTTATACGAAACAAAAATTAGTTGAAGAGGAAAAAGACCCGAGGAAACCCTAATCTAAGTTGATCAAATAAGGGAGCAGGCCTTTGTTAGCACTTTTTCGTACGTGTTATGGATTGTCCTCCAAGGATTTGGATTCTCTCCTGAGCAGAGGATCCGAATCCTGTTGAGCACGGAACACGAACCGTTGGATCAAAATCCAACAGCTACAATTATTATAACTTTTAGAGGATCCTCCTGTTTGTAACAGTTGGATTTTGATCTAACGGTTCGTATTCCGTGCTCAGCAAGATTCGGATCCTCTGCTCAGGCGAGAATCCAAATCCGTCCTCCAAATGGCTTGTGCACTATAAACCCAACCTGAAACTTTCAACTCTCTTATTAATATGCATAAAGTACGTCAAATTAATTATATTTGCGTATTTCGAATACGAAAAATGCTACAATTAGTCGCTCACGAGAGAGAACGCAAACATCAAACTGCCGCGATCATCTTTTCCGGCGTAGCTCTACACACTCAAAAGAGAGTATGACCTAACGGACCCCATTAAGGTCATTGTAACTTGCAGAAGATGTTGCTGGGTGAAGAAGAATAATCCACTAAAACCTTGGATACTTGAAAACCACTACAGATCAGCCACTCAGTTTTTTAGACAGATTATATTTCACTATCTTCTTTCACCTGTAAAAAAATCTGTTAATTACTGACCAAACACCACTGTATCTGCTTGAGCTGTACAGTTTAACTCTTTTTATAATTAGGGCACTAATGATCTGATATTAGCTACGATGTTCTATTTTTTATATTTTCTTTTTTTTTTTTTCATGTTCAATCAAACTAATATACATATATATATATATATATATATAATGTAGATCCACTTGAAGCATATCCAAGTGGGAATCAAGATAATAATTTTCTTTTTTAAATATTATTTAGTATTATTATTGTTGTTGTGATCATTGAGAGCCCACTTTTTGAAACTTGACAAATTGGTCTGAATCATTGTTCTGTGTGGAGACAAAGTAATACAACCGTTATGAGCTACTAATTATTAAATGGTTGTCTTGTGCAGGCCGGAACTCACGCTGGTTCGTGAAATACGTGTGATGGAAATTGGAATGTGGACTTGTTCAAGTTACACATTCTCCCCCAAACCCTTACCCCAAAAACATAAAAAATGCAGAAGAACATGTAATTTCCACCTTGTGACCATTGCATGATGCCAGATAATCGATTTTAATTTATAAAATTGAGGCCCCCTATGTCGTACCAGCTGGGGTATGAGTCTTGTGTAAATAGTCAATGAAGGTTGCTCGGTCTTACAGAAAAAAATATGGCTCGAACCATGCAGAATGGAAGAGACCAAAAGAAAGGAAATTGCATAGAATTTTCACTATATTAATTCCAAAGGGATTTAATAAAAATATAAAAAAGGGACACGAACGTGTATCCAATTAAGTAAAATGCAGGGTGGGTTCCTATAAAGGTATGAACTTAGATGACTACAAGAGGAATGATCTCGAAAATGAAGGGGTTTTGATTTAATTTATTATATAACAGAATGCTTATGTATGAGATAAGTCTCATGGTAATATCCATCGTTGTCTAGGATTAGTTTGGGTTAGACAACTCAATATATTCAGTGAATGTTGAAAGAAAATATGTACAATGTATGCATTGGTGAAGTGAAGTTAGAAGATGGAGAACTCATGAAGAAAACTTATTCCTTATAATCTCTACAAAAATGGTAAGATTAAAAGTGATAAATTTTCTTCATCACTTCTAGTCAAGCCAGCCAGAGACACCAAACAAGGACGTAGATAATGATTATAACTATTTCATCTTCATACACAATGATTAAAAACATATATTGATCTAAATCTTCATATAATATATCTTCACGTTGAATTGATTTTCGAAATAAATACGAGTTTATGAAATTCCATTTAGGTGAGAGATATGATAACTAAACATTATGAAATACGAGCTTATAATCTCTTATTTTACCCTCACCATCAAAAAAGAAGAACAAATCCCTTCAAATATTATATACCAGAAGGAAGAAAAAAGGACTCTTTGATTAAACCAAACGAGCGGTCATGATATTTCTAGGAAAATACTACAAACTGATCGTAGCAGCAGCTGGCAACCTTAGGGAAAAATTTTCACTGTAGCCGGAACAGAGATGATACACTATTTATTTTTATATGTTATTAACTTTTTAATATATATATCGCACTATTTATATAATGACAAGTAGTGTATCATCATATATTCCGATCATATTGGAAAATTTCTTCAACCCTAAAACAAGTACAAAGAAAGACAAGGAAACCTCACCGAAAATATCACGTGGCCGGCACGTGGCTGCGATAGGACGGCGCTATAAATATGTCTCAGAGCCCAGTCGATGGCTGCTAGCTACAAGACAAAGCAGGCAAAACAAAACGTTGCTGAATTGCCGCGGAACCGAAACAGTCAACTTTCCGTCGTTTTTCCCCGATATTTTGATTCCCATTTCGGGTTCCCGTTTCGGTGAGTTTTCGGTCAAGCATTAAAAAAATGGAAATTTCCAATCGGTAAATGATTTTTAACAAGTCTCTGATTGCACGCGCTTTCTTCCACCTCTGTCCAACTTGTCTTGCAGTTCTTGAGACTCCCACAAACATTTCTTCTCTCTCTGCGTGTATAAATTTTGCAGCTTGGGAATATTTGATTCTGTTTGACGTGGGGATGAATCAACGGTGGAGACTGTCTGGGTTTTTGGAGCATCACCGGATGGCGGTGGTGACGGTGGTATTTCTTTTACTGTTTCATCAGAATCTGAGCCCGTGTTGGTCTCTCAACATTGAAGGTATCCGAACTAGTAGTACTTGTTCTTCTGCATACAGTTTTAAATCAGCTGCTTAATTGGTTTTGGCTTTTTTCATATGCTGCTTACTGGGTTCTGGCTTTTTCAAACAGCTGCTTAATGGGTTTTGGCTTTTTTAACCAGCTGCTTAATGGGTTTTGGTTTCTGATAAATCGGTGGTGCTTGGATGCAGGTTTGGCGTTGTTGAGGTTCAGGGACAGGGTGGTGACAGACCCTTTTGGGGCTTTGTCGAATTGGAACAACAATGGTGGAGAAGATGACGATCCTTGTTCGTGGTGGGGGGTCGAATGCTCGGATGGAAAAGTTATCATCTTGTGAGTGGCACTTGCTGATAAATCTCTATTTTTATCATCTTTTGCTTCGGCATCTTTGTTTTCGAGTACTGGAACACGGCTCAAATCATTTGAAGTTCTACCATGCCAAAATATGAAATGATTTTTGTGAATTTGTCAAGTGTTTAGTGTAATAATTTGCTTCTCAATCTGCAATGTGAAGAAGTACTTCTGCATTGATTATAACTTGATTTCAAGACGGGTTTCGTATATCATCAAATAAATCATTTCACCATGTTCTAGCTTGAAGCTTTAAAGTGATTGGAAAAGCACGAATCTTTAAAGATCTATCAATGGAAACTATGAGTTTCTACCAATTATATTTGAAATCATATATATTTAGAGACTCTTTCATCTCCTATATTAATTCATGGTTTTGTTAGCCTAATAAAATAAGATTGATCAACTTGCAGGAATTTGAAAGATCTTTGTCTTGGAGGAACGTTGGCCCCTGAATTAGGGAAGCTAGCTTACATAAAATCCATGTACGAATATAACTGGTTCCATGTCCAATGATTTTTCTTCAAAATCTATTTATTTTCAACCTTTTGCTTCAAGGCATTACTCTGAATCTGGTACTTCTTTACTGCAGTATTTTGCGCAATAATTCGTTTACTGGAAACATACCGAAAGAGATTGCAGAGTTAATGGAGCTGGAAGTTTTGGACTTGGGATATAACAACTTTACTGGACCTTTCCCATCTGATTTCAGCAAGAATCCATCTCTTACTACTCTGTATGTAGATCTTTTTCAAGATGTTTCCACTCACGAGTCTTATGGCTTCTTGGATTTTACAGTTTTACTAAACTCATCTTGTGACTCTTCTTGCAGTTTACTTGACAATAACAGATTTCTTGGTTCCATATCTGCCGAACTCCACCAATTGGAGATGCTTTCGGAATGCCAGGTAGATCAGGATCAGCTAACAGGTGCTGCTTTATGTATGAGCAGATCTATCAGCTGGTAAGAAATTTAAACTTCGACCTAATTTACTAAAAACTAGTTCATTCTCAACAAGTTCTTTATGTTTCAGCATTGTACAAAATATGGGAAGCATTACAATTTACAAACAATTTTGTACGTTGTAACATATAATTTCCTTCATTCAGTCCATGATGACCTTTTTTTTGTTTGTTTGGTAGGAGCACTGCCAAACCTGAAGATGTAGCTTACCGTAGGCTGCAGCAGGTAGAAGATGAAAAAGCGCCATCCAGATTCGGAAGGGCTAAAGAAAATAAACGCAGTTCATTATCAACATCAGCTTCTTCACCTTCCTCACCACCACCTCATCAGCCTTCTTCACCATCTCCACAGCAATTTTCAGTCTCATTGCCACCCTCAATATTTTCACCATCACCATCACCATCATTAGATTCCCCTTTACCATCACCGTCAACAAATTCTCCTTTGGCATCTCCCCCAAGTAGTTTTCTTGCTCCTTCACCCTCGCCTTCAGTAGCACCGACTCCTGCCTCTCCAGTCCCAACAAATCCCCCAACAACTACTATTCCACCGTCAGAGTCCAGTCCAGAACCAATTCCTTCCCCTTCTTTAAGTCCAAGTCAAGTGGCTCAAAGCAGCTCCAATTCAAGGCATCGTGTAGTTATGATATGCGCAGGTGTTGTTGGAGGTTCGTTATTGATTTTCCTTTCAGTTGTTGGCATTATTGTGGCCCGAAGCACTAAAGTTGTTACCGTCAAGCCCTGGGTCACCGGCTTAAGTGGGCAGCTGCAGAAAGCATTTGTAACAGGTCAGATTTGTGAGAATATTCAGGCCCCTGCAGGCCTGCACACACAAACTTAAACACTTACGCATGTATATATGTATGTTTATATTCACATCTGATTCCTTTAAATTTGGTGCGGTCAAATTTTCGCTTAAACTCCAACAATGTTTCAAGTGCTTAGCTTGATGAACCGTGTTTCAGGTGTACCAAAGCTGAACCGATCAGAACTTGAGGCAGCTTGTGAAGATTTCAGTAATGTAATTGGATCCCTCTCAGATGGCAACGTTTATAAGGGAACTCTTTCAAGTGGGGTTGAAATAGCTGTGACATCAATCACAATGGAATCTTCTGCAGACTGGACTAAAAATTTGGAGGCTCAGTTTAGAAAGAAGGTAAATAGCAAACAATCTATCAAATTTTATGCACCATTTAGTCCAAGATTCCCGAATTGCCACTTCTTTTGATGTATATTCAATATAAACATGTGTTTTTCCTGCTTTTACAGATAGAAACATTGTCCAAAGTGAACCACAAGAACTTTGTAAACCTTATCGGGTTTTGTGAAGAAGAGAAACCATTCACAAGAATGATGGTTTTCGAGTATGCTCCAAATGGAACACTTTTTGAGCATCTACACAGTGAGTACTTTCTCTCTATGTTGTGAAGAAAGTAATAAAAAGTAGTCAATCTGTACTTCATATAGCATTTTCGTAATCAAAGTGCATTGACATGGACCAACTTACGTTAGCTGTAAAGGAATGCTTATGTACCTAGGATACACAGTTTTGATAAGCCGAATTTTTGTGTTTTGCAGTAAAAGAAGCTGAGCACCTGGACTGGGGAATGAGACTACGAATAGCCATGGGGATGGCATATTGTCTAGAGTATATGCACCAGCTGACTCCACCTTTAGTACAAAAGAACTTGCAATCATCTTCTGTCTACCTGACTGATGACTACGCGGCCAAAATATCCGATTTTACCTTCTTGAATGAAGTGACAGCAGCGAAGATGGGACCCGTTAACAAGAAGCTTCATGATTCCATGTCCACAGATCCAGAAAGCAATGTCTACAGCTTTGGAGTAATATTGTTTGAAATGATCACTGGTAGGATTCCATACTCCGTGGAAAACGGTTCTCTTGAAGACTGGGCGTCACACTATCTAAAAGGAGATAAATCCTTAAGAGAAATAATGGATCCTACCCTAAACTCTTTCCAAGAAGAAGAGCTAAGCGAATTATTCCGAGTAATAAAGGATTGCGTCCATCCTGACCCTAAACAGAGACCGACAATGACAGAGATCACGCGCAGGTTAAAGGAAATCACAGCCATGGGACCTGACGGAGCCACACCGAAACTATCACCACTTTGGTGGGCAGAGCTTGAAATTATGTCAGCAGAAGGAAGTTGATCATGAAATCTATTTAATTTTGTGTGAGTTTTGTTCTTTTACCTGATTTTGCTATTGATTTATAGCAGCAGGATGCAGATAGGATATATATGATTGTGTTGTATTGTATCTAACTAAGTTAGAGGTATTGTGTTGTAAATAACTGAGAAAGTGAGATTTTTAAGCTTGTATACCCGAAAATATACGTCTGAGATCAATAAAATTCAACTTTCTGAGTAGAAAGGCCTCCGTTGGGCGGTCTCCGGATTTAGTGTTCTAGTTTCATCTTCAAGAGCGTGAAAGTTACCGTAAAACCTTCCGAGGGCAACCATCGTTTGGCAGATTCTCTGCATTGTTTTTCCGGCGAAATTAAACAGATACAAAAGAAAAGAAAATCTCAAATATGTTTCAAGAATTGAGATAAATAGATCCTCACAACTTCGCTAATGTACAATGGGATTGTATCGGAAATCCATTTTCTCGTCGATTGACATCAAACAATTCTCGAGGTAATATGATTGAGAATTTTAAAAATAAAATTAAAAGTTGGAAAATGGAATGCTAATCTTCAACCTGTGCTCCAATGTGATTCTTTCTTGCGTAACCATCTCCAACTAGAGTGGTCAAGGCTGCTTGCGGCTTGCAGTTCAAGTTTCATCGCGATCTATCAACAATGTCATATATACAAAGCATTACATTGGCGATCTTTTTCCATTGAACCAATACCTTCTTGTGGCCAGGCGTGTTTGCAGGTGAACAGCTTCGAGATTATGGTTTCTGGGGAGACTTTTCGAACAATGAAGCCCCTGTAATTTTACCTCGTCAACACTAAAGATGAAGTCTCCCAAAAACTGGAGTCATGAGCAGCATATGAACACGCTAAATAGCATCTCAGTCCCTGGCTCGATTATACAAGTCGATAGTGTCTGTGTGGTTGGGGTCCATGCAGAGAGCTGCTTGACAATCTCGGAGAGCCGAGCTTAAATCTCCGATGGACTCATAAAATGCAGCTCGAAGATGAAGCATTTGCAAGTCAGGCTTGAAAGATATGGCCCTTGTAAGCTCTTCTATTGCTTTGGTCTCTCTTTGTTCATCCATCAGCACTGTTGACATGGGATTCCATATATTAGACAATGTTTTTCGGTTTCACAAGTAAAAAACTCTTCCTACTAGTCGGGGACTATTAGCAAGGCTAAAACAAAATGAAAAGTTCGTGTTCTTGGGAATGCGAGTGCTAGATGAGTGATAGATGCGTGTTTTACAATTGGAATTTGGATTCTTAACCACTTCTTTGACAAGAAAGTGCAGAAAATTGGGAAATAAAAGGGGTCAGAATGGTTACCTGCTGCCCTGTATCTGTACGGGTATGTCCTTAATGGATCCATTTGTGATGCCATATTGAGATCATTCTTTGCCATCTCGGGATCACTGTACTCTGACCGTTTCTCGTATGCTGATGCATTACTTTGTGCCTTCTCTATGAGCTTGGTTATCTCATCATATGCAGCTTTCCTTTCATTCTTAAGATGATAAACACGCGCCAACCCCTGATGAGCTCTTGTATGCTTGATGTCAAGAGCACTCTTGTAGCAGTCCGCAGCCTTGTCCAGCTTACCACAATCCACATATATACTCCCCAAGTTATTTAGGGCCTGAAAATATTCAGAATAACTTATCAAACAAGAATGTCACAATACAACGACAAAGAATGCAAGCGTAATATTCTATCAGAATACGCTATAGAACAAGAATGTGAATGTAGAATGATGAACAATGCAAGCATAATGAAACAATACTCACTTGTCCTTTACGAAGGCCATCTGAAGGACACCTGAGAGCTTCCTCCAGCAGTTGAATAACATGAGATGATGCTTCAGAGTCCAAGGTAGCATCTGCCAGTGCATACGCTTTAAGGAAAAAAGCTTCAAATGATCTCTGAATGTGTATGGACTTTTCCGCCTTTGCGAGAGCTTCTTCACGATTCCCGGTGTCATATAAAATCCACCCTTCATAAACCAGCCTCTCATGCTCAGAGCCAGAATTATTTCTTGCCAACCGCAAACTGCGCATTGCAGCCTTTTGACAATTTAACCTAATAAAGTTCATAAGTTAGGAAGCTTTCGTGCTAATTCTACAGATATCGAACATTTCAATCAAATTAGACCATCAAATAATCCAAACATCATGACTATGTGATGTCATTTTATAAGCACAATATAACAGCAAGTATAATACACAAAGATTATAGCTGGATAACACAGAAGATGATAGCTACGATCAGAAAACATACCGTAAAAGGAGTAAAGATTGACGAAACTGCAGGAGGCTTTTTCGAGGGTTATGTCCCAACATCTGATGTATGACAGCCAGAGATCCAATGTCATCAACAGACGACCATTGATCATATAGTTGCATCCAGCACTCAGCTTCACTCAATTGCTTAACCCGAAGGCTGAGGAGCTCCACCAAGTAATCCCCGCTAACTTTTCCATGAAACATCATGTAATTGGGTTCCAAAGTTAATAAAACACGAACATCTCTAAGAGCACTTTCATAATCTTCAAGTGCAATGAAGAACCAAGCCCGCAATTCAATGCAGTCGGGCGACAACTTAAACCTAACAACTTTGTCAATCTCCAATATAGCTGCTCTAATTTGCTTCTCCTCAAAATTTGCAACGGCTCTATATTTATATGGAAATGAAAGAGTGGGATCTAATTCAGTTGCAGTGCTCAAATCCAAAATCTTCTCTTTCCCAATATTGTAGAGAGCACGCTCCTGGTACATCCACCCTGCGGGTTTATACTCATTGATAATAGAGCTCATCAACTGATACGCCGAATACTGTTGCCCATGTTTGTACTTCGTCCTTGCAACACCAGCCACTGAATAAACATGACCTGCCTCAGCCGCAGCCAGAAAGTGAAACTGTGCATCCTTGTACTGTCTTCTTTCGAGCAGAACACAACCCAATTGATGCAACACAAGCGTCTTCTGCCACTGCTGTGTTGCACATTCTTCCAACCTCTCCAATAACATTACAGTTGTGTTTGACACCATACTTTCCTCCATTGCCACATGGCTTAAAAAATAATACAATAAGAAACCATACCCTGCCATGGCCAATCTCTCCCTAACCTTGGAGCTACAAAGAAATTTCATCGCCTTTGGATTATGCAGAGAACTTGGGAGCTCTCTCAGCAGCACCTGCAAGCAGGCAGCTACAAGAAGATATGCCATCTCCTCCAAACCGTATTCAATAAGAACCAATGCATCATCGACATTATCAACCAGTGAAGCTAAATAAGCATCACAAGCAGACTTCATCTCCTCACAACAGAACCTATTCGCAAACGAAAGTAACTCAACAACAATCTTGGGACCAAACAAGTCTAGCCTCCTAGTCCTACTATACACTTCCACAGCTCTCATTCCCTTTACAGATATCCCATTTTCCGAAAGATCAATCCTACCCTTTTTCGATTCTTTAAAACATCCATACAACATAGCCTCAAAAGGGCTAGAAAGTGACGCAATTTTACACCTTCTACAATAAATTTCTTCATCTCCTAAACAAAATGAAACATCACTTTCCTCCTCATCTAAACCCACATACTCACTGCCCTCAAAAAAAGGCACGCTAACAGCTTTAGCAGCGTCTTCCCCACATTGACAATGACCCGAAACCAAATTCGGATCAACCCCACTTACCAACGCAACCTTAGGACACTCAAGAACTTGCCCACCACAATCCAAAGCCGCCATTCCCACAAGCTCATCCTCCCTCCTCTCGAACCTCAACCACGCCGAGAGCACAACCTTATCATTCACATCAGCAGCATTCTGTCGAGCAGCTCGGAGACACCGGCGAAGCAGCTTGGGATCACCAACCCCACCTAACAGAGAGTACTGCTGAACACACAACAATGACCTCTCAGAATGAGAGGAACACCCCTCCAACAAGCGATACAAGTCAGCCAAGTTTTCGACGAAATCAGATGGCTTAAGGTGGGGGTCTATGGAGGGCTCAAGGAGGTCAGTTGCTGGGACTCCATAGGGAAGCAGAAGAGCTTCAGCCACAGAGACTGAGCTCGAATTTTTGGGCTTTGAGTTCGACCCAAAAGACTTAATCAGATGGGAATTAAACTTAGCTCTCGAAACACCGCCATAAGATTTGCCATTGGAGGGTTCTATCGGATTTACAGCATGGACTTGTGTGCTTGTGAACCGGTCTAAAAGTTTCAGACCTCGCATATCTAAATGGCAATAAATCTTCTGCATATATATATATATATATATATATATATATATGAACAAAAACAAACAGAGAATAAGACTTGTAAAGTTCTGAGCTTTTGCACCAACAGAGGATAATATTTGAGTTTTGGGTTTTTACCTCCGGAGAGAGAGAGTGAGACTCAAGAGAGAGGTGGTGAAGCAGGCTATAGGCCAAGGTGGTGATTGTTTCCCAAGAAAATAAGTGGAGGAAAATGGTTTCTGCTTCTGGGTTCTCTCTTTTCTTTCATGGGTTGTACTCTTTATGTGCTCTCTCTCCTCTCTCCTCTCTCTCTCTCTAAAGACTCTGTCTTTCTCGCACTGCTCTCGAAGGGGTTTTGGTTAACCGGAAAGTTTTTGTTGTTTAGGTGGCTAACTTCGAAGCAAAGGAGTTTTTTTCTGTATATCGGAGTCAGTTCAGCAGCACTCACCATTGTCAACCACTAGAATAGTGACATGTGGCTTTTCAAGTGGGAAAATTAGCCTTTCCCAAGTGACGAAGTTGGTCAACTGGCTAATTTTCTAACTTAGCTTATTGTAAGCTTAATTAGTAATTAATTAACTATAAAATGTTGATTAAGGAGAGAAATTGAATTCTAAGTAAAGGTCATTTGGCATGGAGTGAGCTTGTAAACAAATGCGACTTAGAGAAGAAAAGTTGATGAGTCACATCACACCAAATGGATCCTTATAATAGACAACATTTATGAAGTGTATTCAATCGCATTTTGAGATATTTTAATTTTTTTAATAAATTTAGAGGTATTTAATCAGAATTGTAAGTTATTTTTTGAAATTCAAAATGTATTCAATTAGAATTGTAAGTTATTATAAGGGAATTTGAGAAATTTCATAGTGCATTCTAAATATTCACAAATCTCACCTCTTTTCCTGATATTTGAAGAGAATTGAATCAAAATGGTGTATTCAATTGAGATTTTGAGAAATTTTACAGGATTCATAAATGAGAGCATTTTTACTCACCATCATAACTATAGTGTATGCTTACCGTACATCTAATCATTTGTCATGTGTCATTTCAACTAACTCTAATTAACTTTCACATAAATATGTTGCCTTTCAATTTAAAAAAAAAAATAACCAAGGTTAAGTGAAAAGACACATGGCAGATAATTAGGTGCGTAGTGAGCATACACAAAGATTTAGGGAGGGAGCATTTTTGCTCCCTTCATAAATCCATGGATTTAATGAAGTTTAATTGATTTGTAGAGATTCCATGTAAAAAAAATTGATTCAATTCCGTCGAAATCTCAAAGAGAAGTGAAATTTGTAAATGTTCAAAATACACTACGAAATCTCTCTAATTCCCTTGAATTCCTCAAACTTTTTAAAATTCTTTAAAATCAATTATTAATTAAATACACCTGAAATATTATAAACTTATTTAAAATGCTAATTGAATAACCTGAATTTCTAAGGATTTTAATAAACTATCTTAAAATCCTGATTGAATATACTTTGAATTTCAGATAGGGTTTTTATCACAAATGGTCCTTGACATTGATCAAACACATCATTTTGGTCCCTGACATTGAAAATCAATAGAAATGGTCCCTGAGATTAATCAAACACATCACAAATGGTCATTCCGTTAAAAACTATTTGGACAATTTTCAAAGCTTCATAACTCAATCGTTTCTTAACCAAATTCGACCCATAATATATCCAGATGAAGATAGGAAAGTTTAGAACAAGATTATACCTATTTGGAAGCCCAATGGTTTCCAGAGATGGCCGGAAAATAGCCTCAAATGTGATTGGTCCGCAAAAAAATTGGAAAATTTGCCCAAAACTGGGTAAACTTTAAACGTTCATAACTTCTTCAATAATCAACGAAATCGAGTGATTCAAAAACGAAAATCATACTTCTTGACGAGAGGAAAAGAATGGTATCTTTCTTGATGGATAAATCGCCGTATTTTGGCCGGAAAACGGCTCGAAATTGGATAACCATTTTCAAGTTAGCCAATTTCGATCCATTTTCCGGCCAAACTACGGCGATTTAGCCATCAAGAAAGATACCATTCTCTTCGTCTTGTCGAGAAGTATGATTTTTGTTTTTGAATCACTCGATTTCGTTGATTATTGAAGAAGTTATGAACGTTTAAAGTTTACCTAGTTTTCGGTGAGTTTTCCCCTTTTTCAGCGGACCAGTCACATTTGAAGCTATTTTCAGGCCATCTCCGGAAACCATTGGGCTTCCAAATAGGTATAATCTTGTTCTACACTGTCATATCTTCATTTTGATATATTATGGGTCGAATTTGGTTAAGAAACGATTGAGTTACAAAGTTTTGAAAATTGCCCAAAGAGTTTTTAACGAAAGGACCATTTGTGATATGTTTGATCAATCTTAGGGACCATTTCTATTGATTTTCAATGTCAGGGACCAAAATGATGTGTTTGATCAATGTCAGGGACCATTTGTGATAAAAACTCTTTCAGATAATCACTTAAAATCCTGATTCAACACCCCTAAATTTATTAAGAAATTTAAATCTCTCAAGATTTCAACTAAATACACCCTCCCTCCTTACCTGAAATCTCTACAAACCAATTAAACTCTATCAAAATTCATAGATTTATAAAATCCCTCAAAACCACAATTGAATACAACCCCTTTTATTTTCCTTATCAGTTTAGGATAGGCAACTTCTTTTTTCCACTACCATGTGAACTAAATTAGTCACCTTACATGTAACCAAAACATTAGTTACCTTACTAAACTTGATTACGTTAAGTACTATCGTTCTATCATCAGACGTTATTTTCTTCTGATCAATTAGCCAGCTAGAATTATTCAAATTTTGAACCTCTTTTAATGTCGAGACATAAACTACACTAGACAAAGAAGTAGTTAATGCCGAAAATAAAAAATCGTAAAAGTTGACCTTTAATCTTGTGGTTGTTTCAATTAGTGGTTAAAATGTGTACATCATGGTCATGCATGGTCCAACCAATTGATTTTTAATGACCATACATTAGGCACCACCCAATCAAATATCTCGACTCTAGATTTTGCATTGGCATTTTTAAGTACTAAAATATGCATGAATTATCAAAATAAGGAGCTAATTATCAATTAACTATCATTATAAATAAATAAATAATACAGGAAACTCAAAGACCAAATTAATAATGGGATTAGGAGATTAGATCTAAGAACACTCACTTTTCCGCTTTTGATAAAAATCATAATTTCAAAACAAAAAAAACAAAAAAAAAAATCATAATTTGAACTTAGGGTTACATCTATGTGGCCTTTCTCCGGCCACCACCAGCTTATATACCTTTAAATATTGAATTGCAAAAAATTATTGGTAGTTGTTGAGCATCTCTCTACCACATCTCTACAACTTGCATGCTTATCTTGATCAAAATAACAAAGCAAAAGAGCACATTAATAATAACATTGCTATTATTTCAGATTGACTTGTTGTCAATAATATTTTCTAACATTGATATAAATTCTTACTTTGATCATTAACAATAAAAGTCGATATAAGTGATCTATGAGTTTGTCTACCGTAAAACATTTTGGTCTTTTCGTGACAAATCTGCCACTACTTTCGTTAAATTGTCACATGAACGATCACGTGACTACCTTTTTAAGAGTATTTTTATCAAACTAATCGCTCCACTTAATAAGTATATTAATAGATTTTCGCGGTAGGACAAAAATGATCTACGGTGTACAAACTCAGAGACTACTTTTATCATTTTCATTATCAAGATCAAAACAAAGAGTTATGTCAATTTCATGATTATTACTTCCATGCTACTGCATACCTTAAAAAGTTACAAAATTAAATAATAATAGACCGATCAGATCTCAAACAGTGTATGGAAAAGAGCCAAAAAAGGATCACGTGCCTGTGAAGTTGGTCCAAAAGACCATGTGAGTTTTCTGAAACCCTTTGTTTCTCGCTGGTTCTTTACAGAGCAGACTAATTTTGCACCATCTTCTGCAAGCGATTCAAGTGTATGCAAACAAGCAAAGATGCTTGCCCATATCATATGAAACGGCTTCATGGATACCATTTCTTGGTCTCTCTCATCACGTGATCAGAGATGAAGCGCTTTAGCACAACTCTTTTAGGCAAATGTTTAGGAAATCCTCATAGCTTACGCGGATGACATGAGATAATCTTAGATCAAGCCGCCTAACCACATGGTTTATCCAAGCACCCTATAATGATAAGTTACTGACTATCAACATGTTCATATTATTAATACTTCGTATACTTCGATTGCATAGTTGACTTGTCCATATGATTGTAAGTGCAAATCGACAAGATACGTGGTCTGTGTTCAACAGTACTTTTGGGTCATGTCTTTTCACAGGTTCAATGCAAATTTTGCAAGAAAAGGTCAAACAAGATGGCTCCTCCAAGCTCCTATAGATGAATTCAGATTAGCTTAAGAAGCAGATGTGTGGCTCAAAGAAAAAAGAAGGGGAAATGCAGCAGACATCTTTTAGACAGCATGAACAGAGAAGCCCACATCAGCATTGAGCAGCACACAAAAAGCAGAAACAATTATAAATTTCATAATCCATCACATCACATAATTTACACGTGAAGAAGATTGCACCCACTCACTAATATGATTTCTTGCAATTTCTTAATATATAATTAAAGTCAATAATTAGAGAAAGGAGATAAAAGGAAATAACATTAAAAAAATGCCAGCTCCAATTAAAGAAAACTCTGAATTATATATACAGCCAACGAAAGAAAACTTTGGTGCAGCTGGGAATACATCTGCCTCTGTGTATCTCACTCATCACGTGATTAGCGAGTAAAAAGGGTTATATTTCCTCAGTTACATGTAACTTAAGAATCCCACCCTCCAAACCCACCCCACCACACAACAAAAGAAAAGGTCTCCCCTAATCCAACAATTGATCGAATAGCCAAGCATAATAAAGTTCAAGGAGTTGGAATCCTTCATTAAATAAAACGAAAACAAAAGGATTAGTTGAAATCAGAGGAGCTACAAACAACATTAGTAGTTGTTGGGGAGTTTAAATGGTCCTAGTGAGAACTTTGGGCCCAGGATATGCACAGATGCATGAAATACTACTGACTTGGTGATGATCTAATGCAACAAAAGGAATATAATTATAACAGAAACACACTTTTCTTCCATTTACTGGTAGACATCTATCCGAATTACAAAACTAGTGTGAAATGCATAGCCGATAACTTAATTCATGATGCAACTGTAAGTAAGAGGCAGAGATGCATGAGAAATATGAAATTCTAAAAGCAGAAGAAGACAAGAAACCTGTGAAACATACCTGTAGGATTTATACGAAGTTTACTTAATTACATAGAGTTGTAGCTTCATAATTATGTTTACAGCAGCGACCATATACACGCGTGAAAGATCCCCGAGAGACTTTTGGACACCACAGTTAACCTGCCTCTACGATTCGGCCATGCCAAATCACGACCAAATCTCATACCCACCCATAACTATACAAAATTAACACATAAAACGCACCAGGAATTTAGGTACCGGTGCTACAAAATGTTCACTAACAAAACTATACTTCAAATTCTCATAACTTGTTGCCAATGACCTTTAAAGCGTTTTTATGATCCAGAGCTTATATTTCTTTACAAACAGATATAGAAGGCACGGCCCAATCAAATTGCTATCTGAGAGGCGCTTGCAAAGTTTGAGGTAAGTATCTACACCGCCAGATTGTTGGATCCTTTTCCGTAGTCCCTGCAGCACAGCTGCCCTGTCCAAAAACTCCGGGTGCAAACCCAAATCAAGCATTTTTATTACTGTTTCTGCAGCATCGTCAAAATGTCCCCCTTTAATGTAACCTCTTAGCAACCACGATAGGCTTTTCTTTTTACGCAGAGAGCTGGAAACATCTGTTCTAGTAAGCAACCGTCCTATGGCATTAGCCTCCTTTTGGGAAGCACAGATAGCTAAAACAATGTCATAAAGGTCAGCATCCGCCTCTTTACCAACAAGTTTCATTTCCCACAACTGCCTCTCAGCCTCAAGTCCATGTCCAGAGCAGATATACATAGCCAGAAGCCTCTCGTGAACCACCCCATGGAGTGAAGAACTTCCCTCCTCAATCACCCAATTGGACAGTTGTACTCCATCAGCTATAAGATCAGACTGATACTTCTCAATAAGCCCAATATTTTCTGTATCAAATTCAGCTACCAGCCCAGCCCTTGCAAAACCTTTCAACTTGCGTAAAGCTTTCGCAAGTTCATTTAGTTCCTTAACCACAGCAGTCATTGCAATGAGGTAGCTGTAGACCTCTGGCTTCAACCCTGATTCTCTTAGATGAATCACAAATGTCACAGAATCCCTATAGTTACCCTCGACCTGCAGAAACACATACAATAGTTTCATTATCATATACTTCGGAAAGTCTTAAAAAGTTTTTTTAACATATATGTTAAGACAGATGAATACAAACCCAAACCAATGCTAACAGTTTTGCCTTCCACTGATTTATGTTTTGCTACCTAACCAGTCTAACAATAATTATTAAAAATGTGTATACTCTAGTATTACAATTAGCTATATGACTGGAGAACCCACTTAATTCATCAAAAATGGCCACACCATCCTAATAATTCAGCATGACAAGGTAAACTCAAGACAAAACCAAAGCCACAACCCAAAAATTCTATCACTACCAATGGCATGTTGGGGGTTCAAATTGAAAAGCTTCTAAATTCACAGGTACATTTCACAATTGAATAGCATATTATTGAGGACAATAGTAAACAAACACTCACCATCATCTTCCAAGCAAGATAGCCAGTTGGCCCTCCCTTATGCCCATCCGTATCATCTTCCTCCAAATACATAATTCCACGCTTCAACACCTCTTTCACAAACAAAACCGCCTTTTCCTTCTCACCCATCTCCCAATACAAAGAAATGACCTTCTCCATCATGCTAAAACTCGGCTTCAAACCCACGCAGTCCGATTCTACAAGAAGGTCCACCACATCCCCAATGTCATGCTCCCCCTCAATCAATTTCTTGACCCAACTACACATTATGGAAACCATGAGCTCCATCATCTCCTTATCGACCCGATTCTCCTTTCGGAGCCACTCAAACACCTCAAGGGCACACCACGAGTCCCTCCCCTCCTGGGAAAAATACACCAACACAAGCTGCAACTCTCTGGCCGACAACCGGTCGTTCATTTCCCCAAGAACATCGGACGGCTCTCTTGCCATTCGCTCCAATTCCTCAATTGCCTCGAAGAAACCTTCACCCATTTCGTCCTCGTCGTCGCTGGTCAGGAACTGGTCCAATTGAACCGAATTGAAAACCCTAAAGTCTCGAACTTTGCTTGATTTGGCAACGACCAAGTTGGGTTTTTGATGTTTGCAGATTATGGGAAAAACCCTAGAACAAGATTGAGCCGAGAACCCCTGGCGACCGATGAAACGCTGCCGTTTAACCGCAAAACACAACCGAGTCAGCGAAACAATCCCCTGGGCAGAGGCCATTTTCTTCAGTCGAATCCCAAAACTTCTCAACTAAGAAAACCCAGTTTCCACTCCGTTTGGATGCCGAGAAAATCAAGGGAAGCGGAAAAGAAAAGAAAAGAAAATTTCTGTGAAGTACAACCCACGTCAAATATACGCGAAGTA
This sequence comes from Heteromeles arbutifolia, assembly GCA_024362995.1. NCBI lineage: Eukaryota > Viridiplantae > Streptophyta > Magnoliopsida > Rosales > Rosaceae > Heteromeles > Heteromeles arbutifolia. Next base: position 5,547,232 of record JANCRC010000003.1, read on the forward strand.
GAACCTACCCTTGTCTGGAATTGAAGTTTCGAGAAAACCCAGAACAGAGATTCGAAGTCCTCACCTTTCTTTCTCTCATCCCTAAATTTTCTCGGGAACCAAACAGGATTTGGGGATTTTCAGCTGGAAAAGCTGAACCCCAAGAGCGAATTCCTGAGGAATGTAAAGAATATGAAAGACATGCGCTTTAAGTGGTAACATCCAATTGAAAACCCTAATAAAAATTTCGGAATTTGTGGATTGATTGGGATTTGTGAGGTGCTCCTGCAATGGCCGAACCTTGCCACCACTGTCCTGTGTGACACTAACAACCAAACCTCCACTGATTTTTCACCGTTGCGCCTGCTGACGTGTCCCAAGTCAGTCTACTCGGCGGAATCTGGCGCGCAACTCCCACGTGTGAATTAAGAAAACTCGGTACCTTTTTAACGCTTTGGCTTCTCAATCATTAGAAATTTTTATTCAAAACTTTTGGTTGCATATTTAGAGCTGGTTTAAAATTATTTTTAAAATAATTAAATTCGTTTTTAGTGATAATATTTTTTAATTTTAAAAGTACTTAAAATGTTTTCTGCATGGTGTTTCTTGCATAAAATATTTTAAGTGCATTTTCAGGATTCATTTGTATTTTACTAAAAATTGATTTCAAAAATATTTTTACCAAAATTGCTTTCAAATGAGCTATTATAAAGTTTCGTGCTTATCATAGAAACCAGTTATGTTATAATTACTACATAAAAAATCTCTGAAACAATCAATCAAAACTAAAGTCATTTAGTCAATCAACTGGAGTAAATACATAGACAGTTCAAAATAGATTGACTAAAGAAAAAGTGATCTATTTGCTACAGTTAATTGACTAAACGATCTTAGTTTTAATTGATTTTTTTTTATAAAGATAATCTTTACAAAGTGTTTTATAATATGCCATTTTCCAATCATAAACACAAAGTTTTGTGAATTGGTTACAAAGAATTTGAGTAGGGTTCTTACTCGTTATTGTGTAGCCAAGTATTATTCTACCATATAATCAAACACACGGTGAAATTTTAGTATTTAGCTAAAACACTTACAAGTATTTACGCCTTTCACAATAATTTAGGCGAATTTTATTCTTATATATAGGAACCAAACAACTTGAGTTTGATTCCTATAACAATGTTGCTACAGTGGTATGAGTTTGATAGATGTTAATTCTCTCTTTTTTTCCCAAAATTATGATTGAGTGGTCTCTTTCCTCTCTCAAATGATTGGTCATCTATTTATACATGAATCAAACTACGAATTCAAAATATTGAACTTAAGAATTAGAATCACTTTCATAAACTCAAACCTTCTGACCCTGTGTAAGATTTGTATTCCTATAAAAATGGAATCAAACTCAATTTTCTGGCACACTATGGAAGGCCTTATACTATCACCATCTGATGATGGTGATGCTCTAGATGATCCAGCCAAGTATTGAAGATTGGTTGGCCGTTTGATTTATCTTACCATTACACGACCGAATATTACCTTGTTCCGTTCATTTGTTAAGTAGATTCATGCAATTTCCTCGAAAGTCTCACTACCAAGCATCCTTACATATTTTAAAGTATTTGAAAGGTACTTCAGGTCAAGGTATGATATCTCCATATAAAAAATCTTTAAAATTGAAGGCATATACATGATTCAGATTGGGTGGGTTGTCCTAATACATGACGCGCAACAACTGGCTGTTGTATTTTCTTTGGAAACTCTCTTCTCATGGAAAAGTAAACGTCAAAAGATAGTATCTTTACCCTCTGTCGAAGCTTGTTGTGAACTCACATGGTTACAAAATCTTTCACGATCTACACATCTAAGACAAAAGGCCAGCCACCTTGTTTTGCAATAATCAAGTCGTTCTTCAGTCTTCATATTGCAACAAATGCAGTCTTTCATGAACGTATAAGACATTGGGAATTGAGATTGATTGCCACTTTGTTCATGATAAGATTATGGAAGGAAAGATTGAAACAGGATTTGTTCCATTTATTGCTCAACTGGCCGACTTGTTCACTAAGGCTCTTTGAAAGGAGAGATTTCATTCTTTGTTGGGCAAGTTGGGCGTTCACAACATTCCCTTACCAATTTGAGGGAAAGCGTTGAGAAAGTCAAAGATTGTATGAAGATTTCAACCAAGAAAGTTAAAGATTGTATGAAGGTATTCATATCAATTAGTATTATAGGATAAGTATTTTGTATTGATTACTTTCCTATCATGTAATATAACAAATCAATTAACTAGTTTGTAGGAGTTGATTGTATAATCTTACAACTACTTATATTTCAAAAGACAAATTTATTATTAAAACAAGAGGGGTGCATTCAATTGGGAATTTGAGAGAATTAAATGAATTTATAAATCCATGAATTTTTTTATGGAGTTTAATTGTTTTGTAAAGATTTCAAATAAAATTTTGATTCAATTCCCTCGAAATCTCATAAAGAGAAGTGAGATATATGGATACTTAAAATACACTACGAAATCTCTCCAATTCCCTCTAATTCCTCGACTTTTTCAAATTATTTAAAATAAAATTCTAATTAATACATCTGGAATGTTATAAACTTCTTTAAAATCTTAATTGAATACACCCGAATTTCTTAGGATTTTAATAAATATCTTAAAATCTTGATTGAATACACATTAACTTTCAGAGAATCACTTAAAATTCTTATTGAATACACCTAGATTCATTAACACTATGTTTGAACGAGGGAAATAAACATGAAATTTGGGTAAAAGTCAAAATTTATAAATTAACATGCACCAATTCATTTGTTTGGATTCATAAAAATAGAAATTTAGAATTTCTGTGTGGAAAAAAAACTTGGAATTTGGGACCTCAAATTCCCAAGTTTAAATTTCATGTAAATAGATGTTATTTCCCAATGTCTATGATAGAGAGTTTAAAAATAACAAATTATATATTCAATTCTATTACTTTTAAGTTAACCAAATAAGAAAATTCACAAATTCTCTAATAAAATCTCGTCATTTCAATTACTGTCATTTTAAAATTCCTTATTAATCTTAAATTTTTTCATCCAAACATAATGTAAGAGAATTAAAAATCCCTTAAAATCCCAATTGAATACAGCCCAGAAGGTTTTTTTAGTGGAAATGGTATTTGAGATTATCATAACTCTTTACTTTGGTCCTTGAAGAAATGACCAAAATGATTGATGGTTGACAAACTCAAGAACTACTTCTATTGATATTAAATCTTAATGATCCAAGTGAGAAGTTAAGACAATACCAAGAACCATTTTGAAAAGAAAAAAAAAAACCTTAAAATAAAGCAAGTGCCAATGAGGGAAGCATAAGCTCAAAGCATTTCATAGGAGCAGCAATGCACTCTTGCCTTGCCTTTGTTCCAGTAGCCATAAAAGGCACAGGCAAACCATGTTCCTTCCTCTACCAGGTAGGCCACCTACCAAGATCGTCTTCTACCTCTAGACTTGCTCTTCTTCTTCTCCCTTCCAATTCAATTGCAAACACTTCCACCCTCTCTCTCCTCGCTCCCTCACTCAGATTCCCACTCACAACAACAACAATCTCCAAGCCTCGGAGTCGCCGCCGCCAACTGACGTCAACTCCCGCCACTATGCTTCCAGAAAACCCGGTGGTTGCTGACACTTGCGCCGCCTTCATTGCCGGCGGCGTTGCTCTTTTCTTCCTGCTGTTGTGGGGAGAAACCGCCAAGCGTGGGATCTTCGACCAGGTCAAAATCCCATCTTTTATAATATAATGTGTATTTTGTACGGTTTCTATTTGGGAACGCAATTTTTGGTCTTAGCTTTGGTGGGTTGTGATTGATTTGTAGGAAAGTACTGATCTTTTTGCTGACAATTAAGAACTATAACTAAGAGATTATACAAATTGGTTAACAGTAACTCTTTGAATTAGTGCACTAATGATTAATCACTTCCAAATGAGGCTGTTTGAGTATCAAAGAAGTGTACTTGGTTGTTCCACTAAAGCCGCCATTGATGCGAAGAGTGTGGATCAACGGCATGCCTAAAAAAAGAGCGAACCCAAGCCAAGAAGGCTCCCGCTGTGCGAGGGTCGGAGGAACGTCTATCTTACATAACCTTACCCTGCTTTGCAAAGAGGTTGTGGAGGCAAATAAGGCTCCCCACTTTGCAAGGGTCGGGGAACATATACAGACCTTATCCTTGCTTTGTAGAGAGGCTGTTTCCACGACTCGAATCCATAACTTTTCAGTCACAAAGGAGCAACTTTTTCGTTGCGCCTTGTGACCTTTCAGTCACAAAGGTATCAAAAGCATGCCTCATGCAGCAAAAGTGAATGTATTTAGTATAAGCAATAGCTAATGTTGAGAATGTGAATCCTGCGTCCGGGAATTGTTGTCTTGGATGATAGTTTAAATTATCTTGAGCCTCTCTGCCTATTGCCAACTGGTTTTGGGATGTTCTTCACATTCTAACAGTTGAGACTAAAGAATGACCTTGTAAAAACGTGATCAGTTAGTGTTTGGGGTTCCGTACCTCTGTGGTATTTATCCATACTGAAAATGCGTTTAGATTTCTTATCCTTTACCATCTTTTGGTAGCATGATTGCAATTAGTTTTGAAATATTGTTTTCTTCTATGGATCATTTACCCCAAACAAGGGAGTGATCAGTTTAGAATGGGATGTACTAGATCGTCTTACAATCCAGGAGTTGTATCGGGCTTTAAGTTTTGTCTGATGCAGTACGTCATTGATCAACTTCTCAGCTTTATTAGGGACCTCTAAGCATAAATGTGCACATAATACTACATAGCTTGCAATGTTTTCAAATTATCATGTTGGAACCTAATTATGATTTGCTCTTGCAAATTTATTACTTTACGACTTTTGATTGGCTTTTGCCTTCTTCAGTTCAAATAGAGGAGAAGGGTAATGTGATCCTAGTGTGGGTTCTGCTTCAGTATATGTATTGTGATGGGCAAAATCTTTACATGGATTCAATTTAATCATTATAAGTTCGTTTTACCATAATTCAAAGTGGTCGATCATAACCTTCTCAACGTAACTTGTCTTAGAAGCCTGCCCATCTAAATTCTGTTACTTTTCTTTTGTAGAAACTCAATAGAAAGCTTGTCCACGTGAGCATTGGCCTTGTTTTCATGCTTTGCTGGCCACTATTCAGGTACTCTCTTGACCAAAGAAGTCGTTTTGATACCTTTTTTTTAGCATCTGCTCGATAATAGCTATTAAGTACAATTGCAGTTCTGGCCTTCAAGGAGCATGTTTTGCATCTCTTACTCCAGGCCTCAATATCTTCCGAATGCTTCTATTGGGACTAGGAATATGGAAAGATGAGGCAACAGTGAAATCAATGAGCAGATATGGAGACCACAGGTAGTTTATTTTGAAAGACATACTTCAAAGATGTCGATATTGAATATGTCTGCCATAAACCCACATTTGACTGTCTGTTCTTGGACTTGGTCTCACCTATAGAGTTCATTGCTAAGTTTCAGTATAGTTACCGAGCTGCTTGACATTTTAAAAGAAACAAAGTAATTTCTGTTATTACAATAGAAAAATGAGTACAAATGCAGCGGTTTTATGCAACCCACCTTACCAAAAGACATATTTTCCTTTCTCCAGAACATTCCCAAAAGAAATCTCTCATTAGTTTTTCCAATATCATTTGTGGGAAACAATTTTGTACAAGCAGGCAGCAGGCTATGCTTGAACAAGACTAAAATCTAACTTTGTTGTTCTGGTTCTTTCCATTTTTTTAATTACCTAAACTAATATGATGTTTTACTTTGCCTTGTGCATCAGGGAACTTCTTAAGGGACCACTGTACTATGCCACGACAATAACTTTGGCTTGTCTAGTCTATTGGAGAACTTCCCCTATTGCAATTGCTCTTATGTGCAATTTGTGTGCTGGAGATGGTACATCTAATTGATTCAGTTTGTCCATTCAGTTGTCTTGATTTAGGTTGACTTTTATATTTTCTAATAAAACACTAGATCTCACGGCAGAGCTCTCAGGACTTCTCTCAAACTTCTAATATGTGATTGCTTCAGGTTTAGCTGACATTGTTGGTAGGCGGTTTGGTACGCAGAAACTTCCATACAACAGAAACAAATCTATAGCCGGTAGTGTTGCAATGGCATCTGCTGGTTTTTTAACATCTATTGGGTACTTTTCTGCTCTTTTAGACCTCGATTGAATATCAGAACCTAGCATGTTTCTTAACAATTGGTAATGCTGTGACAGGTACATGTACTATTTCTCCAACTTTGGATATGTTCAGGAGAGTTGGGGCATGGCTTTGGGTTTCTTGGTTGTGTCTCTTGCCTCGGCACTGGTAGAATCGCTCCCCATAAGCACCGAGCTTGATGACAACCTAACAGTTTCACTTACTTCTGTATTAATTGGCAGTTTGGTTTTCTGATTTGGGGAACCCTTGCAAATAGCAGCCAAATTAAGGAAAATCGCTGAAGCCAAGTTCAGGAAACAATCATCAGTTGCCGTTGGCCAACTTGATTGGTTTGTATGTGTACTCTATTAGCTTGACAATATGTAACACCAATGATGTATCAATAAACGATCAAATCACAATTCTCTTTCGTGAAAATTCATGGCAATGCAAATCACTTACCATTCCTGCATGAATAAGAAAACTCTTTGTTCTTGTATTTTGAAGCATGCAATGCATTTTCTATATATTGTTCTATTTACAGTCTTAATTTACCCCACAAATCGACGGAAAATGTTTGCTTCACAATCTTCCACTATGACTTAAACATGTTTGAGTTCCAGAAAATGCTTAGATCACAGATACATGTAGCAGGAGCACAAAAAACTGAAACAAAGTTCATCGATATGAAGAGCTGTTCTTTGTTCCTCGAGGCGAAGTTTTGAAAAAGGTTTTCGATATCAATCATTTTACTAACTCAAAGGAGGCAACTGAATTTAGCAGAAATAATGAATGAAAATAGAAAAATATTAGGTGTGTGATTGACAATTCAAACCATGTAAATACACAGAAATATAAGCCTAATTTAGACTAGCTGTAGGGATGAAAAAGACATTTAACAGTAATACCGATATGGAAGGCTCTCAATACAACCGCATCCCAGATTACATGTTATAGCCGTACAAAGCCCAGACACTAAAATCTCCTATGCAAAGTTCCCTATGATATTCACACGCCATTTTTCTCCTTCTGCAAGTTTATGTTTATTTCTATCCGTTTATTGTGGTTCAATATATTCAATCCAAAACAAGAGCGTGCAAGAGGGAAAAAAAAGGTGCGTTGAAATCGCAATGTTATGAACTAGGGTTTCTTGTAACTTCACTGCTGCTAATATACCTCCTCAATGGCAACTCTGTTGAGCTTGCACCATCTCCATCTGTCCTCCTTTTCCTAAACCATGATGAAAAACAACTACTCGGCTTCCCAACGACGTCGGAGTCTTCATTGAGTGAAGATCGCAGATGACGATTCTTCGCTCGCTGGAGACAGGGAAACACGAGAAGGCAGAAAATGAAGGCAGCAAACAGAAGAATCACAACCACCATCATGACCTCTCCATGCAAGGCGTAGTGCCTGTCGAGCAAGAAGCGAATCCCGTCTTGGTCTTGTGGAGAAGAAGCCGTAGGAGCCATGGCAGGTGCCCATGCTGCTGCTTCTGTCACCATCCTCATCTCTGAACTTCTAGTCTCTCTTGCTAAGTTATTGCGACTGGTCTGACAGTTGTGCTGGTGGTTGATTTTTTATGCCTGACAGTAACGAAATAAGTTGGACCCTAACTGTACGGTCATGTGTACGCTATTGCTAATTCACATACAATATGAGGAAAATATTTGACAATGTGTAGGAATTTTTAGAGAATTCTTTGACAATTTATGGCCATAATTAACAAATTTCCAGCCATATTTAGCGTGAACTATTTATTAAACTTTAACTCTCGGCAATTGTTTGACAATATAACTAGTGGGAACTATTTTCTTATTGTTGAATACAACAATTTATTTACACTAAATGCTAGATTAATTGACTAAGATACACAATAAATTAACTATAATATTTTGTATTGAATTTGCTATATAATCTAAAGACTTCTACTTAGTGAAGAAGAATATTATTATACTGTAATATTAAGCGAACAACAACTATGAATTGTTTTTTGGCTTATTTAATCTATGCTCACTGAAACTCAATTTTGTCCTAGTTGCGCTTTGAAATTCAAAAGTCGTCATTTTACTCATTGAAACTCAATATTCGCTATGCTTTGTCTTATTTTTATGTATTCCGTTAAATAACCTTTAAGTTTAGGATTATATTTTAGCTATGCTCATTAGAACTTAATTTTGACCCCCATTTTGCACCCTGAAACTCAAAAGGCATCAATTTACTCCTTGAAACTCAAAATTCGCTCCACATTGCCTTGTTTATGGTATTTTTGAAATAAGTTCATTCATTAAAAATTTATAATTGGTAATATGCCAAATTTCTCCATGAAATAAATGAATAGTAAAAAAAAAAAACAAAAAGAACCGTCATCCCTTTTCACCCACCTACATTATGAAATCAATAGAACTAATGACAAGGTGGCTGGCGATGGAAGGACAAGGGATGAATGTACAGACAACGATTAGAGACGGGTCAGAGATGTGAAACCTATAAACATTTGATTGGATATTTGAGCTTTATGTACGGACAACGATTAGAGAGAGGGGTCGGAGATATGCTACTTTTCTTACTTTTCTTTTTTTGAATGTGCTATATAATGTTTGAGCATTAAATGTTCTTTTGTTTTTTGTTTTTGTTTCAATCTACGTGGCACCATTTGATTGGATATTTGAACTTTATATTTGTGCCACATTAGCCATAAGTAAACCCTATTTATGCCACACAAGTAAACTTTATGTTTAACGAATACACATGAACATACCAAAGTGAAGCGAATATTGAGTTTTAAGAAGTAAAGTGACGACTGTTGAGTTTCAAGGAGCAAAGTGAGATTGAAACCGAGTTCCAAGAAGCGTAGATAAAATATAGTTTTTAATCCACATTAACATATTTGACTATTTTTGAGCGGAAATAACCAAAGCAAAGTAATGTAACGTGAATTTTGAACTCTAAAAAATAAAATAACGACTTTTAAATTTCAAATGACAAAATAAAAGATAACGTAGCTAAAAATAAATCTTATTCTTTTGTTTGGAAGTGTGCAGTGTTTGACGATTGCGGATAAGAACAAAAACTTTGAGGAAGTGTGACAACCATCCCGGAACATTCGGGCCTGATGGGCCAGGATTTCTTATTCCAACTCTTGTTTTTTTGTGTTTGATTTTATGGGTTAATGGGTCCATCATTCTTAGCCCAATAACTTTTAGAGCCTTTTAGTTGGCGTTTACTCTTAGGACTAACCGACTTGTGTCATGTCTTTCTTCTTCACCAGTGATTTAGTTAAAAAAATTAATAAAATCTCAACCATTCATCCGTGAAAAGAAAAAAAAAAAAAAAAAAAAAACTGTTCGGGCGAGCAAAACTTAATAATGAGTATATCAAAATAAGTCGGTGACGTCGGAAATTGTTAATTATGGATCTTATGATTGCGGTATATGGCAAAGGGGTATCCAATGTAGTTAGGAATCTTAAATTTACACTTAATTATCGTCATATCAATCCTGGATACTCATTTTCTATTATTTTAGTAGAGTGATAGCAATAGTGAGTTAATTAAATAGTTAATCATTAGGAATGAGAAAAATCGTGAAAATAGAACCAATACCAGAGTGCTTGTTTGCAGGTTTTTGAATATGTAGGGAAATCGTAATTTAAAAAATCACTTTTCCTATTCCCATACTTGTGTTTTTTTGGATCGAATTTAGTTAAAATTATTAATAGAAGCAATTCACACTCCAATCTTAATTTTTCATATTACTACTTAAAATATTAAACTTTGGAAATTCTAGCTATTCTTGTTTTGACATTCCATGCCTTTATTAGTTGTCAATATGACAGATGCAAGCTTAGTTTTTTATTAGGAAATCAATTCACACTCTAGCTATTTTTTCGATATCTGTCACATCCCGGGCTCGACTTCGCTTTAGCACGATATTGTCATCTTTGGGCCTCGACCATGCCCTCACGGTTTTGTTGAACTCAGCCAGTAAGTTCCCAAAAGACCTTGTGCAATATGGAGGTGGACATGTACATATAAGGCACATCACCCCCTCTCCGTTGGTCAATGTGGGATGTTAATCTGAAGCCAGTAAGTTCCCAAAAGGCCTCGTGCTATATGGAGATGGGTATGTACATATAAGACACATTACCTCTCTCCGTTGATCGATGTGGGATGTTACAATATCAATCATATTACTAACTCAAAGGAGGCAACCGAATTTAGCAGAAATAATGAATGAAAATACAAACATATTAGGTGTGTGATTGACAATTCAAACCATGTAAATACACAAAAATATAAGCCTAATTTAGACTAGCTGTAGGGATGAAAAAGACATTTAACAGTAATACCGATATGGAAGGCTCTCAATACAACCGCAGCCCAGATTAAATGTTATAGCCATACAAAGCCCCGACACTAAATCTCCTATGCAAAGTTCCCTCTGATATTCACACGCCATTTTTCTCCTTCTGCAAGTTTTTGTTTATTTCTATCCGTTTATTGTGGTTCAATATATTCAATCCAAAACAAGAGCGTGCAAGAGGGAAAAAAAAGGTGCGTTGAAATCGCAATGTTATGAACTAGTGTTTCTTGTAACTTCACTGCTAATATACCTCCTCAATGGCAACTCTGTTGAGCTTGCACCATCTCCATCTGTCCTCCTTTTCATAAACCATGATGAAAAACAACTACTGGGCTTCCCAACCACGTCGGAGTCTTCATCGAGTGAAGATCGCAGATGACGATTCTTTGCTTGCCGGAGACAGGGAAACACGAGAAGGCAGAAAATGAAGGCAGCAAACAGAAGAATCACAACCACCATCATGACCTCTCCATGCAAGGCGTAGTGCCCGTCGAGCAAGAAGCGAATCCCGTCTTGGTCTTGTGGGGAAGAAGCCGTAGGAGCCATGGCAGGTGCCCATGCTGCTGCTTCTGTCACCATCTTCATCTCTGAACTTCTAGTCTCTCTTGCTAAGTTATTGCGACTGACAGTTGTGCTGGTGGTTTATTTTTTATGCCTGACAGTAACGAAATAAGTTGGACCATAACTGTACGGTCATGTGTACGCTACTGCTAATTCACATACAATATGAGGAAAATATTTGACAATGTGTAGGAATTTTTAGAGAATTCTTTGACAATTTATGGCCATAATTAACAAATTTCCAGCCATATTTAGTGGGAACTCTTTTCTTATTGTTGAATACAACAATTTATTTACACTAAATGCTAGATTAATTGACTAAGATACACAATAAATTAACTATAATAATTTTGTGTTGAATTTGCTATATACAGAGTCAATCTAAAGACTACTACTTAGTGAAGAAGAATATTATTATACTGTACTATTAAGCGAACAACAACTATGAATTGTTTTTTGGCTTATTTAAGCTACGGCTCACTGAAACTCGATTTTGTTCCTAGTTGCGCCTTGAAACTTAAAAGTCGTCACTTTACTCATTGAAACTCAATATTCGTTATGCTTTGTCTTGTTTTTATGTATTCCGTTAAATAACCGTTAAGTTTAGGCTTATATTTTAGCTATGCTCATTAGAACTTAATTTTGACCCCCATTTTGCATCCTGAAACTCAAAAATCATCACTTTACTCCTTAAAACTCAAAATTCGCTTCACATTGCCTTGTTTATGGTATTTTGGAATAAGTTCATTCATTAAAAATTAAAAAATGATAATATGCCAAATTTCCCTTAAAATAAATGAATGGTTAAAAAAAAGAACAAAAAGAACCATCATCTCTTTTCACCAACCTACATTTAGAACATAAGAAATAATGAAACGACAATACTTGAGTACTCCCCAGGGAGTACTTCAATTTTACTGACCTATTAGGTGGACTAATAAGATAAAACCACGTTTCATTTTAAAAATCTTTTAACGAAAAGCCAAACATCAATATTTTGCTATCCAAACACTCCTATTCTCTCACACCAAAATGACACAGCCTGCTTCCCCTTCACCGCCGCCACTTCCTCTCCATCTTCATCATCAAAGCCCCTGAGACTTCACAACCACCATTCCCAAGATCAGCGAATCCACGTGAGACACCCTCCAACTCCATCGCCGAGGCATCCCAAAACTTAACCACACCATGGATTTGGAGGCAGAGAAGAATTCTCAAATCCCCTCCAATCGCTCTCCTCCATCTATCGCCATTTCTCTGCAAATCTGACCAAAACGTCGATTAATCTTACCAATTCATGGGTTTCCATGAGATTGAGGTTTCTTATGGAATTAATATTTTACAGGCGCCAATGCCACGAATTCGGTTGGGAAGGTGATGGAGGACGGTGACTGGTGGTGGTGGGTGAGGACGGTAACCGATGGTGGTCGCTGAGAACGTGGTTGTAACTTGTTTGTGTGTTTGACGTGGGAGAGGTATGTTTGGTTACGGGTGTAGGAAAATATTTAGTGGGAATTCATTTGACAGAAGTTGCAATTTTAGTGGCCACATTAAAAAGTCAGCAAATTGGGTACTGACTGTTCAGTACCCAAGTATTCTCCATAATGGAATCAATGGAATTAATGACAAGGTGCTGGAGATGAAAGGACAAGGGATGAATGTACTGACAATTATTAGAGAGAGGGGGTCGGAGATCGATGTGAAACCTATAAAATTATTTTGCTACTTTTCTTACTTTTCATATTTTTTAAGAGAATTTTTATTGGCACTCCTAATTCCTCATTCTACCCTCCAAATTTTATATATTTAAAAAGAAAAATACACATGTGAGGAGTGTAGAATGAGATTTTTTGAGTGTCAATAACACTTCCCTTTTTTAATATGTTATATAATGTTTGAACATTAAAAGGGTCTTTTGATATGGGTCCAAAGTCACTAAAAATTAGACCTATTTCAAAAGGTGAGTTATAAAATTGGACTTATTTCAAAATTTCCCAACATTAAATGTTCTTTTGTTTTTTGTTTTGTTTCAATCTATGTGGCTCTATTTGATTGGATATATGATCTTTATATTTGTGCCACGTTAGCCATAAGTGAGCCCTACTTATGTCACACAAGTAAACTTTACGTTTAACGAATACACATGAACATACCAAAGTGAAGCGAATATTGAGTTTCAGATAATAAAGTAACGATTTTTAAGTTTCAGAGAGCAGAGTAAGATTGAAACCGAGTTCTAAGAAGAGTAGATAAAAGGACTTCTATAAATATAGTTTTTAATCCACATTAACATATTTGACTGTTTTTGAACGGAAATAACCAAAGCAAGGTAATATCATGTGAATTTGGAACTCTAAAAAAATAAAATGGCAACTTTTAAATTTCAAATGACAGAGTAAAAGATAACGTAGCTAAAACTAAATCTTATTCTTTTGTTGGGAAGTGTGAAGTGTTTGACGATTGCAGATAAGAACAAAAACTTTGGGGAAGTGTGACAACCATCCCGGGACATTCGGGCCTTGTAGGCCAGGATTTTTTATTCGAACTCTTGTTTTTTTGTGTTTGATTGATTTTATGGGTTAGTGGGGCCATCATTCTTAGCCCAATAACTTTTAGAGCCTTTTAGTTGGCGTTTACTCTGCGGACTAACCGACTTGTGTCATGTCTTTCTTCTTCACCAGTGATTTAGTTAAAGAATTTAATAAAATCTCAACCATTCTTCCGTGAAAGAAGAAAAAAAAAAAAAAAAAAAACACTGTTCAGGCGAGCAAAACTTAATAATAAGTATATCAAAATAAGGAGGTGCGGTATATGGTAATGGGTATCCAATGTAGTTATGAATCTTAAAGTTACAATTTATTATCGTCATATCAAAATAAATGATATTCATTACATCTCCTGGATACTCATTTTTTATTATTTTAGTAGAGTGATAGCAATAGTAAGTTAATTAAATAGTTAATCGTTAGGAATGAGAAAAATTGTGAAAATAGAACCAATACAAGAACGCTTGTTTGCAGGTTTTTGAATATGTAGGGAAATCGTAATTTAAAAAACCACTTTTCCTATTCCCACACTTGTTTTTTTTTGGATCGAATTTAGTTAAAATTATTAAGAGAAGCAATTCACACTCCAATCTTAATTTTTCACATTACTACTTAAATTATTAAACTTTGGAAATTCTAGCTATTCTTGTTTTGACATTCTATGCCTTTAAGAGCAACTCCACCCTTGGAGCCCTCCCCCCTGGCAATCCACTATTCAATCCACCTTATTGAACAGTAACTGCCTTTAATGAATAGTAATTGCCATTAATGAACAGTAATTGCCATTTGCATCTCCACCCTTGGAGCCCTCCCCCCTGGCAATAGGCAATAAAATATTACTTTTTTTTGTTTGTTTAAATAATACAAAATAAAATTATTTATAATTTCGGATAAGATTTTTTAAATCGTTCTCGTTGCGCCACGTGTCATTTTATAAAAAAAAATATTTAGCGATGGATTTCGATAAGATTTTTATCCAATGTCATCGTGCCACGTGTCGTTATCTTTTCAGAATCTTTGACGATAGATTTCAATCAGATTTTAAATCGTTCTCGTTGCGCCACGTGTCATTATTCGAAAAGATAATTATTGGAGATCGATTTCGATAAGATTTTTATCCAATGTCATCGTGCCACATGTCGTTATCTTTTTATAATCTTTGAGGATAGATTTCGATCAGATTTTTAACGAATGACGGCATGCCACGTGCCCCTATCTACAAGCCAATCATTTCTGAATCGTCCATATAATCCACCATCCAGCCTCACAAATCTCACACCAATTTTCTCAAGATCTCTATCATTATTCATAGTTTCTGCTTCCTTCATCACCAAAATCTGTATAATTATTCATAGTTTCTGCTTCATTTTTACAATGTCTTCTTCTTCATCAAGGATGATGTGGGAAATCGATCAGCAAGAGGAAGAATTGTTTAACCAATCTGAAAGAATGTTCAATCTCCAAGTGGCCCGAAATAAGAGGGAAGAGGATGACGAGCGTAGAAGGAGAGATGACGAAGCAAGAATGGCCAGAGCCTCACATTCCCGTCGAGTCATCTAAGCTGTGGGTCAGATCTGCATGCCCAGCCGTTCCAGAAACCTTGATAGAAGCAGGCAACGACGGGGTGAAGAGTTGTTGGACGATTACTTTGTCCATAACAGTGCATTTCCTGATACGTACTTCAGACGTCGTTTTAGAATGGAACGACATTTGTTTAACAGAATCATGACTGATGTTTGCAACCATGATTCTTACTTTGTGCAAAAGAAGGATGCTTGTGGTGCTATGGGTCTTCTTCCCCAGCAAAAACTTACTGCTGCGCTGCGGATGCTTGCGTATGGAGCATCTGCAGACCAAGTGGATGAGATAGCGAGGATGGGGAAATCAACCATTCTTGAGTCCCTGATGAGGTTTTGCGGAGCAATTGAATCTATCTACACCGCAGAGTACCTCCGGCAACCTACTCACATGGACTTGGAAAAGCTTCTGAAGAAGGCTGAGATGCGCGGTTTTCCTGGGATGATTGGGAGCATTGATTGTATGCATTGGACGTGGAAAAATTGTCCAAGTGCATGGCAAGGCGCTTATGGAGACAGAAAATGAGCAAAAAGTATTATTTTGGAGGCAGTGGCATCTTTTGATACATGGATTTGGCACGCCTTTTTCAGGGTTCCGGGAGCTCAAAATGACCTCAACGTCCTTGCCCAATCCCCAGTGTTCAACGATGTCCTGCAAGGAAAGGCACCAAAAGTCACGTATGAGGTGAACAGACGTATGTACGACGGGTCATACTACCTAGCTGACGGCATTTACCCAAGGTGGTCAACATTTGTCAAAACAGTGCCACGTCCGCGAAGTGCAAAAGAAAAACATTTTGCAAGCTGTCAAGAGGGGTGCAGGAAGGATGTTGAGCGTTGTTTCGGTATCCTCCAAGCTCGTTGGGCGATCGTTAGGGGTGCTGCCAGATTGTTTGATGTAGAGTCGCTTCGCTCCATTATGATGACGTGCATCATTCTTCACAACATGATTGTGGAAGATGAGTACGATTATGAAGCCGTTGATGAATATGAGCCAGACACAATGACCAATTCAAGAACACGTATATATTGTGCTCATGACGCCACCGATGAGCCCGTGCAACATGAGCCATTAGAAAGGGATGGACGTTACAATGAAAGGGTCATTCAACGATATACTGCATTTCAAAGGCCAGAAATGCACAATGCCCGGCAAAAAGACTTGATAGAGCACCAGTGGGCATTGAAACAAGCTGAAGATAATTAAGTTCATTTAGTGTGTTTTTTATTATTTGGTATGTTTATGTAATTTTATTTGGTGTGTTTTATTTTAGTTCATTTAGTGTGTTTTTTATTATTTGGTATGTTTATGTAATTTTATTTGGTGTGTTTTATTTTAGTTCATGTAGTGTGTTTTTTTTATTATTTGGTATGTTTATGTAATTTTATTTGGTGAGTTTTATTTTAGTTCATTTCGTGAGTTTTTTATTTGGTGTGTTTATGGAAGTTTGAATAAAGATTCTCTTATAGTATAAATATATTACCATATTAAATAAATTTACTCTTACTTTAAATAAAGTACTAAATTCAATAAATTGGAAACAATATAAAATTGTGACAGTCCGTCCCTGATTTTACAATTATATAAATTTTTAATAAGTGATTTTATGAAATTGCCCTTCGAGGCTTGAGCGTTGACTGAGGTTAATTTCAGTATCGTGCCATCTAAGATTTGTTTTCTTGGCATACTCTCGTAGTACTCGTCGCTACGGACGCGTGGGCGCGAGCGGGTCGTGATTTGGAGCTATATCGAAGAAGTTATTAACGTTTAAAGTTGGGGGTATCTTAGTAAATTAAATAAATTCTAGAAAACCCCAGATTTTTGGAGCTAAATCTGGAAGGCCACATGGACGGCCCAGATTTAATGCGAAAATAAAATGGATGGTTCAGATGGAAAGGAAAGAAGAGAAAAGGAGGGTGATGGTGGGCACTGCCCAATCAGAAACAAAAGAAAGGAGGGAAAGGAGGAAGGAGAGAATGAGGGGGAAACCGTGGGTTCCCTTCGACCCGTGCCAAACGACCCGTTTCCACCATGATTTCCGGTGGTTTTCCACCGGATTTCCCATGAATTGAGCCTAGCCACCACTCCCAAACATCATCTAGACCTTCCCTCTTCCTATTACACCTCAAATTTCAAGAGATTTAGCCTTGAATTTGGACAAAACCGTGCAAAAGGGGGCGCACGGGTTGGGTGTCTTTTCGTCACGATTTGAAGCTATCTCTTCCAACTAATACCACCCATGGCATCCTCTTGAGGTCTGGAACAAAGCCCAAACAAGTTTGGAGGCGTTGGAACAAGTTTGGAGGTTGAATCGAAACACACCAATTCGAGGGTTTCCGTACGGGTTTGATGAAATTGGAGCCTTTCTGGACCGAATTGGACTTGGTCACAGGTATGAAAGTTGTTCTACTCTTTGAGATCTTCAATTCTGCAAATTTTGGTAATTTTTGGAGAAAGTTGGATTTTCCGGCGAGCCGGGGCGGCCGACCGCCACCCACGGCGGCGCGTGCGGCGGCGCGTGGCCATCGAGCCGCCAATGATATTTTTAGGCCATAATTCATATTCTGAATTCAGTTTTGGTGAATGAATGACGTAGATTGATCATTGAACCTAATATCATTACGATTCGGGGTTAGGTGAAAATATGAATCGACGATCCGACCGTTGGATCGTCACCAAACTTTGATACATGATAGTACTTAATATTCGAAGAATGTGGAAACTTACGGATTGGGAATCCGATGTATGGATCTTCCCGAATTGGATTTGTAAGTTATAAAATAAAAGGTTAATCGCCACATGGTTTTGGAAATTGGCGGAGATCCAACCGTTGGATCATAACGAAACTTTAGTATGTTGTCCTAGAAGCATAATGTGAATCTTGAGAAGTTACGGATTGGAAATCTGAGTTGCAGATCTTCCGGATCGAACTATATAGTGACGTGTTTTATATAAGATATATATTCTATCGTTATGGTTTCTGAGACGTGATTTGATGATTGTTCTAGGCGCCGATCATCTTAACGGCTTGATGGGTTGTGCTAGGGAGTTGTAGGGCGAACTCCAGGTGAGTGGGCAGTTTATTTCAGTATATATATATATACTTAACGTTTTCCCAGAAATCGATTTTTGAATGAAAGTATATTTTGAAATGCCATGCACAGATTTATATGAATATGTGATTTGAAATGCCATGCATAGAAATTACATGAATTATGTGAATTGTTATATGATGCATATATATGAAATGGTGCTGTGGGCGCACATGTGAGTATCAGGTGAGTATTCAGTATTGTTATGAGGATGTTGAGATGTTTTCGAGCTCATAACCTGCACCCCTGGTGTTAGTGCTTATGTTATTCACCGCATCACACGCTCACCTTGGATCCAAGTAGATGCTAGTCGTACAGACCACTAGAGGTGGTTCCGACATGCTAGTCGTACAGACCACTAGAGATGGTTCCGACTAGTAGGTGACCCTAGATTATGTGCACAGATGATTGATGAGAGAAGCACTAGAGCGTATTATTACACCATCCGAGTCGTACAGACTACTGCAGGTAGTTCCGACTCATGTGCAGCGTAGTGCCGTACAGGTCGCAGTTGGCGACTCCGGCAGTGCCGTACAGGTCACAGTTGGTGACTCCGGCTGGATTGGATATTGAGCTCTAGAATCAGCCGTACAGGACCACTGCAGGGTCTCCGGTTGATTTATTATTCCACCTGATTTATGTTAATGCATCCATATTATGTTTTTGGCGCATGGCATGGCATATTTTCTGAAAAGTGATAAAGAATGGTGTTTTGAGATTTTTGAAGCTATATATATTTATATATGCTATTTTCTGGGAAAGTATACAGGTTTTACAGCGAGGGGTTAGAACTTTGATAAAGGAAAGTTTTGAAAAAACTTGTTTTACTGACCCACTCAATTTTGTTTTGCGCCCCTCCAGGTTCTAGTAGCCTAGTTTCTCTATCGACAAGGACTCGTGGCATATCCCAGTTCAGGTGGCTACTTTTGAGGGTATGATCTTTACCCACACTACTGTACTTTACTTATGCTCTGACAACGCGTGTGAAATGGGTCCATACCCACTCGCAGCGAATTCTGATATTTAGGTACCTTTAGGTTTAAATTTATTCGCATTTTCCATATCATCACTTTATGGCTTCGTCACCTTCCAGGTGATGGCCAGCACAGCTCGATTCGGAGTCCTAGTGGACATTCCGAGTCGGGGTGTGTCAAAAATACTCTATTCAATAAATAATAAATTACAACCCAAGGTGATTGGAAAACTATGGGCTCCGATTACAAACAAATACTCTATTCACTATCACTTATAAAATCTGTGGTGGTAGGAAGATCTTCTCTTCTCGTGCTAGGACCATCTCCTCTTACTCTCGCTTTTCTTGCAAGCCTCCTTCGCACCACTTCCGCTTTCTCCGACTTCCAAAAAAATTTAGAGTTTGGAGACTTCCCTTCTAAAGGCTCCTTCATAATCTCACGATCTCGTTAAGCCATTCTTTCTTCTCTAACCAGTTCCCTTTCTTGCCTAAGTAGCTCTCTTTCTCTCTCATTTGCTTGAAATTCTCTCTCAACAGCTGCAGCTTTTGCCTCTTCTCTAGCCTTATCAGCCTCAAATTTCGCCATTTCCCGCGCCAAAGTCAATTCACTATGGCGAGTAAGTTCTTCCATGTACTTTGCATAATCATGCTTGGAAGCACTTCCTTTTCTCTTTGAAGCCTTCTTACCTTAAGGCCTAATTGGATAACGGGTCGAACCCGACGCTTGTTCAGGGATAGGCGTTTCGGGCACTTCTTCTGTATCATCATCATGCGAGCCAATATCAGGTGTAGAGTGTAGAGGGGTGCTGTTCATGACAACTTCTGGACCGACATGCACAACTTTGAATTTAGGACAATCTTTGACAATATTCCAACATTCCCACTGGTTGAATGATTTATTTTTGCTTTTGGTTTTGGCACCATACCAAGCTTGTGCTTGAATTAGCTACACAACGGGGGAGAAGAAATAATTAATCAAAGTAGGTAACAAATAAATAATACAAACAAATAATTATAATTAAAGTAGGTAACAAATAAATAATACAAACAAATAATTACAATGTAAATTTGGGTATAGTACAAAC
The DNA here is from genome assembly GCA_024362995.1 of Heteromeles arbutifolia. Taxonomy (NCBI): domain Eukaryota; kingdom Viridiplantae; phylum Streptophyta; class Magnoliopsida; order Rosales; family Rosaceae; genus Heteromeles; species Heteromeles arbutifolia. The sequence continues at coordinate 5,567,625 of JANCRC010000003.1, forward strand.
AAATAAATAATATATTGTTACCTGATCCGTGTAATTTTCCCCACTTCGAAGATTATTACTAGCTTGTGCCAAGGCGTCTCTCCACAAACCAAACAATTGGCTAAGTAATTTCCAACGGCTGGACATCGATTCTTTGGTTCTTTCCCCACCCATTTTCTCAAGATACTTGGTATGAATAAGACTCCACATTTCTCGCAACTACATCTCATTACCCGTAAGCGAACTATGAGTAACTTCAACCCAACAACTACACAACGCAACATCTTCAAGAAGCGTCCAATTCGTACCTGCAGCAGTAGTCATTTTGTTGAAAAATTTTGGATTGAAACTTTGAGAGAAATATAGGAATGTGGTTGAAAGTAATTGAGAAAATATGAAATTGTGGTGTAAGGTAGATGATAATGAGAATGTGTTTATAGAAAAGTAGAAACAAATTTTATTTTAAATTTTCATATATTTTTTTTGGATTTTTTACAATTTTTTTATTCAAATAATTAATCTCTACCGTTGGATTTAAAAAAAATTGAATTCCAACACTCCAGATTGTGCCACGTGTCACAACGGTAACTTTTCTTAATTTTAAAACTATTTTTTTTTTTTTTTTTTAATTTATAAAGCAGATTAAGATCAACCGTTGATCTCAGATCGAACGGTTGATATTAAATCAGCTTTTTTTTTTTATTACCGTTGGAAATCGGACGGTTCGTATTAAAGAGCCGTTGGGATCGAACGGACCGTGGGAAGCCACGTGGCTTCCCAACGGTAACATTTGAATCTGAAAAGTGGGCTGACTTTTGGTCGGGCGACGCGCCCCCACGCGCGAGTGGGGTGCACGCGCCTGACAGAAAAAAATAAAAAAAGGGGCAGACGCCAACGCTGGCTCACACCCATCGAGCTCTCGGGCTGGTAGCAGTTCACAGGCCCGTTGCTTGGGCCTCCACCGTTGCTCGGGCTCCTCCAACGCTGGACCGACTTCACAGGGCCTCGGGCCCTTTCCTCTCCACTGTCCCCCGAGCAACCAGCAACGCTGGAGTTGCTCTAATAGTTGTCAATATGACAGATGCAAGCTTAGTTTTATTATTAGGCAATCAATTCACACTCTATCTAATTTTTCGATATCAATCATATTACTAACTCAAAGGAGGCAACTGAATTTAGCAGAAATAATGAATGAAAATAGAAACATATTAGGTGTTTGATTGACAATTCAAACCATGTAAATACCACTGTTCTAAAAATCTCCGTCTAGTGCCGCTTAGGCCCCGCCTAGGCGCTAGGCAGCTGGCCACCGTCCCGATTATTGCTTAGGTGTTTGAAAATTAAGAAATGGTGCCTAGACCGCCTAGGCACCCGCCTAATCCGCCCAAACCCGCCTAGGTTAAACTTAAATGAACACACATTATGTTCCAATACTTAATAATATATATGCATTCTATTTTGTAATTTATGATGAAATTATATATATTATAAGTATAAGCAAACACTTATTTACACGAAATATGATAGATTTACTTAAATCCGCCTAGTCCGTCTAGGCGCCCGCCTAAGCCCCGCCTAGTTAGGCACTAGGCCACATCTCCCCGCCCGACTAACGCCTAACGTCTTTTAGAATCTTTGTAAATACACAAAAATATAAGCCTAATTTAGACTAGCTGTAGGGACGAAAAAGACATTTAACAGTAATACCGATATGGAAGGCTCTCATTACAACCACATCCCAGATTACATGTTAGCCATACAAAGCCCAGACACTCAATCTCCCATGCAAATTTATATTCGCACACCATTTTTCTCCTTCTACAAGTTTTTGTTTATTTCTAACCGTTTATTGTGGTTCAATATATTCAATCCAAAACAAGAGCGTGCAAGAGGGAAAAAGAAGGTGCGTTGAAATCGCAATGTAATTATGAACTAGGGTTTCTTGTAACTTCACTGCTAATATACCTCCTCAATGGCAACTCTGTTGAGCTTGCACCATCTCCATCTGTCCTCCTTTTCATAAACCATGATGAAAAACAACTATTCGGCTTCCCAAGGACGTCGGAGTCTTCATCGAGTGAAGATCGCAGATGACGATTCTTCGCTCGCCGGAGACAGGGAAACACGAGAAGGCAGAAAATGAAGGCAGCAAACAGAAGAATCACAACCACCATCATGACCTCTCCATGCAAGGCGTAGTGCCTGTCGAGCAAGAAGCGAATCCCGTCTTGGTCTTGTGGAGAAGAAGCCGTAGGAGCCATGGCAGGTGCCCATGCTGCTGCTTCTGTCACCATCCTCATCTCTGAATGTCTAATCTCTCTTGCTAAGTTATTGCGACTGTAACGAAATAAGTTGGAGCATAACTGTACGGTCATGTGTATGCTGTTACCAATTCACATATAATATAAGGAAAACATTTGACAATATTACAGTCACACGTAGGAATGTTTCGAGAATTCTCTGACAATTTATGGCCATAATTAACAAATTTCTAATCATATTTAGCGTGAACTATTTACTTATTTTATTCCTCTCGGTAATTGTTTGACAATGTTATGGTTGCACTTGTACATAAAAATTTATAGTTACATTTAGTGGGAACTATTTTCTTATTGTTGAATACAACGATATATATTTACACTAAATGGTAGACTGAGATGCACAATAAATCAACTATAATTTTTTTATTGAATCTACCATATTTAGAATCAATCTAAAGATTTTACTTAGTAAAGAATATTATTAGACCGTAGTACTACGAAAACAACAATTGTAAATTGTTTTTTGGCTTATTTTTAGTTACGCTTATTGGAAGTCGATTTCGATCGCAATTGCCTCATGAAATTCAAAAGTCGTCACTTTACTCCCTGAAACTCAATATCCATCGTACTTTTGCTTGTTTTTGTGTATTCTGTTAAATAACCATTAAGTTAAGGCTTATTTTCTAGCTATGCTCACTAGAACTCGATTTTGATCCCATTTTGCTATCTGAAACTCAAAAGTCGCCACATTACTCTTTGAAACTTAAAAATTCGCTTACCTTGTTTATGTTTTTTAGAACAAGTTCATCCATTCAAAATTTGTAATTAGTAATATGCCAAATTTCCCTCTGAAAAAAATGAATAGTAAAAGAGAAAAAAAAGGACCCACAATCTCTCTTCACCAGCCACCTCCATTAAGAACATATCGAACATAAGAATGATGAAATCAATTGAACTAATGACAAGGTGGTTGGAGATGGAGGGAAAAAGGATCAATGTATGGACAACAATTAGAGGGGGGGGGGGGGGATCGGGAAGAGATGATGCACAAGAATTGTTTTTGGTATTTTTTTCCTTTTAAAAAAAAATTGTTATATAACGTTTGAAAATTAATTTTTCTATTGTATTTTTTGTTTTAATATATGTGGCAACATTTAGTCGGATATGTAAGCTTTATACTTATGCCACGTCGGCCATAAATGGCTCTAATTATGCGACATAATTAAACTTAATGGTTATTTAACGTAATACGCAGAAACAAATCAAAGTGGATCGAATATTAAGTTTCAGAGAGTAAAGTGACGACTTTTGAGTTTAAAGGAGCAAGTGGGATCAAAATAGAGTTTCAGTGAGAATAGCTAAAAATAAGCCTTCTAAAAATGTATTTTTTAATCCACATCAGCATATTTGATTGTTTTTGGACGGAAATAACATAAATAAAACAATGTGAAACAAATTTTAAACTTCAAAAAATAAAATGAGAACTTTTAAATTTCAAATGATGGAATACAAGAGAACGTAACTAAAAATAAAGATCCTCCAAAAGCACAGGGCATGTTGAAAACATCTTATTAGAAAGTTTTGAAGCGGCTTTCGGCCTTGTTTTTTGTTTGGAAGTGTGAAGTGTTTGACGATTGCATGTAAGAACAAAAACTGTGAGGAAGTGTGACAACCATTCCGGGATATTCGGGCCCGGTGGGCCAGGATTTCTTAGTCCAACTCTTTGTTTTTTGTGTTGGATTTTATGGGTCAGTGGGTCCACCATTCTTAGCCCAATAACTTTCCTCCAGTTGGCGTTTACTCTGCCGACCCGATGTACTTTGTCATTTTTCTTCACCAGTGATTTAGTTAAAAAATATAATTAAATCTCAACCGTACATCCATGAAGAAAAAACCTGTGCGGGCGAAAACTTAATATGAGTATATCAAAATAAGGCCCTGATGTCGGAAATTGGTAGAGTTATGAATCTTATGATTGCGGTATATGGCAAAGGGGTATCCGATGTAGTTACGAATCTTAAATTTACACTTTATTATTGTGATATCTATATAAATGATACACATTAAATTTTCTAGATATTCGTTTTCTGTTTTTGAAGTAGAGTGATAGCAGTAGTGAGTTAATTAAATAGTTAATTGTTAGGAATGAGAAAAATCGTGAAAATCGAACCAATACCAAAATACTTGTTTGTAGGTTTTTGAATATGTAGGGAAATCGTAATTAGAAAAACCACTTTTCCTATTCCTATGCTTTGGATTTTTTTGGATCGAATTTAGTTAAAATTATTAATAGAAGCAATTCACACTCCAATCTAATTTTTCACATGACTACTTAAAAAAAATTAAACTTTAGAAATTCAGGCTACTCTCGTTTTAATATTCTAGGCCTGTATTAGTTGTCAATGTAATAGATGCAAGCTTACTTTTATTATTGGGCAATCAATTCACACTCTAGCTAATTTTTTGTTTTTTCGACCAATTTTGATTCGACACAAGGTTTAACTTACAAAATATGTTAAGTTTGTAGCTGAAGTGATTAAAGGTAACTTTGCATTTGAGATTTTATTTTTCATACCTCGCCTCCCTTAATGTGGCTTGTAGAATAAGAAAATTTTAATCCAAAAAAGTTGAATTGGGTAGACAGTGAAATTTATGAAACAAAATTAATTGGCAGTTGGGCGGATAATCATCATGGCTTGAGTTTGTTAGCTAGTATTGTGAATAACTAAAGGGTAATTTGGAAGTGTTTTTAAACTCGCTGAAAGCATTTTTAATAAAAATGTTTTTGCTACTAATTCTTAACAAAAATGTAAGTAAATCACAGAAATGCATTTCTCTAAAATTACTTTTAGTCATTTTAAAACTCTTCCAGACGAACTCTAAAAGGTTATGCGTCTCTTAGAAGTGAGGTCAGGCACGTAAATTTGTAAGTTATTTGTCAAGGTATAAACAACAATCCGTTGTCGTCCAGCGGTTAGGATATCTGGCTTTCACCCAGGAGACCCGGGTTCGATTCCCGGCAACGGAACTTTTTACATATTCGTATTATTTTTTTACTTTTGGCCAGATGGCACGCAATGATTGGTGAGAGTTATTTCTTCGGGACCAGATGGCATGGTATGATACGTTGAAGTCAATAAGAGAAATAAACACGTCGCAGTGGATAACTCTTCGATCTCCTTCCCAAAACTCAATTCCATCGAATTTGGTATCACTCACTCCCTCCCCCTTCAGTCTCAGAGCAGCTTCCGATCACTTCCCTCTCTCGCTCCTTAACAATCAGTAAGTCCCTCTCTCTTTCTCTCTCTCTCTCTCTCTCTCTCTCTCTCTCTCTCTCTCAAACGCAGCGTACTACTACTTAGTTCTATCAATTCCAATTCCATGGATTTATATCAAGATTTGCTTTTGCAAAAACGATTTGTTGTTTTGGTTGGTGATGAATTTTGATAAATTTTCTGTATTTTGGGTAGGCTTATAAAACCAATTTAGCTCCGCCATGTCGCTTCCAAATGAAGGAAATGATATGTCCTCTTCGTCCGATGCTCAGGTATTTTCCCCTTCACATTTAAAACAACTCCCTTTTGCTTCTTTTTGCGTTTGGGTTTTCGCGGTTTCGGACCCGGAAGAAGTTGAAGGATTTTGAACGTTTGGTTTGAATTTGTTTGAGAAATGGGTTGGAAAATTTTTGTGGGTTTTGAGTTGTTATGGGTTTAGATGAATTGAGATGGAGACGTGGGTTAGGCCAGTTGGTTACGGCATTGTGCCTCCCCTTTGCAGCCTAGTTCGTATCCTCGGCCTCGTAAATTAGAGTAGTTTAGAAATAGTGTCTTGTTAATAGAAAAATGAAAATAAAAAATGCAATGCGATGCATTTTGTCCATGTATAGATGATTTCACAGTTATCTGTTCTTGACCTTTTGGAATCACACATTAGTAGGACTAAGGATTTTAATGGCTAAGTGGTTCTGAACTAGTAAGTTGTAGATATCTTGCTTTGGTTTGGTGATCACAGCTTTTCGAGAAAGATTCAAGGGTTGTCTTCTGCCGGTTACCAAATTCTTTGTCAAAATGCAGCAAATTCATGAAACTAAGGATATGAGTTTGAGTATCATGGTGGAAGAAAATGGTGAATTTTACGTTTTCAATAAGTATTTGGATACGGGATGTTTGAAGGCCAATCCCTCTAGTATTATCATATTTTCTACTTCAAAGCAGTATAGGGCTTTTCTTTTTGTTGAAGAATGTTCTTGTGTAGGGAATGCCTAGAATAAAGATGATTAAATTTTTTCATGGTATTAAAGTTTGAAAGATTTCGCGTGCGCATATAGAAATCAGTTGACAATATAATTCCATAGTTTGATGGCTTGTGGTTGCAGCTGTCATCTCATGTTTTTGGGGATCTTCTTGATTCGATCATTGTTGATGTTGCATCTGAGTGTCATCGAATAGCGAAGTTGGGTCTTGATCGTAATTTTGAAGAAGAGGAAGAAGAACTAAGGTTGTCAGCCCAAGCACGGGTGAGGGTAGCTGATCCTAGTAATAGTGGTGAAGCAAATAGCAAGTACGTGGTTGACATATTTGGGCAGAATCATCCTTCTGTAGCCAGCGAAGTGTTTGAGTGCATGAATTGTGGTCGGTCTATCGTGGCTGGGAGGTTTGCTCCTCATCTGGAGAAGTGTATGGGAAAGGTAATTATCCGTCATCTTTTCAGATAGTAGACATTTCCCCAGTTTTTATCTGTGACGTCCTTAAACGAGAGACTAATAGATATTGTGGATTTGTTGCTCCACCACAGGGTAGAACGGCTCGCCTCAAGGTGACAAGAAGTAGCACGGCTGCACAGACTCGGAATTCTCGGGGAAACCCTGCTTCCACGTACTCCACATATTCAAATTCCAACAGCACAAGCCGGTTGTCAAATGGAGCATCCGCTGTTGCTGGTGAGGAGTACTCGAATGGTGCATTGGAAGAGCCATGAAACAGTTTAAGCACCGGTGAGCTCCCCAAGTTACTTGGATGCAATGGATCTTGCATACTTGCTTAGTTCGTGATGTTTGTGGAAAGTGATGCCCGGTTTTGAATAGCAGTCTGTTGGTTTAGTATATGACTGGAGGAATTATGTGATGACATTCTTTTTTCCAGTACAAAGAATAGTGCCTTGTATACAACATTCTTAACCACATCTTGAATGATAATTCTAAATCTCATAAAAGTTGATTCTGTCTCCAAATTAAATCTAATTGTTTGCTTAATATAAGCTATCGAATCATGTATACAAACACGAGAAAGATCCTGAATTGAAGGGATTAATTGCTGAATTCAGGAGGTACCGAAAACTTACTGATTTTCCATTCCGTTAATTACTCATGTTTAGACTCGGGAGTGGAATGCGTGGTGCAATACAACGTCAAGCTCTCAGTCTCCAACCACAGCTTTTCATTAGGACCAGCCACAGTACGTTTTCGTGTTAACTACAGTTTCTACATTAATAGTCTCCTATTTCCTTCTCTAGCAAGTATTCAGTCTGTTCAATTTTTTTAAGAGCAGATCAATAATATAACATTGTGTCGTTTAGCTCAAAGCCTCGAGAACTTCCATTAATATGGGATTCTTTTTGGTTTGTTTTTAACTGGATTTCCAATAACACATTATTTTTTTGGTAACATCCAAAAACACGTTGAGTAACTATGAAACTGGCACTGAACTGTGGTACTTTTTTTTCTTTGTTCTTGGTTTAATCCCGCGTGTTCTTCTCGAGAAAGGTTTTAACGAGGTCACTCTTTCTCAACCACTGCAGCTTGTATCTTAATTAAGTTTGTCTCTTGGTAAAAAAATAAAATAAAAAACAATTGTTGTTCATGTGTATTGTACAAATTATGTGTCACTGGATGGCATCCCCATGTGAGCACAAGGAAAGTTTCAACAGTTGTCCCCAGTTGACTTTTAAAGTTTCAAAAGTTGTCCCCAGTTGTCCCCAGTTGACCTTTTAAAGTTTCAAAAGTTATTGTTGTTCATGACCATTCAAAGGTTGATTACAAGAGATTGAGCAATCACAAGTGTTATTTTGGTCAACTGACCAATCACAAGTTCATTACAAATTGGGATGCATATATATTTACAATCTCAAAAGCCTTCCATTCTTCATTGAGCTATTTGCAAACGTAGCAACCGAGAGAAAAAATGGTTGCCGCTTTGATTGGACAGGCTTTTATCTCCGCTTCCATCCAGGTGATGTGTGAGCGCATTGCTTCAACCGACTTCGGTGACTTGTTCCGGCAGAAGAAGCTGGATGAACCACTCCTCATGAAACTGAAGATGACGCTGCTCACCCTTTGTGCAGTCCTCAATGATGCGGAAGAGAAGCAAATTTCAAACCCTGCTGTGAGAGAATGGCTTGACGAGCTCAAGCATGCTGTCTTTGACGCGGAGGACTTACTGGATGAGATCGACACTGAAGCTTTGCGATGCAAGGTGGAAGGTGAAGGTCAAACCGAGAAATTAACCAAAAAGGTGTGGAACTTCTTCTCTACTTCTCGTAGTCATTTTTATCAAAGCATGAATGTTGAGATACAAGGGTTATTACAAAGGCTGGATGACTTTGTGCAACAGAAAGTTGCCCTTGGTCTGACAGAAGTTGTTGGGAGGAAGGTTTCACAAAGAACTCCAACAACTTCCCTGATTCATGAACCTTTCGTATATGGAAGAGACAAAGATAAAGAAAATTTATCAAAAGTCTTGTTCTCTGATGATGCAAGCGAGGATAATGTATCTATCATCACCATTGTTGGTATGGGCGGGGTTGGCAAGACGACCCTTGCTCGAGTCCTTTACAATGATGATAAGGTGAAAGAGCACTTTACCCTTAAATCTTGGGCATGTGTTTCAGAAGACTATGATGCTATTAGGGTGACTAAAACTCTTCTTGAGTCAGTCACTTCAACACCTTGTAATATGACAGATTTGAATTTGCTTCAAGTTGAACTTAGAGAACAACTGAGAGGAAAGAAATTCTTATTTGTGTTGGATGACCTTTGGAATGAGAAATATTTTGATTGGAAGTGCCTGCAAACTCCTTTTACTTCCGGGGAAAGAGGAAGTAAAGTCATCGTGACAACACGAAGCAAAAATGTCGCATCTCTCATGAAAAATGTTCCCATTCAATACTTGGAACCTTTGTCGCATGAAGATTGTTGGATGTTACTTGCAAAACATGCATTTGGAAATGAAAACCACGATGCACATCCAACTTTGGAAGAACTTGGCAAGAAAATTGCACGCAAGTGCAATGGTTTGCCTTTAGCAGCAGAAACACTTGGGGGTTTATTACGTTACCAAAGAGACTTCGAGGAATGGAATATATTATTAAATAGTAGTCTTTGGGAGCTACCTTACGATAAAAGTGATATCCTTCCAGCCCTGCGGTTGAGCTATCATTATCTCCCTTCTCAGTTGAAACGATGCTTTGTTTATTGTTCATTTTTTCCAAAAGGTTATCAGTTGAAGAAGGAAGATATGGTTCTACTTTGGATGGCGGAAGGCTTCATTCCACAAGGTTTGAATGGGAAAAGAATGGAAGAGATGGCTAGAAAGTACTTCGATGAACTAGTATCACGATCACTACTTCAAAAATCAGGAGAGCGTGGTTTCACAATGCATGATCTTCTTAACGACTTGGGTCAGTTCATGTCTAGGGGATTTTTTCTCAAGCTGGAAGAGATGGAATCACAAGAAGTTAAAAGACTTCGTCATTTGTCATATGCTAGGGGAGAAATTGATGCTGCTAAAAAATTTGAGCCATTAAATGGGGCTAAGTGTCTGCGGACCTTCCTACCGACCTCTTTTGAAACAGATCGCTGGTCTAAAAAGTTCTACATAAGTAAAAAGTTTCTACATGATTTGTTGCCATCACTGAAATGTTTATGGGTTTTATCATTGTCGCGTTATAAAAATGTCAATGAATTACCTGATTCTATTGGTAATCTCATTCACTTGCGCTTTCTGGATCTCTCTCATACTGCAATTGAAAGCTTACCTAGTGTAGTTTGCACTCTCTACAATTTGCAGACGCTACTATTGTCAAATTGTTACGCTCTCATTGAACTGCCGGCAGACATGAGAAAATTGATAAATTTACGGACATTAACGTTGGCAGATTGTTGCTCCCTTGTTAAATTACCCGTAGACATGAGGGAACTTACTAGTTTGCATTACCTCGATGTCAATGGAACAAAGATAGAAGGGATGCCAGTGGAAATTGGAAGACTAAAAAGTTTGAGAACATTAACTGCTTTTGTTGTGGGGAAATCTACAGGGTCAAGTATTGCAGAACTAAAGGAGCTGCAGCATCTCCGAGGAAAACTTTCAATTTTGAATCTGCAAAATGTAGTTGATGTCATGCATGCCTTGGAAGCCAATTTGAAGGATAAGAAAGAACTCAAGGACTTAGAGTTGGCATGGGGTGATGAGGACGCCGATGATTCCCAAAGGGAGAGAGATGTGCTTGACAAGCTCCAACCTTGCATAAATTTGGAGAAACTGACTATCAGATTCTATGGAGGAACCAGCTTCCCAAACTGGTTAGGAAGCTCTAATTCGTTCTCTAACATACAGTTCATGTGTATCAGTGATTGTAGGTATTGTTTGTCCTTGCCAAGTTTTGGGCAGCTACCCACTCTTAAAGAGCTATGTATCATAAGGATGGAATTTGTTAGGACGATTGGTTATGAGTTCTATGGTGATCTTAATGGAGCTTCTGTAATTCAGCCCTTTCAGTCTCTGAAGACGCTAAAGTTTGAGGAGATGCCAGAGTGGGAGGATTGGCTGCCGAGTCCAAGTGGAGGTCAATGTTCAGACTTTCCATGTCTCCAGGAGATGAGAATAAGGAATTGTCCGAAGCTGAGAGGATACTTGCCTAATCGTCTTCCTTGCTTGAAAACACTTAGGGTGTCTGGGTGTGAATTTCTACAGCTGCATGATGAATGGGCCACCACTAGCAGCAGCAGCAGTAGTAGTCTTAACATGGACTACTTACAGAATTTGTTAGAAATACATATTAATGGATGCCCCGGTCTGTTACCGTTAATAGAGAGAGTAGAGAAGAAGTTGTTGTCCACACTTGGCATTTTTAATTTTGTTGCAATACAGTGCTTGCCCAAAATGCAATATCTTGAACGCTTGACTCTCAGCAATTGCCCAACCGTGTGGTCATTAGAGTTCCTATCACATGAGATGATGGCCGAATTGACATCACTTGAGTATTTGGATATAGAAAAGAGTTTTCATTCAGTGAGGTCGTTCCCGTTGGGCGTTTTCCCCAAACTTTCAACTCTTGTAATCAATGGTTGTGAGAATCTGGAATCCTTTTCTATTGAAGGAGTTGATCAAAACCTAAGCCATCTCAACCACCTGCGAATCTACGACTGTCCAAATCTGGCGTCTTTTCCCGACGGAGGACTGCCCACTCCCAACTTGAGACACTTGCAAGTCAATGGATGCAAGAATTTGAAGTCATTCCCCGAACGAATTCGCACCCTCACCGCCCTTGGAACGTTGGGCTTATACAATCTTCCAAATCTTGTGTCATTTGCCCAAGGGGGTTTGCCTCCCAACCTGCAATATTTGTATGTTAGAAATTGCGACAGAGTGAGGCCTTCACTGGAGTGGGGATTGCAAGGACTTGTCTCGCTTAGAGAAGTTAGCATTGGTGGCGAGATCTGGGCAATGTTGCTCAAGGAACAGCTGCTTCCTACTACTCTTAACTCTGTCCGCATCACTGGACTTTCAAGTCTGAAATGGTTGGACGGAAAAGGACTTCGACACCTCACTTCTCTTCAAAAGCTATCTATTTATGGGTGCCCAAGTCTGGAATTCCTTCCAGCAGAAGGACTTCAACACCTCACTTCTCTTCAACTGGTATCCATTTCTCAGTGTCCAAATCTTCAGTTCCTGCCAGAAGACGGTTTGCCACCATCTCTTTCTTTCCTGGAGATCTACTCTTGTTCCACCCTGGAGAAAAGGTATGAGAATAGGACCGGAGAAGATTGGGCCAAGATATCTCACATTCCTTGCATACAGATAAATGACAAAGTCTTCATATGAGCTCTGTCTCTCTCATACAAAGTTGTGCTTTTCGGCATTTCACTCTCAGGTATTTTGCATCTAATTAACTTCAATAGTTTTAAAAATAAAAGACATGAGAAATAAGAATCATAGCATATTGATCAAATGTTTCGTTGCAGCATGGAAGACACATTATCCCTACATCTTCAACATTTTCGGATGGTATGGAGAGGATCAATCCAGCATAGTAAGCATCAAAAGTGCAACATTTATAGGTACTCTTTCATAACCGAATAATGTATTAACGTTTCAGAAATAACAAATTTTGCAATTTGTTTCTCATCTCTCCCATTTTCTTTGTTAAATCTTGTTTGCTCTGAATTATTCTCTAGCCTTATCCCTGGCATCACTTATAGAACATATATTACTTTGGCAACTGACATTTTTTGACCAAGAACTTTTGGAATATGTTTTATTCCTGGACTCGAGGGAAAAATGATGCTGTTATATATTAACGTCTCTGCATCCGTACTCCGGTTTCTGATTCATTCATTTCTTATTGAAAGCATGCATGTTTCTTATATCAAAAATGATAAAAACCATCCATACTGCTTATTTTGGTCTGCAGAAGCCTACTTTCGACATAGGAGGCACAAACTTGCATCTACAGTTTCCTCCTCCATTGGCATGCTGTCTCATTTTAGTTATTCAGATACCAGCTTGACGCTTGCGTAGATACGTTAAGCTCTTGTGGTTCCGATCACAAGATCGTAGCTGACAAATGGAAAGATGTGTGCAATTAAATCTTTCGAGGTGTGTTTCCCGATGTTTCTTTTTGTTTCATTCTTTTTATTTATCTCCAACATAAGTGTTTTAATGAGAGAGGGAGAGTGAATGGGGAGGAGGGGCAGAGAAATTTAAGAAATTTTTTTCAAAGTTCTGAGAATCAAAGTTGCAGATTAGTTTCTCAATAGTTCATGTACTTCATGATGCCATTTTAAATGTATTAGTTGTACAAAAAAGAAAAATCAGTTCTTTGTGTATTATCGATGCATTATTCAACTGGTCTGTATCCTCCGTTTTACCATTTCTCGGTTGCGTGAATCAGTGGAAAGAAGCTTTCTGTTTAATCAGCATTAGTTATCAAGACATTTGTAGAATCAATCCTAAGTAGCTGTTAGTACAATGTGCCAGGACAGACTCATTTGCGGCCTTTATGGATGCAGTGGCGAGCTGTGGTGTGGAACTGTAAAGTAGAATTACCTAAGGGAACAGTTGCTAGCTTGCATCAATTACTGGGCCTTTGCGGCATGAGTAAAAAGCCATGGCATGCTTTTCTCGTATTCTTCCGATGTCATAGTGATCTTCACGTTGGCGCAAGAGATGTATCATGTAGGTAACCCTTGGAGGATGGTTTGTTTTTTTCCTTTTGTTTTTTATCATTCTGAATATGGTGGCTTTTATGTTGGTGCGGATGAGTTTCTTTACAAACACAAATGTGTAATTCACATATATATGTGCTGCACTGACTTATTTGGTTTGAATATGGTGGCTTCATTGGTGCAGAGTCCTTATTGTGGAACTTAAGAGGCAAATATCTGAGGCAATAGATGTTAGCTCACATCAATTTCCTAAGCATATTTGGCATGATGATGCTCCTCTAAAGGAAGATGATGGAACCCCGGGATGATATAGTTCTTTGTCATACGGGTGTAGTTTGAATACAGTGGCCTGCTATCTCATCTTCTTTCAATGCCATTATCATCTTCAAGTTGGTCTATCTATCTTTTTCCTTACGAATGCGAACTGGTAATAGATCTTTAGTGGATTACTGCATATTACATTCTCTCTTATCGTCATTCTTTACAAGAATTGAGAATATATACCGTAGATAATTGATGATTCTAATTTGAATATAACTTCGGAAATATATATTCATACATACGATAGGTGCAAGTTATTTCTTCGGGACCAGACGGCATGCTATGACAGGTTGAAGTCAATAAACAGAAATAAACATGGCGCAGCGGATCACTCTCCGTTCTTCCCAAAATCCCAATTCCATCGATTTGGTATCACTCCCTCCCTGAGCAGCCTCCGATCACTTCCCTCTCTCCCTCCTTAACAATCAGTGAGTCCCTCCCACTCTCTCTCTCAAACACAGCGTTTTACTACTTAGTTCAATCAATTCCAATTCCATGGATTTATATCAAAATTTGGTTTTGCAAATACGGTTTCTTCTTATGGTTGGTGATGAATTTTGATAAGTTTTCTGTATTTTGGGTAGGTTTATAAAACCAATTTAGCTCTGCCATGTCGCTTCCAATTGAAGAAATGATATGTCCTCTTTTTCCGATGCTCAGGTATTTCCCCTTTCACATTTAAAGCAACTCCCTTTTGCTTCCTTTTGCATTTGGGTTTCACGGTTTCTGACCTGGAATAAGTTGAAGGATTTTGAACTTTTGGGTTGAAATTGTTTGAGAAATGGGTTTGAAAATTTTTGTGGGTTTTGAGTTGTTATGGGTAGATGCATTGAGATGGAGACGTGGGTTAAGCTAGTTGGTTACAGCATTGTGCCTCCCCTTTGCAGCCTAGTTCATATCCTCCACCTCGTAAATTAGAGTAGTTTAGAATAGCGTCTGGTCAATAGAAGAATTAAAATAAAAAATTGCAAGGAGATGTATTTTGTCCATTTGTAGATGATTTCACATTTCTCTGTTCTTTGACCTTTTGGAATCACATATTACTAGGTCTAATGACTTTAATGTCTAAGTGGTTCTGTACTAGTAAGTTGTAGATATCTTGCTTTGTCATAATTTGTTGGCTTGTGGTTGCAGCTTTCATCTCATGTTTTGGGGATCTACTTGATTTGATCATTGTTGATGTTGCATCTGAGTGTCATTGAATATGGTGTCTTTTATGTTGGTGCGGATGAGTTTCTTTACAAGCACAAATGCGTAATTCACTTACATTGGTGCAGAGTCATTATTGTGCTGCACTAACTTATTTGGTTTGAATATGGTGGCTTCATTGGTGCAGAGTCATTCTTGTGGAACTTAAGAGGTAATTGTCTGAGGCAACAGATGTTGGCTCACAAGCATTTTAGGCATGAAGATGATGCTCCTCTAAAGGAAGATGATGGAAACTCGGGATGATGTAGTTCCTTGTTCTCCTTCCCAAAATCCCAATTCCATCAATTTGGTATCACCCCCTCCCTACCTTCAGTCTCAGAGCAGCTTCCGATCACTTCCCCCTCTCCCTCCTTAACAATCAGTAAGTTCCTCCCCCCCCCCCCTCTCTCTCTCTCAAACGCAGCGTTATACTACTTATTTCAATCAATTCCAATTCCATGGATTTTATATCAAGATTTGCTTTTGCAAAAACAATTTCTTCTTTTGGTTGGTGATGAATTTTGATAATTTTCTGTATTTTGCGTAGGTTTATAAAACCAATTTAGCTCCGCCATGTCGCTTCCAAATGAAAATGATATGTCCGCTTCTACCAATGCTCAGGTTTCACATTTAAAGCAGCTCCCTTTTGCTTCTTTTAGCTTTTGGGTTTTGCGGTTTTGGACCCAGAAGTTGTTGAAGGATTTTGAACTTTTGGTTTGAATTTGTTTGAGAAATGGGTTGGAAATTTTGTGGGTTTTGAATTGTTATGGGTTTTAGATGCATTGAGACAGAGACGTGGGTTAGGCCGGTTGGTTACAGCATTGTGCCTCCCCTTTGCAGTCCAGTTCATACCCTCCTCATAAATTAGAGTAATTTAGAATAGTGGCTTGTCAATAGAAAAATGAAAACAAAAAAAAATGCAGTGAGATGCATTTTGTCCATGTGTAGATGATTTCACAGTTATCTGTTCTTGACCTTTTGGAATCACACATTACTAGCTAGGTCGTTCTGTACTAGTAAGTTGTAGATATCTTGCTTTGGTTTGGTGATCCCATCTTCTCGAGAAAGGGAAAATGTCCATGATTCAAGGCTTATCTTCTGCCGGTTACCAAATTCTTTGTCAAAATGCAGCAAATTCATGGAAATAAAAATATTAGTTTGATTCTCATAATGGAAGAAAATCGTGGATTTTACATTTTCAATAAGTGTTTAGATATGGGATCTTCGACGGCCAATACAATTTTCATTAAGTATTATCATAGTTGACGAATGTCTTGGGTAGACAACAACTAGAATAAAGATGATTAATTTTTTTCAAGGTCTTAAAAGTTTGAATGATTTCGCGTTTGCATGTAGAAATCGTTTGACAGTATAATTTCATAATTTGATGGCTTGTGGTTGCAGCTTTCATCTCATGTTTTGGGGATCTCCTTGATTCGGTCGTTGTCGATGTTGCATCTGAGTGTCATCGAATAGCGAAGTTGGGTCTTGATCGTAATTTTGAAGAAAATAAGAAGAACTAAGGCTGTCAGCCCAAGCACGGGTGAGGGTAGCCGATCCTAGTAATAGTGGTGAAGCAAATAGCAAGTACGTGGTCGACATAATTCGGCAGAATCATCCTTCTGTAGCCAGCGAAGTGTTTGAGTGCATGAATTGTGGTCGGTCTATCGTGGCTGGGAGTTTTGCTCCTCATCTGGAGGTGTATGGGACAGGTACTTGTCCGTCATCTTTTCAGATAGTATACATTTCCCCAGTTTTTATTTGTGACGTCCTTAAACGAGAGACTAATAGATATTATGATTTGTTGCTCGATCACAGGGTAGAAAGGCTCGCCTCAAGGTGACAAGAAGCAGCACGGCTGCACAGACTTCGAATTCACGGGGAAACTCTGCTTCCACATGCTCAACATATTCAAGTTCCAACAGCACAAGCCGGTTATCAAATGGAGCATCCGGTGTTGCTGGTGAGGAGTACTCGAACGGTGCATTGGAAGAGCCATGAAACAGTTTTAACCGCTGTGAGCTCCCCAAGTTACTTGGATGCAATGGATCTTGCATACTTGCTTAGTTCGTGATGTTTGTGGAAAGTGACGCCAAATTTTGAATAGCACAGTCTGGTGGTTTAGTATGTGACCGGAGGAATTATGTGTTGACATTCGTTTTCCAGTACGAAGAATGGTACACAGCATTCTTGACCACATCTTGAATGATAATTCTAAATCCCATAAAAGCTGATTTTGTCTCCAAATTAAATATAATTGTTTGCTCAATAGAAGGTATCAAAATTATGAATACCAACACTAGAAAGATCTCGTATTGAAGGGATTAATTAGGTACCGACAACTTACTCATTCTCCATTCTGTGAATGATAACATTGTGTTGTTTACCTCAAAGCCTCGAGAATTGCCATTAATATCATATATTTTTTTGGTTTGTTTTTTACTGGATTTCTAATAACACGTTATTTTTTTGGTAACTTCCAATAACACATTATTGAGTAACTATGAAATTGGCACTGAGTTGTGATACCTTTCTTTCTTTGGTTGGGATTTAATCGCATGTATTCTCATGGAGCAAGGTTTTAATGAGAACACTCTTTTGCTACCACCATGGCTTGTATCTTAATTATGTCTTTCTCATGATAAAAAATAAAATAAAAAACAATTGTTGTTCATGTGTATTGTACAAGTTATGTGTCACAACTCAGTGAGGATCAAAAGTTGTCCACAAAAACCTTTAGTGAGGATCAGGATCCTCTCCTGAGCAAAGGGTGAGAATCCTCCTGATCAAGCCTATCAAATCGTTGAAATTTTATCTAATGGCTACAAACAGGGGGTCCATCTAAAAGTTATAATAATTGTAGCCGTTAGATAAAATTTCAACGGTCCAATAGGTTTGGTCAGGAGGATCCTCACCCTTTGCTCAGGAGAGGATCCTGATCCCTTTAGTGAAAGCAGAGGAATATTCAAAGGTTGATTACAAGAGATTGATCAAAGACTAATTACAGATTGAGCTGGAAAGTGGGAACCGAAAGCCTAAAGGAAAATAAAGATTTCGGTATTTTTTGGGATTTAACAATCGATGAGATATGGAAACTGATTCCACTTTTTACAGACCAATCACAAATTCATTACAATTTAGGATGCATCTATATAAATACAAGGGTTTTTTTTATCATAAATGGTTCTTGAAATTGATCAATTCTATCAAGATAGTTTCTATAATTGAGAATCGATCAATGTAATTGTTTGGGTTAATATTTAAACTTTGGGCCTAAAGGAAGGAAAGCCCAAAAAGAACTAAAGCAAGGAGGTTCGCCCGAGACCCAGCACCAAGCCTAGAGGCCTATATCAATACAATATGATGGCTCCCCCATTAATGCCAGGGCTACAAGAGAAGTGACGACTGAAGGAAATAAGCCTACTCTCAGGCCAAAAGCACTTTACAGTGGCAATACGGGTAAAATGCTGATGAGTCACTACCCTTCAGTTACTTTCGGGCGAGAACAAAGCTACAGGCAATCGGGCTAATTCGCCTATAAAAGGAAGAAGAGGGCCTAGAGATAAAGAGACTCAACCAATCAAACAAACAAACATACAACTTGTCTCTCAATCAAGCAAACTCTCATAAAGCTGCACTTTGTCCAGATTCTGCACTCTTTTTAACCTTAGATTTCCCTTAGAAAGACATCTTTTGTCTATGTAAAAACTCTGCTACTTTATTCAAACACTGTAGTATCGATTCTCTCGTGTAAACTTGTTTACCATCCATCCCCCTTTAATTCCCAAACCTTTGTGACTACAAAGAGAAGAAACTGCAAGGGGTTCAATCTTGCCCGACTCTCTTTGTCTTGTCTTTCAGTTAATAGATATGGTGTTATAAGGTATTCCTCATTATATATTCAAGTCATTTCTGGTCTTTTGATGACCCAAAGTTCCATTAACTCTCAGATCGGGTTCACTTAGTGAGTTTTTACGATCACGTAAGTGAGTTAAAATAATGGCTTGATCAGATCTAGACCTCTACTCTTTAAGCATACAAGATAACAAACTAAAAGTCCTTGACCTCAAGGCATAGAAAAGAACTTAATGTGGACTTAAATCATCCACGATAATCCTTTGATAATAAGAAGTCAGGATAACTTGGGACGCAAGTAATCGGCTTAAATACACTTATTCTACATCTGCCATACAGAGATGGCAGTGGCACGCCTCAGCACTTAGTTAGTTTTGATTGTGAGCCTCACGGCCTATACCTAAGGCCCGACAAAGGCACATTTCAGAACTAACCTTGTCCTCTTCTTGCAGCCCAACAGCAAGCGAGAGCCCGACAACCAACCAAAGTGCCAACTTGTAACGCCTCGCCCCCAAAATATTTACTTTATTCCGGGAATAATAATAATAGTGACAGGCCCAAACTAAAATCTGTTTAGTTTGCTATTAATTCTTTCAATCAATTCACTTCTAAATTGCCAAACATCCATGTTTTAATTACCAAACAAACAATTAAATTATCAATTTAGTTCCCCACATTATTCTATCAAACAACCTCTAAACAAAAGATTACTTCTCGAATAGTTAAGGCTGCATCTAACACTGCTAGACTGCCTACGTACCCTTGTGCGGGATCAAGCCTTTCGTAGTTCACCATTCATTATTTTGCCAAATTCCAAACACAATCTAATAATCACCATATTCACCATCAACCTTCACAACTCAAATCATCAACCTTCACAACTCAAATCATACCAAATGGTTACCAATAAAGATTCAGAATATCGAAATTTACATGAAAAATGGCAACGTTGGCTCTTTGGCCGTGCGCCGCCGCATCCGTCACTGCCGGTGGTGGTCGGCCGCCACGAATCGCCGGAAAATATCAACTATTTCCAAATATTACCAAATTTTACAGAGTTGTAGATCTCAATGAGTGGAGCAAGTTTCATACCTGTGGCCAAGTCCAATTTGGCTGGGGAACACCTCAAATTGGCCACGAACAGCCGAAAACCCTTGTTTTTGGGTGTTCTTGATTCGACTCCAAAACAACTCCGACGCCCCAAACAATGCATGGGCTTTGTTCCAGGCCTCAAGGGAAGTCTAATAGTGGTGGTAATTGGATGAAATAATTTCACAATTTGATGGATTTCGAACAAACATCGCCGCACCCACCGGTGCGTTTTTCCCAAATTTAAGGCCAAATCTCGTGATTTTTTTGGTGGAATAGGGAGAAGGGATGATGAGGGATGACTTTCAGGTGGTGGTGGACCTTCATCTCTCCGGAAATTGGCCGGAAGACCATGATACCCGCTAGTTGCATCTCACGGGTCGAAAGACCCGTTTTCCTCCTTTTTTCTCCTTTTCTCCCCCCTCTTTCTTCTCTCCTTTCCCTCCTTTTCTCCCCATTCCATTGGTCCCCGTCTCTCCCTTATCTCTCCTCCCCTTTCAATCACAGCCACACACGTGGCACTCTCTTTTATTCCAGATTTTCTGGAATCTTCTCATTAATGTCAAAATGACTATTTTACCCTCAACGTCTATCGTTAATAATTTCTTCGTTATAACTCCGTTTCACGAACGGTTTGTGCCTACGCGTTCGTGAGGTCAAGATCTATACAAATATGCCAAGAAATATGATAGAATATGTGAGAATAAAATACATCCCCGTATAATTCAATTTAACCTACTAGGGGCATTTTCACCCTTTTTCACTTATCGATTTAATTTACGCCGTAAATTAACAAAATTCCTGGAAACAAAAC
The DNA here is from genome assembly GCA_024362995.1 of Heteromeles arbutifolia. NCBI lineage: Eukaryota > Viridiplantae > Streptophyta > Magnoliopsida > Rosales > Rosaceae > Heteromeles > Heteromeles arbutifolia. Next base: position 5,588,572 of record JANCRC010000003.1, read on the forward strand.
TATAAAATTTCCCAATTCTATTTTTCATAATCATAAATCGATTTATTCTCGATTTTCTCCACATATTCATATATTTAAATTTTCAGGGTATTACATTCACCCCCCGTTAAAATAAATCTCGTCCTCGAGATTTTCAATCACTGTGTAAGAATAAGGCATTTTAAGCCAATCTTTAATACTTTTAGTCTTAAACGAAATCAAAATCTTATTTTAGGATTTTATTCATATTCTTACATTAACCCAACTAACCAGATTAATCATATAATCAAATAATATGGTTGCGTCATCTGTTCTGACCCAATAACGAATCCAAACAACAACCAACGTAAAAAAAATGATGACACACTTATCACACCCACAATTAGGAAATCGATATCAAAGTGACACCATAGCTAGATCACATTTATTTCCTTTATTCTTCCATCACTCATTATTAAACCAAACTTAGCTTCGGTTGTGATTTCACTCCCTTTCGTAAAATCATCATGATATTATGAATATTAAAATTTCCAACCATACTCATTATTGGCCATAAGATTTTAAAATTTCTAGCCATAATCATCTTTGGCAAAACAATGATTTCTGCCCTCAATTAACGGAAAATGATTTGATCTATTCCCACCATTCCTTTTATAATGACTAAAATTATAACCTCAGTCTACGAGTTTATTCAAACTTAAGATAAAGAAATCAATGAATAAATCATCGTGATTTCCACCCACCTTCACCGATTTCCAACCACATTCATGGGCAGAATAAATATCAGAATTTCTAGACATACACATTGACAACAATATATCAAACATCAAGCCATAATTCTTGTTGGCCAAATTATATATATACTAAAAGAGAAAAACGTGGTACTGTTCCTTCTCCAATGTTCTTCCATTTTTGCCCTCCAGTTGCTCTTCAAGTCTGCATTTTTTTCCTATTATACAGTAAAATGACGGTTTTGCCACTGGGTGTCCAATAGAAGCCTCCATACGAATCCAAAAAGTGAAAAAACTGTGCTCTGCAATTTTGGTCTCTGCTTCGTCAGATCTTTTTGATCTTTGCTTGCCCATCTGTTCGATATCCTCGCTGCCCCATCGTGCTCTCAGTTTCTGTTGCCTTTGACAGGGAATTAAAAGTCACTTCTTCTCAACTACCCAAAGCCAAATATTTGATTTTTTGGCTGTGCTTTGTTAAAATTTGGTGGTGAATTTGTTGGTTCATCTAATCATCTTTGATAATTTCTAATCAGATTACAAAAAAGAAAAAACACACCTGTAAATTTGAGGAAGAGAGGAGTAAAACAACTAGAATTTTAGGAAGCACTGTGCTTCTGGTTTTCATCGCCCAGAGGGAAGACGAAGAGGAGAGGAAGTCAGGGAAACTACTTAAGTTTAATTTTTATTTTTTATTGTGTTATTGATTTTTTAAAGGAGATTTGGAGAGTCCCGGTACCCTTCCATTTCCCAGTGCCCATTTAAGTTTTATTTTTATTTTTTTTATTCTGTTATTCATTTTTTAAAGGAGATTTGGAGAGTCCTGGAATCATTGCAGTTCCCAATTCCCATATTAGTTTGAGAATATTTATATTATTCTGATTAAACATTTAAGTGAATTATTTTCTTTGATTTCTAAATAATTACATGTATAAAAATCAGGGGACAGCCAGCTTAAAAAATTGTTAAGGTTTTTGAAACCAATTGCAAGCTCGGCCACAGGTTTAAGTACCATACATGTTGACATTACATAATATTTTGTTTGAGAAAAGATTCAAAATAGTTAGTAATTGGAAACTCAGCGCCACGTTCAGATATAATCCGTATGTTGTTTATCAATTGGAAACCATGTGCATGTACAAACACTTATTAGGGCTCTGTGCTATCACATACACATTCTTTCTAATTCTAATTTAACAGCAAGCACCACTATTGCTAATCATTATATTGGTCGCCAATATAATACTCACATGTATCCATATTATGTTCAGCACTAATCCCGGAATTCAGGATGTGTGTTTTTATGTAATTTGGTATTTGTTCTACATTTTCAGTTGATTAAGTACTGATGTTTGTTTTAATTTCAGATTAATTTTGTCTTCAGTAGATTAATTAAAAGTTAGAAGGGTGGAGCCTGTGCTTTTTGAAAAAGGTTGGTTGTTCAATTTTTTTTTCCAATGTTTATGGTTGTTTCAACAGATCTTTGTCTAATATAAACAGAGCTAAACTAAATGCCTGTTTTTCTGCATTGTATTTGCTTTTTTAAATTCATTCCTTTTTGTTGATCAAAGTAATTTGGTTTTGCAGGTCAAAATTTTCCAACAAGAAAATTGAGCTTGAAATTCAATTGAGGTATAAATGCTTCCACTTATTTGGTGTGTTCAGTTGATTATTACATTGAATGCATTGTGGTTTGGAATATCATTTAGTACATTATAATGTTATAATATTTTTATATGGTGGTCTGAAATAATTTAGATTATAATATATTTATATATGCTTTCATGATGCATTTTTATAACACAAGGGGAATCAAGCTGCGATTTTGTTTGGGTTTTGTGATGTGTAGTATGTATACCTGTATTGGCTTTCATTTCTCCATTTGTTTAGAGATTTTGAAACAATGCAAAAGAGTATTACTCATTGCTCAAAAAATTACTCATTCTTGAAAAAAGTAATTTACTTCATGCAGTATTGTTTGTCACAGGCCCCACACCATCATATATCAGTACTTTGGGCATTACATAAAAAACAATAGAGCTTTTGCCTACCACTTAGGTTTGCCCCAAATTTACGTTGTTTTTTGTTCCGATTTGTGTTCTTCAGTCATGCTGTGCTTATCCGTATTTTAATTGTTGATACAGGGCTTGAAAGAGATTGTGAAAAACTTTAGTAAGGTACTTCCCCAACGAACCTGTCAATCACATGTTCACCAAACTCTCCTCCTATTTCTCTTTCTTCTCACTTTGTCTCTCTAAATTTTTTATCTTTTTCAAATTTATTGTGTAATTTTTTAATTTGAAGTTTTCACTTTTATCTGTTTAGGCCAGATAAAAAAAATTAGTATTGGACTGAGGCATAGTTGTATTAATGGTTCTCTAATTCTAATAAATTACAGATTCTCAATCCTAATACGACTTTAGTTTTGGGTTTTTTGTGATAGCCAGAGTCAATTGATCCCTAATACCTATATTAATAAATTTCATTATTAATTTGACTAGGAAAGTCCTGAATTATTTGACCACGAGAGCCCTCATGTTTTGTTAAAACCTTCTTTGCAATTACACCATAAGCGATCGATATCTTATGATCTAAGTTAACATTTAAAATTGTTTCTCTTTGAGCATTTTCTAAATGTGTTGCAATCTACTTATTTACAACTTTACCATACTCTTTTGGTAATTAAATTATGCTTATGTGGCGACGATCTTAATTATTGGATTGCATGTTTGAGAATTTAGCTTTGTTTGCAATTTGCATTGCATGACTCAAAATCTATTCTATTTTTTTTAAATTCCCAGCTTCAACTTCATAGAGCAGTAGCTGCTACAGTCGAATCCAATTTCTCATCTTATTTCTACGCCTTTTGTTTTATCGGTTGTCAGGTAAGGTTCAAATCTTTCAAATTTTTTTTCGTTTTGGATTTCATGTCTACATAAGGACTTAACATTTTATAGTGTAGTTCCAATCATAAAAGATAGTTAAGTAAGGTTTTCTGAATCATTATTGGCATTGGTTTTTACATAATAGTTTTGAAATGTGACTTTTATCTGTTTGTTTTGGTTGATTATAGATTACATATTAGTGAAGTATTTAATAATTGACTTTTTTTTTTTCCTAGGGTTCTCAGCCTATTATCTGTTGTTTGGAGTTTGAACTTTTTTTGAACCATGTTAAGAAGGTCTAGAAATAGTAACTTGAATAAAATGATAGAAGAATGTCATATTGTTGGTTCTTCCAGTGGTATACAAGTTTGTGATAAACCAGGTTTTGAAACTCAAAAAAAAAACGAAAAAATGTTCACAATGTGTGTTCAACAAGTATAAACACAGTTCAAACAAGTGCCAATGTTGTCACATTTGATAATCCGAATCAAATTAGTAAAGGTCAAGCTTATTTTCAGAGAAATAAAAAAGGTAAACAATCTTTTTAACTTGATTATAATTTCCTTGGGTTGATTATGTATTTATTACTCTGTTACTAATGGTTTCATTTTTTCCCCCCTTTTCCATATTTTTTTCAATAGGAAATGTTGGGAAATATGTGGATTTGGGAGACAAGAATTATAAGTGCATCTATTGTGGTGCACTTTTTTGGATAAAAGAGTCTCTAAAGCAGAAGTCCAAGAATAATGAGCCCCTTTATTCTCTTTGTTGCCAACAAGAAAAAGTCAAGCTCCCATGTAACATCCCACATCGCCCAGGGGAGTGATCCTTAAATGTATATTCCCATCCCAACTTAGCACGAGGCCTTTTGGGAGCTCACTGGCTTTGGGTTCCGGAGGAACTTCGAAGTTAAGCGAGAAGGGGGCCAGAGCACTCCCAGGATGGGTGACCTACTGGGAAGTTGCTCGTGAGTTCCCAGAAACAAAACCGTGAGGGAATGGTAAGCCCAAAGCGGACAATATCGTGCTACGGTGGTGGAGCAGGCCCGGGAAGTGATCCGCCCCGGGCCGGGATGTGTCATCCCACATCCAATGCCCACTCCCAATTTTTTAGAAAATTTGCTTGACCCAACTAAAGGCCAAAAAAGCTTATTTTTTAGAGAGAATATCAGAGCTTATAATTCCATGTTTGCATTGACTTCAATGGGAGCTAAAGTTGCTCACACAGTTAACAATCAGTCAGGCCCTTACATTTTTAAAATTAGTGGTCAAGTGCATCATTTAATGGGATCTTTGTTTCCCCTTGATGGTGAATGCCCAAAGTTTGCTCAATTATATGTGTATGACACTGATAATGAAGTTGGAAATCGTCTCAATACTATTAATCGTAAGGAAACAAATATGAAGCTTGATGAGAATATTGTCAAAGGTTTAATTAGCATGTTCAATGAGTTGAATGAATTAGTTCAAGTGTTTCGAACAATTAGAGATAAATTTGAAAATACTCTCTCCCTTCTTTGAAAATAACTATATTGGGTAGATAGTTAAATGATGATAAACAATATGGACAGCCTACATGTGATGAAATTGCTGGTTTAATAGTGGGTGATATTGGTCAATTTGACTTAAATAGGGCTATTGTTACAGAGTTTAAAGATGGTGAATTAAAACGCGTGACAAAATTAAATCCAAAATTTATGTTTTTGCAATATCCCATTCTTTTTCCATATGGTGAGGATGGATACAGACCTGATTTGAAATTGAACATTCCCTCAAACAATCTTCCATGTAAAAGAGGAAGAGTGACTATGAGAGCATTTATAGCCTATCAAATTCTAGAAAAGGAGGCTCAATTACATACATTGTTAAAAGGAGGAAGATTTTTTCAACAATTTTTGGTCGATGCTTATGCAACACTTGAAGAGGATCAATTGGATTACATTAGAAAAAACCAAAAAAGCTTGCGAAGTGGGTGTATAAAGGCATTTATGATGCTGTATCAAAGGGTGACCATGATGCTGATAACATAGGCAAAAAAGTAATATTACGTAGCTCATACACAGTAAGCCCCAGATATATGCTTAACAACTATCAAGATGCGATGGCTATTTGTAGGCAATTTGGTAATCCTGATTTGTTTATAACCTTCACTTGCAATATCAAATGGCCTGAAATTGTGAGAGAATTTGATATAAAACTTGGATACAAGTCAGAGGATCGACCAGATATCATTGCTAGAGTTTTTAAGATGAAACTTGATGATATGATTAGCTACATAAAATCTGGGGAACCTTTTGGAGAAGTTGAAGTAGGTGAGTTTCAATTTTTTTTTCTTACTTTATTTGATTTTGCCTTTAGAATGAAACTCATTATGATACATATATTTCCTTATTTGATTGTAAACAGATGTTTGTACAATCGAGTTTCAGAAAAGAGGCTTACCTCACAGTCACATTCTTATTTGGTTGAAGAAACCTTACAAATGCTTTTGTGCTGATGACATAGATTCCATCATTTCAGCTGAAGTACCAAATAAAAATTCAAATCCTATCCTTTATGAAATTGTCAACCAATTCATGATTCATGGTCCTTGCGGACAACTTAATCCAAATTCTCCGTGGATGCGAGAAGGTAAATGTTCTAAGTTTTTTCCAAAGCAATACAAGAGTGAAACAATTTTTGAAACAAATGCTTTTCCTCTGTATAGACGTCGGGATGATCCATCAAAATTTGTGGTTAAAAATGGGATGCAAATTGATAATAGTTTTGTTGTACCATATAATTCAGATTTATTATTGAGGTACAATGCTCATATAAATGGTGAGTCATGTTGTCAATCGATGCTTATAAAATATCTTTTCAAATACATAAACAAAGGTTCAGATCGAGCAAGAATTGTTTTTGAAGAGAATTCAAATAATGAAATACTTGCTTATCTAAACTGTAGACATATATCTCCATATGAAGCTGTTTGGAGATTGTTTGAGTATCCAATTCATATGAGAGAACCTCCAGTTGAACGATTGCCAGTGCATCTTCCTTTGGAACAAACTATTGTTTTCAGTAGCAATCAATCACTTGAATATATTGTTAATCAAAAAGCTTCTAAACACACTATGTTGACAAGTTGGTTTGAAACAAATAAATTTTTTCCTGAAGCACGAACACTAACTTATGCAGAATTGCCGTCAAAATTTGTACGGGAATCTCGACATAAGATTTGGAAGCCTAGGAAAAGAAAAGGAGATCCATTGGCAGAATTGCCTACGTGCATCCTGCATCAGGTGAGTTATACTATTTAAGAATGCTTCTCAATATTCAAAAAGGTGTTCTCAATTTTGATGACATTAGAACTGTCAATGGCATTATTCAACCATCGTATCAAGCTGCGTGTAAGTGTTTGGGATTACTAGGGGATGATAAAGAATGGATTAAAGCTTTAGGAAATGCAGTTAATATTGCAACATCTCGCGAGTTGAGGCAATTATTTGTTACAATGATTTTATTTTGTGAAATAGCAAATCCTCAACAACTTTTTGATAGTCATTGGCAAAATATGTGTGATGACATTTTGTATGACTTTCGAAAATCTTTTGCAATGCCAACTCTGAATTTGCCAGAATTAGAATTAAAAAATTGCCTTATGTTTGAATTAGAGCAATTATTCAATGCATCATCTAGCTCTTTAAAGGATCATAATTTGCCTATGCCTGATGAAAGAAAAATGTCAGAAATTAGAAACAAATTGTTGAGGGAGAATTAAATTACAATTGTGATGATTAACTCAAGAACATTCTGTTTTGGTAACACAACTTAATGAAACCCAAAAATTTGTTTATGATTGTGTTATTAGTACTGTGAATGAAAAAAAGTCAGGTCTCTTTTTTGTTTATGGTCATGGAGGAACTGGAAAAACATTTTTATGGCATACAGTAATATGTAAAATCAGGTCTGAGGGTAAAATTGTTTTAGCAATTGCTTTATCCGGAATAGCTTCATTACTTTTACCAGGTGGTAGAACTGCCCACTCTAGATTCAAAATTCCTCTTACAATTACAGATTGCTCAACATGTCAAATTAAAAAAGGAACTCATCTTGCCAAATTAATTGAAAAGGCAGATCTTATTATTTGGGATGAAGCTCCTATGAATCATAAACATTGTTTTGAAGCATTAGATAAGTCACTTTCTGATATTCTATCGCTTCCAAACAATTTAAATAAAAGTGTTCCATTTGGTGGCAAACCTTTAGTATTCGGTGGTGACTTTAGACAAATTTTACCCGTTATTCCTGGTGGAACAAAAGAAGAGATAATAGATGCTTCTTTAAATAACTCTTATTTATGGCCTTTTTTCAAAGTATTTCAGTTGAAGGAAAATATGAGGCTTTCACAAAAGGGATTAAACAATGACCAAAAGAAAAAACTTGTTGATTTCGCAACTTGGATTTTACAAATAGGTGATGGCCAAATTGGGGATACACTTGATTCAAATGACAAAGATACATGTTGGGTTGAAATTCCAGATGATTTACTCATTCATTCATACTCTAATCCTATTCATTCAATTTTTTCAACAACTTATCCAAATTTTGAAAATAATTTTGCCAATTTTGAATATTTACGAGAGCGAGCTATTGTTACGCCAAAAAATAATACTGTGGCAGAGATAAATGATTATGCAGTAGATTTGTTACCTGGTCAAAAAACATTTATTTAAGCTCTGATTCTTTATACTCATCTTTTGGAAATTTTGAGAATCTTAGTATAATGTATCCTACAGAATTTCTAAACACACTTGATTTCAATGGTTTGCCTTCTCACAAGTTAATTTTAAAGATTGGAATGCCCATTATGTTGCTCCGAAACTTAAACCAATCTTTAGGTTTGTGTAATGGAACAAGATTGGTTGTCACTCAGTTATTTGATAGAATTATTGAAGCTAGAATACTTGCTGGCAGCAACATTAACTACAAAGTTTTCATTCCTAGAATAACCTTGACAGCAACTGAAAACAAATGGCCTTTTGTATTTAAAAGACGTCAATTTCCATTAAGGCCATGTTATGCAATGACAATTAACAAAAGTCAGGGACAATCATTGAAACAAGTGGGACTATTTACCACAACCTGTCTTTACTCATGGTCAATTATATGTTGCATTATCTAGAGTCACATCAAGAGATAGCCTCAAAGTTTTAATTGCTAACAACAATGAAATGCCAGATACATATACAAAAAATATAGTTTACAAAGATGTTTTGCAAAATTTAACAATAGGTTCTAACTTGCATATATCTACAATTAAAAATTTATATATTATACATTTTGATATATAGACACTTTTTCCTAACAGTATGTATATTTTGCTTGCAGATTTACAAGACAATTAACATCGTGCCAATTCATGACTTGAAGCCTCTTTTGAACCAATTTAGGGACTTACAATGGATAGCTGAACTGGTGAGAAAATCATTCTATTACAATGTATTGTAGTTGAAATAGCTTATTAATTAATAAAAAATTTGAGCATGATTATATTTCAATTAATATTTACAGGAACAAATTTGCAATCACTCTTGAACTTCCAACTCTCAACGCAATTGAACAAGGAAATCTAAAACTCAGATTTGGAGGTAATTAGAATAATTTTACCAATTTTCAGCATTTGAGGTTTGAATACCATTTTTTTGCAATTTAACAAGCACAATATGCAATTTGTAAAACTTAAAAAAAAAAAAAATATCATTGTTGTCATTCTAAAAATCATTGCTCTTCATTCCCCTTAAATTATATATTACAGGAACAAATAAATTAAGTCATGAAGAATCAATCATATTGGCCACTTATTCTTCAAATGCAATGCACACCTTTTTATTGTACAAAATTTTCAGATATTATTGGACAACTTTCCAAAGGTTTGTACTAGATTTCTTTTCTTTATTCTCAAACATTCATGAACTTCCCATCTACCTTAAAATTTCTCAAATCCTATAATTTTAATACTTTTGCCTACTTAATATACCTTCTTTTTATTTTGGTTTTGTGTTGAATTTTACAGTTTTGCAATTTGAAATTTTATTGTGAATTACCGAGTTTAAATATTTTTGATATAGATGATTGAATTTTCCTTGCATTTGACACAAAGTTAATAAAATTAAATTAAAAACACACAAGATATCGACATGTTCAACTAAAAACTAACCCCATCCATCATCTTTTATTCGAACCTTCGTTTTCTTCTTCTACGATATTCAATTACAAATCACATAGGCAGAGGCTTCCTGATTTGATAAAATAGTTTTAACAACTCTTTGTTCTTATAGGTTTAGGTCATCTACTATTGTTATTAGATTTGATTTGATTCCAATAAGTTGGACATATATAATTTGGATTGGATTGCTTTGCTTCATAGACAATTTTTGAAATTCTTTTTCTATTTCTCTTCTAATTTCAGTCAATGTCGTTGAGCGAAGATTACATAGTTGAGTACCCAGATGAGGAGACTAAGGAATGAATTTGTACTCCTAATAATGGTTGCTCTTTTACTTGAATGGTTAGTGCTTTCAATTCTTCTTCATTATTTTTTTCTTTTTGGAAGGCATAAGTGTGAAGTTTGATCACCGAGTTTTACAAACAAATATATCAAATTATAAAAATTGAATTAAAATTTTCAAATAGATTATCTTTTTCTTTTTCAAATTGGTGTTAGCATACTGAAAAAATAAATATAATAATGATTGTTTGTTTGCTTGGATCAAGTGGAATCCAAATTTATGCCACTATAGGAGAAGTGAAAAAGTCTTTTTTGCCCTTTATGGATCCTGCAAATGGTTACATAAAAACAAGAAGGATTGCAAATAATTTTAATCATTGTTTTCTTTTCTTTTTCTTTTAACCAATGACGCAGTAAAGATTTTATTCATGAATAATTACCGTCAAACAAAATTTTTGTCTTAGTTTTTTGTTAAATATCATATATTCCACTATTTATACATTCTTAGTCCATATCTTACCCCCAATTGTTCATTTATATCTTACCACTTTTTTTTTGTAATGAAACATCCGAGTAGTGCTCACCAAGATATCCAACTAATTAGGTCCGTTTTTGTTTACTTGGGATTCTTAAATTTGATTTTAGGGATTTTAATTTGAAATACACGAGAGTACTAAATAATCGAAGTCGAATCCACAGAATACTGAAATTATTTATAGGTTTGTTTTATTTAGCTTAAAATTAGACCGTTGATTGTTGGGTTTGTGTAACTATTCTCCGCAGCTCAGAGGAGTTAGACCAGGGGAACAATGGGCATCCCTGATTGGAAAACTAACAGTAGAGTGATGCAAAGGTGTTTGCTTGCAACCCACTTTTGTGCTATAAATTTTGCGTTTTACAATCAGTTTCTGCTTAAACATTTCTCAATTTTGCAATTTTGTGTAAATCTTGCATGTCAGGACGACACGTCGTATCCAAAATGTGAATGTTTAGGGGTTACCTAATCTAGATTCTGTTCACCTTGGTCAATTTCTTCGCAGATTCAACGAAACAGAATCATGCATTCTAAATAGTAAGCCTCTAATCTGCTTTCCCTTTTTATTTCTTTCCAGTTCTTTTGGCCTTCTTTGGATTGCAGTATGTACATACGGTGAGATAGTTTGAAATGTAGTATCATTATATGAATAAAGCACTCATATAATGATTTGAATTGGGACAAAAGCTCCCAAGGTTCTACGTAATGCCATGTTCAATCACACTCATCACATTTTGCTCGTGGAAACATCTGATTCCATCCATTTTAGCTTCCAGATTGGCAAGCCTGTTTTCACCTCATGAAAAATCTATTTTGAAATACAAAATTGACGGGGGAAAAAGCAGATTCAACGTATGACAAAACGAATTTTAAAACAAGAAAGGGAAAATGAGCAGATTTAGCATGGTTTTGAACTGAATAGAGAGATTAATAAAAACACAAGATAGATTCATTGCCTGTTAACTAATGATATGATGAATTCTAACTTATTTAATGGTTATCTTTCGTATGAATTGTAACTTTGAACACTTAGTTTACATGATAATTCACAAAATTAGAACTTAATTTATGCACTGACTTTGATCATTGTCTCTACAACTCCATGGTAATTCGTAGACTTAGTATGAGTATGTATACTAATTTATGCACCAACCTTTTTATTATCAAGTGAAAAATCATGGAGTTCCAGAGATGGTGATAAAAAACATTTTAAGTATAGCATGACAACTTTTCACATTATCAGATAGTCAGACGTTGAAGACGTACTCAGATAACCCTTCACAAACCACTAGCTTTTCCACCAGTTTCAATGTCACGACTGAAAAAATGTCTAAGTGGAAGGACTTCCTTAAACTCCATTGCTTCCCATTTCAAGACTATGTCCAACAATGGCCTAACAATTGAGTAATGTTCTCTTAATTATCAAACTTATTATATTGTCAGAATCAATATGCACATACATAGTCTCACAAGAGAGTATTATCCAATTGAATTTATTAGTTTAATAAACTTCTTTTGTCAGCTTACGTTACAAAACAAAGCCAATCGAGCAATGATCTAAATTCACAGTCTGACAAGAAAATATCAACCTACTCAATTTATTTTATTTCTAATTACTTACATCTAAGTCATACAACTGAATGAGTTGGCGCTTTCTTTGTTCACATGTAACAGGTGGGTAAAAACTGCACAAATGTGAGAAGATTGGTGCCGAGATTGCTTGAGACCATATCAGAGAGCTTGGGCTTGCAAAAGAAGTATATTGTTAAGGCAATAGGAAAGCATGTGCAACATGGGCTTTAAATTACTATTGACCATGTCCACAACCAGAACTGACTTATGGATTGCCTGAAGAAGGGATCCAAACCCTAACAAGAAAATGGCATCAAAAACTGGCATCGCGCCATGTTGGTCATTGTCGGCGACAAGTCCTATAGGCAGGTACTCCTAATTTCTTCTGCCTTTTTCCTATTTACCAATCCTATTTGATTGGAGGAGTTATACCAATGAATTAAATTGAATTAAATTGGGTAGAAAATTTTCATCAATTTTATTGGTTTTTGTTTTCACCTACAAATACTCACTGAGTAACACTGAAAACCTCAAACTAAGAAATATCATCAAATTTTTTTTTTGAAAACTAACACAAAATAGCTAATATGGAGTTTCATTACTTTGTTGGGTTGCTCTATTATTGTTTTTTGTTACAGATTTAATCCCTTCAACTTCAATCGCATCACTCTTGGGTCAAATGCTTATTAATATTAAGTCTGTGTTCCACATATGAACCGTCATATAGGATTTCCTTGCCATCAATTTTTAACTGAGACTGCTGCAGCTACTACTCTCCCATCATTTTATGAAAAATTAGGTAAAACTTGGATTCATACAGTATTTAAGGTTTAAAGCCATACCTCAAACCACACATATGTTTTGTTATCTCAGTGTTATCATTAAAAGTTCAAACCATGCATAATGCAAAATTTGACATAAACTTTACATGTTTAGTTAATAAAGCCTAATGTTTTCGTCTATGCAGGACCTGGTGCATTCACAAACTGCGTAAGTCATTTTTCTAACTTTTTATTAGCCTTTTTATTGTATTGATCTTTAGCAAGAGAATCCTTCAACAAATCCAACAATCATTTATTCACATTAACTTCTATTTTTCCAATTTGTAACATAGAAATGAAAACACCTATATATCAGAAGAAGAAAAAAGGAGGAACAAACTGAAGAAACAAACCCATTAGATTAAAGTTCAACACTAATTGTTTCTTATTATAAATTGGGTTGTAAATAAATTTCCACATGTATATAAGTAATATAGCTTATCATATATATTAAAAACTTTCTACATGTTTTATACAGTTTCAAAACCCGCAGCACCGCGCGGGCACTCTAGCTAGTAAATACTAGACTCTCAAACCACATCAACCATCGGCTAGATAAGTACTAGCATAATAACCATAGTATAATAAATTCCTGCCTTAACTATCTTCGGCAGTTTAAATATCAGAATTTCAAACCATGATCATTAATGGCTAAGTAAATATAAGAATTTCAAACCGACCCATTAGAATTGGTAAATAAATTACCAAAATTCCAACCAAAATGATTAGAATTCTCAATCACACCCACTGGGTAATGGAAAGAAGTTTAAACCAAATCTGCCATACCATCAACATTGAACGAAATCAAATCTCATTATATGATTTCATTCGTATCCTCAATTAAATGAAATTACTCAGAGTAAATTTAAAAACCTTTTATATTTTTCTTTCTTTTTGTCTTTTAAATTGCTTCAAAGCGTAGCCACATATCGAATAAATTAGTGACTCACACTGCTACAGTACCATTCGCATTTCATAAACCAAACGAGAGAAATTCATACACCACGTCTCCCACGGCCAACCAAAATAAATTTTAGTAATCACATAGCCATGAGAATATATACGCTTCAACAGTTTGGTTCACAATATCAAATCCAACAATGCTAACTCATGACTATTGCAACCAACCAATCAATTTGGTAATTACAACTTTGTCCCTCAATTTGTTTCATCAAACGAAAATCATAATTGAGAAATTGTTTATATTAAACGAACTCAAAGTCTTATCCCATAATTTAATTCATATCCACTGATGTATATATAAAAAAACTTAATGGTTTTTTTTTTTGTTTTTTTTTGTTTTTCACCATTTCAAATTATAATAACCAAAGCATAACCTCAGTTTAGAATTCCATTCTCATTCGATGAATCCTCATACAAAATCCCAGTCACATTATTTGGAAGTCTACATCATACTTATTTAAAATGTCACTTACCATTACTTTTGGCAAAATCAAACGTCAAATTTCAAACCATGACTATCGTGGCTAACAAAATATCATAATTTTTACGCCATAATTCGTGAATGGCAAACCAAACAAAACAAATTTGTAATTATAAAATTTTCCCGTCAATTCTTTTCATCAAAGGGAAAAACTCAGTTGGAAAATCATTTATATTAAATGAACTCAAATTTCCTTCCCCAATTTCATTCATGTCCACCCACCATTTTAATTATAATGGGCAAACCATAACCACAATTTATTATCTCATTTCCATTCGATAATCACCATAACTTCCATAAATATTAAAATTTCCAATCACAATTATCGTTGGCCAAATGATTTTTTCTTTCTTTTTCTGGCCACACTTATCATCGACAAAACAATGATTTCATCATTTTTCCCTTTTCCCCAAACAATGGCTAGTAGAATGGAAAAGATTGTAATATACCTGGCCAATACACGTCACACTTTCTTTTTCTTTTCTTCTTTTTTTTTTTTTTCAATTCCACATCCACGGGCCTTTTCCGCCCAATTTCATATCCATATCCACGGGCCTCTCTCGCCCAATTTCACATCCACGGGCCCTTCTCGCCCAATTTCACATCCACAGGTCCATGGGCCCTTCTCGCCCAATTTCACATCCACGGGCCTTTTTCGCCCAATTTCACATTCACGGGTCATTGTGCCCAATTCACATATCCACCTTATATCCACAAGCCTTTTTGCCCAATTCAATTTCTCAAGTGCCAAGTATAATACAAATTCTCCATCTACTTATCACCACCTCACAATCACTTTAACATTCAACATTTTCATAATGCATAGCATAATATCGATTCAATTCAAGATTAATTCAAAACTTTAATCAAATGCTTATCTTCAAAGCTATAACATAAATACGATATTTTAAAATTTTCCTACTCCCATTCAATTCAATGCATAACGATTTTCAATATATGCATTCCACATAATTTTCTTCATACTCATAGAACTTATAAAATAGTGCAATATTAATGCAATTCATAATTCACATCCACAAACTCAATAATAATATCACACACTATAATATATGATCATTTGCTCTCATACCATTTGTAACGTCCCGCCCCCGAAATATTTACTTTATTCCGGGAATAATAATAATAGTGATAGGCCGAAACTAAACTCTTGTTTAGTTTGCCATTAATTCTTTCAATCAATTCACTTCTAAATTGCCAAACATCCATGTTTTAATTACCAAACAAACAATTAAATTATCAATTTAGTTCCCCACATTATTCTATCAAACAACCTCTAAACAAAAGATTACTTCTCGAATAGTTAAGGCTGCATCTAACACTGTTAGACTGCCTACGTACCCTTGTGCGGGATCAAGCATTTCGTAGTTCACCATTCATTATTTTGCCAAATTCCAAACACAATCTAATAACCACCATATTCACCATCAACCTTCACAACTCAAATCATCAACCTTCACAACTCAAACCATACCAAATGGTTACCAATAAAGATTCAGAATATCGAAAATTACATGAAAAATGGCAACGTTGGCTCTTTGGCCTTGCACCGCCGCACCGCCACCGCCGGTGGTGGTCGGTCGCCATGAATCGCCGGAAAATATCAACTATTTCCAAAAATTACCAAATTTTACAGGGTTGTAGATCTCAATGAGTGGAGCAAGTTTCATACCTGTGGCGAAGTACAATTTGGCCGGGGAACACCTCAAATTGGCCACGAACCGCCGAAAACCCTTATTTTTGGGTGTTCTTGATTCGACTCCAAAACAACTCCGACGCCCCAAACAATGCATGGGCTATGTTCCAGGCCTCAAGGGAAGTCTAATAGTGGTGGTAATTGGATGAAATCATTTCACAATTTGGTGGATTTCGAACAAACATCGCGGCACCCACCGGTGCGTTTTTCCCAAATTTAAGGTCAAATCTCGTGATTTTGGGGTGGAATAGGAAGAAGGAATGATGAAGGATGACTTTCAAGTGGTGGGGGACCTTCATCTCGCCGGAAATTGGCCGGAAGATCATGATACCTGCCGGTTGCGTCTCACGGGTCGAAAGACCTATTTTCCCCTTTTTTTCCCTTTTCTCCCCCCCTCTTTCTTCTCTCCTTTCCCTCCTTTTCTCCCCCTTCCATTGGTCCCCGTCTCTCCCTTATCTCTCCTCCCCTTTCAATCACAGCCACACACATGGCACTCTCTTTTATTCCAGATTTTCTGGAATCTTCTCATTAATGTCAAAATGACTATTTTACCCTCAACTTCTATCGTTAATAACTTTTTCGTTATAACTCTGTTTCACGAACGGTTTGCGCCTACGCGTTCGTGAGATCAAGCTCTATACAAATATGCCAAGAAATACGATAAAATATGTGAGAATAAAATACATTCCCGTATAATTCAATTTAGCCTACCAAGGGCATTTTCACCCTTTTACACTTATTGATTTAATTTACGCCGTAAATTAACAAAATTCATGGAAACAAAACTATAAAATATCCCAAATTCTATTTTTATAATCATAAATCGATTTATTCTCGATTTTCTCCACATATTCATATATTTAAATTTTCAAGGTATTACACAACTCCTTGGGGAGCTGTGTGCTCGAGCCAGGGACCCTTCCCAGCGAAATTCCTGCCCGAACAGTAATTTTTGAAAATGGTTGTTGCAAATCAATGTGATCATTTCATTAAAAATTCTATCATGTGCTTATGTATCACATAAATGAGTTCTGCAAATCGAATTAAATATTAGCATTGTCATGTGGAGAGATTTTTCAATGTGACCGGTACATGGGGTGTTTCATCACGTGTCATTATATAAATGGTGGGATATATGTGCTAAAAAGTTAATAACTTAAAAAATAAAATTTTCCATCACTTATGTTAAAACACATGGTGTACTACTTGTGTTACCGTCACAACTAAAAATTTCTCTGTCATGTGATACTACAGTACCATTCTCCCATAAAAGAGAGCGCCTCGTTTTTCATGAGAAGCACCAGCTGGAAACCATTAAGCAGCGCCTCACCGTTTGTGTAAATTAAAACCGCACGATTTGCATCCACTTTGAATCAACGGCCACGATGTTGTAGCTACCCATTAAAAGATCCAGATCTGGATACATGGGACAACTTTTGAACCAAAAGACTAATTACAGACCAATCACAAGTTCTTTCATGGTCAACTGACCAATCACAAGTTCTTTTATGGTCAACAGACCAATCACAAGTTCTTTTTCGGTCAACAAACCAATCACAAGTTCATTACGAATTGGGATGCATCAATAATTACAATCTCAAAAGCCTTTACTTGGACATTGAGCTACCAGCAAACTAAGCCACCAAGAGAAAAATGGCTGCCGCTTTGATTGCAGAGGCTTTTCTCTCCGCTTCCATCCAGGTGCTGTGTGACAGAATTGCTTCAACCGACTTCGGTGACTTGTTCCGGCAGAAGAAGCTGGATGAACCGCTTCTCATGAAACTGAAGATGACGCTGCTCACCCTTTATGCAGTCCTCGATGATGCGGAAGAGAAGCAAATTTCAAACCTTGCCGTGAGAAAATGGCTTGACGAGCTCAAGCATGCTGTCTTGGACGCGGAGGACTTGCTGGATGAGATCGGCACTGAAGCTTTGCGATGCAAGGTGGAAGGTGAAGGTCAACCCGAGAAATTAACCAACAAGGTGTGGAACTTCTTCTCTACTTCTCCTAGTCATTTTTATCAAAGCATGAACGTTGAGATACAAGGGTTATTGCAAAGGCTGGATGGCTTTGTGCAACAGAAGGTTGCCCTTGGTCTAACGGGAGATGTTGCGAGGAAGGGTTCACAAAGAACTCCAACAACTTCCTTGATTCATGAACCTTTTGTATATGGAAGAGACGGAGATAAAGAAAATTTATCAAAAGTCTTGTTCTCTGATGATGCAAGCGAGGATGATGTATCTATCCTCACCATTGTTGGTATGGGCGGGGTTGGCAAGACGACCCTTGCTCGAGCCCTTTACAATGATGATAAGGTGAAAGAGCACTTTACCCTTAAATCTTGGGCATGTGTTTCAGAAGATTATGATGTTGTTAGGGTGACTAAAACTCTTCTCGAGTCAGTCACTTCAAAACCTTGTAATATGACAGATTTGAATTCGCTTCAAGTTGAACTTAGAGAACAATTGAGGGGAAAGAGATTCTTATTTGTGTTGGATGACCTTTGGAGTGAGAAATATTCTGATTGGAGGTGCCTGCAAACTCCTTTTACTTCCGGGGCAAGGGGAAGTAAAGTCATCGTGACAACACAAAGTGAAAATGTTGCATCTCTCATGAAAAATGTTCCCATTCAACACTTGAAGCCCTTGTCGCATGAAGATTGTTGGATGTTACTTACAAAACATGCGTTTGGAAACGAAAACCACAATGCACATCCAACTTTGGAAGAAATTGGCAAGAAAATTGCACTCAAGTGCAATGGTTTGCCTTTAGCTGCAGAAACACTCGGGGGTCTATTACGTTGCCAGAGAGACTTCGAGGAATGGAATAGATTATTAAATAGTAGTCTTTGGGAGCTACCTTATGATAAAAGTGAAATCCTTCCAGCTCTACGGTTGAGCTATCATTATCTCCCTGCCCAGTTGAAATGGTGCTTTGTGTATTGTTCACTACTTCCGAAAGACTATTTGTTCAAGAAGGAAGATATGGTTCTACTTTGGATGGCGGAAGGTTTAATTCCACAAGGTTTTAACGGGCAAAGAATGGAAGAGACGGCTAGAAGTTACTTTGATGAACTGGTATCACGATCACTACTTCAAAAATCAGGGGAGCATGGTTTCACAATGCATGATCTTCTTAACGACTTGGGTCAGTTCATGTCTAGGGGATTTTTTCTCAGGTTGGAAGAGAGGGAATCACAAGAAGTTAAAAGACTTCGTCATTTGTCATATGCTAGGGGAGAAATTGATGCTGCTAAAAAATTTGAGCCATTAAATGGGGCTAAGTGTCTGCGGACCTTCCTACCTCTCCCTTTTGGAATAAATGACTGGTATAAACGTTGCTACATAAGTAAAAAGTTTCTACATGATTTGTTGCCATTCCTGAAACGTTTACGGGTTTTATCATTGTCCCGTTATGAAAATGTGGCTGAAGTACCTGATTCTGTGAGCAATCTCATTCACCTGCGCTACCTGGATCTCTCCGAGACGACAATTGTAAGCTTACCTGGTGCAGTGTGCACTCTCTACAATTTGCAGACGTTACTGCTGTCAGGTTGTTCTGCTCTCATTGAACTGCCAGCAGACATGAGAAAATTGATAAATTTACGGACATTAATGCTGTTAGATTGCCACTCCCTTGCTAAATTACCCGTAGATATGAGGGAATGTACTAGTTTGCAGTACCTCGATATCAGTGGAACAAAGATAGAAGAGATGCCAGTGGAAATTGGAAGACTAAAGAGTTTGAGAACATTAACTGATTTCGTTGTGGGGAAATCTACCGGGTCTAGCATTGGAGAACTAAGAGAGTTGCAGCATCTTCAAGGAAAACTTCATATTTCAAAGCTGCACAATGTAGTTCATGTTGTGGATGCTTTGGAAGCCAAATTGAAGGATAAGAAAGAACTCAAGGGCTTAGAGTTGGAATGGGGTGATGAGGAAGCCGATGATTCCCAAAAGGAGAGAGATGTGCTTGACAAGCTCCACCCTTCTGCAAATTTGGAGAAACTGACCATCAGATTCTATGGAGGAACCAGCTTCCCAAATTGGTTAGGAAGCCCTAATTCCTTCTCTAACATACAGTTCATGTGTATCAGTGATTGTAAGTATTGTTTGTTCCTGCCAAGTTTTGGGCAGCTGCCCACTCTTAAAAAGCTACGGATCATAAGGATGGAATTTGTTAGGAAGGTTGGTGTTGAATTCTATGGTGATCTTAATGGAGCTTCTGTAATTCAGCCCTTTCGGTCTTTGAAGACGCTAGAGTTTGAGGAGATGCCAGAGTGGGAGGATTGGCTACCGAGTCCAAGTGGGAGTCAATGTTCAGACTTTCCTTGTCTCCAGGAGATGAGAATAAGGAAGTGTCCGAAGCTGAGAGGATACTTGCCCACTCGTCTTCCTTGCTTGAAAACACTTATCGTGTCTCGGTGTGTATATCTACATCTGCATGATGAATGGGTTAACATGGACTACATACA
This sequence comes from Heteromeles arbutifolia, assembly GCA_024362995.1. NCBI lineage: Eukaryota > Viridiplantae > Streptophyta > Magnoliopsida > Rosales > Rosaceae > Heteromeles > Heteromeles arbutifolia. The sequence continues at coordinate 5,609,217 of JANCRC010000003.1, forward strand.
GAATTCATTGGAAATAGATATTGAAGGATGCCCAGGTCTGTTACCATTAATAGAGAGAGTCGAGAAGAAGTTCTTGTCCACACTTGTAATTTCCAATTTTAATGCAATACAGAGCCTGCCCAAAATGAAATATCTTCGAGAATTGACTTTCAGGTTTTGCCTAACCGCGTCGTCATTCTTATCTCATGAGATGATGGCCGAATTGACATCACTTGAGGATTTGGAGATATGCTACGGTTTTCGTTCAATGAGGTCCTTCCCGTTGGGCGTTTTCCCCAAACTTTCAACTCTTAAAATCTTTGGCTGTGGGAATCTGGAATCCTTTTCTATTGAAGGAGTTGATCAGAACCTAAGCCATCTCAATCAGCTGCGAATCCACAACTGTCCAAAACTGGCGTCTCTCCCGGACGGAGGATTGACCACTCCCAACTTGAAAGAATTGGAAGTCGGTGGATGCGAGAATTTGAAGTCGTTCCCCGAACGAATTCGCACCCTCACCGCCCTTGAACGATTGGAATTATCCGGTCTTCCAAATCTTGTATCATTTGCCCAAGGGGGTTTGCCTCCCAATCTGCAATATTTTGGTGTTAAAGATTGCGACAAAGTGAAGCCTTCAGTGGAGTGGGGATTACAAGGACTTGTCTCCCTTAAAGCATTTGCAATTGCTGGCGGGATCTGGGCACCGTTGCTCAAGGAACAGCTGCTCCCTACTACTCTTAACGATCTCCGCATCGCTGGACTATCAAGTCTGAAATTGGTGGACGTAAAAGGACTTCGACACCTCGCTTCTCTTCACCGGCTAACTATTAAAGATTGCCCAAGTCTGGAATTCCTGCCACGAGAGGGACTTCAACACCTCACTTCTCTTCAATATCTAAATATTTCTCGTTGCCCAAGTCTGGAATTCCTTCCAGCAGAGGGACTTCTACACCTCCCTTCTCTTCAAGAGCTACAAATTCATTGGTGTCCAAAACTCCAATTCCTGCCAGAAAACGGTTTGCCGCCATCTCGGTTGCGTGAATAAGCATTAGTTATTAAGACTTTTGTAAAATCAATCCTAAGTATCTGTTAATACAATGTGCCGGGACAGACTCATTTATGGCCTTTGTGGATGCGGCAGCGAGCTAACTGGTAGAATTACCCAAGGGAACAGATACTAGATTGCATCAATTACCGGGCATGTCTGGCATGAGTAAACAGCCGTGGCATGCTTTTCTTGTTTTCTTCCGATGTCCTAGTGATCTTCACGCTGGTGCAAGAGATATATCATGTAGGTAACCCTTGGACGACCTTTTTTTATTTTTTAATTTTTTTATCATTCTGATTTCGTTTGAATATGGTGGCTTTTATGTTGGTGCGGATGAGTTTCTTTACAAACACAAATGCGTAATTCACCTATATATGTGCTTCAATGACTTATTTGGTTTGAATATGGTGGCGTCGTTGCTGCAGAGTCCTTATTGTGGAACTTAAGAGGCAATTGTCTGAGGCAACAGATGTTAGCTCACATCAATTTCCTAAGCATTTTTGGCATGAAGATGATGCACCTCTAAAGAAAGATGATGGAACCCCGGGATGATATATTTCTTTGTCATACGGGCGTGGATTGAATACGGTGGCCAGTTATCTCATCTTCTTTCAATCCCGGGATGATATATTTCTTTGTCATACGGGCGTGGATTGAATACGGTGGCCAGTTATCTCATCTTCTTTCAATGCCATTATCATCTTCAAGTTGGTGTATCTATGCTTTTGTTTACGAATGTGAACTGGTAATAGATCTTTAGTTGAATTCTGCAGATGAGCTTTAATTTACATTCTCTCTTTACATCTTATGCTGAGGATATGATGCTTCGTTTTAACAAATGTCAACTGAATATATGTTTCAGTTTTGTCCCTTCACAATATCCCTGTTTTATGTAGTTTGCATATCATTTAAAAAAAAAAAATTCAAGTTAATATAAATTTACAAATCTTATACTTCTTAGTGAGAATTAATTATCTTATACTTCTTAGTGAGAATTAATTTACGAAGCAACACTAATCGGATCTATTTAAAACCGTAATAGTTAGTTTTGATCATTCTTTATCATCAATCTGTCCATTGAATTTTACTTTCATCTCTGTATTTAGGAGTTTGTTGAGCTGATATGTAAGTTAAGCAAAAGCATCTGAGATGACATCCATGTTGAATATCATATGTAGTAGGAGTGTGAGAAAACAGATGGAGGTAAACCTCTTTGTATCCTTTTCCCCTGCCTCTAATTTCTGGAGGACCTCTAAATGTTGATTTTTCCAGTTGGAACTGCGGTTTATTGTTATTGTATTGCTTATTTTGAACTACAGAAGCCTAGCATATGCGGCACAAACTCGCATATGTACTTCCCTCCTTCCGCGTTGGCTGGTTGTCTCATTTTCTTTATCCAGGGACCATCTTAAAGATTGCGGAGATACGTTATGCTCTTGTAAACCTGGCCATAAATTCGCAGCAAAAATGGAAAGCCGCACGTAATTAGATCTTTTAGCAGAAGATGTGGATGTGTGCTTTCCGACGTTTCTTTTCTTCATCATCAACATGCATTTTGGTGAACAAGGGAAAAAAATGAGAAGTTGTGAGAATCACACTTTATATGGTTGAATGTTCTCCATTTTTTTGTTATTTTTTCTTTTTTTTAAAAAAAGTCCTTAAGACTAATACAGTGTGATCCTTTCCTCCACCACAGGGTACAAAGGCTTGCCTAAAGGTGACAATAAGTAGCACAGCTGCACAGACCCGACATTTTTACGATGCAGTGTTGCTTCCACATGCTCCACTTGTTCGGATTCCAACAACACAAGTCAGGCATAAAATGGAGCACCTGGTTTTGCAGGCGTGGACATTATAATAGCCATGAAACAATTTAAGCACTTGTGATCTGTCCAAACTACTTGGAAGCAATGGACGGAAAAGGACTTCGACACCTCACTTCTCTTCAAGAGCTATGAACTGAAAGCTGCCCAGGTCTGGAATATTTGCCAGGAGAGGGACTACTTCAAAACCTCACTTCTCTTCAAAAGCTATATATTTGGGCGTGTGACAGTTTCCAATGCCTTCCAGAAGAGGGTTTGCCGCCATCTGTTTCTTTCCTGGAAATCCACTCGCCCTGGAGAAAAGGAACAAGAAGACGTACGCGAGAAGATTAGGCCAAGATATCTCACATTCCTTGCATATGGATAGGCAGAGACCTGATCATATGAGCGCTCTATCCTTCGGAAATACTTTTGTTTTCTGACATTTCCCTCTCAACTCTCAAATCGAAGTCAGGTATATTTTGCATCCAATTAACTTTCATGGTTGCACAAATATAAAAATAAAGAAAAATAAATAAATATGAGAAACATAGCATGCATATTGTTCAAATACTTTGCAGATCATCGTATAGGCAGACATTAGACTGTCATTCTGCGAATCTTACCAAGTCTTAAGTTCTGAATTATTAGTTTTTTTGCAGGACACAATGGCTTCTCTTGAGAGCTTTTCGTACGCAAGCTTCCCAAGTTTGCCAATCATTGCCAGAGGGGAGGAGGGTCAAATGACCACTGTATATAACATTTCGTTTTTCTACAAGAACAATCGTCCCAAGGAGGAGAAAGGGAAAGGTTCAAAAATTACAAGCTTTGCTAAGTTATCTAAGCTTTGTTTACTCTCATTTTCTTTGTAAGTCTTGCTTGTTCCGAATATTTTGTATTTCATTTTTGTAATATGTTACGGTGGTTAAAGTCGATTTTTCCATTGTAATGTGATTCAAAACATCAAATTCTGAAATATTTCGTGTATGCATTTCAAAAATCAATTGACAATATAGTTTCATACTTCCTTTCTTTGCTGGCTTGTGGTTTGCAGCATTCAGTTAATATGTTTTGAGGATCTCCTCATTTCCATTGTTGTTGATGTTGAATCTGAGTGTCACCGAAAAGCATACAACATATACATTATATCCTGTTGAGATATCGTTTCCAGAATGTTGCTTGCATTTTGTAAAATGTTGCTCATCATCTTCCATCCGTATTGTTGATATACGTTGTTCGGAATATTCGTCATCACCGCTGTCATTGACAAAGGCAACCCCATTGTCGCCCTTACTTCCAATGCTTTTTTGATGAACCCGTAATGCCAATGCAAGCCCCCTCACAACATCATTCATCAACGGTCGTTCGATTCCTTTATCATGTAAGCCACTTATAGCAATGTCAACGAACTTGTTCAAGCACTCGACTTCAATCTTACCCTTCACATTCGGGTCCATGATTTGACCAAGTGTCCCGTCTCCATGACAACTCTTGGCCCACTCGGCGAGGCTGATTTGCCTAGCCTCCACCTTATGCATCAGAGCTGGCCTCGCACACAATACCTCCTACACAAGCACCCCAAATAGTTTCAAAAATAAAAGACAATAAAAATAAGAATCATTTTCGGATGGTATGAAGAGGATCAATCCAGCATAGTAAGCATCAAAAGTGCAACATGTATAGGTACTCTTTCATAACTGAATAATGTATTAACGTTTCAGAAATTGCAGATTTTGCACAATTTGTTTCTCATCTCTCCCATTTTCTTTGTCAAGTCTTGTTTGCTCTGAATTATTCTCTAGCCTTATCCCTGGCATCACTTATAGAATATATAGTACTTCGAAAATTCACAATTTTTTGACCAAGAACTTTTGGAATATGTTTTATTCCTGTACTTTAGGGAAAATTGGAGCTGTTATATGTGAACGTCTCTGCATCCGCATTCCTGTTTCGGATTTCATTCATTTCTTATTGAAAGCATGCATGTTTCTTATATAAAAAATAATAAAAAAAACCATCAATACTGCTTATTTTGGTCTGCAGAAGCTTACTTTCGACATAGGCGGCACAAACTTGCATCCACACTTTCCTCTTTCTCCATTGGCAGGGTGTCACGTTTTCTTTATTCAGATACCAGATTGATGCTTGCGTAGATACTTTATGCTCTTGTGGTTCCGATCATATAATCGTAGCTGACAAATGGAAAGATGTGTGCAGATAAATCTTTCGAGGTGTGTTTTCTGATGTTTCTTTTCGTTTCATTCTTTTTATTTATCTCCATCATAAACTTGTTGATGAGAGAGAGAGAGAGAGAGAGAGAGAGAGAGTGGGGAGGGAGGGGCAAAGAAGAAGAAATGTTTTTGAAAGTTTTGAGAATCAAAGCTGCAGATAAGTTTCTCAGTAGCTCATGTGTATTATTGATGCATTATTCAACAGTTCTGTATTCTTTTTACCATTTCTCGGTTGCGTGAATCAGCATTAGTTATCAAGACTTTTGTAAAATCAATCCCAAGTATCTGTTAATACAATGTGCCAGGACAGACTCATTTATGGCCTTTGTGGATGCGGCAGCGAGCTAACTGGTAGAATTACCCAAGGGAACAAATGCTAGCTTGCATCAATTACTGGGCCTGTCTGGCCTGAGTATACAGCTGTGGCATGCTTTTCTAGTTTTCTTCCATTGTCCTAGTGATCTTCACGCTGGTGCAAGAGATATATCATGTAGGTAACCCTTGGATGATGTTTTTTTTTATCATTCTGATTTTGTTTGAATATGTTGGCTTTTCTTGATAGCGATTTTACCGTTTACAAAAGTAGGGATAAAAACACATGAAATACTTGCAAGAATACAAGGATGTTGTAGTATAGATGCTTATGCAAGGTCGTTTGACACACCCCGTCCCGAAGGAGGGCGTGCTGGCCGTCACGTGAGAGTGACGTAACCATTTACACAGTTCGGAAGCTTAAAAATACAATTGTGAATTCTGTCAGAACACCGTTGGATTCCTCGTGGCCACCAAAGCTCTGCTCTAACTCGAACTTGGAGGGGCGCAAAACAAAATTGAGTGGGTCAGTAAAACAAGTCTTTTCAAAACTTTTCTTTATCAAAGTTCTAACCTCTCACTGTAAAACCTGTATACTTTCCCAGAAAATAGCATATATAAATATATATATAGCTTCAAAATTCTCAAAACACCATTCTTTATCACTTTTCAGAAAATATGCCATGCCATGCGCCAAAAACATAATATGGATGCATCAACATAAATCAGGTGAAATAATAAATCAACCGGAGACCCTGCAGTGGTCCTGTACGGCTGATTCTAAAGCTCAATATCCAATCCAGCCGGAGTCACCAACTGTGACCTGTACGGCACTGCCGGAGTCGCCAACTGCGACCTGTACGGCACTACGCTGCACATGAGTCGGAACTACCTGTAGTAGTCTGTACGACTCGGATAGTGTAATAATACGCTCTAGTGCTTCTCTCATCAATCATCTGTGCACATAATCTAGGGTCACCTACTAGTCGGAACCATCTCTGATGGTCTGTACGACTAGCATGTCGGAACCACCTCCAATGGTCTGTACGACTAGCATCTACTTGGATCCAAGGTGAGCGTGTGATGCGGGTGAATAACATAAGCACTAACACCAGGGGTGCAGGTTATGAGCTATCAACATAAATCTCATCAAACAATTCAATGAACCAAATATAACTCACCTGATACTCACCTGCGCGTCCGCAGCACCAATTCACATATATGCATCATATAGTTATCAATTCACATATCTCATATCAATTCTATGGATGGCATTTCAAATCACATGATTCATATAAATCTATGCATGGCATTTTTAAATATATTTTCACATCATTTCGATTTCTGGGAAACCCATAAGTATATAGGCGTATACGGAAAACAAAACTGCCCACTCACCTGGAGTTTGCCCTGCAACTCCCTAGCACAACACATCAAGGCGTCATGACGATCGGCGCCTAGAACAACCATCAAATCATGCCTCAGAATCATATCGATAGAATATATCACTTATATAAAACACATCACTAAGTAGTTCGATCCGGAAGATCTGCAACTCAGATTTCCAATCCGTAACTTCCAGAGGTCCACAATAAATCTCTAGAACAACATCCTAAAATTTCATGACCATCCAACGGTCGGATCTCCGTCAATTGTCGAACTAAGTGACGGTTAACATTATATTTTATGAACTTACAACTCCAATTCCGGGAGATCCGTAAGTCGGATTCTCGATCTGTAAGTTCCTACATTCTTCAAATATTACGTACTACTACGTATCAAAGTTTGGTGACAATCCAACGGTCGGATCGTCAATTCATATTTTGGCCTAACCATGCATCTTAACGAATTTAAGTCCAAATGATCAACCAACGTTAAGCCACTATCAAAACTGAACTCAGGACATCTAATATAGTTTAAAAATGACATTGGCGGCCCACTGGCCACGCGCCGCCGCACGCGCCGCCGTGGGTGGCGGTCGGCCGCCCCGGCTCGCCGGAAAATCCAACTATCTCCAAAAATTACCAAAATTTACAGGAATGAAGATCTCAATGAGTAGAACAACTTTCATACCTGCGGCCAAGGCCAATTCGGTCGGCAAAGCCTCCAATTCCAACAAAACCTGTCGGAACCCTAGGTTTGGTGTGCTCCAATTCGACCTCCAAACTTGTTCCAACGCCTCAACCACTGCTTGGGCTTTGTTCTAGGCCTCAAGAGGATGCCATGGGTGGTGGTGATTGGAAGAAATTGCTTCACATCGTGGCGGAAATGAACCCAACCCGTGCGCCCCCTTTTGCACGGTTTCTTCCATTTTTACAACCAAATTTGAGGTGGAATGGGTAGAGGAAGGGTCCTAGAGTGTTTCCCATGAGGTTTGTTGGATCAATTCGCCGGAAAAACGAGTGGAAATCGACGAACATGGACACGGGTGCCGACCGGGTCCAAAAACGGGTCAAGGGGATCCGGCCGATCCCCCGCGCCACCTTCTCCCTCATTTCCTCCTTTCCCTATTCCGATTGGCTCTCTCCTCTCTCCATTGGTCAGTCTCTCTCCCTTCTCTCCTGAAGCTTCTGCTCTCCTCTGGTTGGGCAGATTGCCCAATCTCTTCTTCTTCATTCTTCTTCCGCCAGCCACAAACACACACACACATAAACTCATTTCTTCCAATCCTAGCCATCCATTAATTCCTCATTAAATCTGGGCCGTCCATTTCCATAAAAGAATTCCATATTTTATTCTTATAATTCCCAAAATGCCCAAACTTCAAACTTTAATATCTTTTTCGTTATAACTCCAAATCACGAACCGCTTGCACCCACGCGTCCGTAGCGACGAATACTACGAGGATATGTCAAGAAAATAAATCTTAGATGGCACGACACAACGATTAACCTCGAACAATGCGCGTGCCTCAAAGGGCATTTTTGTAAAATCCTTTATTAAAACTTTAAAAACTCTTAAAATCAGGGACGGGCTGTCACAATCTACCCACCTTATAGAATTTCGTCCTCGAAATTCAAACAACCAAACAATCCATTAGTAATCATAAAATAACCTGGGGTAGATCTCCCTCATTCGATCCTCTGTCTTCCAAGTAGCTTCTTTCGTTGAATGATTCCCCCATAAAACTTTTACTAAGCTCACAATCTTATTTCTTAGAACTTTGTCTTTCCAATCCAAAATAGTCACTGGCTCCTCATCATAAGTCATATCTGGGTTGAGTCCCAATGGTTAAGGAGATATCACCTGTGCAGCATCTGAAACATAATGTCGAAACATAGATACGTGGGACACGCCACGCGCTTCCGACAGCTCTGGAGGCAACTCAAGCCTGTAAGCCACTTCACCGACTCCCTCGGTGATCACATAAAGTCTGATGCACTTAGGACTTAATTTACCTTCCTTCCCAAATCGAATCACACTTTTCTAAGGAGAGAACGTAAAAAATACGAAATCATCCACAGCATACACTCGATTAATGGCACATCCATCTGCTAATCTCTTTTACCGCTCCTGGGCTACTTTCAGGTTAGACTTAATCACCTGAACAATCCGAGTAGACTCATCCAAAATCTTAAGACCCACAGAAATTCTTTCGTCTACTTTAGACCAATATCAAGGTGTATGACAACCTTTTCCAATAAATGCCTCAAATAGCGACATACTAATGCTCGACTGAAAGCTGTAGTTATAGGCAATCTCCATCACATCCACCCGCTTAATTCAAGCGTCACCAAACTGCAATACTGAGGATCTCATCATATCCTCCAAAATCTGAATGGTCATCTCTAATTGACTATCTGTCTGAGAATGATAGGATGTACTATTGAGTAATCTTGTATCCAAAGCTTCGTGCAACGCTAACCAAAACTTAGAATTAACCAACATACCCAAAAAGCTCAACGTATCCGTAAGCCAAAATCCCATTTCCATAAAACAAATAATTAGTTGTTGCACTTGTTTGGAAAGGTTGATGTTTTTCACTAGAGTAAAATGTTCTGACTTAGTAAGCCGATCATCTACCACTTCAAATTCCATCATAACCATCTCGTGTACGAGGAAGTTGTACACATAATCCATAGTAATGTTTTTCCCATTTCCACTGAAGAACGGAAAGTGACTGTATCAATCCAAAAGACTTCTTTCTTTCCACTTTAACCTGCTGACAGGTGATCCTCCTACTAACATACTCAGTTATTTCTCCTTTTATACCCAACCAATGGTAAAATGATCGAATAGTATGATACATCTTAGTACTTCCGGGATGCATTGCATAAGCTAAACAGTGCGCCTTGTCCAAAATTATTTCCTTTAATTCCATCTCATTAGGCACCTACATCCAGGTCTCAAGAATAAGTACGCCATCTGATTTTCGAACTCTGTGATCTTTCTTTTCTCGATATTCTTTGCATCAATTAATTCCTGATTTCTTCATCAATCCTCTGGGCATCGAGTATATGATCAATCAGAATAGGCCTAACTTGAAAACTAGTAAGCGAGGTTTCATCTCGTTCTTCTATTTCCAACTTTACTCCAGTAGATCTCAAATCCGCAAGAAGAGGAACATAACAAGCATACAAGGCATTTATTCTCACGAGCGTCTTCGTATTAAGTACATCAGCCCAAACATTTGCACGATCACCCTGGTCGTGCAATCATAATCACTAAGCAACTCAATCCACCTTCGTTACCAAGAATCAAGATCCCGCTGAGTAGACAGATATTGGAGACTCATTTGATTCGTAAAAATCTTGCCTTTCTCACCAATAATATAATGTCTCCATACTTCAAAGCAAGGATGATAGCCATAAATTCCAAATCATGAGCAGGGTAATTCATCTCTTGAGGTTTCCATTGTCGTGAAGAATAAGCAATTTCCCTATCTTTGTATCAATACACATCTCAAACCACTCAAAGAAGCATCCTTATAGACCTCATAATTTCCGTTATCATCTGAGAGTGCTAACACAAGTGCATGAGTAAGGAAATACTTCAACTATTGAAAACTTTGCTCACAATTTTCATCCCACTCAAACTTAACCTATTTTCTCGTCTATCTCGTCAAAGGCAAGGCAATGACTAAAAAATCCTTCACAATCCGTCCATAATAGCCTGCTAAGCTAAGAAAACTCTGTACCTCAGTCCCGTTTTGGGGTTGATCCAAATTATCCACCGTTGTTACCTTTTAAGGATTCACTTGAATACTTCATTCGTCAAACTTATAAGATTCGTCAATCCGAATGGCATTACCAAAAACTCGCAAGGACTATAACGAGTTCTGAAAACTGTCTTAGGGACATCATCACTGAAATCTTCAATTGGTTAATAACCAGACCTTAATTCAATCTTTGAAAATACACAGGCACCTTTAAGCTGATCAAACAATCATTAATACGCGGTAATGGATAACGATTCTCAATCGTTACCCGATTTAATTGCTTATAATCAAAGCATAGCCTTAATGTCCACATTCTTCCTCATAAATAAAGTGGGGCTCTCCATGATGACATACAAGGTTAAATGATACCTTTATCAACCAATTCCTGTAACCGAATTTTCAATTCTTTTTGTTCATCATGAATCAATTTATAATATAAGCTCTACACCTGGAGACAAATCAATAGTGAATTCCACATCTCTGTCTGGTGGCAATCTAGGTAAATTCTCAGGAAAAACGTCAGGAAAATGTTTAACCACCTAGACCTCTTCCACACTACTCAGAGCAACATCATAGTACCGCATGAGCTAAATATCTTAGGTAGCCATTCGATAACAATCTTTTTGCTCTCACGGCAGAAATAACGGCATACCTTACTCCACTTTGCATCCCCCAAAAGTAACCTCTGGTCATCCAAATCGATGGAAAGTAACTGATTTCCCGTAGCAATCTATCTTGCCACGATCATAATGCAACCAATCTATGCCAAAAATCACATCAAATCCGAAATATCCAATTGGATAAGATTCATAGGCATAACAACATCTTTCACCATCACTGGACACTCTGAATAACACCATACTAACGTAGGATGACCTACTTGTTTACTCGCTTAACGAATCCAACAATAAGTTATGGATATTACAGTCTGCAGCCCGCAATAACGATAACTCACTGTCGTCTCGATAAGTAAGCAATAATCCCCAAGGGTGCAATATTACCATCTTGTCTCTCATTAGAAATACATATACACGCCTCGATCGTGTTCCATCATTACTCTCTCTGGCAACATCATCAATACCAAGAAATATATCAGCCAGAGTCAGCTAATATGACCTGTACGGCTGAATCTATAGCTCGTCCACCCAGCTGGAATCATCTAATGTGGCATGTGCGGCTGTACTCATAACTCATCGATCACTACTCGTATATAAGTCGGAGTCACCTCTTGTGACCTGTACGACTCTAATCCTGTACACCACGGCTCATCTAACCATAATTACTAGATCCATGTACCTGATGGATCAGCGCTAGTGGTGGCAAAGAAGACTACGGAGGTATTTACTGATTATGGGGACAATTTGCAGCTCTATGTTCCATATATCCACATGTAAAGCATCCATTGCTTTCTTGTCTACACTATCCAAAGTGTCCATTATTGTACCTACGGCACAAAGGTACATTCCCTCTATCTGAATCACCTGTGAATCTACCACCATACCTCTGACCAGTGGCACTAAAACCTCAGCTGGAAGAACTAGAACTAGCCTTATTTCCTTTTGAAGTTCTGAGTCTTCGATTCTCAACAATATCTGTATGGTAACGAGACAACTCCGTAAACTTTCTATAATACTCATTTGCCGTCATCTTTCCTTGTCTCATATTGTAAACTATCGCTTCTCACCATCAATATATGCCGAAGGACTAAACCTTTCCTTAAACAATTCTTTAAATAACTCTCGATTAGCTCTTTCCTCTGGTGACGTCATACAAGACCCCTGTCTCCACCAGAATGCAATTTCAATACTCAGAAACCAGGTAGTCGTCTTGACCTACCGTCAAAAGAAAGATTTCCTTAACTTGCATAATCTGAAACACCTTTTTCCAAATGATTAAGCCATCGGCCTGCTCCCTCAGGTCATTCATTTTCCATAAAGTGATTCAGCATCAACTTATAACCAGTCCTAAGAGAAAAATCCTTTGGATAATAGATTCAGTCACATTAGTACTAGCTTCCCATAACTGAGCTAAATAGGGAAAACTAGACTCAACTAAACGACGTGGCTCTCTACGAGGCGGTATTGTTCTGACAGAAGACACTAGAGAATTCTCAAGATGTACAGGACTACAACCTAGGCTCTGATACCAACTGACACAACCCGTCCCGAAGGAGGGCGTGCTGGCCGTCACGTGAGAGTGACGTAACCATTTACACAGTTCGGAAGCTTAAAAATACAATTGTGAATTCTGTCAAAACACCGTTGGATTCCTCGTGGCCACCAAAGCTCTGCTCTAACTCGAACCTGGAGGGGCGCAAAACAAAATTGAGTGGGTCAGTAAAACAAGTCTTTTCAAAACTTTTCTTTATCAAAGTTCTAACCCCTCACTGTAAAACCTGTATACTTTCCCAGAAAATAGCATATATAAATATATATATAGCTTCAAAATTCTCAAAACACCATTCTTTATCACTTTTCAGAAAATATGCCATGCCATGCGCCAAAAACATAATATGGATGCATCAACATAAATCAGGTGAAATAATAAATCAACCGGAGACCCTGCAGTGGTCCTGTACGGCTGATTCTAAAGCTCAATATCCAATCCAGCCGGAGTCACCAACTGTGACCTGTACGGCACTGCCGGAGTCGCCAACTGCGACCTGTACGGCACTACGCTGCACATGAGTCGGAACTACCTGTAGTAGTCTGTACGACTCGGATGGTGTAATAATACGCTCTAGTGCTTCTCTCATCAATCATCTGTGCACATAATCTAGGGTCACCTACTAGTCGGAACCATCTCTAATGGTCTGTACGACTAGCATGTTGGAACCACCTCCAGTGGTCTGTACGACTAGCATCTACTTGGATCCAAGGTGAGCGTGTGATGCGGGTGAATAACATAAGCACTAACACCAGGGGTGCAGGTTATGAGCTATCAACATAAATCTCATCAAACAATTCAATGAACCAAATATAACTCACCTGATACTCACCTGCGCGTCCGCAGCACCAATTCACATATATGCATCATATAGTTATCAATTCACATATCTCATATCAATTCTATGGATGGCATTTCAAATCACATGATTCATATAAATCTATGCATGGCATTTTTAAATATATTTTCACATCATTTCGATTTCTGGGAAACCCATAAGTATATAGGCGTATACGGAAAACAAAACTGCCCACTCACCTGGAGTTTGCCCTGCAACTCCCTAGCATAACACATCAAGGCGTCATGACGATCGGCGCCTAGAACAACCATCAAATCATGCCTCAGAATCATATCGATAGAATATATCACTTATATAAAACACGTCACTAAGTAGTTCGATCCGGAAGATCTGCAACTCAGATTTCCAATCCGTAACTTCCAGAGGTCCACAATAAATCTCTAGAACAACATCCTAAAATTTCATGACCATCCAACAATCGGATCTCCGTCAATTGTCGAACTAAGTGACGGTTAACAGTATATTTTATGAACTTACAACTCCAATTCCGGGAGATCCGTAAGTCGGATTCTCGATCTGTAAGTTCCTACATTCTTCAAATATTACGTACTACTACGTATCAAAGTTTGGTGACAATCCAACGGTCGGATCGTCAATTCATATTTTGGCCTAACCATGCATCTTAACGAATTTAAGTCCAAATGATCAACCAACGTTAAGCCACTATCAAAACTGAACTCAGGACATCTAATATAGTTTAAAAATGACATTGGCGGCCCACTGGCCACACGCCGCCGCACGCGCCGCCGTGGGTGGCGGTCGGCCGCCCCGGCTCGCCGGAAAATCCAACTATCTCCAAAAATTACCAAAATTTACAGGAATGAAGATCTCAATGAGTAGAACAACTTTCATACCTGCGGCCAAGGCCAATTCGGTCGGCAAAGCCTCCAATTCCAACAAAACCTGTCGGAACCCTAGGTTTGGTGTGCTCCAATTCGACCTCCAAACTTGTTCCAACGCCTCAACCACTGCTTGGGCTTTGTTCTAGGCCTCAAGAGGATGCCATGGGTGGTGGTGATTGGAAGAAATTGCTTCACATCGTGGCGGAAATGAACCCAACCCGTGCGCCCCCTTTTGCACGGTTTCTTCCATTTTTACAACCAAATTTGAGGTGGAATGGGTAGAGGAAGGGTCCTAGAGTGTTTCCCATGAGGTTTGTTGGATCAATTCGCCGGAAAAACGAGTGGAAATCGACGAACATGGACACGGGTGCCGACCGGGTCCAAAAACGGGTCAAGGGGATCCGGCCGATCCCTCGCGCCACCTTCTCCCTCATTTCCTCCTTTCCCTATTCCGATTGGCTCTCTCCTCTCTCCATTGGTCAGTCTCTCTCCCTTCTCTCCTGAAGCTTCTGCTCTCCTCTGGTTGGGCAGATTGCCCAATCTCTTCTTCTTCATTCTTCTTCCGCCAGCCACAAACACACACACACATAAACTCATTTCTTCCAATCCTAGCCATCCATTAATTCCTCATTAAATCTGGGCCGTCCATTTCCATAAAAGAATTCCATATTTTATTCTTATAATTCCCAAAATGCCCAAACTTCAAACTTTAATATCTTTTTCGTTATAACTCCAAATCACGAACCGCTTGCACCCACGCGTCCGTAGCGACGAATACTACGAGGATATGTCAAGAAAATAAATCTTAGATGGCACGACACAACGATTAACCTCGAACAATGCGCGTGCCTCAAAGGGCATTTTTGTAAAATCCTTTATTAAAACTTTAAAAACTCTTAAAATCAGGGACGGGCTGTCACATCGTTCTCCTCAAGGACTATTTGACTAATTTATGTAAAAACAATTCTTAATTAACTACTTAGAATTAAAACTTGAGAAAGATGATTTTGAAATTGATTAATAATAAAAACGAATTTTAATTAAAAACTAATTTGAAAGAAAAGAGTTGTAAATACCAATTTATAAAAGCACTAGGGTTCCACCATCACCTAGCAATCCTATGAATTTCTACCAACTACTTATGATTTACACATGCCACTTTGAAGGTTAGGTTTTCCTAATATATATTCTCCTCGTGATATTCAAGCAAGAACGTATATCTAACATGCAATCCGTCTGTGATATTCAGATCAAATATGAACATGCAAGACTCATTAAGTTCTATGAAAACCTTTTGAAAAACCATGCAACCCCTAAGAGCGTGATATTCGCCTAGGTGAAATTACAATTATCAATCACAAGAAGCAATACTCAATCCTCCGGTGATATTCCGACCGAATTGCATCCAATTACTTATCTAAACATCCTAATGATGGCCAGTCATCAAGACAATTAGATAGTTTAAAACAGTGATCAATAATTCAAAGCACGCATTCAATCAATCATAAGCAATTGAATAAAAATTACATATTCATGTTAAGGCTCAAGGCTTTGCCCTAGCAAACGGAAATTAGTTACGCATATTCATAATTAAAATCATAGAAAATATCATTAACTAGAAAAAGAATGAAAATACCTTAAAATAGAAAATCTCCAAGAACCCTAGCAATTCTCTATGTCTCCAAAGTTGCATAAAAGAAAGCGTGCCTTGGCCTATGGCCGGCTAAACCTTAAATACCCAACTAAGAATCCAACGCCAACCCTAGATTGTGGTCTTTTTTCTAATTAGGAAACTAAATAATAAATAAAATATCTTAGAAAATAAAGTCCTAATTAAACTAGGAGAATCTGCCAAGTACTTGTCCAGCCACGTTTTAGCCTCAGATATCCTTCAAATCCGGCCCATAATAGCTTGTTTTGAAGATCAAGACGTTCTGAACACATCTCTAGAAGGCCACGAATCCATCCGAGGTCATCTTGGGCTCCAAAAACGCAATTTAAGTCCAAAACGTCACTATTCCAGCACCGCGCATTGCTTCTTTATTTGATTGCCATAAAATAACCGCTAGGTAGAAAAATCTGATATTTTGATACGATCAAGCTAAGTGACTCACGAACATCCTCCAACTGGAATTATTCCAAAATTCGTCCATTTGACCACTTTTTGCTCCAGAGGAAGTCGAAAGTCCTATATTGAGAATACAATTCAAAGTATCAAAATTCTTCCAAAATATTAACCAAAATATAGGGTAAATTACAAAAAAACTACCTCAACTATTGGTGTCACGACACTTTCATACCTCATTTTTTAAAGTTGACAATGTCATACCTCATCTTACGAATTTGTCATACCTCCGTCAGTTTTTCTGTTAATTTTTCTGTTAAGTGCTGATGTGGCTACATTCGGGTCCCACTAACTAATCCAACTGGATTAAAAAATTATTAAAATATATTTTTAATAATTAAAAAAATTAATTTTTTTTATAATGTTAAATCTCCATCTCTTTCTCTCTCTCCCCCACCCCCCTCTCTCCCCTCTCTCCTCACTCCTCTCTGTCTCTCTGCATTCCCAGAACCCTTTCCCCATCTCCCCCCCCGTCCTTCCCTCCCCAGAACCCAGCGACCCCCGCTAACCCCAGCAAGCCTGCCGCCTCCCCACACTTACCTCCCCCCCCCCCCCCCCGCGCCCACCCTCTCTTCCTCCATTGACCGGCGTTCCACCACCCTCACCAAATTAATCTCCACCCAAACCCTAAAATTTGAAATTTGAATTCGCCAATTTAAAAAAAAAAAGAGAAAAAGAAACGAAAAGCTTATGCATCTCCCCCACGCAAAGCAAGCTCAAAGCTTGCTGTGATTTTTGGTTGAAGGTTGCAGAGATTAAGAATCGCTGTGGAAAACCTCCGGCCACCCGCACGGTTTTACACAATTTTTGGGCTTGAAAATCCACAAATTTGGGTGGAGATCGTAGAGGGGATGATGTGGAAGAGGTTGTGGGTGTTGGATGGTGGTGATTCGACGGAAAAAATGGCGAAAATTGCCAGAGTTGGGTTGGGTGTGCGGGTGCAAGTGCCGACGGGAGGAAGGAAAACTTCCTTCTTTTTTTTCTCCTCTTCTTTTTCCCCCCTTGATTCCTTATTGGTAAATGGGAGAAGGGAAGCTGGGTTTTTTGGGGGGGGGGGGGGAACACAGGTATCTGGGTTTTTGGGGAGGGTGGTGGAGGAAGGTTGGGGGAAGGGGTTCTAGGGATACAGAGAAAAGAGAGGCGTGAGAGGTGGGGGAGAGAGGGAGAGAGGGATTTAATATTATAAAAAAAATTAATTTTTTTAATTTTTAATTATTAAAAATTATATTTAATAATTTTTTAATCTAGTTGGATTAGTGAGTGGACCCCGTATGTAGCCACGTCAGCACTTAACAGAAAATTTAACAGAAAAACTGACGGAGGTATGACATTGGCACAAATTCGTAAAATGAGGTATGACATTGTCAATTTTAAAAAATGAGGTATGAAAGTGTCGTGACACCAATAGTTGAGGTAGTTTTTTGTCATTTACCCCAAAATATACTAAGAATAGGGTTAATTATATAATATAAAATCTACTCATCATTTATGTTGGTGCGGATGAGTTTCTTTACAAATACAAATGCGTAATTCACCTATATATATTTACTGCACTGACTTATTTTGTTTGAATATGTTGGCGTCATTGCTGCAGAGTCATTATTGTGGAACATAAGAGGCGATTGTCTGAGGCAACAGATGTTAGCTCACATCAATTTCCTAAGCATTTTTGGCGTGAAGATGGTGCACCTCTAAAGGAAGATGATGGAACCCCAGGATGATATATTTCTTTGTCATACGGGCGTGGTTTGAATACGGTGGCATGCTATCTCATCTTCTTTCAATGCCATTATCATCTTCAAGTTGGTGTATCTATGCTTTTCTTTACGAATGTGAACTGGTAATAGATCTTTAGTTGAATACTGCAGATGAGCTTTAATTTACATTCTCTCTTACCATGGAACATCTTATGCAGACGATGTGATGCTTCGTTTTAACAAATGTTAACTGAATATATGTTTCATTTTTGTCCCTTCAAAATATCCCTGTTTTATGTAGTTTGCATATCATTTAAAAAAAAAAAAATTCAAGTTAATATAAATTTACAAATCTTAATACTTCTTAGTGAGAATTAATTTACGAAGCAACACTAATCGGATCTATTTAAAACCGTAATAGTTAGTGTTGTTCATTCTTTATCATCAATCTGTCCATTGAATTTTACTTTCATCTCTGTATTTAGGAGTTTGTTGAGCTGATATGTAAGTAAAGCAAAAGCATCCGAGATGACATCCATGTTGAATGGCTGTCACAAGAAGCAGGCATTTCAAAATTTCATATGTAGTAGGGGAGTGAGAAAACAGATGGAGGTAAACCTCTTTGTATCCTTTTCCCCTGCCTCGAATCTCTGGAGGACTCTAAATGTTGATTTTTCCAGTTGGAACTGCAGTTTATTGTTATTGTATTGCTTATTTTGAACTACAGAAGCCTAACATAGGTGGCACAAACTCGCATCTGTACATCCCTCCTTCCGCGTTGGCAGGTTGTCTCATTTTCTTTATCCAAGGACCATCTTAAGGCTTGCGGAGATACGTTATGCTCTTGTAAACCTGGCCATAAATTCGCAGCAAAAATGGAAAGCTGCACGTAATTAGATCTTTTAGCAGAAGATGTGGAGGTGTGCTTTCTGAAGTTTCTTTTCTTCATCATCAACATACAATTTAGTGAAGGGGAAAAAAATGAGAAGTTGTGAGAATCACACTTCATATGGTTGAACGTTCTCCATTTTTTTGGTTATTTTTCTTTTTTTTGTAAAGTCCTTAAAACTAATACAGTGTGATCCTTTCCTCCACCACTGGGTACAAAGGCTTGCCTAAAGGTGACAAGAAGTAGCACAGCTGCAGAGACCCGACATTTTTACGATGCAGTGCTGCTTCCACATACTGCACTTGTTCAAATTCCAACAACACAAGTCATCATAAAATGGAGCACCCGGTTTTGCAGGCGAGGACATTAGAATAGCCATGAAACAATTTAAGCACTTGTGATCTGTCCAAACTACTTGGAAGCAATGGACGGAAAAGGACTTCGACACCTCAGTTCTCTTCAAGAGCTATGAACTGAAAGCTGCCGTCTGGAATATTTGCCAGGAAAGGGACTACTTCAAAACCTCACTTTCAAAACCTCACTTCTCTTCAAAAGCTATATATTTTGGGGTGTGACAGTTTCCAATGCCTTCCAGAAGAGGGTTTGCCGCCATCTGTTTCTTTCCTGGAAATCCACCAATGTTGGCCCTGGAGAAAAGGTACAAGAAGACGTACGGGAGAAGATTAGGCCAAGATATCTCACATTCCTTGCATATGGATAGGTGGAGACCTGATCATATGAGGGCTCTATCCTATGGAAATACTTTTGTTTTCTGACATTTCCCTCTCAACTCTCAAATCGAAGTCAGGTATATTTTGCATCCAATTAACTTTCATGGTTGCACAAATATAAAAATAAAGAAAAATAAATAAATATGAGAAACATAGCATGCATATTGTTCAAATACTTTGCAGATCATCGTATAGGCAGACATTAGACTGTCATTCTGCGAATCTTAATGAGTTGCATATAACATTGTATATAACATTTCGTTTTTTGCAGGACACAATGGCTTCTCTTTGAGAGCTTTTCGTACGCAAGCTTCCCAAGTTTGCCAATCATTGCCAGAGGAGAGGAGGGTTAAATGACCACTGTATATAACATTTTGTTTTTCTACAAGAACAATCGTCGCAAGGAGGAGAAGGGGAGAGGTTCAAAAATTACAAGCTTTGCTAAGTTAACTAAGCTTTGTTTACTCTCATTTTCTTTGTAAAGCCTTGCTTGTTTTGAATATTTTGTATTTCATTTTTGTATCATGTTACGGTGGTTATAGTCGATTTTTCCATTGTAGTTATTGTAATGTGATTTAAAACATCAAATTCCGAAATATGTCGTGTTGCATTTCAAAAATCAATTGACAATATAGTTTCATACTTCCTTTCTTTGCTGGCTTGTGGTAGTAGCTTTCAGTTAATATGTTTTGAGGATCTCCTCAGTTCCATTTTTGTTGATGTTGAATCTTAATGTCACCGAAAAGCATATAACATGTACATTATCTATATACTAAAACTCGAGGTTCAAGAGCAGTGTAATGGCTAAACTGCCCCTGGATATCTTCTTTGTTGCCCGTTGTCTTGCCCGTTTGGTACAGCGAGATGACGCTTTTACCCATCTTGGCCACGCGTCGGTCATCGTCCAACCAGCTTGCATCTTCTCGACTTTTCCTTTGGTTTCCATTTCTCTGTCAAATATGGGCTTCAGTCTACATTCAACTCGCTCTCTCTCGCTCTCCATCTCCATAGCAAACCTGATTCCTCAATGCTTTCTCAAAACGTGCAAGTTTGGTTTCGACCGTTCTATCCCAATCTCACAATCTTTGGCGCAAAACCTTGAGAATATTGGCCTCTGTTTCCGTCTCCATCCCCAGAGTTGGGATCTGTCTCGAAGAGCTTTCTGCGTCCATCCTTCCGAAGGTACGCCTTCACCAATCCCATTTTTTAGTTTATTTTTTTATTTTTTTTTTTGGATTTTTAATTTTTTTTTTTCGTATCGTACCTGAGAATATGTGATCTTAGGTACGGCCTTCACCGTCTCGCTCCGTCAGCCTCCACACTCTCCGACTCCGGTTCCAAAATGCGTATTAAAGGGTGGGTTATCTCTGTTTATGCCAATTTTCATGACCCATTAAGCATTAACCGAATTGGGTTTTGTTTGTTTGGTAACATGGATTGCTCAGGTTAGGTTGGAGAGAATGGAGGTAGAAATACAATTGGGAAAGATATGCTGAGAAAGATTCTTATGTTTGAAGGTAGAAAGTTTTTTAATATTTCGTGGAATTGATGTTCTGTTTTCGAATGAGGTTATTATGGTTTGCTTGGACAAGTACAAGAGTGTTTGGGATTGAAAAGTTGAGAGGGGCTGACACGCCTCGATCCCGATATTTCCTGAATACCAGTATAGACACGTGCTAGCCGACACCCGAAGGGTGACGAAAGCCATTTATTGAATGCAAATGCTGAGAATAAGGAATAAATAAGACTTATAAATATAAAATAAAGAGTATGCATTTAAGGAACGTGTTCAGAGCACATATTTAATCTAGAACACTAAAAAAATTAATATAAAATTGAATGAACAAAGGAATAGGTCCTACACCGAGAGGACTCGAAGATGCCGATACGGAAGTGCCTTGACGCCGGGATTGTATGCCTCGATTCTAAGTCCTGAAGGGGGCGCAAAACAAACATGAGTGGACCAATTTGATATACATATAGTAAAACAGTTATCAACGTACAAACCCCTAGGTTTTATGAAAACACATATATATCGTGATAAACATAGGTTTTCCGAAACCTAGCATGCCGTGCACTGTCTCAAATCATAACTTGTATATATAATAATCTCTAGTGAATGTCCAATATAACTCTCCAGGCCCCATGCCGGCTCCCCATCTCTGAGCAGACAGTCAGAGGAAATAACCCCCAGGCCCCATGCCGGCTCCCCATCCCTGGTCTTAAATGCCAGAGGAATCACCCTACAGGCCCTATGCCAACACCAAACCATCGCCCGGGATGGACCGGAATCTATCCCTACGTAGCGGAAAGGACCACTAGGTAAGTACAAAACCATTGAACATACGTACATTTGAAAGGCATCTTCATAGTATAAAGTCATCTATCATCTATACTATAAAGAGGTGTTCGAAACGTATTCTAAATATCATATCGTCATCCATCAGATATTCTATAAGAATACGGGTTATAGGAAAAATAGTAATAATTCAAAATAACCTCAATAGGCACGATATCTCATAAAGCATTTCAATAAACATACTCATCAAATCAAGCTTTTTATGCATGCATTTCTACTATAAAACATGCATTTTAGAAGGGGTATACTCACAGTACTTCGTCGTCGAAAGTTGCGCAGACTAGCGAAGACAACCACGCCACAACAATTGCACCCAAGCACATAAAGAGTACATTTAGTTAAACTCTACTCAAACGACTTAATTTGGGAAAACGGACTTCAGAAACGGGTCCAAAACATCGAAATTAGCCTAGGAGAGGTCTCGGACGAAAACCGGAAAAGTCAAAGGTCAAAGTCAACGTTGACCGTCAACGGTCAGACGGGGTCAACGGGTCAGGATCCGGGTCGGACCAGGTCAAACGGGTCTGGGCTTGGATCCGGGTTGGGCTTGGATTCTTGGGCTTGGGTTTTGGGTCCAAAGGGTTTAGGTTTGGGCTTTAGGATTTGGGTTAGGAAAATGGGCTGAAAGCCCAAGTTCTAATTGACCTCAAGGCCTTAATTTGAAAGGGTTTGGGTTGGGCTCGGCAGGAAAGGCCCAAAGGCCTGGTCTGGTTGCTGCTCGCCGGACCTAAATGGGAGGGAAGGCCGGATTCGGCCGGAAAACTACAAAAACTTTAAACGGCCATAACTTTGTCAATACTCGACTAAATCAAGTGATTCAAAAAGAAAAGTTATAGTTCTTGAAGAGACGAAGAGAATGGTACCTCGCACGACGTCTAACGCGCCGTGGTTTGGCCGGAAATCGCCTCGAAAGCCATCGGACTCGCCGGAAACTGGGTAAGATTCAAATGAGTATAACTTCTTCAATACTCAATGAAATTGGATGAAACAAAAAGTAAAGTTGTAGTACTCAGCGAGACGAAGAGATTGATACCTTGCACGCCGGCCAACTCACCGTGGTTTGGCCGGAATTTGCCTCGAAAGTGACGGGTTCCTCGCCGGAATCTGGGAAATAAACCTCCGAGTTGTTTCTCACTACAAACCTTCACCAAAGCACCTAAAATGAGTTCTAACAAGAGTTTGATCGATCAATAGGAAGATTAGAGATAGTCATGAAGCTTACCTAGCCTGGCAAAAATAATCAAACCCGCCGAAGAATTTTCCGAGTTTGTTGTCCTCTTAGCGACGAGAGAAAGAGAGAGAATGGCGAGGTTTGATGGTGATGGGGGTGTGCGCGTGAGTATGGGTGTGACTGGGTGTTTGTGGGTGTTGGTCACCGGGGAAGAGAGCACAGAGAGTTGAAGGAGAGAGTTGAGAGTTGAGAGAAAAGAGAGAGACTTTTCAGAAGAATAAAAGGAAAAAGGAAAGAGAACCGGGGGACAAAACAGGGGGTGGGCCTTGGGCACACCATTTAAGATCCAAAAACAATTTTAAAAGAAAAGGATCTAACCCAAAGTGAAATTTCATAAAAATACCCATTCTATCGGGACGGGTTGTTACAGAGGCCACAGATGGGTACAGAGAAAATAGCTTGATTGAAGGTATGTGTATAAAGGTTTCATTAATGGAGATTTCTTTGCTATCCAGAAGATGAAGTGGAACGCGTGTGAGGAGCTCAAGATCCTACAAAAGGTATTTTCACATAATTCTTTTAATTTTTTTCTTTGTTTTTGTTTCTTAATTTATGGGTATTTGGTAAAGTTTTCATCTTTTTGTGTAGCACACCATTTGTTGACTGACTCACAAGTTCATTGGCACAACTCTTTCAGTTTTTCTTCTTCATCTCCGTTTTCAGTTGTGAATTTTGGAGGATGACCTATACACAAGATGGTAAGCTATTATAGGTTTTTGTCCATATTCTATCCCCAATCTTGAAATTTTAGGAAATTGATTCCTTTCATGTTAAATGTTTAACATTTGTCTGGTGATGATGATTTGGGGCTGTACGAACTAGAATGACTGTGGGTAGATCCACTCCTCATGTATTCACGAATACTATGTATCTTATTGAACGATTTTGTCTTATGGTTTTGCATGTACATCATTTTCCATACGACGTCACCTAGAAAGTTCGTTGCTGTATCATGTCAATATTTTACAATGGTTGCTTATTTATTTGGAAATTGATGAATATGAATCACTTTTCTCGAAGTGGTTCGTGTTGGTTCCATTGTACCAATTTGAAATTATGTGGAATTTGATATATAGGAATTCAAATCTTTTTCAATTTTTAGTGTGTTTATATATTTCAATTTTTTAATTTCTGTGTCTATAATTTTCAGCGAAGCAGAACGAGTAAAGCCATCAGATGTGATCCTAGGTACCAGAGGCAGAGGCTTCATTCAAAGGTATTCCTTCTCCCTCTCTCTCTCTCTCTCTTACACACACAATTCTTTTACCTCACTTTATTACTGGGATTTCTTCAGTGTACTACAAGGAAGTGTGAGCGAGTATTGCATATGCAACTATAAATCAGCTCTGGTTGTAATCGTTCCAGGGAATGGTATAATTTTCCATTTATACGTGAATGGAACCAGCTTAAGGTCGAAATAAGCATGTTTGATGGCTCCGTTTGACAAATATGCCTACTAACTGTTTGATAAAATGACTGTTACTATGGTCCTTAAAATGATTGTTAAGCATATAGTTTTCAGTGATCTCTGGACAATCCCTATATATGCATTGTATTTGTATACCAGTTTCACTTGGTTGGAGGTCTTGAAAGACTCCATTTAATGAATCCAAAATGTGTAATTCATTTGGGGAGCATTTGATAACAATTTGGTTTTTATTTTTCAGTTTTTGTTTAGATTTATTTCTGGACATGTCCAATAAGTTTACTTTAGTATATAGAGATATATATTACAATTTAGTATAAATTTATGTATTATCTTCTTCTTAGGTTCTTTAAGCATTTAACTTCTTGGAATATCATTTTTGGAAAATGCTGGAGTAGTATATTTTATAGTGTGGCCTAACTTTGTTTTCATTGAAGTGAGATATACGGGAGGGAACTGGTGGACCTCCGAAAGGAAACGTGGTGAGAATTCCTTAATAAACTGTTCTCTGTCTCATAAGCTGTGGTTTATATACAGGTATTGGTGTTGTCTTAGCTATATCGCTGTTTTAAACAATCGACTCATTTTGTTGCTATTATTTTTCAGATTTTACTCATGTAGATACTGACTCTTCATTCTTTCAGATGGTTGACAGATTGGATGATGGAACCATATGAGCAAAACTTGATCCACTGGATTATAAAAGGGCTCCATAAGGTAATATGCTCTGCGTCAATTTTACAGAGCTTTTCCATTGATTTTTTTTCTTGCTGCTGTTGGAAGAGCCCTCTTCCAGGCACATGTTGAGAGTCACTAAGAGCATCCCCAGTGAGGGGCTCTATATGGGGCTGGAAAAGTGATGGATATAGCCCATTTTAGAGCTCCGAGGAATCTTTGGGGCTTTATAAAAGAATCTCTCCCAATGAGGGGTTATATCTTTCGGGCTCTATATGAGGCTATATATATTTATTTATATAGTAATTTGATTAAGCGATGATTTTTTTTGGTGTTAGCTTTTCTTAAGTTGATTTTTGGACGTGCAATCTTAAATTTTTTTTTAATGAACCCTTCAACCTAAAATGTCACATCCTAGTCTGCATAGCGAGATATTGTCTGCTTTGGACCATGCCCTCACGGATTTGTTCTTGGGTTTCGGCACGAGAACTTTCCAGGGGCCACCCATCCTAGGACTGCTCTCGTCCAAACTTGCTTAACTTCGGAGTTCTTATGGGATCCAGAGCCAGTGAGTTCCCAAAACGCGTCTTGCAATGGGAGGTGAGCATGTACATAAGGCATATATGATCCTCTCCCTTGGTGATGTGGGACACTAAAGTCAACCACCCTTAGGGGCCTGACGTTCTCGTCGACACACTTTCGGCTAGGGAGTGGTTGTGATACCAAATTGCCACATCCCAGCTCGACTCCATCATAGCACGATATTGTCCGCTCTAGGCTTATCATTCCCTCACGATTTTGTTTTGGGGTTTCGGCACGAGAACTTCCCAGGGGGTCACCCATCCTAGGACCGCTATCGTCCAAACTCGTTTAACTACGTAATTCTTACGGGATCCGTAGCCAGTGAGTTATCAAAAGGCCTCGTGCTATAGGGAGGTGGGCATGTACATATAAGGCACATCATCCCCTATCTGTTAGTCGATGTGGGATGTTACAATTTACCCCTTTTAGGGGCCTGATATCCTCGTCGGCACACTCACACCACATGGCAGAGTGGCTCTGATACCAAATTGTCACATCCCAGTCCGCATAGCAAGATATTGTTCGCTTTGGGCCATGCCCTCACAGATTTGTTCTTGGGTTTCGGCACAAGAACTTCCCAGTGGGTCACCCATCCTAAGACTGCTCTCGCCCGAACTTGCTTAACTTCGGAGTTCTTATGGGATCCGGAGCCAGTGAGTTTCCAAAATACGTCTTGCAATGGGAGGTGAGCATGTACGTATAAGGCATAAAAGGATCTTCTCCCCTGGGCGATATGGGACACTACAATCCACCCCTCTTAGGGGTTCGACGTCCTCGTCGGCACACTTCCGGCCAGGGAATGAAGCTCTGATACCAAATTGCCACATCCCAGCTTGACTCCATCGTAGCACGATATTGTCCGCTCTGGGCTTACCATTCCTTCACGGTTTTGTTTTTGGGTTTCGGCACGAGAACTTCCCAGGGGATCATCCATCATAGGATCACTCTCGTCCAAACTCACTTAACTTCGGAGTTCTTATGGGATCCGTAGCTAGTGAGTTCCCAAAAGGTCTCGTGCTATAAGGAGGGGAGCATGTACATATAAGACACATCACCCCCTCTCCGTTGGTCGATGTGGGATCTTACATAAAAAGTTCAAATTGTGACAAAGTTAGATTTCATCACTTATGAATCATTCGTTGGATTAGATTCCCTTATCTCAATCTCATTCGTTGAAAGAAACAAACCCCTACTTAGCCTTAAAAAATAATTTGATTTTCACGTATAACACAATAATTTACCTAGCACCAATTGGTAAATTAGTATCATACAATTTTGAAAAAAATTATTGGAAAATTTCACCGATCAATGCCCATGAATGTTATATCAATTTGAAATTTTAGTTCTTATGAAATTTAAAACAATCATTAATTAGCCAAATTGCAAGAAAAATAAATAAGAAAAAAGAATTAAAAATAATAATAAAAGGAGAGTATAAGTGTATTTGCAAGTGGAGGGAGAGTGATAGAATTTTGCTTACATGGGTTTCTACTTTTTTTGTGGGACCCACTGTTTTTGGGGCTAGATGTAGCTCGATTTTATGCTACCCAAGAAAGGAAGTTGATAGCCCCAGTGGTGGATCTAGCCCTATTTTCCGGCTCATTGGGGATGAAATTTCTCGCTAAGGCTAGAAATGTGATAGGCTCATAGAGGACAAAGCCCCCATTAGGGATGCTCTAAAGGTTAATAGATTGCTATATTTATTATTTGTGTTCTCTTCCTTCTTTTCATCTAACTGAATATTTCCCACTGCTACTGACCGAGTAGCTAAAAGTTGAGTGCTGGCCCTTTGAGGATATGAAATCAAAATTTAGTTTAAAACTTTGCAGTATATTAGGCCTTGATTATGTGATTTTTGGATCTACTATTGTGATATTTTTTAAAAATAATAGGCCACTTAAGACATCAGTAGTATGCCTAATATCTAAACTTATAAAGCTCATTTTTATATATGAAACAAATATGTCCCATATTTTAGATATGAAAGACAAATTTCTCAGTTGGGTAATAAATCTGAAGCAGTTCCTTTGACGATACTGATATAATGGATTAAATATTTGTGATTGCAGATATATCCAACATCCTTATTCAAAACAAATTGTGTTAAACAGATAATGAAAGTCAACACAATATATAGTAGCTTTCGGTATTATAAGTATGTTTTGATTTACCATTCATATATGTACAATACTTTCACAATCAATAACTATTCCTAAATACCATATACACTATCAATTCATAAATGATAGTCAACTCCTTGAAATCTTCTTGCTATGGATACTTACGGTTGGATTTTAGATGATGACTCCTCTTCTCTGTATGCACGCTTCTCTTTCTTCATTCTTACCATTTTTTTCTCTTTAGTTTGTAATATTTTTTTTTTATATGCCCTTTATAAATGCTTTCAACTTGGAATTTTGGTTTGTATGATTGCATACCAATGAGAACGTGATATCGAATGGCTCCAATCAACTCTTCCAAGTGACAAGAAGGATCTGATTATTGGGATTTCTTAACAGGTAATAATGTTTTAATCTTAATTATTATAGTTGTGTTGGAAGTAAAAGATTAGATTTTTATTAATGGGTTTTGAATTTTGATTGTGATCCAATCCACGTATTGTTACGTAAAATCGAGCTTAATGAGATTATATGCTTTGGTTGCACCTTTTAATTGCATACAATTGTTTTGGTTTTACAATTGCACCCTTAAGTTTGTAGATTACAATTGTTTTCATTTTACAGTAGGCTTATATCTTCTATACTCTTGACCAAAAATATCAGATTGTATATATATCTATTCAATTCATCAAGTTCATATTTTAATTTCACATTTGTTGGTTTCATTTCAGTAGCTCTATGGGTGATACGATTACAAAGGTACTATGGGAATCTCATGCACACTATTACGGTTGGACTTTCTCACTCTCTCTCACACCTTTTTCTTGAATGTTGATAAGGTTTTAAGTATTGTAACCTAATTATTCCATTTTGGTCCTTTTCTCAATTAAATTTTTTTACTGGAAAAATTCAGTTTATATTGATCAATAAACAAAAACCAGTTAATGTCAATGAGGTGACTTTCTGTTTGTACATTATCTCACTTAGTTTGGGACTTGATGCCAAGTTTCCATTTATGAGTTTAAAATTTTTTCAGTACCAGATTAGATAGTTGTTTCTGTTTAGTATCTTCAATTTTTTTTTTGAAGAATTGGATAAAAGGTTTATCAGATGACATTGTAGGGGAAAATATTATTGGTTATGGGTGCCACAAGTCTTCTTTATGTGTGAAAGGCTTACCGTCTATCTTCAATAATTTTAATGTTAGAGACCTTTTTTACAGTGATTTAATGGATGCATACTTTCTGTTGTGTGCAATAAATTGCATTTGAACCTCTCCACCAATCACAATCTGAGTCTGACATGTTTGGTCTAATGCCAAGAATTAAACCAAATGTTGAAACGTCTTTATTCTT
This sequence comes from Heteromeles arbutifolia, assembly GCA_024362995.1. NCBI lineage: Eukaryota > Viridiplantae > Streptophyta > Magnoliopsida > Rosales > Rosaceae > Heteromeles > Heteromeles arbutifolia. Next base: position 5,638,804 of record JANCRC010000003.1, read on the forward strand.
GCTAATGTATGTGTGGTTAATGTACAATTTTGTGGTGTAGTTCAGTACCACCAAGTTGCTTCACCTTTTTGGCTATTTGTAGGTAAATGGTGTTGGAATCAATACTGAATGAGGATTGTTGATGGCGAGCATCTCAGGGGATACTGGTGAAAAAACTCCTCTACAGTTTTTTTGTTTCTTTTCATTTTTCTACTTCTACAAGTGTGGTTGTTTAATATATAGAAACCTATTATTTGTAGTATTATTTATTAATTCTAAGACAGTTATCTTCAAGTATCAATTGTTCTTCTTTGACTATTGTACAACAAGGATTGGTTAATTGATATAAAAACGATTTTGTGGGTCATAGAATCACGTTTTTAGTCTCTGTGTGCTTCATATGAACCTATTTCATTGCTCTTATTTGAAAAGTGGGGCTTATCTTTCTTTTCTTCACGTGAATATTATGCATGCACTTATGCAGTTAGTAATTTTAAAGGACTTTGATAAGCTGCATATATGGTTGTTTATAAGCTACATGTACGGTTGTTCATAAGTTACATGTACAGTTGTTTTGTTTTGCACCATATAGATAACTTAATTGAAATATAGTCTTCGCATGTGCTCACCCGATTTGTGTACATGCAAAGGCTATAGATTTTGCTATAGATTTGGGTTTAGGAAATTTGACAACATGGAATGTTTTGTGCGTAGTTTAGAATTTAGTTTGGGAGGTGGCGGTGGAACATGGAATGCTTCTTCATTGTATAGTGCTTCATGTATTCTTTGTGTTGATACGATTAAATTGCATCAGTTTTGATAGATGCTTGCCATACGCTTGAAATGCTTGAAAAAAAAAGAAGAAAAAAAAGAGAGTACTACAGAAGGCTGCTGCAAAGGGGTAACAATAGCTACCTAGAGCTACTATATCTTCGTGGGTTGTGGCTATCTAATTTGAACTAATACAACCCACTTTGTATTATATATCAAGAGCTGCAAAAGGGTAACAATAGCTACCGAGAGCTACTATATTTTTATTAATTAAGGGTCGCAGCTGGCTTTGGCATTTGTAACCCTCAATTTTTTACTCAAACATTGGTTATTAAAAGAATGAAGTTTCATAAACTTTCATACAATTTTCAATTCCGCAGCAATGCGCGGGTATAAATTTCTAGTTATATCCTATTGAGATATAGTTTCCAGAATATTGCTCACATTTTGTAAAATGTTGCACATCATCTTCCATCTGTATCGTTGATCTCAAAGAAGATTGCCATATATATACATTGTTCGGAATATTCGTCATCACCGCTGTCATTGACAAAGGCAACCCCATTGTCGCCTTACTTCCAATACTCTTTTGATGAAGCTGCAAAGGCAACCCCATTGTCGCCCTTACTTCCAATGCTCTTTTGATGAAACTGCAATGCCCACTCAAGCCCCCTCACAACATCATTCATCGACGGTCATTCGATTCCTTTATCATGTAAGCAACTTATAATAATGTCAACGAACTTGTTCAAGCGCTCAACTTCAATCTTACCCTTGACATTCGGGTCAATGATTTGATCAAGTGTCCCGTCTTCATGACAACTTTTGGCCCACTCAGCGAGGCTGATTTGCCTAGCCTCCACCTTATGCATCAAAGCTGGCCTCACACACAATACCTCCCACAAAACTACCCCAAATGAGTACACATCAGACTTCTCAGAATCGTTCAAACAAAAAAAAAATCGGACTTTTCAGTTAGCAGTTGACGTCTGTAATACTCCGGGTCTAGATACCTGAAACTACCTTTTACCACCGTGCTGATGTGCGTTTTGGACGTGCTGGTGGTGCCCATTTTTGACAACCCGAAATCACATACATTGACCACCATTTTTGACAACACGATGAATAATGGAGCCCTTGGCACTGCTGTGAAGGTAGTGTAACCCTCGCGCTGCGCCAATACAAATTTGAAGTCGTTGTTCCCAGAGAAGAGGTTTAGGGTTACCGATGCGATGCAGATGGTCACCCAGAGTGCCACGCGCCATGTAATCGTAAACCAAGATCATCTCGCCATTATCGGCGCAATAACCAGTGAGTGAAACCAAATGGCGGTGGCGGAGTTGGGAGAGTAGCTCGATTTCTGTCTTGAACTCCAGGCCCCCTGTGATGTCTCAGGTCTTAGTCGTTTGATAGCAATAGGAGTGGCACCACCGTCAATGTATCCTTTGTACACATTGCCAAACCCGCAACACCAATAATGAAAGTAACGTTGAAGTTTTGGGTGGCGGCTTTAATCTCGGCCAGCGGAAAGTAACGACACAGATAAGGTGGTAAAGGTGACCTGGGGGTCTCTGTTGACTTTGTTTTCCCATCTTTGGAGCCAAAGGACTTGACCGTAGGAGGTCAGACATAATGAGTATGCCGAAAACTAAACCAATGACGAGGAACAAAGTTCTTGCGAAGCACCGGATACGGTGATGGCTAGCTTCCTGCCTGACTGGCAATGAAAGACAAAATTGCTATGTCGCTTTGATAAATTTTCTGTATTTTGGGTAGGTTTCTAAAACCAATTTAGCTCCGCCATGTCGCTTCCAAATGAAGAAATGATATGTCATCTTCTTCCGATGCTCATGTATTTTCCCTTTCACATTTAAAGCAGCTCTTTCTGCTTCCTTTTGCGCTTGGGTTTCGGACCCGGAAGAAGTTGAAGGATTTTGAACTTTTGGTTTGAATTTGTTTGAGAAATGGGTTGGGAAATTTTTGTGGGTTTTGAGTTGTTATGGGTGTAGATGCATTGAGATGGAGACGTGGGTTAGGGCAGTTGGTTACGTCATTGTGCCTCCCTTTTGCAGCCTAGTTCGTATCCTCCACCTCGTAAATTAGAGTTGTTTAGAATAGTGTCTTGCCAATAGAAAAATTAAAATAAAAAATTGCAAGGAGATGTATTTTGTCCATGTGTAGATGATTTCACATTTATCTGTTCTTGACCTTTTGGAATCATGCATTACTAGGTCTAATGACTTTAATGGGAAGTGGTTCTGTACTAGTAAGTTGTAGATATCTTGCTTGGTCGGCTTCTTGTTGCAGCTTCCATCTCATGTTTTGGGGATCTCCTCTATTCGATCATTGTTGATGTGGCATCTGAGTGTCATCGAATAGCGAAGTTGGGTCTTAATCATAATTTTATGGAGAAGAGGAAGAAAGGGTAAATGATCCTTGTAATAGTGGTGAAGCAAATAGCAAGTACGTGGTGGACATATTTGGGCAGAATCATTCTTCTGTAGCCAGCGAAGTGTTTGAGTGCATGAATTGGGAGAAGTGTATGGGAAAGGTAATTATCTGTCATCTTTTCAGATAGTAGACATTGTTAAAATTAAAGTGGTTTTCCTAGAATGACTTCCCACATACCCAACAACTTATATTAATTCTTTAATTGTGGCTGTCTTGGGAACCCACATGTTTTCATGGTGCAGTGGCACTCCTTTATGTTTTGGTTTTCCTTCCAGACAACAGTTTTCAATTGCATTGATAACTAGCTGCTGCTTATCATTTTGAGTTGGTTTTTCATCTTTCCTTTTGGTTGTATTGTTTATGCTCTTGGTGAGAGTGTTGTAACTTGTAAGCTTATTTCCTTGTTAGTAAAAGTTGATTCATCTTCATTGAGATCCATTCTTTCTCTTTACTATTGGCTGTAAGTCTTGGGCTAGTGTGGAGTCTGCACTAACTGAGAAACAATACTCTGGAGTTTAGAATATTGTCTTTCTCTACATGGTACCAGAGCTACAAGGGAGGTAGCTTCTGTTGTCAAGTTGCCATTGGTAAAGAAAGATTGTGAGACTAAAAGATGGACTCAAACTGAAGCTCTGGATTAGGTATTGATATGTTGATTTAGTCAAATTTCAAGGTATGGAAATCTTGCGTGGAATCCTATCTCTTGGGTGAAGATTTATGGGAGGTTGTTGGTAGAGATGAAACTGCCACTCCAACAAATACACAAGAAATTCCAGACGCTTTGAAGAAGTGGAATGTGCGGAATGCTAAGGCTGAATTTGCCATGAAGAAATCTATTTCTCACGAGTGTTTGAACACATCACAGATTGCAAATTTGCCAATGCGATATGGACAACTCTTGATGGCTTATTCAACAAAAGAATGAAGGAAGGCTGCAATTGCTGGAGAATGATCCAGCAAATTTAACCCAAGGTGATCTTTCTATTTCTCAGTTCTTCTTGAAGGCAAAAAATTTATGCTCCGACATTTCATCTGAAACGCCTGACCCTGATATCTTCCAAATACCAGGGTAGGCACGTGTTGGCCGACACCTGAAGGTGACAAAGCCATATTAACATGCATGAGAAGTAACAAACATAATTAAAACTTATAAATTTAAATGTAATGATTAAGCACTTGAGGAACGTGTCCAGAGCGTACAACTAATCCGAGACACTAAAAAGGAATAATATAAAATTGAATGAACAAAGGAATGGGTCTTACACTGAGAAGACTTGAAGATGCCGATGCGAGAGTGCCTTGACGCCGAGATTGTACGCCTCGATTCTAAGTCCTGAAGGGGGCGCAAAACAAAACATGAGTGGACCAAGTTAATGTATAAGTAATACTAAAACAGTTAATCTTTAACGTACTAACCCCCCAGGTTTAGAAAACTCATATAGCATAATAAGTAGTAGGTTTTCCGAAAACCCTAGCATGCCACAAAACCTTTTACAAACATGTATCATATATAGTGTGCTAAGTAGTGGTATCAAATCTTCCGAAGGCAGTATCATTTGCCCTTAGGCATGACCATTCGCCCGTAGGTAGGACCATTCATCCATAGGCAGTATCAATCACATGTAGGCAGTATCATTCACCCATAGGCCTTTATTCGACCCATAAGCCCCCACATCACCCAACCGAAGCACATATAGATATCATTCACCCATAGGCAGGACATTCGCCTATAGGCAGGACCACTAAATAGGCACATAATATCATTAACATAATATTTCCAATATATATATATATATAGCAATCTCAAATCTGTGCTCAGTAACTAAAACATAATCACGTTCATAAGTAGGTATACAGTCATCCATCATATATACCACAAAGAACGTAGAATCGATAAAACATAATAATTCATAAAGCTCAGTAGCTAAAACATCGTATCGTAAAACCACATTCATAAGTAGATCTATAGTCATCAATCATATATACCATAAAGAACGTAAAATCGATAAAGCATGATAATTCATAAAGCGCGAAACCAATTTACTAAAAAACGTTTCATAAAACGTAGCCATAAAATCATGCTTTTCATGTATGCATTTCTAATAGTAAAATCATGCATTTTGGAAGGGGTTCACTCACTTTACACCATTGGCGAAGAGCCGTGCAAACAATGGTGGATGGAAACGCCACTAACAAACGCACCTAAGCGCATAAAGGGTCCAATGGATAAAACTTTAATAAAATGATTGAATTTTGGGAAACAGACGTCATAAACAGATTCAGGACGTCAAAAAATATAAAAGGGGGTCCCGGGCAAAAATCCGAAAAAGTCAACCAAAAGTCAACGTTGACGGGTCAACGGGTAGGGTCAACGGTCGGGTCAGTTTCTAGGTTTGGGTTTATGGCTTTGGGCTTGGGCTTATGGGTTTTTGGGCTGGTTTTGGGTTGGACCCTTGGGTCACGGGTCGGGTCGACCTGGTTTCAGGCCAAGGGTTTGCCGGTTTCTGGGCTTAAATAGGGCTTATTTTCAAACGCTCGTAACTTCTTCGATACTTAACCAAATCAAGTGATTCAAAAAATAAATTTATAGTACTCAACGAGATGAAGAGAATGGTACCTTGCATGATTGCTAACTCGTCGTGCTTTGGCCGAAAAATGCCTCAAAAGTGGCGGTGCTCGCCGAAAAACTGGGAAAACTTTAAACGTTCATAACTTCTTCAATACTCGACGAAATCAAGTGATTCAAAAACAAAAATCATACTTCTCGATGAGATGAAGAGAATGGTAGCTTTTCGATGGCTAACTCGTCGTGGTTTGGCAGAAAAATGGCCTGAAAGGTCACTGGCCGACTTGGGTTTCGATCCCGATGATCCGGAAGGAAGCTTGAGGTGAGTTTGGGTGTTCTAGGCTTGTGAGGATGAGACAAAGCTCGTGGTGTACTTGGTTTAGGCGGTGGTGGGAATGTTATCATTGTTGTTGTTGTTTACAGAGAAAGAGAGATAAGAGAAGTGAGGGGAATGAGAGAAAAGAGAGTTTAGAGAGAAAGTAAGGGAGAGAGAGTTCACGGGAAGGGAGAGGAGAAAAGAGAATTTGGGTTGCGGGGGACAAACCCAAAAGAAGTGGCCCCACAAGGCACACAATTTAAGACCCAAAATCAAACCATTTCAAAATATCTAGCCCAATCCCAATGAAATTACAAAAATGCCCTTCCATTTTGTAATTCCGGGACGGATTGTTACATCGTCTCTTGATACGGAAGACCAATGTCGGATGCACGAGTACGAAGGCATATTATCCGTGGGCTCAAACATGAATGTGTTCCTTTTGTTACATTAATACAAGGATGGGCAAATCAGCCGTCTTTGGTAGAGCTGGAAAATCTTCTAGCCTCTCAAAAGTCTTTGGCTAGACAAATGGCTAGTTGCTCTGTGTCATCTTCGAATGGTGATGGAAGTGCCCTATTTACTAGAAAAAAGAAGTTTGAAAAGAAAAAAACCTACAAGCCCCGTGATTCCAACTACTGAAAAGACGAGAAAAGGGAAATATTTACCAATGAAGATTGTGGAGCCAAAAATAAACAAGAGGCGACACGTGGATTTTTGGGTGAAGATGACAAATTTACCCTCGAGGCACACCGGGTCTTCTACACACGAGCAGTGGAGAATCATCCATCAACTAAATTAGGAGTACCCAAAATAGGTAACAAGTTCAAATTTGTCTCATCCATCCTCATTCCATAACCTTCAAAACCTTCCATATAAATTGGATTAATTAGGCTAATTAATGGATTAATTCCTAATTAATCCATTAATCACCAAATTAATCACCATTTTCACACAAAATCCTCTAAGGGCCGGCCACCCCACTCCCTATATATATGACCCTATTTCTTCTAAAAAGCTAAGTCTTCACTCTTGCTAAAATTTCCTAGAATTCTCCAAACACTTTTCTCTCTAAATTCTAACTTTGGCATTGGAGGTTCTTCGGCCAAAGCCCCCCCCAATCATCGTGGGCGCGTGAGGCTCTTGGACTTGACCCAAGGTGTTGATTGTTTTGTAAGTGCAATTTTGTCCAAGATCAAGGAGGAAGAAATATGCATCCACAAAAATAGGGCATATACAGTAAAATTGTAATGTGAAGATGCAAGGGGGGAACATGGCTAAATTGAAAGAACCAAAGAGTGAGGAAAATTGGGGGAAGTGCTTTGTGGCTAAAACTACCACTATAGATGCTTTGGCCTCAATCAATTTCAAAGAAGACTAGATTGTTGATTCTGGTTGCAGCCATTATCTCACAGGAAATGAGTCCATGTTCTCTTCCTTTCGAAAATATGAAGGAAACAATGCCATTGTCACAGCAGATGATTCTGTTCACCCAGTTAAAAAGGAGGGAGTTGTTACAATTGACAACGACGATGATCGCATTACACTGAATAGTGTTTTTCAAGTACCGGGTATGAAGAAAAATCTGTTTCGGTGGCAAATACGGTTGATACAGGTACATATGTTCTCTTTGGACCTGAAAATGTAAAGTTTTTACGAAATTTGAAAAGCGTAGATGCTGATGTTGTTCATACCGGTAGAAGAGTTAAAGATGTGTTTACTTTATCAGCTACATCCAGTTCTTATGCTGATAACATGAGCAAAAATGATAGTCCTCCACTTTGGCATGCTAGATTGGGGCATCTGAGCATGGATAAGTTAAAGGCTAAGGTGGTGAAAAATTTGGTTGATGGGTTGCCAAAGATAAACTCATTTTCTTGTGATAAAGTTTGTGAAGGTTGTCAATTTGGGAAGGCACATTGTCTTCCATTTCACAAATCTGACTCAAGAAGCAAGGTTTCTTTGGAATTGGTTCATAGTGATCTTATGGGACCAACCACTACACCTTCTTACACAGGTTGTAGGTATATGCTACTGTTTTAGATGACTTTACAAGATTTACTTGGGTATATTTTGTGAAGGAAAAATCAGAAGTCTTCTCCAAGTTTGAGGAATTCAAAGTAAATGTTGAAGGGGTTCTTGAAAGGAAAATCAAGTGTCTCCGTACTGATAACGGTGGGGAATTTACTTCATCTGAATTCGTTAGATTTTGCATGGAGCATGGTATTCGTAAGCGGCTCACTTGTGCTTACACACCGCAACAAAATGGTGTGGCGGAAAGGAAGATTAGGCATTTGGTGGAGACTTGCAAAAGCTGGTTATTTGCAAAAAATTTACCAAAGGCCTTATGGGCAGAAGGTATGGCTTGTGCAACATACGTGATTAACCGAGCTCCTCTTAGTCCAATTGATTTGATGTCTCCATATGAGAAATTGGCTAGTGAAAAACCAAATGTCAAGCACTTCAAAGTTTTTGGTTCAATTTGCTATGTTCATATACCAGATGCTCAAAGGACCAAGCTAGATGCAAAAGCCAAAAAATGCATTTTCGTTGGTTACAATGAAAGGAAAAAGGGTTGAAAGTGCATAGAACCTGATACTCACAAAATTACAGTTTCAAGGGACGTTGTTTTTGATGAGATTTCCTCCTATTTTGACAAGAAAGATGCTTCCGTTGAAACCGGGTTGGTGGAGTCTTTGCCTATTCCATTAGTGAATGAAATCAGCCCCTCATCATATGATCAAACATGTGAAGAAGCTGTGACTCAAGATGATTTTATGGGGGAGCATGCAAATGGGGGAGTTTAGATTTGTCATGTTGAAATTGAAAGCGGCGAGGAACTTGTAGGGAACCATCTCTTAGAAGATCCCAAAGAACAATTGTGAAGCCATCTCATTTTAAAGATTTTGTTAGTCTTTACTCTTGTCTTCGTGCTGGACCATTTGATGATAATGAGCCATCTTGCTTTGATGAAGCTCATGAAAAAAAGGTATGGGATGAAGCTATGGATTTGGAGATGAATGCTCTAATAAAAGATGAGACTTAGGATCTTGTTCCAAAACCCCAAGGTGCAGATCCAGTGACATGCAAATGGGTTTATGAAATAAAGCGGAAAGCAGATGGAAGTATTGACAGGTTTAAAGCAAGACTTGTTGCCCGCGGTTTCTCTAAAAAATATGGGGAATATTATGAAGAAACTTTTAGCCCCGTTGCAAAGTTAACTTCAGTCCGAATTATGATATCATTGGCAGCTTGTAGAGGATGTAAGCCTATTTGTCAAGCGGAATGAAAGCTCACACATTGTAGTTCTCTTGTATGTGGATGACATGATTGTGAGTGGCAATGATGAGAAGGAAATTGCAAAACTTCGATCCGAACTCTCAATTCGGTTCGAAATGAAAGATTTGGGTGAATTAAGTCACTTTCTTGGTTTGGAAGTGGAAAATTTAATGCATGGAGTTTTTGTATCTCAAAAGAGCTATGCTGGAAATTTTGTTGAGAAGTTTGGATTATCTACAAGCAAAAAGTGCTTCACTCCACTGGATGCAAATTCGAAGTTAAGGCAAAATCAAGGCAAGCTTCTTCCAGATTCTCAACCGTGTCGTGCATTGGTTGGTAGCCTTATTTACTTGACCATCACAAGGCTAGATATTTCATTTGCGGTTGGGCTTGTTAGCCGATTTATGCAGAATCCTCGGAAACCCCATCTTGCTGCAGCAAAGCGAATATTAAAATATGTTTCTGCAACTCTTGACATGGGACTTACGTTCAAGAAAGATGTTGATTTTAAGCTGTATAGTTTTACAGATGATGACTTTGCTGGTGATTTAGATGATCGAAGATCGACGTCTGGCTATGTTTTCTTTTGTGGATCAGCATGTATTTCTTGGTGCAGTAAAAAACAAGACTGTCTCTCTTTCAACAACTGAGGCTAAATATAAAGCCTCTTCTTTTGCTACTCAAGAATGTGTTTGGTTGCGTCGGTTGATTAGGGATGTTGATTCACCAATCTACAGTCCTACGGTTATACATGGTGACAACCAAAGTGCTATAAAGCTTGTAACAAATCCGGTGTTTCATGCGAGGACCAAGCACATTGAGACTGAGCATCACTATATTCGTGAATGTGTGCTTAAAGGAAGAGTCAAGGTTTCTGAAGTTCGAAGCAGTGCAAATGTTGCTGACATCTTTACAAAGTCACTCTCCAAGGGACCGTTTGAAGGCTTCCGTGCACAGCTTGGTTTAACATCTAGAAAATCACTTTAAGGGGGAGTGTTAAAATTAAAGTGGTTTTCCTAGAATGACTTTCCACATACCCAACAACTTATGTTAATTCTTTAATTGTGGTTGTCTTGGGAGCCCACATGTTTTCATGGTGCTGTGGCACTCCTTTATGTTTTGGTTTTCCTTCCAGACAATAGTTTTCAATTGCATTGATAACTAGCTGATGCTTATCCTTTTGAGTTAGTTTTTCATCTTTCCTTTTGGTTGTATTGTTCATGCTCTTGGTAAGAGTGTTGTAACTTGTAAGCTTATTTCCTTGTTAGTGAAAGTTGATTCATCTTCATTGAGATCCATTCTTTCTGTTTACTATTGGTTGTAAGTCTTGGGCTAGTGTGGAGTCTGCACTAATTGAGAAACAATACTCTAGAGTTTGGAATATTGTCTTTCTTTACAGACATTTCCTCAGTTTTTATTTGTGAAGTCCTTAAATGAGAGACTAATAGATACTTTGATTTGTTGCTCCACGACAAGGTAGAAAGGCTTGCCTCAAGGTGACAAGAAGTAGCACGACTGCAAGAAGTAGCATGACTGCACAGACTCGGAATTCACAGGGAAACCCTGCTTCCACATACTCCACATATTCAAATTCCAACAGCACAAGCCGGTTATCAAATGGAGCATCGGGTGTTGCTAGTGAGGAGTTCTCGAATGGTGCAATGGAAGTACAATGAAAGTTTAAGCACTGGTGAGCTCCCCAAGTTACTTGGATGCAATGGATCTTGCATACTTGCTTAGGTCATGAAGTTTGTGGAAAGTGAAGCCAAATTTTGAATATCAATCTGTTGGTTTAGTTCACTGTGATATAATATGACCTGAGGAATTATGCGATGACATTCTTTTTTCCAGTACCAAGAATATTGCCTTGTATACAACATTCTTGACCACATCTTGAATGATAATTCTAAATCTCATAAAAGCTGATGCTGTCTCCAAATTGAATCTAATTGTTTGCTCAATACAAGCTGTCAAATTATGAATACAACATTCTTTCTCTACTAAGTATTCAATCTCTTCATTTTTTTTTTTGCAAGAGCAGAGCAATAATATAACCTTGTGTCGTTTAACTCAAAGCCTCGAGAACTTCCCTTGATTAGGTTTGTTTTCAACTGGATTTCCATTAACACATTACTTTTTTTGGTAACATCCAGTAACACATTATTCAGTAACGATGAAACTGGCACTAAGTTGTGGTACTTCTTTTTCTTTGTTCGGCGTTTAATCCCACGTGCTCTCCTCGAGCAAGGTTTTTTTTTTTTTTCCCCTTAATTACAAACCCACGCTATTGGGCTCGGCAAAAATCACCATTGTTCATGTGTATTGTACAAATTATGTGTCATTGGACCAACTAATGCTTGAAATTTAAATTAAATAAAATGTGATAAGGAAATGACTTGATACACAAAAATTACAGTTTCTTCAGAAAAAAAAAGAAAAATACACAGAAGTTACAGTATAAGAAAATGACTTGACTTGCCCACTTTACATATACACGTTGTGGACACAATTGCTTTGATTATGTTGGCCGACCCCATCCCCATGTGATCACAAAGAAAAATTTCAAAACATATACTTTTCAAAGGTTGATTACTAGAGATTGATTAAAGACTAATTACAGACCATTCACAGGTTCATTACAAATTGGGATGCAGATATCATTACAATCTCAAAAGCCTTTCATTCTACATTGAACCATTTGCAAACTTAGCAACCAAGAGAAAAAATGGCTGCCGCTTTGATTGGAGAGGCATTTATCTCCGCTTCCATCATGGTGCTGTGTGAAAGAATGGCTTCAACAGAGTTCGGTGACTTGTTCCAGCAGAAGAAGCTGGATGAACCACTCCTCATGAAACTGAAGATGACGCTGCTGACCCTTTATGCAGTGCTCAATGATGCGGAAGAGAAGCAAATTTCAAACCCTGCTGTGAGGGAATGGCTTGACGAGCTCAAGCACGCTGTCTTCTACGCGGAGGACTTACTGGATGAGATCGATACTGAAGCTTTGCGATGCAAGGTGGAAGGTGAAGGTCAAACCGAGAAATTAACCAAAAAGGTGTGGAACTTCTTCTCTACTTCCCGTAGTCATTTTTATCAAAGCATGAATGTTGAGATACAAGGGTTATTACAAAGGCTGGATGACTTTGTGCAACAAAAAGTTGCCCTTGGTCTGACAGAAGTCGTTGGGAGGAAGGTTTCACAAAGAACACCAACAACTTCCTTGATTCATGAACCTTTTGTATATGGAAGAGACAAAGATAAAGAAAATTTATCAAAAGTCTTGTTCTCTGATGATGCAAGCGAGGATAATGTATCTGTCATCACCATTGTTGGTATGGGCGGGGTTGGCAAGACGACCCTTGCTCGAGTCCTTTACAATGATGATAAGGTGAAGGAGCACTTTACCCTTAAATCTTGGGTATGTGTTTCAGAGGATTATGATGCTATTAGGGTGACTAAAACTCTTCTCGAGTCAGTCACTTCAACACCTTGTAATATAACAGATTTGAATTTGCTTCAAGTTGAACTTAGAGAACAACTGAGGGGAAAGAAATTCTTATTTGTGTTGGACGACCTTTGGAATGAGAAATATTTTGATTGGAAGTGCCTGCAAACTCCTTTTACTTCCGGGGCAAGGGGAAGTAAAGTCATCGTGACAACACGAAGTGAAAATGTTGCATCTCTCATTAAAAATGTTCCCATTCAATACTTGGAGCCTCTTTCGCATGAAGATTGTTGGATGTTACTTGCAAAACATGCATTTGGAAATGAAAACCACAATGCACATCCAACTTTGGAAGAACTTGGCAAGAAAATTGCACGCAAGTGCAATGGTTTACCTTTAGCAGCAGAAACACTCGGAGGTCTATTACGTTGCCAGAGGGACTTTGAGGAATGGAATATATTATTAAATAGTAGTCTTTGGGAGCTACCTTATGATAAAAGTGATATCCTTCCAGCCCTGCGGTTGAGCTATCATTATCTTCCTACTCAATTGAAACGATGCTTTGTTTATTGTTCATTTTTTCCAAAAGACTATGAGTTCAGGAAGGAAGATATGATTCTACTTTGGATGGCGGAAGGTTTAATTCCACAAGGATTGAATGGGAAAAGCATGGAAGAGATGGCTAGAAAATACTTCGATGAACTAGTATCACGATCACTACTTCAAAAATCAAGGAAGCGTGGTTTCACAATGCATGATCTTCTTAACGACTTGGGTCAGTTCATGTCTAGGGGATTCTTTATCAGGCTGGAAGAGAGGGAATCACAAGAAGTTAATCGACTTCGTCATTTGTCATATGCTAGGGGAGAAATTGATGCTGCTAAAAAGTTTGAGCCATTAAATGGGGCTAAGTGTCTGCGGACCTTCCTACCTATCTCTTTTGAAACAGATCGCTGGTCTAAAAAGTTCTACATAAGTAAAAAGTTTCTACATGATTTGTTGCCATCACTGAAATGTTTATGGGTTTTATCATTGTCGCGTTATAAAAATATCAACGAATTACCTGATTTTATTGGTAATCTCATTCACTTGCGCTTCCTGGATCTCTCTCATACTGCAATTGAAAGCTTACCTAGTGTAGTTTGCACTCTCTACAATTTGCAGACGCTACTTTTGTCAAATTGCTACGCTCTCATTAAACTGCCGGCAGACATGAGAAAATTGATAAATTTACGGACATTAATGCTGTTAGATTGCCACTCCCTTGCTAAATTACCCGTAGATATGAGGGAATGTACTAGTTTGCAGTACCTCGATATCAGTGGAACAAAGATAGAAGAGATGCCAGTGGAAATTGGAAGACTAAAGAGTTTGAGAACATTAACTGATTTCGTTGTGGGGAAATCTACCGGGTCTAGCATTGGAGAATTAAGGGAGTTGCGGCATCTTCATGGAAGACTTTGTATTTCAAATCTGCAAAATGTAGTTGATGTTGTGGATGCCATGGAAGCCAATTTGAAGGATAAGAAAGAACTCAAGGACTTAGAGTTGGCATGGGGTGATGAGGACGCCGATGATTCCCAAAAGGAGAGAGATGTGCTTGACAAGCTCCGACCTTCCGTAAATTTGGAGAAACTGACAATCAGGTTCTATGGAGGAACCAGCTTCCCAAATTGGTTTGGAAGCTCTAATTCCTTCTCTAACATACAGTTCATCTGTATCAGTGGTTGTAGGTATTGTTTCTCCTTGCCAAGTTTTGGGCAGCTACCCACTCTAAAAGAGCTATGTATCATAGGGATGAAATTTGTTCGGACGATTGGTGTTGAATTCTATCGTTGTCTTGATGGAGCTTCTGTAATTCAGCACTTTCAGTCTTTGAAGACGCTAAAGTTTGAGGAGATGCCAGAGTTGGAGGATTGGCTACCGAGTCCAAGTGGAGGTCAATGTTCAGACTTTCCTTGTCTCCAGGAGATGAGAATAAGGAATTGTCCGAAGCTGAGAGGATACTTGCCTAATCGTCTTCCTTGCTTGAAAACACTTAGGGTGTCTGGGTGTGAATGTCTACATCTGCATGATGAATGGGCCAGTAGCAGTAGTCTTAACATGGACTACTTACAGAATTTGTTGGAAATACATATTAATGGATGCCCAGGTCTGTTACCATTAATAGAAAGCGTAGAGAAGAAGTTCTTGTCCACACTTAGCATTTTTAATTTTGTTGCAATACAGTGCCTGCCAAAAATGCAATATCTGGAACGTTTGACTCTCAGCAATTGCCCAACTGTGTTGTCATCAGAGTTCCTATCTCATGAGATGATGGCCGAATTGACATCACTCGAGTATTTGGATATAGAAAAGAGTTTTGATTCAGTGAGGTCCTTCCCGTTGGGCGTTTTCCCCAAACTCTCAACTCTTGTAATCAGTTGTTGTGAGAATCTGGAATCCTTTTCTATTGAAGGAGTTGATCAAAACCTAAGCCATCTCAACCACCTGCGAATCTACAACTGTCCAAACCTGGCGTCTTTTCCAGACGGAGGATTGCCCACTCCCAACTTGAGACACTTGCAAGTCCTTGGATGCAAGAATTTGAAGTCGTTCCCCGAACGAATTCGCACACTCACCGCCCTTGGAACATTGGGCTTATACAATCTTCCAAGTCTTGTGTCATTTGCCCAAGGGGGTTTGTCTCCCAACCTGCAACATTTTTATGTTAGAAATTGCGACAAAGTGAGGCCTTCAGTGGAGTGGGGATTGCAAGGACTTGCCTCGCTTAGAGAAGTTAGCATTGGTGGAGAGATCTGGGCAACGTTGCTCAAGGAACAGCTGCTCCCTGCTACTCTTAACTCTGTCCGCATCTACGGACTATCAAGTCTGAAATCTTTGGACGGAAAAGGACTTCGACACCTCACTTCTCTTCAAAAGCTACGAATTGAAAGCTGCCCAAGTCTGGAACTCCTGCAAGGAGATGGACTTCGACACCTAACTTCTCTTCAAAAGCTATATATTTCTGGGTGCCCAAGTCTGAAGTTCCTTCCAGCAGAGGGACTTCAACAGCTCACTTCTCTTCAAGAGCTACGAATTTCTAGGTGTCCAAAACTCCAATTCCTGCCAGAAGGCGGTTTGCCGCCATCTCTTTCTTTCCTGGAGATCTACTCTTGTTCGACCCTGGAGAAAAGGTATGAGAATGATACGGGAGAAGATTGGGCCAAGATATCTCACATTCCTTGCATACAGATAGGCAAACAAGTCATCATATGAGCTCTCTCTCATACAAAGTAGTGCTTTTTCAGCATTTCACTGTCAGGTATTTTAAGTCCACTTAACTTTAGTAGTTTCAAAAATAAAAGACATAATAGAAATAAGAATCATATCATATTGATCAAATTTTTCTTTGCAGCAATTGACACATTATCCCTACATCTTTAACATTTTCAGATGTTTTCGGATCGTATGAAGGGGATCAATCCAGCATTGTAATGCAACATTGTTAGGTACTCTGCCGTAACCCAATAATGTGTTAACATCTCTGTATCCATACTCTGGTTAACGTTTCATTCATTTCTTATTGAAAGCATGCATGTTTCTTATATCAAAAGATAAAAACGATCCATACTGCTTATTTTGGTCTGCAGAAGCCTACTTTCGAGATAGGCGGCATAAACTTGCATCCACACTTTGCTACATCTCCATTGGCATGCGTGGATACGTTATGCCCTTGTAGTTCTGATCACAAAATCGTAGCTCGCAAATGGAAAGATGTGTGCAATTAAATATTTCGAGGTGTGTTTTCTGATGTTTCTTTTCATTTCATTCTTTTTATTTATCTCCAACTTGTACTTTTTTATGAGAGAGAGAGAGAGTGTGTGTGAGTAGGGAGGGGCAGAGGAGGAGAAGAAAAAAAAATTGAAAGTTTTGAGAATCAAAGTCGCAGACTAGTTTCTCAATAGTTTATGTACTTCATTATGTCATTTTATATATATTAGTAATCAGATCTTTGTGTATTATTGATGCATTATTCAACTGGGCTGTATTCTCCATTTTACCATTTCTAGGTTGCGTGAATAAGTGGATAAGTGTTTTCTGTTTAATCAGCATTAGTTATCAAGACTTTTGTAAAATCAATCCTAAGTATCTGTTAATCCAATGTGCCAGGATAGACTCATTTGTGCCCGGACAGAATCATTTTACCATTTCTAGGTTGCTTGAATGATTTATGGGCGAGCTAACTGTGGTGTGGAACTCTAAAGTAGAATTACCCAAGGGAACAGATGCTAGGTTGCATCAATTACTGGGCCTGTCTGGCATGAGTAAACAGCTGTGGCATGCTTTTCTCGTCTTCTTTCAATGTCGTAGTGATCTTCATGTATCATGTAGGTAACCCTTGGACGATGTTTTCTTTTATCATTCTGATTTCGTTTGAATATGGTGGCTTTTATGTTGGTGCGGATGAGTTTCTTTACAAACACTGATGTGTAATTCACCTATATATGTGCTGCACTGACTCATTTGGTTTGAATATGGTGGCCTCATTGGTGCAGAGTCCTTACTTATTGTGGAACTTAAGAGGCAATTGTCTGAGGGAACAGATGTTAGCTCACAACAATTTCCTAAGCATTTTTGGCATGAAGATGATGCACCTCTAAAGGAAGATGATGGCACCCCGGGATGATATTTTTCTTTGTCATAAAGGCATGGTTTGATACGGTGGCCTGCTATCTCATCTTCTTTCTATGCCATTATCATCTTCACGTTGGTGTATCTATGCTTTTCTTTACAAATGCGAACTGGTAATAGATCTTTAGTTGAATACTGCAGATGAGCTTTAATTTACACTCTCTTATCATCCTTCTTCGTACAAGAATTGATGATTCTAATTTCGATATAACTTTGGAAATATATATACATACCATGGAACATCTTTTGCAGAGCATATGGTGCTTCATTTTAACATATGATAATTGAATATACCTTTCAGTTTTGTCCCCCTCACGATATCCCTGTTATTTGTAGTTTGCATATCAACTCCCTTTTTTAATTAATTCATGTTAATATAATTTACAAATCTTGTACTTATTAGTGCGAATGTAATTTACGAAGCGGCAATAATCGGATCTATTTAAAACGCTAACAGTTAGTTTTGTTCATTCTTTATCATCAATCTGCCCATTGAATTTTATCATCAATCTGTCCATTGAATTTTAATTTCAGTTTTGTTGAGCTGATATATATAAGTAAAGCAAAAGCATCCGAGATGACGTCCAGGTTGAAGGTTTTACAAGAAGCGGGCATTTCAAAATTTCATGTGGAGTAGGAGTGTGAGAAAACAGATGGAGGTAAACCTCTTTGTATCCGTTTCCTCTGCCTCTAATTTCTGGAGGACTCTAATTGTTGATTTTTGCAGTTGGAACTGCAGTTTATTCTTATTGTATTGCTTATTTTAAACTAAAGAAGCTTAACATAGGTGGCACAAACTCGCATCCGTACTTCCCTCCTTCCACATTGGCAGGTTGTCTCATTTTCTTTATCCCAGTACCATCATAAAACCTGCGTAGATACATTATGCTCCTGTAAATTTGGCCATAAATTCACAGCAAAAATGGAAAGCCGCACGTAATTAGATCTTTGAGTAGAAGATGTGGAGGCGTGCTTTCTGAAAAGTTGTGAGAATCAAAATTCATATGGTTGAATGTTCTCCATTTTTTTGTTATTTTTTCTTTTTAAAAGTCCTTAAAACTAATAGACACTGTGATCCTTTCGTCCACCACAGGGTAGAAAGGCTTGCCTAAAGGTGACAAGAAGCAGCACAGCTTTACAGACGCGACTTTTTTACGATGCAATGCTGCTTCCACATACTCCACTTATTCAAATTCCAACAACACAAGTCAGTCATAAAATGGAGCATCTTGTTTTGGAGGCGAGGACGTTGGAAGAGCCATGAAACAATTTAAGCACTTGTGATCTGTCCAAGCTACTTGGAAGCAATGGACGGAAAATGACTTTGACACCTCACTTATCTTCAAGAGCTACGAATTGAAAGCTTCCGGGAGAGGGACTACTTCAACACCTCACTTCTCTTCAAAAGCTATATATTTGGGGGTGTGACAGTCTCCAATGCCTTCCAAAAGAGGGTTTGCCGGCATCTGTTTCTTTCCAGGAAATCCACCGATGCTCTGCCCTGGAGAAAAGGTATGAGAAGAAAGGCGCATGGGAGAAGATTGGGCCAAGATATCTCACATTCCTTGCGTATGGATAGGCAGAGACCTCATCATATGAGCGCTCTATCCTTCGGAAATACTTTTGTTTTCTGACATTTCACTCAACTCTCAAGTCGAAGTGAGGTATATTTTGCATCCAATTAACTTTCATAGTTTCACAAATATAAAAAAATAAAGAAAAATAAATAAATATAAGAAACATAGCATGCATATTGTTCAAATACTTTGCAGATCATCGTATAGGCAGACATTAGACCGTCATTCTGCGAATTTTAATGCGTCTTAAATTCTGAATTATTAGTTTTTCTGCAGGACACAATGGCTTCTCTTGGAGAGCTTTTCGTACGCAAGCTTCCTAAATTTGCCAATCATTGCAAGAGGAGAGCAGGGTTAATTGACCACTGTATATAGCATTTCGTTTTTCTTCAAGAACAATCGTCGCAAGGAGGAGAAAGGGAAATGTTCAATTCGGCATAATAAGCATCAAATGCACAAAATATTAACAAAATGTATGATTTTCAAAAATTACAAGCTTTGCTAAGTTAACTAAGCTTTGTTTACTCTCATTTTCTTTGTGAAGTCTTGTTTGATCTGAATATTTTATATTTCGTTCTTGTAATATCTTGCGGTGGTTAATGTCGTTTTTTCCGTGGTAGTATTTGTAATGTGATTCAACAAATCAAATTTTGAAATATTTCATGTATGCATTTCAAAAATCAATTGACAATATAATTCCATAATTCCTTTCTTTGCTGGGTTGTGGTTTCAGCTTTTGGCTCATATGTTTTGAGGACCTCCACAGCTTCATTGTTGTTGATGTTGCATCTGAGTGTCACCGAGAAGCATATACACATATAACATTATCTCCTATTAAGATATCGTTTCCAGAATATTGTTCGCATTTTGTTAAACTAGCCTTCATGCACGAGTATCTCCTATTAAGATATCGTTTCCAGAATATTGTTCGCATTTTGTTAAACTAGCCTTCATGCACGCGCTCACGCTTGTGCATAATGCATTTTTTGAATCACGGCGTGCTACACGCGACTTACATATTTTAAATGTATTTATATGCATAAATTGACAAAAGAAAAGTCAAATATTTGAAGTAAATGAATAATCTTAGATCATGCTAGAACAAACCCTTTATAAACCAATTAAAACAACTGAATCCACATAATAAAATCGGTCTCTATAGAATTTACATTAAGAATAGAGAAAATAATATTTAATAAACAACTGATTGAATCACATTATTACTAGCTCATTGTGAGGCTATGCCCACCCCCTCCCCCTTATGTAGATAATATCGTTTGTTAAAATAAAAAAAAACAATCATTTGACAACTAATTTAATCACATTATTATCTGCGTGCGAAAGACCTTTTTTATAACCGGCATTACATGCATCTTAAGATGTTTTGAACGTGTTTAAAAATAAAGAAAATAATATTTAATAAACAACTAATTGAATCATATTATTGCTAGTCCATTGTGTGGCTAAACCCACCCCTCCCCCTTAGTGTAGATAATATCGTTTGTTAAAAAAAAATCATTTGACAACTAATTTAATCACATTATTATCTGTGTGCGAAAGACCTTTTTTATAATCGGCATTACACGCATCTTAAGATGTTTTGAACGTGTTTTAAAAAAAGAGAAAATAATATTTAATAAACAGCTGATTGAATCACCATTATTGCTAGCCCATTATGAGGTCAAGCCCACCCCCTCCTCCTTAGTGTAGATAATATCGTTTGTTATAAAAATAAAAATAAAACAATCATTTGACAACTAATTTAATCACATTATTATTCGCGTGCAAAATGTTTTTTTTTTTTTATAACCGGCATTACACACCTCTTAAGATGTTTTGAACGTGTTTAAAATAGAGAAAATAATACTTAATAAACAACTGATTGAATCACATTATTGCTAACCTATTGTGAGGCTAAGCCCACCTCATCTCCCTTAGTATAGATACTATCGTTTGTTAAAAAAAAAAATTATTTGACAACTCATTTAATCACATTATTATCCGCGTGCGAATGACCTTTTTTGTAACCGACATCACACACCTCTTAAGATGTTTTGAACGTGTTTAAAAAGAGTAATACTATTCATACCATATTTTTATACCACATTTCTATACCACTTTAGGTGGCATCATGTGGACAACCACATCATTTGAAAAATTTGCAAAACCCAAGGAAACGAAGAAGAAAGACTCCTTGTATACCATAATCATCATTTAATTAACTAATTTTTCTTAATTATTAGTTTATTAAATAATGAACTAAATTTAAAATCTGATTAATTCAAATGATGTGGCTGTCCACATCAAATGCCACCTAAGGTGGTATGAAAATGTGGTACAAAAACATGGTATGAATAGCAAGACTAGTTTAAAAATAGAGAAATTAAATCACATTATTACTAGTCTATTGTGAGGTACTAATTAAAAAAAACCACAAAAAAATTAATTATTAAAAAGAACCATTAAAATGATAAAAATGCCCCTACCTTATTTGATGCATTATTTTGGGATGCCTTTGAAGTTTTTTGTCTTGGGGGTATTTTTGTCCAAATATTTTTTGTTGAAGCTTGGTGACACCAAAATCACTATTCACCTTTTCCATTGACTTTATATATAGATGTTGCTCATCATCTTTCATCCGTGTCGTTGATCTCAAAGAAGATTGTTACAAATATACATTGTTCGAAATATTCATTGTCACCGTTGTCATTGATGAAGTCAACCCCATCGTCACCCTTACTTCCAATGCTCTTTTGATGAAGCTGCAAAGCCAACTCAAGCCCCCTCACAACATCATTCATCGACGGTCGTTTGATTCCTTTATCTTGTAAGCAACTTATAGCAATGTCAATGAACTTGTTCAAGCACTCGACTTCAATCTTACCCTTCACATTTGGGTCAATGATTTGATCGAGTGTCTCGTCTCCATGACAACTCTTGGCCCACTCGGCGAGGCTAATTTGCCTCCACCGTATGCATAAGAGCTAGCCTCGCACACAATACCTCCCACAAAACCACCCCAAATGAGTACACGTCAGACTTCTCAGTCAGCTGTGACGTCCTAAATACCCGAAACTACCTTTCACCATCATGCTGATGTGCGTTTTGGGAGTGCTAGTCGTACCCATTTTTGACAACCCGAAATCCGATACCTTGGCCACCATTTTCTCATCCAATAAAATGTTTGCGCTCTTCACATCATGATGAATAATGGAGCCCTTGGCACCATTGTGAAGGTAGTGCAACCCTCGCGCTGGCAATACAAATATCAAGTCGTCGTTCCTAGCAGGGAAGAGGTTTAGGGTTATCGGTGCAATACATATGGTCACCGAGAATGCCGCGTGCCATGTAATCGTAAACCAAGATCATCTCGCCATTATCGGTGCAGTAACCAATGAGTGAAACCAAATGGTGGTGGCGGAGTTGGGAGAGCAGCTCGATTTCCGTCTTGAACTCGTGGGCCCCCTGTGATGACTCAGATCTCAGCCGTTTGATAGCAACGAGAGTGACACCATCGTCAATATAGCCTTTGTACACATTGCCAAACCCGCCAACACCAATTATGGAAGTATCGTTGAAGTTTTGGGTGGAGGCTTTAATCTCAGCCAGTGGAATGTAACAACACAGATAAGGCGGTCAAGGTAACTCGGGGGTCTGTATTGACTTTGTCTTCCCATGGTAGCAACCAAAGAACTTGACCTTTCCTCGTCTTCGGAAAATCAGCAAGAACTCTAGGAGGGCAGAGAGAACAGTTATGCAGGAAACTACAGCAATGATGACAAAGAGCAGAGTTCTTGACCACGAGGATCGTGGGGAAGCGCCGGATAAATGGCTAGCTACTGGCCTAATTGGCAGTGACCGCTAAAAGTGCAGATGTAGTAGTAGTCACCAACGGAGGTGAGATTGATGTTTGCTGGGCCAGTTGTGAGGGTTGAGCCAATTGGTTTTTCTGCACTGCATGAGTCGAATGATGCCTTCGATACTCGGATAATGTCGTGTGCACCAGTGTTGAATTTGAGAACTGGCATGCAAAGTTGTTGAAAATGTTGAGAAAAAAAAAAGGTTATACAATATAAGGTTTTTCTTATTAGCACCCAATATAAGGTTGAATATACTTCACATTAAAGTTTAGGGAAAATTTTTAAAATGTCATATGAACTTATACATTTTTATCAATTTGTCATATGTACTAAAATTTAAACGATTTGTCATTTTAACCTTTTGAAATCTTAAATTTGTCATATGCCCTTAACTCCATTAGGTTTTTCATGAAAAAATAAGTCGTGTGCCTTGCACATGATTTGTGTTTAGAGTTATTTAGGACATTTCAGCTCTCCACTCTCCTTCTATAAAGTTGCTTTTGACGAAACAATTTATTCTAAAACAAAAATGACACTTGTATAATGACATGATATAATTTTGATCGAGTTTCTCTCCTACAGTATAGTCCTCAAAACATATATTAAATGCTCTTGAAGTAAAGTAGTCCTCTAAAACAATGGTAAATATCAAACTTACATTGTTTTTACAAAGTTATTTCTCATGGCAAACCATAAAATGAAACGAAAATCAGGCCAAATGTCCAAAATAACCTTGAAACAAGCCATGTGCAAGTATTTTGGATGAATAACTTAACGGTGTAAATAACCTTGAAACAAGCCATGTGCAAGTATTTTGGATGAAAAACTTAACGGTGTTAGGATGAGATGGCAAATTAATGATTTTGGAAAGTTGATATGACAATCGTTTAAAATTTTAGTTCATATGACATATTGAAAAAGATGTCTAGTTCATATGACATTTCAAAAATTATGAAATGATTTATATACCCTAAATGCAATGGCAATTTTGACTTCATTAGATTAAAAAAAAAAATTCCAAATACACCAAAAATCACTTTTGACATGTATATCTCAAGATTATCTATCGTCTTCAACTCTAAAAACCACTCTCACTCCCATTGTAAAACAAAACTCTAACCAATTAATAGAGAAGGACGACTCAAACCAAAAAACCAAATTTATTACATAAACATCTGACAAAGAGAAGACAAATCTCCCTAGTCTAAAGTACTTAAGTTTAAGGAATTGTCCGAAACTGAGAGGAAACTTGCCTAATCGTCTTCCTTGCTTGAAAACACTTGGGGTGTCTAGGTGTGAATTTCTACGTCTGCATGAAGAATGGGCCACTAGCAGTTGTCTTAACATGGACTACTTACAGAATTCTTTGGAAATACATATTGATGGATGTCCAGGTCTGTTACCGTTGATAGAGAGAGTAGAGAAGAAGTTCTCGTCCACACTTAGAATTTCTAATTTTGTTGCAATACAGTGCCTGCCCAAAATGCAATATCTTCGAAATTTGACTCTCAGAAATTGCCCAAGACTGTTGTCATTAGAGTTCCTATCTTATGAGATGATGGCCCAATTGGCATCACTTGTGTATTTGTATATACACGAGTTTTCATTCAATAAGGTCCTTCCCGTTGGGCGTTTTAGCCAAACTTTCAGTTATTATAATCAGTGGTTGTGAGAATCTGGAATCCTTTTCCATTGAAGGAGTTGATCAAAACCTAAGCCATCTCAATCAGCTGCGAATCTACGACTGTTCAAATCTGGCGTCTTTTCCATACGGAGGATTGCCCACTTCCAACTTCAGACACTTGCAAGTCCTTGGATGCAAGAATTTGAAGTCGTTCCCCGAACGAATTCACACCCTCACCACCCTTGAAACATTGGAATTATCCGATCTTCCAAATCTTGTGTCATTTGCCCAATGGGGTTTTATTGGAAGTAGGGTTAGGTTTAAAGCAACTACTCAAGTGTGTCTCCTAAGTGGTTAATCATTTTGTTCTCTAAGTGGACTACTCAAGTGTAGGGTTAGGGTTAAAGCAACTACTCAAGTGTGTCTCCTAAGTGGTTAATCATTTTGTTCTCTAGGTGGACTACTAAGAAAAGAGAACAAAATGATTAGCCACTTAGGAGACACACTTGAGTATTTGCTTTTGAATTTCAAGGATTGTATTATATTTCTTTCATGATTGCATTACAAGTTTCAGCCGTATATAAGGAGATGAACACTCCTTGATTTATGCCACAACGGTGGACTACTAAGAAAAGAGAACAAAATGATTAGCCACTTAGGAGACACACTTGAGTATTTGCTTTAACCCTAACCCTACACTTGAGTAGTCCACTTAGAGAACAAAATGATTAACCACTTAGGAGACACACTTGAGTAGTTGCTTTAACCCTCACCCTACACTTGAGTAGTCCACTTAGAGAACAAAATGATTAACCAAGGTCAATTCTTGAGAGGAAATACCTTCAACATACACTCTCCTTGACTTGTAGTTTCAAGTGATTTGCTGTAAAAAGGGCCAGCCTCATGGAATTGAACATCTTTAGACACAATTAATTTTCTCAATTGGGTATTATAGCACTTATATCCCTTTTGTGTAGAAGAATAGCCAAAGAAAATGCATTTAACAGCTCTAGGGTCCAATTGACCTCGATGATGAGGTTGAATATGTACAAAGCAAATACAGCCAAAGACTCTAAGGTGTGAAAGATCGATTTTCCTTCATTTCATGACCTCAAGGGGTGATTTAAACTCCAAGACTCTGCTAGGTAACCTATTTATGATATAAGCAGCTGCCATGACTCCTTGGGACCAAAATTTCTTTGGTACATTCATTTGTAGCATTAGTGCTCTAGTTTTTTCAAGTAAGTCACGATTTTTCCTTTCGGCTATGCCATTTTGTTGAGGTGTGCCAACACAACTTGTTTGATGCATGATGCCATGAGTGCTCAAATATTGTGTCATGATATGAGATGTGTATTTGGTGCCATTGTCAGACCTTAAGGTTTGAATTTGAGAAGTGAGATGGTTTTTAACAAGATTATGAAAATCCTTAAAAACTTCCATGACTTCATTCTTAGACTTTAGAAGGTACAACCATGTGGCTCTAGAGAAATCATCAACAAAGATCACAAAATACTTATAACCATCAAAAGATTCTAAAGTTGGTCCTCATACATCCGAATGGACAAGTTCAAAACACTTACTAGCCCTGGATAAGGAAAAGTTAAAAGGTAATCTAGTGGCCTTAGACAAGTGACAGGTTTCACATGGAATTACATCCTTCCTTAAGTTTGGAAATAAAGTTGACAAAATGGGTGGAGAAGGATGAGCTAAACGTTGATGCCACAATTGGTTATCTTGGATAGTATTGGACTTGGCTTGAAACCCTTTGGGATTGCTCTTCGATATGTAATAGAGACCATCTAGATAAAACCCTTCACCAATCGTCTTCTTGGTGACACATTCCTGAAAAACAACATTGTGAAGGGAGAATATGGCTAAGCAATTCAAGGTATTTGTGATTTTTCCCACAGATAGGAGTTGAAATGGAAAGGAATGAACATATAAGGCTGCCGACTCAATTTCATCAAATATTAAGTTGATTTTTCCCTTTCCTAAAACCTTTGCATTCTCACCATTTGCAATTGAAACTTGGGAAGAATTTAATAATTTTTCAAACTTATGAAACTTAGACACATGGTTGGTCATATGGTCTGTGGCACCCGAATCTACAACCCAAAAATCATGCAACATATTTATATTAAGTGCAGTTTTGAAAGCTTTCATGATACCTTGCATGTCTTCTTGAGGTATGTGTTTCATGTCGGCCAAGAAACCAGCAAACTTGCCTAGCAAAGCTGTTGGGTTTTTGTCTTCAACGTTGTCTATTCGGTCACTTCTAGCCCTTCATTTCTTGCTTTGAAGATACAATGCAAACTCATTCATGAGTGCAGCTGGATTAGCTGTGAAGTTCTTGAATGCGTCAGACCATTGGAAGAGGAGACGAACGCATGATTTGCTCGATGTACAGTACGGTTCACTCTATGTGAACCCTTGTTGTCCTTCATGAAATTAGGCTTTAATTCTGGATGTAAAATCCAACATGTCTCTTTAACATGGCCCGTATAGTTGCAGTGTTGGCACTTCAAGTTTGGATGCTTCACTTTGTACTTCCTCTCGTTGATTAGGTAGGCCCTTGCTTCATATACATGGCCTTTGTACCAATGTTCATGACCTTTCTCCTTACTTCTTCACGTTGAATTGTTGCACAAATACTGGTGAAGGAAGGAAGTTCAGTGTTCATGAGTATGTGGCTTCGTAGGTCTTTATATTCTGAGTCGAGACTGGATAGAAGTTGAAATATCTTGTCTTCTTCTGCTCTCTTCTGTAGCAAAGCGCATCAGTGGTATGAAGGCGATATATTTCCAACTCATTCCACATGATTTTCATGCAACCTAGAAGTTGTACAAAGGGCTTACCTTTTTGTTGCAGGTTGGAGATGTCCTTCTTTAATTGGAAAACCCGTGCAACATTGTTCTGACTGCCATACATTTCCTTGACAGTCTCCCATAGCAAGAGTGAAGATTCAAAGTAACTGAATATTTCAGCTAGTTTACGTTCTATGGAATTCAGGAGCCATGACATAACCAGCTGATCCTTGCCAAGCCATGATTAATAAGCTGGTGAGAAAGCATCAGGAACTTCAATGCTTCCATTTATGAATCCTAACTTGAACCTTCCACCTAGGGCAAGCGATACTGCCCTCGACCAAGGCAAATAATTAAACTCATTCAACAAGACTGAGCTTAATCTTTGATTTGGATTGACATCCACCTCAGGCATATTCACAGAGAAAAGAACCGGTGAACTTTCAGCATCAGACCAGGATTGTCTTCAGCCATTTTTGAAGATTGAACACGTTCAGATGGTAGTAAAGTAGAAGCAGGTTATTTTTCCTGCTCTGATACCATATTGAATTTCAAGGATTGTATTATATTTCTTTCATGATTGCATTACAAGTTTCAGCCATATATAAGGAGATGAACACTCCTTGATTTATGCCACAACCGGTGGACTACTAAGAAAAGAGAACAAAATGATTAGCCACTTAGGAGACACACTTGAGTATTTGCTTTAACCCTAACCATACACTTGAGTAGTCCACTTAGAGAACAAAATGATTAACCACTTAGGAGACACACTTGAGTAGTTGCTTTAACCCTAACCCTACTTCCAATAGGTTTGCACCCCCCCCCAACCTGCAATATTTTTATGTTATAAATTGCGACAGAGTGAAGCCTTCGGTGGAGTGGGGATTACAAGGACTTGCCTTGCTTAGAGGGAGGTGGATTGTCTGCCCTCCCATTTTCATACTCTCCTCATGCCCTCCTGTGATATGTGGTCACGGTTAAGTCACATCAATATTTTATATTAATTTTTTTATAAAAATAATAAAACAAAAAGTAATAGAAATATAAAATGTTGACGTGACTTAATCGTGATCACACAAACAAGAGTGGATAGGGAGACTATGGAAATGGGATGGCAGACAATCCACCTCCCAGATAAGTTAAAATTGGTGGCGAGAGCTTGGAAACAGTGCTCGGGGGACAGTTGCTCCCTACTAATCTGAACACTCAGTACATCTCTGGACGACCAAATCTGAAATCGTTGGACGGAACTCTTCAAAAGCTATATATTTCTGGGTGCCCGAGTATGGAATTCCTTCCAACAGAGGGACTTCAACAACTCACTTCTCTTCAAGAGCTACGAATTTCTGGGTGTCCAAAACTCCAATTCCTGCCAGAAGGCGGTTTACCGCCATCTCTTTCTTCCCTGGAGATCTCCTCTTGTTCCACCCTGGAGAAAAGGTATGAGGATAAGACGGGAGAAGATTGGGCCAAGTTATCTCACATTCCTTGCATACGGATAAACGACGAAGTCATCATATGAGCTCTCTCATACAAAGTTGTGCTTTTCGGCATTTCACTCTCAGGTATTTTGCAGCTAATTAACTTCAATAGTTTGAAAAATAAAGACATAACAGAAATAAGAATCATAGCATATTGATCAAATGTTTCTTTGCAGCAAGGAAGACACATTATCCCTACATCTTCTACATTGTCGGATGGTACTCTTCCATAATTTGATTTTGTTTGAATATGGTGGCTTTTATGTTGCTGTGGATGAGTTTCTTGACAAGAGTATCCAATCAACCCTCAATTCTCTCCAACGCATCTGCTGTCAAACCATGATCCCACCAATCTCTCCATATTGTTTTATGTAAATAATTATTGTTAATGTTGTACAGAGTCAACTGTCAGATTGTATATATTTTGTATGAATAGACAGAACAAATCAATCAAGGAATTTATTCATAATACAGAACTACTTCTCCCTGCTCTTCAATTTCTGCCACTCTATTTCTCTATATTTCTTTACATACACCAATGCGTAATTCACTTATATATGTGCTGCAATGACTTATTTGGTTTGAATAAGGTGGCTTCATTGGTGCAGAGTCCTGATTGTGGAACTTAAAGAAGTAATTCTCTGAGGCAACAGATGTTAGCTCACATCAATTTCCTGAGCATTTTCGGCATGATGATGATGCTCCTCTAAAGGAAGATGATGAGACCCCGGGATGATATAGTTCTTTGTCATACGGGCGTGGTTTGAATACTGTGGCCTGCTATCTCATCTTCTTTCAATAACATCTTCAAGTTGGTGAATCTATGTTTTTCTTTACGAGTGCGAACTGGTAACAGCTTGTTAGTTGATTACTGCATATGAGCTTTAATTTACATTCTCGCTTATCATCATTCTTCGTACAAGAATTGAGAATATGTTCTCTCGTAAACCTTAGATAATTGATGATTCTAATTTGAATATGACTTCGGAAATATATGTATACATACGACAGGTGCAAGTTATTTCTTCGGGACCAGATGGCATGCTATTGCAGGTTGAAGTCAATAAACAGAAAACCACGTCGCAGTGGATCAATCTCCGTTCTCCTTCCCAAAATCCCAATTCCATCGATTTGGTATCACTCCTTCCCTACCTTAAGTCTCAGAGCAGCTTCCAATCACTTCCCTCTCTCCCTCCTTAGCAATAAGTACGTCCCTCTCTCTCTCTCTCTCTCTCTCTCTCTCTCTCTCTCTCAAACGCAGCGTTTTACTACTTAGTTCAATCAATTCCAATTCCATGGATTTATTATTTATATCAAGATTTGGTTTTGCAAAAAACAATTTCTTCTTTTGGTTGGTGATGAATTTTGATAAGTTTTCTGTATTTTGGGTAAAACCAATTTAGCTCCGCCATGTCGCTTCCAATTGAAGAAATGATATGTCCTCTTCTTCCGATGCTCAGGTATTTCCACTTTCACATTTAAAGCAAGGGGTGATATCCACACACCACATTTTACTTCTTACACACCTTTTTAATTTTCGGCCGTCGGATCGGATGAATTGAAGAAGATCAACGGACAGAAATTATCAAGGGGCGTGAGAAGTAAAATAGGGTGTGTGGATAGCACACCCCTTAAAGCAACTCCATTTTGCTTCTTTTTGCGTTTGGGTTTCGCGGTTTCGGACCCGGAATAAGTTGAAGGATTTTGAAATTTTGGTTTGAATTTGTTTGAGAAATGGGTTGGAATATTTTTGTGGGTTTTGAGTTGTTATGGGTTCAAATGCATTGAGATGAAGACATGGGCTAGGCCAGTTGATTACGGCATTGTGCCTCCCCTTTGCAGCCTAGTTCGTATCCTCCACCTTGTAAATTAGAGTAGTTTAGAATAATGTCTTGTCAATAGAAAATTTTTTAAAAAAGAAATTGCAAGGAGATGCATTTTGTCCATGTGTAGATGATTTCACATTTATCTGTTGTTGACCTTTTGGAATCACACATTAGGTCTAATGACTTTAATGGGAAGTGCTTCTGTACTAGTAAGTTGTAGATATCTTGGTTTGTCATAATTTGTTGGCTTGTGGTTGCAGCTTTCATCTCATGTTTTGGGGATCTCCTCGATTCGATCATTGTTGATGTTGCATCTGTGACACGCCCCAACCCAAATATCGAAAGTGACGAAAGCCATAAACTACCTATAACTATGTAAAAATGTACAAATACTAGGAGACAATGATAATAAGATCATGGCTACAACATAAATACAACGGAAGTTCACCGGTTACAAAATTAAGAAACAAAGTGCACAATATGTTCAGAGCACATAACTAAAACAAACGTATGAGTGCGGATATGAAATCAATTTACAACATAATAAGAAAGCCATACACGAATGGAAGACTGCGAAGTCACTGATAGGGAAAAGCCTCGATACTCGGGTTGTAGTCCTCATCACTAGGTCCTGAAGGGGGCGTAAAACAGAAAAGGTGAGTGAACCATAATTTATAATACTAATAATATGAAATTCATTTCCGTTATGAACGTACTAACCCCCTGTTTTGAAAACATATATATACTACTATGTAATAGGTTTCCGAAAACTCTAATATGCCATGAAAAACCTCCGTAAGATCTGTACGTAAAATCGAGGCTCAAAACTAATACTATCTTCGTCCGAAGGCAAAACCATAAATCTCTGTAAAACTATACTCTCTAAGGGTATCATATTCGCCCGAAGGCAATACCTGTTTATCGCCTGAAGGTGAAGCTATATGACACTGGGTCACGCCAGTAAAGAAACATGGTAGGTCCCATCACCCGAAGGTGAAGCTATACGACTTCGGGTTACGCCAAAGAAGAAACTCTATAACATCTCACATCAACACTAGCCGTGGCTAGTGAAGCTGTCCGACACTGCTTTCGGCAGTGAAGCTGGGGGTATAACATATATCTCACTCCTCCTCATCACCGTGTCCTATGACCATAGACATTTAATACTCGTGTTGTGTGGATGTGCTGTATGACAACCCACTAGATATATATATCCAAAATATAACTCAAATCTCATGCCAAGGTATCAAGATCCAAAAGTTCCAAAACCCCGTAAAATCATACATCCTCACAAATCCACTGAAAAATCATACGTATAAACCAATAGTTTATAACCCATAGTATAATGTAAACCTGATATAACCAAATTATTCCATAAGCAATTCAATTACTAATAAATTATCCAAATATAAAAAATATACAATTTCATAAAGCATATTTTAAAACATATGCAACTCTGAAATAAAATATGCATGCAACCCTAAGATTTGTAAAATAATCATTTTAGAAGGGGTCTACTCACAAGTATTCCACTACCGGAGAGCCACTCGCACTAGGATGGACTGGATCGCCTCCCACCGTTGCACTTAAACACCAAGAAGAGTATATTTAATAAAACTACACTAAAAAGATAGAATTTTAGAAAATGGACAGCGTATTCAAATTCGGCACGTCAAAAAACCCAAAGAGGGACCTTGGGTTTCCCTACGCGCCGCTGCGGGACGGCAGCCGAGAAGACCACGCACCGCCGCACGCGCCGAGTTGTGTCACTAGAAAGTTGGTCGAAAAAATCGCCGGCGCCATCGTGGACCGCAGCGAAGCACAGTGCCTTCGGCGGAGGCGCATCTGCTACACGCACCAGCCACCACGTGCGTCTGCTACACGCATCGGCCACCACGCGCACCTCACGAGCGGCCGACACCCCGACCGTGGATCTGGGTTTCAGACCTGGGTCGGGTCGGATCTGGGCTCGGGTCTGGGTTCAGATCTGGCCTGTTGGGCCTGGGGTTTTTGGGTTTAGAAATATGGGCTTATGTCCATAGGTTTAGGGTTAGTACTATGGGCTTGGGTCCTGTTAAGGTTTGGGCCCGGTCCTTAAGGGTTATTGGGCTTAAATCTAACTAACTAAAGTTAATTAAATGGGCTGGGTTGGCATGTGGGTCGGGTCGACCCGAGTTTAATCGTGGGTCACAGGACCAATCGAAGAAGAACACCGGCTTTTGGCCGGAATTTCTTCCCGATTCCGATTTGGACCTAAAATTAAATAAAAATGGGAAATTAAAACATAAAAATGAAGCTGAGAGGGAAAGGAAGTAAGATTATACCGAGTTTAGAACCACAACAAGATTAACCATGTCGAAGGTGGCCAGAATTCGTTCGAACTTCATCGGATTCTGGAAAAAGAAACAGGATGCATGCACAGAGAAAACAATAGAGTTTAACCTTCGATTCATCACACAAAAACACAACACCAACATGCAGTCCCAGAAATTCAAAAGAGAAAGAAAACCTCACCTGAGACAATTTAGAGCTTGAAGCTCTCGGGTCTAGTATCACTACACTTCACAGTGCACCGATGGTGCATGCAAAGATATAAGTGACTTCCTTAGGTCCCAGAGGTTTGAATTAGAAAGCTTTGGGGGTTGTGTTTGATCAGACTAAGGGAATGGTGGTAGTTCTCTCTCTCTCGGTAGAATAGAGAATGCAGAGAAATAGAGAGATACGGAATAGGTGCAGAAAAGAATGAGGAAGAAGAGGGGTTCACGGGTAGGGTAACAAATAGGATCTTTGTTGCTTCACCACATGGGAGAAAGGCTCGCCTCAAGGTGACAAGAAGTGTTGAAAGTAAGAACTTAGTGAGTAAGAAATGAATCTTGAAGAAAGAGAGAGAGATTAGAGAGAGAGAGAATTGTGAAAATGATTTTCATTACTTTAACCATTCTCTGTACATGAGATATTTATACATAAATATCAAAGCTAACTATTTTAGTATTCCCTTAACTAACCCACACAGCCTAAAACTAATCTGGTGCTTTACACCTTAGTACTCATAACATCCCCCCTCAAAGGTAGAGGATCGAACTGAAAGCTTGTCAGTCAAGGAGAGAAACCGATCAGCAGGTAGGGACTTAGTAAAAATATCAGCAATCTGTGACACTGTACCAACATGTTGGACATCAATCTGGCCCAAAAGAACTTTCTCACGGATATAGTGATAGTCAATCTCAACATGCTTTGTTCGAGCATGAAAGACTGGATTGAAAGCTAGTGCAATAGCACTCTTGTTATCACAGAATATAACAGGTGTACGCAGAAGGGGAAATGAAATATCAGAAAGTATCTTGCAAATCCATGAAATTTCTGCAGCAATGTTGGCAAGTGACCTGTACTCGGCCTCAGTGGAAGACCGAGCCACTGTGTTCTATTTCTTAGCACTCCAAGCCACTAAATTGGATCCCAAAAACACACAATAACCGCTTGTAGATCGTCTATCAATAGGGCAACCAGCCCAATCTGCATCAGACCAAGCAGTAAGATGTTGAGCACCTTTTGTGAACCATAGTCCGGAGTCAATAGTGCCTTTGAGATATCGTAAGATACGCTTAACAGCTTGCAAATGGATAGTTCAAGGAGTTTGCATATGTTGACACACTTGATTCACAGCAAAAGCTAGATCAGGACAAGTCCAGGTAAGGTACTGTAATGCACCAACAATAGACCGGTAATAAGTAAGATCTGCAAGTGGTGTGCCTGAGTGATCTAGTTTAGAAGAACTAACTGGAGTATTGCAGGGCTTGACGCCTAACATATCAGTTTTCTTAAGGAGATCCAAGGCATATTTTGACTGATGAAGAAATAGACCTTTGGAATATCGTGTCACTTCAATGCCCAGAAAGTAGTGTATATCACCAAGATCTTTGACAGGAAAAATAGCTTGCAGTTGAGAAATGATAGTTTGACAGACTTGAGATGAGCTGCCAGTGATGATTATATCATCAACATAGACCAAGATGAAAGTGATAGTTGTGTCTTTCTTGATAAAAAGACTAGTGTCAGATGAGGATGCAGAGAAGCCCAAGGACAGAAGAGCCCGATAAAAGGCTTCATACCAGGCGCGATGCGCTTATTTAAGACCATATAGAGACCTCTTAAGTTTGCAAACATGGGTAGGCTTAGAAGTATCAACAAAGCCTGGGGGCTGCACCATATAGACATCCTCCTTTAACTGACCATGAAGAAATGCATTGCTAACATCTAATTGGTGAATGAACCAATCATAATGTACTGCAATGGAAAGCAAAATCCGAATAGTAGGTGGTTTAGCCACGAGACTGAAAGTCTCAGAGAAGTCCAAACCTTCTTGTTGATGAAAACCCTTAGCAACTAGACGTGCTTTATACCTTTCGATAGACCCATCTGCCTTGTGTTTCACTTTGAAGACCCATTTACAACCGACAAGATTGTAAGAATGATTAGGAGGCACCAAATCCCATGTACCAGTGGATTGAAGAGCTTGAAATTCAGCTTGCATTGCTGCCATCCAAGGTGCATGTTTGGAAGCTTGAAGATAAGTGGTTGGTGCAGATGGTATTTGGGTGAGAGGATCAACTGAAGATGGAAGGGGATGCTTAGTAGCAGTGAAAACTTTGGGTTTATGAATACCAGCTTTGGCTCTAGTGATCATAGAATGCGTATTGGGAGGTGCGGCAATAGGTTGAGTGGAACCCAAGGCTATATCAGTGGGTTGAGAAACTGGTAGAGGTGAAGGAAATGATGATGGAATAGATGTAGGATCAGGTATTTGTGGTGTAGAAGAGACATGAGGACTAACAGATAGTTGAGCTGGAGATTCTGCAGGTTGGGAAGTAAATGGCACGGGTATAGTAACTGAGATGGAAGAAGGGATAAGTGTGGAATGAGATAGTACAGAATTTGAAGCTGGTAAAAAATGAGGATTGAGATAAGGAAAAGTACTCTCATCAAACACCACATGTCTTAAAATGTAGAGCTTCTCAGTTATGGGATCATAACACCGATATCCACTGTGATTTAAGCTATAGCCCAGAAAAATGCACAGCTTACTCTTTGGTTCTAACTTGTGTCCAGAGTAAGGTTTCAGCCATGGATAACATGCACATCCAAAAGGCTTCAATGTATGATACTTCGGTGGAGCTTGAAATAATTTTTCCTATGGACTCAAGGAAGAAGTCTGTGAAGGCAACCTATTGATGAGATAAACTGATGTCTGAAAAGATTTAACCCAAAATTTAGGTGGTAAACCACTCTGAGAAAGTAGAGTTTTGCCCATTTCAACAACATGACGATGTTTCCGCTTTGCACATCCATTTTGTTCAGGTGTGTATGGACAACTCAGTTGATGTGTAATACCTTGAGCATTAAAGAAATCTTGAAGTCTGTTGTTTAAAAACTCACCCCCTGAATCAGTCCTCAAACATTGAACTTTAGAGGCAAACAGTGTTTGAACTTTGAGAATGAAATTGATAAGAACTGAAGCAACATCCGATTTAAGATATAAAGGATATAACCAACTGTATTTGGTAAAATCATCCACTAGTATTAGGTAGTATTTGTAACCAGTACAAGAGAGTGAAGGGGAGGGTCCCCATACATCAGCATGAACCAAATGAAAAGGCTTTACTGAAGTACAAGGCAACACAGAGAAGGGAAGCTTAGAAGCTTTGCCCATTCGACAAGCAACACAAAATGGCATTTTATGCACTGAACCAGTTACAGGTAAACGATGATTATGTAACACAGATTGTAAGACAGCACTAGAAGGATGTCCAAGCCTCCTATGCCAAAGATGAATGTCAGCCTTCGCCACCATCAAAGCACGAGGAGACACTGTTATTCCAGAAGAGCCATTTGAAGATGTCCAGTATAAAGGGTAGAGGCCACCTTCACTGGGGCCCTGGAAAAGCATCTTCCCAGTTTGTAGATCCTTGATATAGAACCCAAATGGATCAAAAGTGAGAGAGCAGAAATTATCATTGACAAATTTGTAGACAGATAGTAGATTATGAGAAGCTTGAGGGACAAGTAAGACATCTTTAAGGCGAAAAACTGTATTAGGTGTGCGTATAAAGGCATGACCAATATGTGATATCAACAGACCTTTACCATCACCCACAAATAGTTGGTCACTGCTAGTGTAGGGAATAGCATAGTTAAATAAAGAAGGATCTGGAGAAACATGATGAGAAGCCCCACTATCTGTTATCCAGTAATTTGGTGGAGCAGATGTTGTTGCAGACATAGCCATAGGTGAATAACCAGAGAACTGAGGAGAACCAGAACCATGAGTAGTACCAGTAGTCTTTGAAGCAGCAAATTGTGAAAGACGACCACAATGAAGAGCTTGATGACCATGCTGATTGCAAAGTTGGCATGGAATGGACTTTCCAGAAAGGAAAGGGGCTTGACCAGACTGATAACCGCCAGATCGGGAAGGACCAGCACCAAGAATCCCACCAGTTTGGTGATTAAATCGATTACCCCCAAAATTACGATTCTGATTGAATTTAGAGCGGTTTTGGTTGCGGCCTCGATAATTCCCTCGGGATCCAGAGTGGTAACCAGAATTAGGAGAGGGTTGAGCAGTATATGCATGAAATGGAGTGGATGCCGGTGCTCGATTTTTACGCTTTTGAAGAGAAATTTCCTTACTCAAAAGCAAACCATGAATTTCATCAGAAGTAGCAGATTCAATTCTGGTTTCAATAGAATCGACAAAAGATTCATAATCCTCAAGAAGACCAGACATAATATAGGCAACCAAATCAGATTCAGAGATCGGTTCACCCGCAGCAGCCAATTTATCAGAAATTTCTTTAATTGAATTAAGGTAATCAGTCATCTAAGATTCACCTTTCTGGATCGTCTGAATCTTGGCACGAAGACTGTGAACATGTGAACGAGAAGCTCCAACGAAGCGTTTTTCCAGAGAAAGCCACAGAGATCTGGAATCATCCATACCAACAGTCAAAGGAAGGAGATCTTCAGAGAAAGTTGAATTGATCCAAATCATCAAGATCTGATCTCGCTCACACCAAACTTCATACGCAGGATTGAGAACTCGAGTGCCAGTAGAATCACAGACGAACTGAGAAGGACAGATGTCGGTGCCATTGAGAAGCCCTAAAAGCTTGAAACGCTTCAAAACTGGAAGAAAGAGGCTGCGCCAGGTGATGTAATTGTGCCGATTCAACTTAGTCGGAACCATGTTGGCGATGTTCTGAACGATGACAGAGGTAATCGGAGAATTCAGAGCATCAGTAGGAGGAATCGCGGCTGAGGAGGAAGAATTGGTAGAGTTCTCCACAACAGTCATGGCGAATTTGCACAGAAAGGGGAAAAGAGAAGACGAGAAAAATCTGTTTGGCAGGAAAGAAAATTGCAGGAAAATTAAGAACACGGAAGCGGGAGATGAACGTCTGTGGACTCCGGCAATGATACCATGTTGAAAGTAAGAACTTAGTGAGTAAGAAATGAATCTTGAAGAAAGAGAGAGAGATTAGAGAGAGAGAGAGAGAATGTAGAGAGAGAGAAAATTGTGAAAATGATTTTCATTACTTTAACCATTCTCTGTACATGAGATATTTATACATAAATATCAAAGCTAACTATTTTAGTATTCCCCTAACTAACCCACATAGCCTAAAACTAATCTGGTGCTTTACACCTTAGTACTCCTAACAAGAAGTAGCACGACTGCACAGACTCGGAATTCTCGGGGAAACCCTGCTTCCACATACTCAACATATTCAAGTTCCAACAGCACAAGCCGGTTATCAAATGGAGCGTCCGGTGTTGCTGGTGAGGAGTACTCGAATGGTGCATTGGAAGAGCCATGAGAAAGTTTAAGCACTAGTGAGCTCCCTAAGTTACTTGGATGCAATGGATCTTGCATACTTGCTTAGTTCGTGATGTTTGTGGAAAGTGATGCCAAATTTTGAATAACAGTCTGTTGGTTTAGTATATGACCGGAGGAATTATATGGTGACATTCGTTTTCCAGTACAAAGAATAGCGCCTTGTATGAAGCATTCTTGAACAAATCTTGAATGATAATTCCAAATCTCATAAAAGCTGATTCTGTCTCCAAATTAAATACAATTGTTTGCTCAATAGAAGTTATCAAAATTATGAATACAAACACTAGAAAGATCTCGAATTGAAGGGATTAATTGCTGAATTAATTAGATACTGGCAACTTACTCATTTTTCATTCCGTTAATGAAAACATTATGTTGTTTAGCTCAAAGCCTCGAGAACTGTCATTAATATCAGTTTCCTTTTAGTTTGTTTGGTTTTCCAATAACACATTATTATTTTGGTAACATGCAATAACACATTATTGAGTAACTATGAAATTGGCACTGAGTTGTACCTTTCTTTCCTAGTTCGGGATTTAATCCCTATTCTCGTTGAGCAAGATTTTAACGAGGTCATTCTTTCACAACCACAACAGCTCGTATCTTAATTAAGTCTGTCTCTTGATAAAAAATAAAATAAAAAACAATTGTTGTTCATGCGTATTGTACAAGTTATGTGTCACTGGACCCCATGTAAGCACAGAGAAAGTTTCAAAAAGTTGTCCCCAAAAACCTTTAGTGAAAGCAGAGGAATATTTAAAGGTTGAAGAGATTTTTTAGTGTGACAGGCACACGAAGTGGTATACCACATATCACTATATAAATAGTGGGATATGTGTGTTAAAAAGTTAATAACTTAAAAAATAAAATTTTCCACTACTTACCTAAAAACACGTGGTGTACCATCTGTATTCCTGTCACAATGAAAAATTTCTCCAAACGTTGATTACAAGAGATTGATCAGAGACTAATTACAGACCAATCATAAAGGAGTCTAATAACCAAGCTGACACATCATATATGCCTTTTTCAAAAGTGAGACTCTCTATAAACTATATGTGACTTTATGTTTTTACATAAAATTTTATAATATTAGTATGGAAGTTAATGTTGAACTGTAAAATAACAGAGAGTCTATGAAGAATTTCAATTTTAAAGAATCTCCTAAACATGTATCTTCTCTCTTTATGATCTCACAATTTCACATGTTCTGAACGATTTAATGGCCGCACGATTTGCATCCACTTTGAATCAACGGCCACGATGTTGTAGTCTGCAGACTACCCATAAAAAATGGGGATCCATGGGACAACTTTTGGGAAAGGGATCCTCTCCGGATCCCTTCCACCAAATTCTCCTCATCAACTAATCCGGACCCTTAAATTTTATCCAACGGCTAAAACAAGAATCCACTTTAAAAGTTAAAATAACTTTAACCGTTATGGAAATGATCCGGAGAGGATCCCTTTCCCAACTTTTGAACCAAAAGACTAATCACAGACCAATCACAAGTTCTTTTTTGGTCAACTGACCAATAACAAGTTCATTACGAATTGGGATGCATCAATAATTACAATCTCAAAAGCCTTTACTTCTACATTGAGCTACTAGCAAACTAAGCAACCAAGAGAAAAATGGATGCCGCTTTGATTGGACAGGCTTTTATCTCCGCTTCCATCCAGGTGCTGTGTGAGCGCATCGCTTCAACCGACTTCGGTGACTTGTTCCGGCAGAAGAAGCTGGATGAACGACTCCTCATGAAACTGAAGATGACGCTGCTCACCCTTTTTGCAGTCCTCGATGATGCGGAAGAGAAGCACATTTTAAACCCTGCTGTGAGAGAATGGCTCGACGAGCTCAAACATGCTGTCTTCGACGCGGAGGACTTGCTGGATGAGATCGACACTGAAGCATTGCGATGCAAGGTGGAAGGTGAAGCTCAAACCGAGAAATTAACCAAAAAGGTGTGGAACTTCTTCTCTACTTCTCGTAGTCATTTTTATCAAAGCATGAATGTTGAGATACAAGGGTTATTACAAAGGCTGGATGACTTTGTGCAACAGAAAGTTGCCCTTAGTCTTACAGAAGTTGTTGGGAGGAAGGTTTCACAAAGAACTCCAACAACTTCCTTGATTCATGAACCTTTTGTATATGGAAGAGACGAAGATAAGGAAAATTTATCGAAAGTCTTGTTCTCTGATGATGCAAGCGAGGATGATGTATCTATCATCACCATTGTTGGTATGGGCGGGGTTGGCAAGACGACCCTTGCTCGAGCCCTTTACAATAATGATAAGGTGAAAGAGCACTTTGCCCTTAAATCTTGGGCATGTGTTTCAGAAGATTATGATGCTATTAGGGTGACTAAAACTCTTCTCGAGTCGGTCACTTCAAAACCTTGTATGTTGACAGATTTGAATTTGCTTCAAGTTGAACTTAGAGAACAACTGAAGGGAAAGAAATTCTTATTTGTGTTGGATGACCTTTGGAATGAGAAATATTTTGATTGGAAGTGCCTCCAAAGTCCTTTTACTTCCGGGGCAAGGGGAAGTAAAGTCATCGTGACAACTCGAAGTGAAAATGTCGCATCTCTCATGAAAAATGTTCCCATTCAACACTTGAAGCCTTTGTCGCATGAAGATTGTTGGATGTTACTTTCAAAACATGCGTTTCGAAATGAAAACCACAATGCACATCCAACTTTGGAAGAAATTGGCAAGAAAATTGCACGCAAGTGCAATGGTTTGCCTTTAGCAGCAGAAACACTCGGGGGTCTATTACGTTGCCAGAGAGACTTCGAGGAATGGAATAAATTATTAAATAGTAGTCTTTGGGAGCTACCTTATTATAAAAGTGATATCCTTCCAGCCCTACGGTTGAGCTATCATTATCTTCCTGCTCCGTTGAAACGATGCTTTGTTTATTGTTCAATTTTTCTAAAAGACCATCAGTTCAAGAAGGAAGATATGGTTCTACTTTGGATGGCGGAAGGTTTAATTCCACAACATTTTAACGGACAAAGAATGGAAGAGACGGCTAGAACTTACTTTGACGAGTTAGTATCACGATCACTATTTCAAAAATCAGGGGAGGATGGTTTCACAATGCATGATCTTCTTAACGACTTGGGTCAGTTCATGTCTAGGGGATTTTTTCTCAGGTTGGAGGAGAGGGAATCACAAGAAGTTAAAAGACTTCGTCACTTGTCATATGCTAGGGGAGAAATTGATGCTGCTAAAAAATTTGAGCCATTAAATGGGGCTAAGTGTCTGCGGACCTTCCTACCTATCTCAATATATGTCTTGTTCTTCCACATAAGTAAAAAGTTTCTACATGATTTGTTGCCATCTCTGAAACGTTTAAGGGTTTTATCGTTGTCGCATTATCAAAATGTTGCTGAAGTACCTGATTCTGTGGGCAATCTCATTCACCTGCGCTACCTGGATCTCTCCCATACGGCAATTGTAAGCTTACCTGGTGCAGTTTGCACTCTCTACAATTTGCAGATGTTACTGCTGTCAGGTTGTTCTGCTCTCATTGAACTGCCAGCAGACATGAGAAAATTGATAAATTTACGGACATTAACGTTGGCAGGTTGCAGCTCCCTTACTAAATTACCTGTAGATATGAGGGAATTGAGTAGTTTGCAATACCTCGATGTCAGTGGAACAAACATACAAGGGATGCCAGTGGAATTTGGAAGACTAAAAAGTTTGAGAACATTAACTGCTTTCGTTGTGGGGAAATCTACCGGGTCTAGTATTGGAGAATTAAGAGAGTTGCAGCATCTTCAAGGAAGACTTCATATTTCAAAGCTGCACAATGTAGTTCATGTTGTGGATGCTTTGGAAGCCAATTTGAAGGATAAGAAAGAACTCAAGGACTTAGGGTTGGAATGGGGTGAGGAGGACGCCGATGATTCGCAAAAGGAGAGAGATATGCTTGACAAGCTCCAACCTTGCGTAAATTTGGAGAAATTGACTATCAGATTCTATGGAGGAACCAGCTTCCCAAATTGGTTAGGAAGCTCTCATTCCTTCTATAACATACAGTTCATGTGTATCAGTGATTGTAAGTATTGTTTGTCCTTGCCAAGTTTTGGGCAGCTGCCCACTCTTAAAGAGCTACGTATCAAAAGGATGAAATTTGTTAGGAAGGTGGGTGTTGAATTCTATGGTGATCTTAATGGAGCTTCTGTAATTCAACCCTTTTGGTCTCTGAAGACGCTACAGTTTGAGGAGATGCCAGAGTGGGAGGATTGGCTACCGAGTCCAAGTGGAGGTCAATGTTCAGACTTTCCTTGTCTCCAAGAGATGATAATAAGTGATTGTCCCAAGCTGAGAGGATATTTGCCCAATCGTCTTCCTTGCTTGAAAACACTTCGGGTGTCTGGGTGTGAATATCTACATCTGCATGATGAATGGGCCAGTAGTAGTAGTAGTCTTAACATGGACTACTTACAGAATTCATTGGAAATACATATTGAGGGATGCCGAGGTCTGTTACCATTAATAGAGAGAGTAGAGAAGAAGTTCTTGTCCACACTTGTAATTTCTAATTTTGATGCAGTACAGTGCCTGCCCAAAATGAAATATCTTCGAAGATTGAATTTCAGCCGTTGCCCAACCGTGTCGTCATTAGAGTTCTTATCTCATGAGATGATGGCCGAATTGACATCACTTGAGCATTTGTGGATATACAATAGTTTTCATTCAGTGAGGTCCTTCCCGCTGGGCGTTTTCCCCAAACTTTCAACTCTTGTAATCTATGGCTGTGAGAATCTGGAATCCTTTTCTATCGAAGGGGTTGATCAGAACCTAAGCCATCTCAATCAGCTAAAAATCGGCAACTGTCCAAATCTGGCGTCTTTCCCGGATGGAGGATTGCCCACTCCCAACTTGA
This sequence comes from Heteromeles arbutifolia, assembly GCA_024362995.1. Classification (NCBI taxonomy): domain Eukaryota; kingdom Viridiplantae; phylum Streptophyta; class Magnoliopsida; order Rosales; family Rosaceae; genus Heteromeles; species Heteromeles arbutifolia. The sequence continues at coordinate 5,682,259 of JANCRC010000003.1, forward strand.
GAGAATTGGAAGTCGGTGCATGCAAGAATTAGGAGTCGTTCCTCGAACGAATTCGCACCCTCACCGCCCTTGAACGATTGGAATTACACGATCTTCCAAATCTTGTATCATTTGCTCAAGGGGGTTTGCCTCCCAACCTGCAATGTTTTGATGTTACAGATTGCGACAAAGTGAAGCCTTCAGTGGAGTGGGGATTACAGGGTCTTGTCTCCCTTAAAGAATTTGAAATTGCTGGCGAGATCTCGGCACCGTTGCTCAAGGAACAGCTGCTCCCTACTACTCTTAACGGTCTCAACATCGCTGGACTAACAAGTCTGAAATCGGTGGACGTAAAGGGACTTCGACACCTCGCTTCTCTTCACTGGCTAACTATTGAAGATTGCCCAAGTCTGGAATTCCTGCCACGAGAGGGACTTCAACACCTCGCTTCACTTCAATATCTAAATATTTATCATTGCCCAACTCTGGAATTCCTTCCGGGGGGACTTCTACACCTCACTTCTCTTCAAAGGCTACGAATTCGTGGGTGTCCAAAACTCCAATTCCTGCCAGAAAACGGTTTGCCGCCATCTCTTTCTTACCTGGATATCTCCTTTTGTTCCACCCTGGAGAAAAGGTATGAGGATAAGACGGGAGAAGATTGGGCCAAGATATCTCACATTCCTTCAATAAAGATAGGCAAACAAGTCATCATCTCTCATACAAAGTTGTGCTTTTCGGCGTTTCACTCTCAGGTATTTTGCATCTAATTAACTTGAATAGTTTCAAAAATAAAAGACATAATAGAAATAAGAATCATAGCATATTGATCAATTTTTTCTTTGCAGCAAAGAAGACACATTATCCCTACATCTTCAACATTTTCGGATGGTATGAAGAGGATCAATTCAGCATGGTAAGCATCAAAAGTGCAACTTGTATAGGTACTCTTTCATAACCGAATAATGTATTAACGTTTCAGAAATTACAAATTTTGCAATTTGTTTCTCATCTCTGCATTTTCTTTGTCAAGTATTGTTTGCTCTTATTTAATATCGGCTTTTTATCCAAAATGGTTATTGAGATTTGCATAATACATCACTTTGGTCACTGAGATTGAAAATCAATAGAAATGGTCCCTGAGATTGTCCACCATCCATTATTTTGGTTCTTCTATTAAAAACTCTGTTAAGTGTCCCGGAGCTCTTGGCCGGAAGGTTGGGCAATTTTCAAAGCTTCGTAACTCAATCGTTTTTTAACCAAATTCGACCCATAATATATCAAAATGAAGATAGGAAAGTGTAGAACAATATTATACCATTTTTAAGCCCAATGGTTGCCGGAGATGACCGGAAAATAGCCTGAAAAGTGATTGGCTGGAAAACTCGGCAAAAACTTGGTAAACTTTAAACGTTCATAACTTCTTCAATACTCAACGAAATCGAATGATTCAAAAACGGAAATCATTCTTCTCAACGAGATAAAGATAATGGTAGCTTATCAAAGGCTAAATCACCATTTTTTGGCCGGAAAAAGGCTCGAAAGTGGCTATCTTGGTCATCAAGTTAGCCATTTTTTATCAGTTTTTCGGTCAAAACACAGTGAGTTAGCCATAGAGAAAGGTTCCATTCTCTTTGTCTCGTTGAGAAGAATGATTTTTGTTTTGAATCATTCGATTTCGTTGAGTATTGAAGAAGTTATGAACGTTTAAAGTTTTCGCCGAGTTTTTCAGTTTTCTGGCGGACCAGTCACATTTCAGGCTATATTCTGGTCATCTTCGGCAACCATTGGCCTTCCAAATGGTATAATCTTGTTCTACACTTTCCTATCTTCATTTTGGTATATTATGGGTCGAATTTGGTTAAGAAACGATTGAGTTACGAAGCTTTGAAAATTGCCCAAACTTCCGGTCAAGAGCTCCGGGACACTTAACGGAGTTTTTAACGGAAGGACCAAAATAATGGATGGTGGACAATTTCAGGGACCATTTCTATTGATTTTCAATCTCAGGGACCAAAGTGATATGTTATGCAAATCTCATGGATCATTTTGGCTAAAAAGCCTTTTTATGATAGAAGACTGTTGGTAAAATTGGACATCTCTGCTGCTAAGAATATAATCACAAATAAGAAGACGATTTCACCCTCCAATCTAATGGCAAAGTAGATGAAGGGTTAATTGATTGATTTAAAATAGTTCAAGAGGTTAATTTATCAAAATTATAATTCATGGAGTCAATTTCAACATGGACAATAGTTCAGATGGCCAAACGGCAATTTATCCTAGAATATATGAAATTAGAAGAACTGGAAAGTCTTAGAGTATCACCAACCGTGAAGTTGTAGCTAGCGGCCCAATTTACATATTCTTGTGCCCCAGATACTGGAACAGTCCAGCCCATGTCATCTCCCACCACATGCGCTGTCTGTGCCGCCACACTTTGCACAAACACTGCCACAAATACACCAAAAATAACAGCCGTATTGCTCTCCATTTCTCTCTGTCGATGATCAGTCCGTTTTCTAATGCACGACTTTATCTGTTACTTCACCAAATTGTATTGTATACATGTCAATATATGACAAGGATGCATGAACTGGAAAGAGGGAGTCAAAAGTGATGAAAGACTCGACTGACTCGTTGGTGTCTTCGACGCGGTAGAGTTGAAAGACTTATTGGAGTCTTCGTCGCGGTAGAGTTTTCGCAACTGTAATATCCAAATGGACAGGACCCAACCCAGAGCGGAAAGTTTCAACCTTCCAAAAACTAACTTCCAATCTCGTTTTGAATTATTTAATACAAAAAATTGACACGCTTGATGATATATTTTTTAAGGTACTCGAGTCTTATTAGTATGTGTAGGGATGATAATTCTACTCGTTAAACTCGATAACTGTGAATAACCGTCTAAATTAGGCAAATTTGGATATAAAAAGTTATGGTATTTTTTTAAATATCGGGAAAAACTGTGAATATCATTTGGCTCTAATTTCAAATATGATTATACGTTTCCTAATCCGTATCCGCCTCCAAATCCGCCCCGAGCAATATATATTACTTATATAAAATAATACAATATAATATTAATAAAACATAATATACATATATGATATAATATAATAAAATCTATATGTAAATTTCACCAAGTATTGAAAGTCTTTCTCACGCAGTGGCTGCTGTATTTGTTTTTGTCATCCGTTTCTTTTTTTTTTCAACGGACCAATTTGCCTTAATTTGCGATCATTTTGACTTATCATGAACACCTACCGAAAGTATTGTTATGTTTTTTATGATTTGGATGTGGATATTTAATGACGAAATTAGTATCTATTAAATTCTAATGTGTTAGTTGAATGAATAATTTTTTTGTATTAACGAAAATGGATATAACCATTAGCTGATTGAGAATCTGTTACTCGGTGGATATGGTTATGGATAATCTTTTAATGTTAACTTGTAGTTATACATATAGTTAATTTTCGTGATTATGAAAATGGTTATAATATTTCCGCCTCCAAACCAAACCGTTGCCCTCCTTTTATATATATATATATATATATATATATATATATATATATATATGTGGTACTCACTTGCATTAAAAAAATGCACAAAACAAATGTGCGTCCAGCGTAAATTGATTACCAACTAATTTAACTCTTGAAAATTCAACAGATGGACACTTTTGAAAATATCACGATTTTAACACTCTCGTGTCTCTTTGTTCAAAAAAAAAAAAAAAAAGATTCTCATGCGCACTGTACGTTAGTAAAAGCAAAAACCTCTTGAAGCAATATTACCAAAAGTAAAAACGAGTTGAGTCAAGCCAGCCAATTGTTTAAGTTTGGCTTACAAAAGTTGAGTTTGAGTTCGAAAAAATAATTGAAGCCAAGCTTAAGTATACTATGAATTTGTTGCATCGAACTATTTTAGACTGTACTAGTTTTAAGAGCTAAGCTGAATTAACTTAGAATAGACTAAACTGTACTAACTTAATGAAGCGTGTTTAATATAATATCAGACTAAAAAGCAGGATAATAAAAATAATAAAAATTGATTCACCTTTTTTTTTTCATTTTTCGTTTTCTTTTCCATTTTCTAGAACAATCTGTCTTCCTATTTTTTTGTCAAACGATCTCCTTTTCCTCCATGTCTCTTCCCTTTTCCCTATCCCGTGCAACTCCCTCTCCCCCCCTCTCTCCCTCTTCACTTCCTCTCACAACTTCATAATCTATTGCCAATCTTCAAAATCAAACCACATAGCAAGAAATAGAGTGAGAATTTAGGAGTTGGGGCGGGGGTGCATGTGTAGCTCGAATGTGGGAGATGGAGAAGGTCTTCAATCAGGGAGTTTCATGTTTTCTGGGTTTGGTTTGCATTGCAGTCAATCCCATCGTAGATTCAAGCTTATTCCACTGCAGATTTTTTTTTTTTTTTTTGTGGGTTTTGTTGGTTCAGTTTTGCAGGTTGGATCTAGATTTGAAAAATGGAACGACTGCATATTTTTTTTGTTTTGAATTTTGCTGGAGTTGGGTTTGAAAATGGTTGCAAAAGTGAGGAAGAAGCAGATGGGAGGGGCGAAGCAGACATAGGTGGTCTTAGCAGTCTGCCCTATTTTAAGGGGTCTCGCTAATACCCTCTAGCGAATCGTTTAGTCAGGGTTAGTGTAGGCGAGTCTCATTAACGCTAGTTCGTGTGTGCAACAAACACGGGATTGTTAGGTTTAGACTTGTCAATTAGTGTCTTTTTCTGTTTAGGATTGTTTTAGTAAATAAAGGGTGCACCAATTCTTCTCTTAAAGGACTAGGAAAGAATCTTAGTTTCTTTATTCAATTTAGATTAGAAATCCTAAAAGTCTATTTGCAATTGGAAAGGAAGTGTAATTTCCCATTTCACTTGGAATAGGACATATAATCTATAAGAGACATGTAAGCCTCATCCTATACCTATAAATAGGTATAGGGTGAGGCAAGGCTTAAAATAGTTGTGAAAAAATCTATGACACAAATCTGTGACAGTCGAGAGAAGAGAGAGATTAGTTCTAGGGTTTGCAAAAGTATTGTATACTCTATTATTAATTGAAGAAGCTATGATTTATCTACCCAAGGAAATCACAATTGGACGTAGGCAAAAGTTCTGCCAAACCAGTATAAGTCTTGTGTGTTTTCTAGTTTTCTTTATTTTGCTACGTTTTAGTCTATTGTGAAATATATCAAAGAGTAAGATCCAGAGGGAGTCAGAATTTTAATAATTGGTATATCGAGAGCTAGGTTCAAGGTGTTCTACGATGTCAAAAGGAAAATGGACACGAACCTAGGGCCTACACTAAAACCTTTTGACGGCAAGGATGACTTCACATACTGGCAAATGATGATGAAGAATGTACTGATACAACAGGGTTTGGAAGGCCAAGAGCTTCATCGAGATTCATCTCGCAAGATCAGTCAGGTCCCACATCACAGAAAAGATGAGTGCTCAGGAAGCATGGGAAAAGTTGGAGAATGTTTATATGGGCAAAACCATGACCAATAAACATTTCCATAAGGATGAACTATTTGGGCTTCGACTAGAAGAAGGAGGTGATATTGAAAATCATGTATGCAGGTTTCAGAATTGCATAGCTAATTTCAGAAGGTTGAAGAAACTTACAAACATGATGATACGGCTATCATCTTGCTGAGGTATCTACCTTCGTCTTTCAAGCACTTTTGAACAACTCTAATGTTTGGAAATGAGTCCCTGAAGCTTGAAGACGTAATTCAAGCTCTTTTGTCATATGCTAAACTGGATTATATAACTGACAGCTCTCAAGGCCTTTATGTCAAAGGCAAAGAGATGGGGCGAGAAAAGACAAATGAAGAGAAAGTCAGCAACATGGGTAGGTTAAAACCTAAGAAGAAAAAGGAAAAGAAGGAAGGTTGCTTCGAATGTGGTTCCGCCGATTATTGGAATAGGAACTGCAAGATTTGGAAAGAGAAGAAAGTCAAGATGGAATGAAGCTCAGGTTCAGCTAGTGCAGTCACCGAGCAAGAACGTGACGAGGGGCTTCTTTCAATAACATCAGGCTCCAAGGCTTTCACAAGTTGGATTTTGGATACCGGATGCACATTCCATATGTGTGTGCAGTAAGAGAATAGTTCGATATTTACAAGGAGGTCAGCAGAAAAAGTTTTATTGGGGGATGATTCACTATGTCCTATAAAAGAGATTGGCATTGTTAGAATCAGAATGTTTGATGGAGTGATATAAGCTTTGGGGAACGTTAGATATATCCCCAGATTGAAGAAGAATTTGATTTGCTTGGGTACTTTAGACAAGGCCGGCTATGGGTACCATTATAAAACAGGAAGACTCAAGGTAACCAATGCTGGTGGTAATGCAAGGTGACCTACATCACAATGAGTTGTACAAGCTAATTGGGACTACAATAGCTGGGGGAATAGCAGTTTCCATAAAGTAGAGTGAAGAAGATAAGACTGAACTTTGGCATCATAGGCTAGGGCACATAAGTCCGAATGGGTTCCAAGAATTACATAAGAAAGACCTGTTGAAAGGCGTGTCATATTGCAAGCTAGAATTTTGTGAATATTGTGAATATTGTGTTCTTGGGAAGCAAAGAAATGTATCATTTGCAAGTAGCAGTGCAGATAACCAAAGCAAAGAGAACTCAGTATATTCACTCAGATGTTTGGGGCCCTGCACTAACTAAATCCAATGGTGAAGCCAGGTATTTTGTTACTTTCATGAAGCATAAATCTGAGGTTTTTGCGAAGTTCAAGGAATGGAAGACAGAAACTGAGAATCAAACTAAAAGAAAGATCAAGTACCTGAGAAATGACAATTGAGGTGAGTATACAAGTAAGGAGTTTGTCAATTACTGTAAGCATGGAGGCATCACAAGACACTTCACAATAAAGAAGAATCACCAACAAAACGGAGATACTGAGATAATGAAAAAAACTCTCATAGAGAGAGAAAGAAGCATACGATTTCATGTAGGACATCCTGATAGCTTTTGGGCAGAGGCTGTTAATCTTGCAAGTTATTTGATTAACATGTCACCATCTACAGTTCTTGGCTTTAAGAGTGCAAAAGAGGTATGGTCTGAGAAGCCAATGGACTATTCCAAGCTTAGGGACTAGTGTTTAATGCACATATTCTAAGTGATGAAAGGTCCAAGCTCAAACCTAAGTCTGCACATTGCATATTCTTAGGTTTTGAGAAAGGAGTAAAGGGTTTCAAGCTTTGGGATATCAACAACAAGAAGAAGGTTGTCAGTTGAGATGTTGTCTTTGATGAGACAACCATGCTTCTGAACAAGCCAATAATAGTGGGGAGAAGAATGATGATGCTGAAATTGAGGCAACAAAGATTCCGTTAATCAGTTCATAGGAAGAAGAAGCTCAGGTGGAGCAAATCGAGCAAGAAGCCGAATCTGATGATTTTGAGGAAGAAGATGAGCATCAGCATCGTTCACCAGTTAGGAATCAGGTGGAGCAAGAAACAGGGTAGATTGAAGTAAGGGTGGGTTCAAAGCCGGAAAAAAAAAGGACCGAACATCGAACCGAAAAACCAAAAACTGAAAAAAATCGAACTGAAAAAGAAAAAATCGAACCGAACTAAACCAAACCAGACCGAATCCGTTTACACTTTATGAATGTATGCCCATGATGTTCTTTTGTGAAACTTTGTTGCCAAGTTTGAAATTCCTAAGGCTTTTTCAAGGAGTATACTTGGTTCAATTAGGGAGGATATTCCATTAGTTATAGAAGAAAGTTTTGGACGGCTATGGAACTTGGAAGGACTTCTCTATTTGTTTGCTTTTGGAATGTATACGGTGATCCTTTTTCTTTGCAATTGAGGTTGTTGATAGAATATGATTGGTTTATATGATCTTGTATATGTATAACTACCTTCCCACTTTCTCCATTTTTCCGTTTTCTTATTATTAGTCTACTAATGCAAGCCTCTTTTCTACATTCCATATTAAAAAAAGATCAAGTTTTATAAAATAAAAAACCTGAAATCGAACCAAAACCAAACCGAAAGAAATCGAACCCAAGAAAAACCGAAAGAAAATCGAATCGAGTTTTGGTTCGGTTTTGGTTTTGTCAAAAAACCAAACCAAATGAAATTGAACCCACCCTTAGATTGAAGGCACTCTAATCCGCCAAACATCCCAAGGGGTTCAAACTCCAACCCACAATCTACCTGTATTCCAGAGATGCGTAGCACTGGACAAACCTAATCGAAATAAGAAGAAACCTGACATGTTTGGGTTTGACAAAGACGAAGTTATTTATGCTCTTAACATTAGTCAAGGAGATCCGACTACTTATTGAGAAGCTATATCAAGTGATGAGTGAGATAGTTGGATAAATGCTATAACAGAAGAAATTAAGTTTCTTTACAAGAGCTCTGTTTGGGAGTTGGTTTCTAAGCCCAAAGACAGAAAGCTAGTTGGGTGCAAGTGGGTATTTAGGAAAAAAAAGGACTACATGAACAGGATGTCGCGAGATTCAAAGCAAGGCTCATGGCTAAGGGGTACTCACAAAAGAAAGGAGTGGATTATGATGAGATCTTTTCACCCGTAGTTAAACTGACTTTTATCAGATTGCTTTTAGCAATGGCAGCTCAGCATGACATAGAGGTTGAGCAGATGGATGTGAAGATCGCGTTTCTTCATAGGGATCTAGATGAGACGATTTTCATGGCTCAACCAAAATGGTTTGTTGAGTATGGGAACAAGAACCTAGTATGTCGGCTAAGGAAGCCTCTGTGTGGTCTGAAACAGTCTCCAAGGCAGTGGTATAAGAGGTTTGATTCCTTCATGTTGAAAATTAATTTTAGGAGATGTTTATATGACTGTTGTGTGTACTATCATGGGTTCCATGATGGGACGATTATATTGTTATTGCTATATGTAGATGACATGTTAATTGCTTGTCAAGACATGTCTAGAATTCAAGACTTGAAAAAGATGTTGAGCGAATAGTTCGACATGAAGGATCTAGGCGTTGCACAGAAGATTATTGGCATGGAAATTCAGAGAGATATGACCATTGGAAGAGTTTGGATATCATAAGCCAAGTATATTCAGAGGTTCTTGAGAAGTTCAATATGCAAGAAGCAAAGGCAGTTTCAACTCCTTTGGTGGCTCACTTCAAATTAAGTGGGCAACAGTGTCCTAAGTCCAAAAAAGAGAAACAAGCGCGTGGAAAATGTGCTCTATGGTAATAACATGGGCTGCCTAATGTATGCAATGGTATGCACGCGACCTGACATAGCTCAAGCAATCAGTGTCGTTTCCAGGTAGATGGCAAATCCAGGAAAGCAACATTGGGATGCAATCAAGTGGATTTTGCATTATTTGAAAGGTTCTTGGCGACAAAGGATTATGTTTTAGAAGCAACAAGAAAATGCAGAGGTGTTGGGATATGTGGATGTCGATTATGCAAGGGACTTAGACAAGAGAATGTCAACTTCTGGTTATGTCTTTACATGCGCAAGAGGACCAATTAGTTGGAGGGCACTACTGCAACCAATTACAGCTTTGTCGACCACATAGGCAGAGTATATTGCTTTGGCCGAAGGAGATTTAAGGTGAAAAGGTTCACACAGACGACAATGCAACATATTTCCTTACGAAGACAGTGCCGACCAAAAAGTTCAAGCATTGCTTGAACTTGATCAATCTCGTTGATTGATTAAAGTGGAGCACCTGCTCACTTGAGGTGCAATGAGGCAAGAAGAAGATTGCCAAGGTGAAAATTCTTGAAGATTTTCAGAGCTGTTTTAAGAAGGTTCAAAGATACTCTGGGGAGCAAGGATCAAGACTTGGTTTAACTCACCAAGGTGGAGATTGTTAGGCTTTGGCTCGTCAATTAGTATCCTTTTCTGTTTAGGATTGTTTTAGGAAATAAAGGGTGCACCAATTCTTCTCCTAAAGGACTAGGAAAGAATCCTAGTTTCTTTATTCAATTTAGATTAGAAATCCTAGAAGTCTATTTGGAATTGGAAAGGAAGTGTAATTTTCTATTTCACTTAGAATGGGGAAATATAATATGTAAGGGACATGTAAGCCTCACACTATACCTATAAATAGGGTGCGGCAAGACTTAAAATAGTTGTGAGAAAATCTGTGACAACCGAGAGAAGAGAGAGATTAGTTCTAGGGTTTGCAAAAGTACTGTATACTCTATTATTAATTGAAGAAGCCGTGATTTCTCTACCCAGGGAAATCACAACTGGATGTAGGCAAAAGTTCTGCCGAACCAGTAGAAGAGCTCGTTTGGATGTGCTTTTAAAATGACTGAAAGCGCTTTTGGTGAAAATCTTTTTGGAAACAATCCTTAGTAAAAATACTAGTAAATCCTGGAAAAGCACTTAAAGTGCTTCCTGGAAGAAGCACATAACTGATGCTTCTTGTAGAAAGCACATAACTGATGCTTCTTGTAGAAAGCACTTGCCTTTAGAACCCAAAAATATTTTCTCTAAAAGCACTTTCAGTCATTTAAAAAGTACAATCAAACGAGCCATAAGTCTTGTGTGTTTTCTAGTTTTCAATATTTTGCTGAGTTTTAGTCTATTGCCGAATATATCAAAGAGTAAGATCGAGAGGGAGTCAAAATTTTAACAGGGATTACATTGACATTTACTCCAGTCCAAGCCAGTGAAAGCTAGCGAGCCCAAACAAACACACCCTAGGAGTTTTTCGAGTTTGAGCACGAATAATATCATTTGACCTGAACTTGGATATCTGACTTAGTTAGGTTCATTTATTTCCCTATTCCAACCTTTAAAAACAAGGGTGTAATGTTAGGGAGACAAAATTTATAACCAAATGATGTGGATATTCATGATTAGATTATCACTTAACTGTTAATTAACGTACTTATTTCTTATTGGTGACACATCATGTGATTTGCAAATTTGATTTAAAAGTTTAGTCTCCTTAGAATTATTCTAAAAACAATACCGAAAAGGAATGATGTTTGAAAAGAACTCATCTGGAAAAGAAGTCATCTCGAAGACTCGAACTCTGTTGGAATTATGAAGATTAATTTTATAAGAATCATAACTACAATCGATTCTCAGCAAGAGTTCTTTAATTCAAATATATCAACTTATTGTCTCCATGCATGGTTTTACAAAGATACCCGAGAACAACGTTTCTAAATCGCAAAAGGATTGCAGCCAGTTGTGTTTTATTACGGCTGTGGTTTGAATACGGTGGCCTGCTTTCTCGCCTTCTTTCAATGCCATTGTCATCTTCAAGTTGCGCGCTGGGAAGGCGAAGGCGGAGGAAGAGGCAACGAGTTGAAACAAAGCAAAGCCATTACTTCAAGTTTGCTTAGTTTGAGATAAGTCTCCATTTAGTCAGGGATTGCCCGTATGCTCGATGTGCTTGGCGGTCCTTTCCCATTGGTGCCTTGCCTACTGTGGATGATTTACGGAAGCAGAATTCTGCTTTGTTCTTCATGGAAATCTAGGCCATTTGAGGAACTCATGTCTTTGAGTGATTTTAAGTATACCGGGAACACGTTTCGATACGTTACACAACAATTGATTGGATACTTAAAAGAAAAAACTTAAATGGTTTGCTGCAGCCAGATAAAAAAGGAAAAAAATTCCGTTGCCGGGACTTGAACCTGGGTCTTTCGGGTGAAAGCCGAATATCCTGACCAACTAGACTAAAACGGATTTGTTGACATGCGACTACATGTTTACTAATATTAAAACTGTAAATCACATTCTCCTGCTTGCTTACAAAAGTACTATATTATGGGAGCCCTTCCCCAGTTCCAATTCTGTCTGGGGTCCATATGGCTGCAATTCAAGAAATTGCATTACCTTTCAATTTTCTATGATCAAATCTCACAATCAATAGGTAGAAAATCTAATTAACCTAACCAACCTCACAACCAATGTTCAAGGAACCCTTCCCTCAGTTGCTACCAAAGACAACCTTTCACCAATCAATTCAGTGTACAAAATTGTACCAAATGGGTTCGGGTCCTGTGAGGATATATATTATGCAATATGTATATATATTTATACAAAAGCGGTATAATTATATGAGCATAATAAGCTTAGTCAAACAATTCCCAATCCTGAGTTATTTTGGTAGAAGATTGCAATGGGGTTAGGGCATGCAGGCTTCCAACCCCCAATTCAAACCTCTCCCAGTTTGTAGTCACCGAGACCGCATTGATACTCTTCTTGCTGAATGGATTAGAGTTTCTCGCCTTCAGATTGTCGAGCGTGTCAACAAAGCTCTACACACGATGAACCTGTATGCATGAACATAACCAGTCACTCTCCATCGACACAACTAACACATCATGCAGGCACTCCTATGGAACATATAGGCGAGATGTAAAAAGCATCATTTGGAACAGAAAATGTGCACAACTAAGAATTGAAAATTCTCTATGTTGGAGTCCTAGGATTCCTTTCTATGGATTTGGATCCCATCCAGATCCAAATTGTGGGGATCCTAGGGATCCTCACATCCTAGTCATTCATCGTATATCGTAAGGATCCCTAAGATCCTCACAAAGAGGATCCTAATCCCCTTTCTATGACACAATCCAAAATATGCACATGTGAAATAAGTAGGTGGTCCTACCCGGAGCAAAAAATCCCCAACCCATCTTTTTGTTCAAATGGAAAAAAAATCTGAACCGCACATTTTTCTTCTCAAGTATTATCAACAAATTAAAATTTGATTTAGGATCCCAGAATTGTCTTCCATTCGCGCTCTCTCAGTCTTCAAATTATACTCGCACTAGGCATCAAATTTCTCAAGTTCTATCCCATAAACTGGAAAACCGTATGAATCCTGACACTAGCTATAAAGTTTCAAAGAGAAGCATCACCAACCTCGGCCCGCCTCTGCACTTTTGCTTCTCCATCAGCTACAATCGAATCCAATTTAAGTAACTTCACCATGAGTAACTCTGCTAAGACCACAATGTCCTTATCTGAAACCTTGGTGCCACTTAACAGACTTGTATCCAAATCAACAATCTAACACATCATTAACAGCACAATTAGCTTATCGAACGTTGCACGAAAAAAGGACTTGATCAAATACACATACCTTTTGAGAGAGTTTGTCAACCTCTGCTCTAACTTTGGCAACCTCCTCATACACTTTCAATACGCCTTGATTTTTCTTCATCTCTTCAAGCTTCTTCTCTTTGCTAGCCGGGTCCTCTAGTAATACAATCTTTGACATATCTTTTACGCCCGCTATGTGCAGACATTCATTATCTTCCTTCTCTTTCCCTCTGAACAACAATCTTTGTTCCTTTGGCGCCAATCCAGTCTCATGGGAAAGAACTTTTTTCATATCACCTTGCATTTAATCGCGATTACAAATAAGTTCCCAAACAGTTCCTAAATGTAGAATGATAAACGAAAAGATTCAAATTCTGTCCCCCACATAAATTCCAAATTCCAAGTCCAACACACAAAAAGGACTAAAAGGACCAAAAGGATGAAGCAAAAGGCTACTCTTGAACAATAAAAAATGTGTGTCAGAACATATGAGCGGTTTGGAAATACTTTTAAAATGACTTAAATGCTTTCTACAGAGAATCACATTAAACAAACAAAACCCAAGAAGCAAACTTCAAGAATCCACTGCATATATTGAAACATTAAATAATAAAAATGCTAACAAACACAATTGGGTAAAAAGAAAAAAAAAACAAATACAATTTCACAAACTATTACATAAATCATTTATCACCTCCAACTTCGTCCCTAGAATTGTCCATTTTGAATTTTTTTTACAGATTTTAATAACAAATAAAACAAAATGACATCAATGGAAATCTTCAAATTTTCCAAACATTTAAAAATAAAAATAATATGAAGAACCCAAAGTGTAAATGGGCAATGCTACCCAAAATTCTCATTACAACACCAAAAGAGCAAATCCCCAGAAAAATTATGAGGAGAACAACAAGAACCCAGAAAGCAAATTTAAATTAGAATAATGAGAAGATTTACCAAAAGTGGATTGAGCATGGACAATGACATCATAGTAATAAGAACCATGAGAAACCTTGATCTTGATCATAATCCCAGAATTGGCATCCCCAATGTCTCTCTTTTGAACAAGCATTCCACCTGGCCTCAGCTCCCAATCTATTTTCCTATTTAACCCATCATTTTCCACACCAACTCTTGATCTTTTTTTCATTCTATTTATCTGAGAGGATCATAAAGAATAAAGATACAGAATTATGGAAAAATGGAAAAGGTGGAATTGTTGTGAGAGAGAGAGGTGAGTGTGTGATGGCTTGGAGGGTTGAGTAAGCAAAGAAAAGGCACTTGAAGACAGGACCTCTAAACAGATTTCAGAGCTAGCGGTTGGTCGGTACAACTCAAAAGTTGGTATGCAGAAGGAGAGTACCACTTTACACTTGCACTCGTGCGACTGTGTTTAGTTTTCCTAGAGATTAAGTGGGCTTAGTAGCATACTTATATGATGATTAAGTAATGGGCTTTTGGATAAAAGTTAGACTTGGGTTTGAAGTTCATGGATATTTAAGAAGTGTTTGCAGCCTATGCACTTTGATTGGTTCACTTTGTTCAATGTGTTAGAGACATGGATTATGTGTCTTCTTAAGTTGGCATGGGCTTTCCTATCCAAACATACAACTTGGGGTTCTTATCATTTTCTTTTTTTTGAACAAACGATATTTTCTACACTAAAGAAAAGGTGGATGGGCTTAGCCTCATAATGAGCTAGTAATAATGTGGTTCAAATTCATCTATGGCGAGAATCGAACCTAAGACCTCTCACTTACAAGCGAAGAGGAATACCGCTAGACCGTAATACTAAGTGGCGGGTTCTTATCATTTTTTAGTTTATTCTAAACCACGACCCACATTTTTTAGTTGAGTAAATGCTAGGCAGATCAAATTTTTAGACTAAATTTGTGAATCATGACATGTCACTAGTAGAAAATAAACACATTAGTCAATACTTAAGTAATAATTCAATCATCAACAACCATATCATTTGATTTACAAAATTTATTATAAAAAGTTGATCTCCCTAGCATTAGGTGAGGCTACTCTGTGCGGCAAATCAATCATATAGGGTGAGATCGGGTGCGGCCCAAATGCAGGGCTTCTTACTTGCGTTTTTCTAAAGAGTTGTTGGATATGACAGCCTCACTCAAGGTACTCTCCATAATAGTAGTTTGTGATTATAGATAAGGCATGTCAGATTTAACTTTGCGTTTTTTTAGAGAGTTATCAGAATTTGAAGTCATTCCCTGAACGAATTTGCACCCTCACGGCCCTTGAAACATTTGAATTATACGATCTTCCAAATCTTGTGTCATTTGCCCAAGGGGGTTTGCCTCCCAACCTGGAATCTCTTTATGTTAGTAATTGCGACAGAGTGAGGCCTTCAGTGGAGTGGGGATTACAAGGACCTGTCTCCCTTAGATACGTTTCAATTTTTGGCAAGATCTTGGAAACAGTGCTCAAGGAACAATTGCTCCCTACTACTCTTACCACTCTCTCCATCTCTGGACGACCAAGTCTGAAATCGTTGGACGGAAAAGGACTTCGACACCTCGCTTCTCTTCAAAAGCTAATTATTTATGGGTGCCCAAGTCTGGAAATCCTTCCAGCAGAGGGACTTCAACACCTCGCTTCTTTTCAAAAGTTATCTATTGATGGGTGCCCAAGTCTGGAATTCCTTCCAGCAGAGGGACTTCAGCAAACCAAACTTCTCTTCAAGAGCTATCCATACATGGGTGTCCGAATCTCCAATTCCTGCCAGAAGACGGTTTGCCGCCATCTCTTTATTCCTTGGAGATCTTCTCTTGTTCCACCCTGGAGAAAAAGGTACGAGGATAAGACTGGAGAAGACTGGGCCAAGATATCTCAGATTCCTTGCATAAGGATAGGCAAAGAAGTCATCATATGAACTCTCTCCCGTACAAAGTTGTGGCATTTCACTCTCAGGTATGTTGCATATAATTAACTTTAATTATTTATCTATTCTAAAATTGAAAGGGGAACGGCAGTGTAGCCGCCTCAATTCTTGCCACTCGATTTCACTCTATTTACAACAATACCAGCCGAATGGGATTGGGTTGGGAGGGTAATTCTCAAAAGTTCAGAGGGTGATTTTGTCCATATGGTTTAGCAGGGAGACACTCGATTTCACGCTATTTACAACAAAGCCGTCAGGTTTGGGCTGATATTGGGGCTAGGTTGGAAGGGCAATTTTGTCATGTGCGTTTGAGACAGATTGGGGTGGGTTTAGGTTTGCTGTCATTCAGTGAGGGTTTCCGGGATGGGAGGCCATGCCTCCGAGAGAGAGAGAGACAGAGACAGAGACAGAGCGAGAGAGAGGGAGAGGGAGGAGTGGGGATCTCAGCGCCATTGCTGCAGATCCTCGATTTCATGAGTGGGAAAGGGGGGACAATCAGAGAAAAGTATAGGGGCCTGTAGTTAACGGGTGGGTATCCTTTGGCTGATGCCATCGGTCAGAGGGCGCTGGGCTTCAGAAAAGCTTTTGGGTCTTTGGGCTGGATGTGGCCTTTCACTCGGGGAGAGAGACGGAAGGGGGAAGGGGGAAAGGGGGAAGGGGAGGGTTGACGTGTTGGAGGGAGAGGATTGCCGGGAATTTTGGCTCGGGGGATGGTGGGTGTGGCTGTAGGTGATGCATTCTTCAGAGGGTTCGTTGGGGGAGGAGATGAGGGGGACATAGGGACTGAAAGGTTGGAGAGAGATGGGAGTTTGGGGTTTCGACTGGGTGAGAGAGTGATTTAGGGATTTTGTTGAATTTTTTAGACAAGAATGGAGAGTGAGAGAGTGAGAGAGTGAGAGAGAGAGATGGCAGAAAGCATGGTTTCGACTGAGTGGGAGAGATATTTAGAGATTTTTTCCCACTTTTTGAGAGATGGATGGACAGGAAGAGAGAGAGGGCAGAAAGCATGCCGTGCATTTTTTGGGGTTACCTCACGGGGTTGGTGAGGAAAGGATATGGGAGAGGAGAGGGTTTTCAGTTTTGTCCTCTGATTCAACAGTTAAAACACTGTTCAGAAATCATTGTTTATTGTTTGGTTTCCCATTTGCTTTGTTAAAACTGTGATTGACATTTTTTTGTTTCAATAAAATTGTAATGGATGTTTATAGCCTGTTTAGTTCGGTATTATGAAGATTGGTCTGTTTAGTGCACTGTTTCCTACACTGTTAGAGTCAGGTTTGTGTCTTTTTAACTTAGGGGGTTGCACTGTGCTCATTTATGTGTTTCTTCGTGCTTTGCTGCTGTTTCCTTCTCAACAAATCGAATTGAGGTTCCTTTTCTCCTTTACATCCTATGAATATCCCTCTGTTGCTAGATTGTTTCTCCCTTGCTTTGTTGCTTCTGTATTTGTGTGATAAGGGTGTTAGAAGGCTGTTTTACTTATTGTTTTGCTCCTCTGTTGATGGATTGCTTTTGCAATTCTTGCTTCCTTATGTATTTCTGTGATTAATTTTTAATTTTTTTTCTTGACATGTATGTAGATCAAACACAAGTCTTGACAATTGGTTGTAGGAAGCCCTATGTGCTCAAGGTAAACAATTTCAACTTTTTACTTCTAAACCGTAGCTCTTAGGGTTTATCCCATGTAATTTTCAGTCAAATGAAATAATTGGCACTGAAAGCTTTTAAGTATGGAGGGATGTTTGATTATATGATGCAATGTGATGAACAATTTTGTGTTCATGCAATGTGATGAACAAATCTTACGAAAGAAAAACTAACATTGAATAACTTATCACATACTGTCTACAACTACAAGGAAAACAATTTTGTGTTCTTAATTTATTTGATGGATTATCGAGTCCTTCTACCATTATTCCCTGAGAAAAGAAAAGTTCAACCCTAATTGAAACATGAATAGGCCAGAGTTTTTTCCCTCAATGAGCTCTTTTGTTTGGTTGCATCTAGTTTTCCCCTTGAGAACTCATCAATCTTGAGTCCTGATTCTTGCAAAAGAGTTGTAAATATGTTGAAAATATGCGTGAGTGGAGTTGTAAAACAGAGAGAGGAAATTAACTTTAAACAGATGAAGGAAACAAAATTAGAGCGAAAACTTCAAGTCTTTACAAATGTAAGATTTTTCAGTAGGTGTCTTTTGTAAAAAGGTTTTAATCTTTCTTAGAAATATAGCTTTCTCAGTTATGCAATACTTTGAATAGCTGTATTCTTATCTTTCCTGATTGCTGATTTGATTTGGGTTGGGGTTTAATTGAGGGTTTTACTTTACTTAGCTTAAATTGCAGAATGTGGTTTTTTCATTGTTATATGGAATTTCCACTATGAAGAAATGGCATTGAACACATTTAATTGACTGAATGCTGAAATTCTTCCTTAGGCACCAAATTGGATTAGAAAACAGAATCTGATTTTGATGTTCTATTTTCATTCAGTCAACAGGGGAACTGCAATTTCAACGGATATCATTTTTGTTTCTCTTCCATGTATTTTAATTGTCTTTTTAATCTCCCTCTTGAAATGCATTATTTCATGTGGTGGTGTACTTTTCTTTCATTCACATTTAGATGCCTGCACATTTTTTAGCTTTCAGTCTTTATGATGCCCTCTCTTAATGTTTATGTTGGTGGCTTCTGTGGTTTGTGAGAGCTCAACGAGTCTGTTTTTTTCAGAAACCACAAAGAAATCTGAATCCTCAAATCTGGTTCTGCTCCTCGACTCTCTGCCCCACAAGATAAAGTTTCAAGGTTTGATTTTTATTTTTGGAACTTTGATTTTATACGTATGTTAACAATTGATCGCCTTCTTTTGCATTTTGAGTTTGGTTAATTTGATGGGTTTGATGTGTACTTATATGAATTTATTAGTTAATTAAGGTGCTCCATTTCAAATTAACTCTGAGACTCTATATTTCGAATCTAAAACTGTGCTTGGTTCATGAAGGAATAAGCTGCATTTTGAGTTGTTTGCTGCACAGGCCCTCTCTGATCCTGGCCCTAGATTTGTCGTCGCACAGGCTCTCTCCTTTCAACCTACATGGTTTCATGCATTTTGTAATTCTAAGCTTGCATTTGGATGCTTTACGTTAATTAGATATGGGTATTTGTGATTTTGAATGACACGTGTGTAGAAACTTTCATGTTAGGTCTGTTTTATTGGGTTTGTTTTGTTTATGTTGTTTGAGTGAAGTGTGTGATCTGTATTGATGTAAATAATTAGCAGTTGCAAGGAAATGAGATATCAATGCGGATACCTTGGAATATAATCTATTTGTGTTAATGTACGAATAGAGAATTACTGTAATTGGTATTTTTCATGTTTAACATCTTTTCTTTATACATTTGATTCAAGTGTTATTCATATTTTTACCCCCTTTCCAATTTTGGGTAGCATTTTGTGGTTCATAATTGGATTTAAAACGAGATTTTGAAGCTACTAAACCGCATTTGGTTCTGTTTTATTGATTGTCTATTTAAGGTTTTTTGCTTGGTGGGGTCGGATTCATTTGGTTTTATATTTGATTGAGTTGTTTAATTTTTTATTAGTTGCTGATAATATATTACTGTGGAACTTTGAATCTTTGCTGTTGTTTCAGTGGTAGTTCTTGGGTATCTTGACATTTATGCATAATTAAGTTAATGACATTGGTCACGATACAATTTTTTGTTTCGTTTAGGAGAATGGGGTTGGTTCAATGAAATTTGTATTCATGAGCTATATACCCAGATTCATGAATCGTATCTTTTGTCTTGATATGTATGAGTGTGCGATGGAGATGTAAACAGATAGAATGAATGAGAGGGTTGAAATGGAATCAACCCCGTGGTTGGAGACTGAACGGATGTAAAATGTTGGATCTGGTATAAATTGGATAATGGAGCATCCCAGTGTGGTTCTCTCTTTGGTTTTTCCGACAGAGCATATCTGTTGTGAGTGTGCTGTACTAACTGCTTTAATTTTTGATGACCCTTAACGATGGAGATTGAGCTACAGTGTTTTAGGGTGAAAAGTTATCTGAAAATAATGGAAAGAAAATTTTTTGCATCATGATTCTTTAATTGTATGATAATGTTTCCAATGTTTAAGATTACATTGATCTGTATTATTTTAAAGTGTATGTAAAGATTAGTTCATAGGTGGAAGCATTAGGTATTAATTCATATATGTATTGGGTGGGTTGGTCGGGTTGGATTTCAGCAAGAGAAGAAATTTAAACTGTAATATGTAAACTTGGTTATTTACTTCTCACGCCATTGAGCCACAGAAGTTGTTCCTGCACTCACTTCTTTATGACAAGATCGAACAAATTTAATTTGCCTTTATATCCGAATGTGTTGAAGTGATTGTGGGTTGTATGACATTACTGCTTAATTATGGCCTTGGCCGAGGCCCCTTGCAGTTTACTCAACATTTCACCTAGGCCTTAGGCTTTCATATTCTTCGTTGAGCCAAATTAGTTGTGTTGGATTCAAAATATTTCTAAATTTTTTTTTTTGGTGTGTTGGTCATTTAGCTAAAATTTCATTAGATTTGGTCTTTAAATTTGAAAGTCTCTGAGTTGCTAACGGATTTACTTTGTTTGCAGATTTCAGAGCAGCCTCTGAATTTCACTTGTGTTGAAATGTGCACATTAGACCAACATGAGGGCTTTCCGGAAGCACTGGCAGACCCCGAGGGATTAGTTTGGCAGGTAAGCACAGAAACTCTTATGTAATTACTCCCTGGATGTTAAGCGTATTTAAATTAAGCAATAAATATAAATCACCACTATTTGGAAAGTGAGCATCTGGTTTGGCTGGATGAGAAGAATCTTAAAAAGCATCAATTAAGACTTTTGAGCTGAATATGCATACTTCTTTTATTCTTGGGAAGGTGGCCAAATTTAGAGTCCGACCCTGGAGAAAAGGTGTGAGAATAAGACGGGAGAAGATTGGGCCAAGATATCTCACATTCCTTTGATAGAGATAGGCAAACAAGTCATCATATCCATATGAGCTCCGTCTCTCTCATACAAAGTTGTGCTTTTCGGCATTTGACTCTCAGGTATTTTGCATCTAATTAACTTCAATAGTTTGAAAAATAAAAGACATAATAGAAATAAGAATCATAGCATATTGATCAATTTTTTTTTTGCAGGAAGGAAGACACATTATGCCTACATCTAAAGCATTTTCGGATGGTATGAAGAGGATCAATCCAGCATAGTAAGCATCAATCCAGTATAGGTACTCTGTTGTTTCTCATCTCTCCCATTTTCTTTGTCAAGTCTTGTTTGCTCTGAATTATTCTCTAGCCTTATCCCTGGCATCACTTATAGAATATATGATACTTCGAAAACTCGCAATTTTTTGACCAAGAACTTTTGGAATATGTTTTATTCCTGGACTTTAGGGAAAAATGGTGCTGTTATATGCTAAACGTCTCTGCATCCGCATTCCGGTTTCGGATTTCATTCATTTCTTATTGAAAGCATGCATGTTTCTTATATAAAAAATAATAATAAAAAAACCATCAATACTGCTTATTTTGGTCTGCAGAAGCCTACTTTCGACATAGGCGGCACAAACTTGCATTCACACTTTCCTTCTTCTCCATTGGCAGGCTGTCTCGTTTTCTTTATTCAGATACCAGCTTGATGCTTGCGTAGATACTTTATGCTCTTGTGGTTCCAATCATATAATCGTAGCTTACAAATGGAAAGATGTGTGCAGTTAAATCTTTGGAGGTTTGTTTCTGATGTTTCTTTTCGTCTCATTCTTTTTATTTATCTCCAACATAAACTTGTTGATGAGAGAGAGAGAGTGAGTGAGTAGGGAGGGAGGGGCAGAGAAAAAGAAGAAATATTTTTGAAAGTTCTGAGAATCAAAGTTGCAGATTAGTTTCTCAGTAGCTAATGTGTATTATTGATGCATTATTCAACTGTTCTGTAATCTTTTTACCACTTCTCGATTGTGTGAATCAGCATTAGTTATCAAGACTTTTGTAAAATCAATCCTAAGTACCTGTTAATACAATATGCCTGGACAGACTCATTTATGGCCTTGGTGGATGCAGCAGCGAGCTAACTGTGGTGTGAAACTGTAAAGTAGAATTACCCATGGGAACAGATGCTAGCTTGCATCAATTACTGGGCCTGTCTGGCTTGAGTTAACAGCCATGGCATGCTTTTCTAGTATTCTTCCGATGTCCTAGTGATCTTCAGGCTGGTGCAAGAGATATATCATGTAGGTAACCCTTGGACGATTTTTTTTTTTCTTTTCTTTTTTTTTTTTAATCATTCTGATTTCGTTTGAGTATGGTGGCTTTTATGTTGGTGCGGATGAGTTTCTTTACAAACACAAATGTGTAATTCACCTATATATGTGCGGCACTGACTTATTTGGTTTGAATATGGTGGCGTCTTTGTTGCAGAGTCCTTATTGTGGAACTTAAGAGGCAGTTGTCTGAGGCAACAGATGTTAGCTCACATCAATTTCGTAAGCATTTTTGGCATGAAGATGATGCACCTCTAAAGGAAGATAATGGAACCCCGGGATGATATATTTCTTTGTCATACGGGCGTGGTTTGAATACGATGGCCTGCTATCTCATCTTCTTTCAGTGCCATTATCATCATCAAGTTGGTGTATCTATGCTTTTCTTTACGAATGTGAACTGGTAATAGATCTTTAGTTGAATATTGCAGATGAGCTTTAATTTACATTCTCTTATACAGAGGATATGATGCTTCGTTTTAACAAAAGTTAACTGAATATATGTTTCAGTTTTGTCCCTCACAATATCCCTGTTTTATGTAGTTTGCATATCATTTAAAAAAAAAAAAAAAAAAAAAAAAATTCATGTTAATATAATTTACAAATCTTATCCTTCTTAGAGAGAATTAATTTACGAAGCAACAATAATCGGATCTATTTAAAACCGTAATAGTTAGTTTTGTTCATTCTTTATCATCAATCTGTCCATTTTATTTTACTTTCATCTCTGTATTTAGGAGTTTGTTGAGCTGATATGTAAGTAAAGCAAAAACATCCGAGATGACATTCATGTTGAATAGCTATCACTAGAAGCAGGCATTTCAAAATATCATATGTAGTAGGAGTGTGAGAAAACAGATGGAGGTAAACCTCTTTGTATCCTTTTCCCCTGCCTCTAATTTCTGGAGGACTCTAAATGTTGATATTTTCCAGTTGGAACTGCAGTTTATTGTTACTGTATTGCTTATTTTGAACTACAGAAGCCTAACATGGGTGGCACAAGCTCGCATCTGTACTTCCCTCCTTCCGCGTTGGCAGGTTGTTTCGTTTTCTTTACCCCGGGACCATCTTAAAGCTTGCGTAGATATGTTATATGCTCTTGTAGATCTGGCCATAAATTCGCAGCAACAATGGAAAGCCGCACGTAATTAGATCTTTTAGCAGAAGATGTGGAGGTGTGCTTTTTGACTTTTCTCTTCCTTTCGTTATTTTTCTGCATCATCAACATAACGAGAGAGAGAGAGGGTGGGTGAGGAGGGGTAGCGAACAAGGAAAAAAAGGGAAAGTTGTTGAATGTTCTCCATTTTCTTTCTTTTTAAAAGTCCTTAAAACTAATAGACACTCTGATCCTTTCGTCCACCACAGGGTAGAAAGGCTTGCCTAAAGGTGACTAGAAGTAGCACAGCTGCACATACCTGACATTTTTAAGATGCAGTGCTGCTTCCACATCCTCCAATGCCTTCCAGAAGAGGGTTTGCCGCCATCTGTTTCTTTCCTGAAATCCACCGATGTTCTGCCCTGGAGAAAAGTTGTGAGAAGAAAGACGTATGGGAGAATATTGAGCCAAGATATTTCGCATTTCTTGCATATGGATAGGCAGAGGCCTGATCATATGAGCGCTCTATCGTTCGGAAATACTTCTGTTTTCTGACATTTCACTCTCAACTCTCAAACCGGAGTCGGGTATATTTTGCATCAAATTAACTTTCATAGTTGCACAAATATAAATATAAAGAAAAATAAATAAATATAAGAAACATAGCATGCATATTGTTCAAATACTTTGCAGATCATCGTATAGGCAGACATTAGACTTAAAATCTGAATTATTAGTTTTCTTGCAGGACACAAGGGCTTTTCTTGGAGAGCTTTTCGTATGCAAGCTTCCCAAATTTGCCAATCACTGCCAGAGGAGAGGAGGGTTAATTGACCACTGTATATACATTTCGTTTTTCTACTAGAACAATCGTCGTCGGGGGAGATCGGGAAAGGTTTAATCGAGCATCAAATAAGCATCAAATGCACAATATTATTAACAAAATGTACGAGTTTCAAAATTACAAGCTTTGTTTACTCTTGTTTTCTTTGTAAAGTCTTGTTTGTTCTGAATATTTTTGTATTTCATTCTTGTAATATGATACGGTGGTTTAAGTTTTCTGTTGTAGTCTTTGTAATGTGATTCAAAACATCAAATTTTGGAATATTTCATGTTGGAACCCTCTGTTTGTCCCACATCGGCTAAGGGAAGGAAAGCAAAGTGCTTTAAATAGAATTACCCCTCTCTAACTAACACTGAGGCCTTTTGTGATAAAACCCCACACCTGAGGATTGTGCAGGTAGTTAAGTGGGGACAGTATCGGTGTTGTTGGAGTGGGCTCTCGGCCCGTCGACCTGAAAATTTCCACATTTCATGTATGCATTTCAAAAATCAATGGACAATACAGTTTCATACTTTCTTTCTTTGCTGGCTTGTGGTTGCAGCTTTCGGCTCATATGTTTCGAGGATCTTCTCAAGTTCCATTGTTGTTGATGTCGCATCTGAGTGTCACTGAAAATCATATACCCATATACATGATATCCTATTGAGACATCATTTCCAGAATATTGCTCGCATTTCGTAAATGTTGCTCATCATCTTCCATTTGTATCGTTGATAGAGAAGAATGTCACAGATATACATTGTTTGGAATATTCATTGTCGCAGAAGAATGTCACAGATATACATTGTTTGGAATATTCATTGTCGCTTGTGTCATTGATAAAGGCAACCCCATTGTCACCCTCACTTCCAATGCTCTTTTGATGAAGCTGCAATACCAACTCAAGCCCCCTCACAACATCATTCATCGACGGTCGTTCGATTCCTTTATCATTTAAGCAACTTATAGCAATCTCAATGAACTTGTTCAAGCACTCGACATCAATCTTACCCTTCACATTTGGGTCAATGATTTGACCAAGTGTCCCCTCTCCATGACAACTCTTGGCCCACTCAGCGAGGCTGATTTGCCTAGCCTCCACCGTATGCATTAGAGATGGCCTCACACACAATACTTCCCACAAAACCACCCCAAATGAGTACACATCAGACTTCTCAGTCAGATGTTGACGTCTGTAGTACTCCGGGTCTACATACCCGAAACTACCTTTCACCACGTTGTGTTGGTCGTGCCCATTTTTGACAACCTGAAATCCGATACCTTGGCCACCATTTTCTCATCCAATAAAATGTTTATGCTCTTCACATCGCGATGAATAATGAAGCCCTTGGTAGCGGTGTGAAGGTAGTGCAACCCTCGCACTGCACCAATACAAATTTCTAGTCGTCGTTCCCAGGGAAGAGGTTTAGGGTTACCGGTGCGATATAGATGGTCACCAAGAGTGCCGCGTGCCATGTAATCGTAAACCAAGATCATCTCGCCATTATCGGAAGTAACCAATGAGTGAAACCAAATGGCGTAGCGGAGTTGGGAGAGCAGCTCGATTTCCGTCTTGAACTCTCGAGCCCCTTGTGATGACTCATGTCTCAGTCGTTTGATAGCAACAGGAGTGGCACCGTCGTCAATGTATCCTTTGAACACATTGCCAAACCCACCAACAACAATAATGAAAGTATCATTTATCATGTAAGCAACTTATAGCAATGTCAACGAAGTTGTTCAAGCACTCGACTTCAATCTTACCATTCACAGCTGATTTCCCTAGCCTCCACCTTATGCATCAGAGCTGGCCTCGCACATTATACCTCCCACAAAACCACCCCAAATAGGTATACATCAGACTTCTCAGTCAGCTGTTGACGTCCGTAGGACTCCAAGTCTAGATACCCGAAACTACCCTTCACCACCGTGCTGATGTGCGTTTTGGACGTGTTGGTTGTGCCCATTTTTTACAACCCGAAATCCGATACCTTGGCCACCATTTTCTCATCCAATAAAATGTTTGTGCTCTTTACATCGCGATGAATAATGGAGCCTTTGACACCGCTGTGAAGGTAATGCAACCCTCGCGCTGCGCCAATACAAATTTGAAACCGTTGTTCCCAGGGAAGAGGTTTGGGGTTACCAATACGATACAGATGGTCACCGAGAGTGCCACATGCCATGTAATCATAAACCAAGATCATCACCGAGAGTGCCGCAGGCCATGTAATCGTAAACCAATATCATCTCGCCTTTATCGGCACAGTAACCAATGAATGATGACTCAGGTCTCAGCCATTTGATAGCAACAGGAGTGGCACCATCGTCAATGTATCCTTTGTACACATTGCCAAACTCGCCAACACCAATAATAAAAGTATCATTAAAGTTTTGGGTGCCGGCTTTAATCTCAACCAGCGGAAAATAACGACACAGATAAAGTGGTAAAGGTGACTCGGGGGTCTCTTTTGACTTTGTCTTCCCATGATTGGAGCCAAAGGACTTGACTTTTTGTAGCCGCCGGAAAATCAAAAATCGTAGGAGGTCATACAGGACAAGTATGCCGAAAACTACACCAATGACGAGGAACAGAGTTCGTGACAGTGAGGATCGTAGGGAAGCACTGGCAATGAAGGCCAAACTTCAGATGTAGTAGTGGTCGCATGCAGAGGTGATAATGATGTTTATTGGCCCAACTCTGAGGGCCGAGCCAATGGGTTTTGTTGCACTGCATGAGTCGAATTATGCCTTCGATACTCGGATAATATCATGAGCGCCGGTGCTGAATTTGAAAATTGGTATACATCGTTATTGAAAATTTGAAAATGTCGAGAAAAAAAAGGTTGTACAACATAAGGTTGAACATACTTCACATTAAAGTTTAGGAGAAAATTTTAAAATGTCATATGAACTTATACATTTTTATCAATTTGTTATATGTACTGAAATTTTAAGTGATTTTTCATTTCAACTTTTTGAAATCTTAAATTTTGTCATATGCCCTTACCTCCATTAGGTTTTAGGTTTTCAATAAAAAAAAATAGGTCGTGTGCCTTGCACATGACTTGTATTTAGGTTATTTAGGACATTTCAGCTCTCCACTCTCCTCCTAAAAAGTTGCTTTCTATGAAACAACAATCTAGGGTTTCTACAAACCAAAAAAATGAAATGATTATGTAATGGAATAATATTTTTATTCTAAAACAAAAATGAAACTTGTATAATGACATGATATAATTTTGATCAAGTTTATCTCCAACAGTATAGTCGTCAAAACATATATCACATGTTCATGAAGTATAGTAGTCCTCTAAAACAATGGTAAATATCAAACTTACATTGTTTTTACAAAGTTATTTCTCATGGCAAACCATAAAAAGAAATGAAAATCAGGCCAAACATCCGAAATAACCCTGAAACAAGCTATGTGCAAGTATTTTGGATAAAAAACTTAACAGTTCTAAGATGAGAGGACAAATTAATGAGTTCGGAAAGTTGATACGACAATTGTTTAAAATTTTAGTTCATATGCCATATTGAAAAATGTTTATTGTTCATGACATTTCAAAATTTATGAAATGATTTATATACCCAAATATGCAATGACAATTTCGACCTCATAAGATTGAAAAAAAAAAATATCTAAAGGTTGTTTTATTAACACCGCACAATTTGTTGAATACACCCCATAATAAAAAATTCTCTCCTCGATTCCTATTTTACCCTTACTTTTGTTGAATCCACCCCCACCTCCAAGAAAACGAAAATCTCATATTCCCACAGTCACCGAGCTCACCACCCCACTGTCGCAAGTGGCCGAATGTCCATATCCTCGGTTTTATTTACACTAATTGCATGTTCTCAACATCAAAAAAATTCATCCTTTGTACTTATTTTATTATTTTTTGAATAATATTCGTGTCTTTGCTTGGGAATTCCGAATTGAACTTGGTATGGTTCTAAAATCGAGAATTAGACCCAACTTACTAATCCCATCATAGCAAAGAAGACAGAAAATGAGAAACTAGAAATCAATTGCCTGAATAATCAATCAGTCATTCCAAGCGATCTGTCATATGCAATCCTTGTGATGAGTAGCATACGTCCTAACAAATTCACATTCAATTTGTCAAGGGAAAATGAAGTGAAGCAGCACACAATTTCAATTCATATATTGAAAGGAACCAATACATGCAGGAAAATAAAGGCTCATTGGAAAACAATGTCCAGACAGTAACCTCCAAACGTTTGGTTGATTGGAGAGGACACCATAGAGTCAACCGCGAGGGGGTGGTGGTGGGGTGAATGGCTGAGCCATTTTTCGTTTTTGGAGGGTGGGTGGGTTGGATTCAACAAAAGCAAGGATAAAGCTGGAATTATTGAGACAAAATTTAATTGTGGGGTGTTAATAAAATAACTCAATCTAAATACACCAAAAATCATTTTTAATGTGTATATCCCAAAATTATTTACCGTCTTCAACTCTAAAAACCACTCTTACTTCCATTATAAAATAAAACTCTAATCAATTAATAGAGAAGGACAAATCTCACTAATCAATTTTTCTATGACAAAGAAAAAGGAAGGAACTATAACAAAAAATTATTTTCCAAAACTTTTTATTTTTTATTTTTCTGACAGAAGATTGTTCGTAAAATTGGACATTCCTGCTGCTAAGAATATAATCACAAATAAGAAGACGATTTTACCCTCCAATCTAATGGCAAAATAGATGAAGGGTTAATTTGATTGATTTAAAATAATTCAAAAGGTTAATTTACCAAAAATGTTATTTATGGAGTCAATTTCAATATAGACAATAGTTCAAGGGGTCAACGAATATATGAATTTAGAAGAACTGGAAAGTCTTACTCAGAGTATCACCAACCGTGAAGTTGTAGGTAGCGGCCCAATTTACATATTCTTGTGCCCCAGATACTGGAACAGTCCAACCCATGTCATCTCCCACCACATGCGCTGTCTGTGCTGCCACACTTTGCACAAACACTGCCGCAAATACACCAAAAATAACAGCCGTATTGCTCTCCATTTCTCTCTGTCGATGATCAGTCCGTTTTCTAATGCACGACCTTATCTCTTACTTCACCAAATTGTATTGTATACATGTCAATATATGACAAGGATGCATGAACTGGAAAGAGAACCCGTTAACATCCGTTAAAAATTATTATTATTTTTTTTTTGTAGAGTTTATTTTTTTTTTTTGTTAAGACTTTACTGAAATTACTAAAACATCCTCAACTAACGGGTCTAGGGAGTTCACCCAAAGTGACCCGTTATTTAACGGGTTGTTAACTGGTTCACCAGTTAGCGATCCGACCCGTTACGCATCCACCCAAATACTAATATTAACGGGTCGGGTCGAATCGGATTAACGGATCGAATCCAAAATGCCAGATCTAAACGTGACCTGTTAATGTGTTGACGGATCGGATTAACGTGACTCACGTCATTTTCCAATAAACGAAGAGGAGAGAAAAGTTTCGTATTTATCAATAGTTAATGAAATATTAAGAAAAAGATATTGATTAGTATCAATTGTCACGTGATATTCCACTTTCCTATAAAACAGAAGGCCACAGTACGTTTTTGTGTTAATGACAATTTCTAAGTCTCCTATTTCTTTCTCTAGCAAGTATTCAGTCTATTCATTTTTTTCAAGAGCAGATCAATAATATAACATTGTGTCGTATTGTTCAAACCTTGAGAACTTTTATTAATTAGGTGTAGATCAATAATATAACATTGTGTCGTATTGTTCAAATCTTGAGAACTTTTATTAATTAGGTGTAGATCAATAATATAACATTGTGTAGTTTGGATCTATGATTCGGATTTTATTCATTTATTTATCAAATACAATTTTAACTTCAACTTTTATAACAAAACTAAAATTCGAAACATGAAATGTGTTTGGTAAAGAAAAAATGCTTATTTAAAAAACTACTATCAATGACGATAGAAAAAAAACGTTTATATAACAAATTTTAAATCCATCATTTTTTTTAGCAAATGATATTATTTACACTAAGGGAATGAGATTAGCTTAGCTTTACAATGGATTAGCAATAATATAGTTCAAATTCGCATTATTGGAGAATTGAACCTAAGACCTCTCACTTACAAGTGAAGATTAAAAACAGCAATCAAGTAAAAAGCAACAAATTCAAGGTTACGAATTACGTTTTCTACACAAGGTTTCGTCTATATACAGTTTCTATATTTTAGGAATTCACTTTCCGATCCACTAAAAATTTATTTTATCCTTGTATTTGTTTATACTTATTCTATATTGTGGTTGTTTCTATTTAAAAACTAAATTCGTCTCTTGAGACAAAATAAAATAAAAAACAGTTGTTGTCCAACAGGCAATAACAAACCAAGCACAAGGAAACACTTTGGAGTAATGATTCTTGGGTGCGTGTATGGTTTTGGTTGGACAATATGGAGAGATGTTACACATTGGCCGCTGGCCATATATCACTAGGCAAAAAGGACACGTTTTTCTTTCCCTTAAAAGGCAATCTCCCAAAAATTGAAGTTTCATCTACGAACCTTTACCTCCTTACTGCCTTTTTGGTTTTGCCTTTCTACACCTCCTTCTCCTATGCTTAAAAGCTTGCACCAACTTTTACATTGAACCAAACTTTAGAACACGTGGCAGAAACCCACGAACCTCAATGTTAGAGGAGGGAGATTTTTCGATGTATTGAAAATACGGTCTAAAAAAATCATATATTATAGTACAATTGATTGAAAATTTAATTTGAGGTATGACATTTGATATTTCGAACTGTGTTCCTAACATTCTAAAAAGTTTCTAATAAAAAGAATAACTTAATCATATAGCTTTAACATGTCACATGTGACACCAAAAAAGATCGCTCACGAAACTTCTTGCTACTTGCTCGGTCTCTTCTTGATTAACTAAAGTTTATCAAAAGAACCCAACTCCGTCTGAGATTTCTTCTGTTTTTGAAGCTTCCCCATATTTGTCAATCACCAAATTTTACTGTTGTCCACTATTTTGGCCCTTATCCTTCTACTATGAAACAAAAAGGGCGAATCTTGTGTACAGTCGGGAATATATATCACTGTGAATTGTTAAGATTTCTTTTGACGAGATAAAAAGCATGTTGATTAAACGAACCGTGTTATAAAATCTCAACTACAAATAAAACTTACAAAAAAAAACGTTTAACCAACTGAATTACAAACCGTCTGTTAAATTGTTGTTCGTTTTTAATTGATGTAGTTTGTCCCAAATGGTGTTGCCAAGAAGTTAGGAAGAGAGAAGATGCGGAAAGTGCCAAAAGCCAGAAAATGTGCTTTCATTCATTCATGTTATGGGTTCCCTTCCCCTCATCCTTTTCCACAGGATTCGATTTGATATGGATAGCTGGCTGCTCTCTTTCGTCTTTATGCCAATTTGTCACTCGCCACATTATTTTAATCCAAAGTATTTTTATTTTCCATGGACCGTCGTAACGACACGTCATCACCAGACTCCTCCCTCGCTTTCTTTCTCGCTGCCACCCACAAGCATCTCTTCTTTGCTGCCGTCCAAGTTCTCTCCCGCCGTCGTGGACCAACCATTTCCCGCCACGTCACCATTACGTGGGCCCCACCAACATAAACAGTTGTGCCTCTTCTGAAGTTCCCCATGTCTCCGTCATGTGTTGAGCTCCCACCCGCTCCAAACATATTTGGCGACCAATTTTCCACCTCTTTGAGACCTTCTCCAAACCTGAGTTATTTGCTAAATTTTTCTCCAAAATTTCTCCCCAAACACCACCCAACCCAAGCTAAAACATTGGGCTAAAAGCCAAATGCTAAAGTTGGGCCAAATTCCCCCCCCCCCCCCCCCCCAAAATGCGTGGACTCGCCACAATTTGGGCCAGTCTCGGCCCGCCCACTCGCGAACGCGCCCCACGTGGGCTGGCGGTAATGTCGTCCCGACAGGAGGGGGCCCAGTGTTAGGGCCATGTCGGCCATTCACCCGAGCCCAACAGCTCTTTTCAGAATCTGACGGCCATCATTTAAGGACCGTTGGTCGATCTAACGGTCCAGATTCAAATTTCATTTTTAAAAAATATGTTATTTTAAAATACATTGAATCCAACGGTTGAGATTGAATATAATCAAATCTAACGGTAAAAAAAAAGATCTAACGGCCCAAATTTAAATCAAACGGCTAAAATAATTAAAAAAAATTATTTAACTCCAAATTCACCCAAAAACTCTATAAATACCTATGTATTTGTTCAAACATCCACACAAAACTCAATTTTCTCCTACAATTCTTCCAATTTATCTTTCTACCATTTCTTTCCATTTCCAAATTGTTCAACATGGCAAGATAGCATATTAGAGGTCGTAATTGGACCTGTGAGGAAGATGTTACTTTATGCTTGGCATGGGTTTCTGTTAGCGAATATGGTACAGTTGGCACAAATCAAAATAAAAAGGTTTTGTGGGATAAAATCATTACAAAGTATCAAGAAAACTGCAACGGCAGCAGGCGGGACGGTGGTGGTGTTTATGATCAGTGGAAGACTATCAACAAAGCATGCACTTTATGGAAGGGAAGCTTGGAGAGAGCCATGGTTGGCATGCCTAGTGGAAGGAGCGCCATAGAAATTGTGAGTTTTTTTCTTGATTTTTTATGGTGGATATGATTATTAAGTTTATGTAATGTATGAATTATGTGCTTTATTAATTAAGTTTATTAATTGTCGTTTGTATTAAATTTATGTTGTTTATTATGTGGTTTATGTACTTTGTTAAATTTATGTCTTATTAATTATTGTTTGTATTTAATCTAGATGTCTCCAATAATTAAATTTATGTCTTCATTAATTATTCTTTCTGCTACCACAATCCATCCATTCAATAATTCAACCTCCATTCAATAAATTATCCAACGTAGTAGACAAATAACAACATAGTACACTTAAAAATTATTACATAAATGCTCAACCAACATCATCAACGTTCACCTTCTCGGCGCCATACATGCTCAACCAAATCCTTGCGGAGTGTGTCATGAATCTGAGGAGCTTGAATTTTATTTAAACGTCTCATATACTCACCCAAGGTGACCCTATCCTGTCGGGTCTCATATGTGGTTGGAGCGAGATATTCAACATCTCTTGCAATAGCTCTCGCATGTGTTGGTTGGTCATCATCCACATATTCTTCAATTTCGATGTACTCATCTTCCACAATCATATTGTGTAAAATTATGCACGTCATCATGATTGAATGGAGGTCTTCGGGTTGCCAAAAAAATGCAGGCCCTCTAACAATGGCCCATCGAGCTTGTAAGATCCCAAACGCTCTCTCCACGTCCTTCATGTAAGACTCTTGCCTCTGCGAAAATAATTTCTTCTTTGCACTGTCGGGATGAGAAAAACTTTTGACAAAGGTAGACCAACTAGGATAAATACCATCAGTTAGGTAGTAACCTAGCTCATACCTATTACCATTTACCTTGTATCGAAATTCTGGTGCCCACCCATTCACAACCTCATCGAACAGAGGAGAAGACCAAAGAACGTTGATATCGTTGTTTGATCCAGGAGAGCCGAAGAATGCATGCCAAATCCATGTGTTGTAAGATGCCACAGCCTCCAGCACGATGGTTGGCTTGTTATGACGGCCCTTGAATTGGCCAGCCCAACCAGTAGGACAATTCTTCCACTCCCAATGCATACAATCGAGACTTCCTATCATGCCAGGGAAGCCTATTTTGTCTGCCTTGCGTATAAGCCTTTTCAAGTCTTCACGAGTTGGCTTGCGGAGGTATGTGGCTCCATAGATGGCTTGAATTGCTTAACAGAAACGCTTCAAGTTCTCAATAGCAGTACTCTCCGCAAGTCGGCAATATTCGTCAGTTGAGTCAGCAGAGCACCCATTAGCTAGCATTCGAAATGCAGATGTGAGTTTCTGATGAGGTGATAGACTTTGTCGGCCTACGACATCTATCTTCCTTGCAAAGTAATGGTTATGATTGACAACTACGTTCAAGATGCCTTCAAAAAGCTCTATCCTCATCCGAAACCGCTTCCGAAAATCATGAGCAGGAAATCTTGGCCGCTCAATGAAATAATCTTTCATTATTTGGTCATGACACTCTTCTCTATCACGCTGCACGAATGAACGCCCTATGACAGAATCACGATGGCTAGATTCGCCATGGTGCTCATATTGCATAAACGAGTTTACAAGTTTAGCTTCGGCGTTGATTAGTTATGCATCCTCAATGTCAAGCCTTGCTTGGTATTGTGCCATCTCCATTGCCCTGCTACGCCTTCTTCTATCACCCATTGATGAGATATTGAGGATTTTTAGGAAACAAAAACTCTTTGAAAGTTGAAAGATTGGTGAATATAGAGGATGATTGAAGGTTTAAATATTGTGTGATCAACTATTATTGAACCTGTGTTTATATAGAGGATGATTGATGAACGGTTGGTGAAAGTTGAAAGTTTGGTGTAAGTTGAAAAATTGGTGAAAGTTAAAGGCTTGCTTTGTGAAAAAATTAATGATTTTTCAATATTTATCTGAATTTAAATTTTTTTAGATTAAAATATTCATAAAATTAATTTACAATAGTCTACATATTTTTTTTTAATTGATTTAAGAAAAAAAAATAGCCTAAATGCATTCTTTAATAATCCCAGGCTAAAATTTTAGGCCAGAAGAGTTGGAGCAGAAAAGCTGTTTCTGGTTAGCCCAAGGGTTGGAGATGGTTTAATATTCACAAAATTAATATATATATATATATATATATAAGGAACTATTTGTTTAATTGTCATCCTGTATAACACGTCCGCATCAATGTCCATTAATATATATATATATATATATATAAGGAACTATTTGTTTAATTGTCATCCTGTATAACACGTCCGCATCAATGTCCATGCAGTCCTTACTTTTAGGTATGAGATTATGATAAAAAAAAACTTAATGTATAAAAGTTTAAAATTCATTATATTTCAGAATACTAAAATGAGAATTATGTTTTTTTTCTTTGTTTGGGCTTTAATCCCACGTACTTTCCTCAAGCAAATTTTTTAACGAGGTCACTCTTACCAACCACAGTTTGAATCTTAATTAAGTTCGTATCCTAATTAAAAAATAAAATAAAAAAACAATTCTTGTTCATGTGCACTGTACAATTTATGTGTCACTAAACGGCATTCCCAATCCATGTGAGCACATAGAAAGTTTCAAAAGTTGGAATTTCAAGATAGGCAGTAAAGTGAGAATTATTCTTAACTTTTTTTTTATTTTAAATTTTTTTAATGTTCATATGAGTTATAGAGCACAGGCACCACGTGACACGCATTACAGGGGGTTCTAACAAAAAGACTAATAGAATGATGAAAATGTCTCACAATCCTCACTTTAAGTATGAGATGAAAAAACTTAATATATAAAAGTTTGAAAATCACGATACTTCAGGTTAATAAAAGGGGAATTATTCTTTTTTTTTTTTTTTGGGTTTTAGTCCCACATATTCTCTTCGAGCAAAGTTTTAACGCGGTCAGTTTTTCTCAAGCACTACAACTTGTATCTTAATTAAGTTCGTCTCTTAATAAAAAAAATAAAATAAAAAACAATTTGTTCATGTGGACTGTACAAGTGATGTTTAACTGGACGCATCCCCATGTGAGGACATAGAATGTTTCAGTAATTGCCCCCAAATGGCCTTTAAAAGTGAAATCAGAGGACTATTCAATGGTTTTTTTTTATATATTGAGTATATCAATGTTTTTTTATTAAGAAAAGAGGAAGTTCAGCTAAACGATATAATGTGCAGTTTAAAGCGCTATTTGAATATAAAATCTTTTACTTTCAAGTGAAAAGAAATAATATCAGATTATAGTACTAAATGACGATGATTATTCAAAGGTTGATTACGACCAAAGACTAATTACAGGCCAATCACAATATTTTCACATGATTATATGATTACAAATTTACAATCTCAAAACAATTGTGATTTTCCGGTAATATAATTGCAGCTCAATAGAAGAGATGGGATTGTTGTCCAAAAAAAAGGAAAAAAAAAAAAAAAAAAAAGAGATGGGATTGTCACGTGATTTTCTGGTAAACGAAGAGGAGAAGAGAAGAGGAAGTTTCCTATTTATTAATAGTTAATGAAATATTAATAAAAGTTATTGATTAGTGTTTACTTACAGCACAATTTCACATGTTTGGTGATTTAATTAGTGAGTCTCATCAACTGACATTGTCACGGGTATGACGTCTCACTCCCTTCGAAAAGAGATCGCCTCGTTTTTTGTGCGAGGCAGTGAGAATCCAGCGCCTTGCTATTTGGGAAATAAATTTAAAAAAATTAATAGCCGCACGATTTGTATCCACTTTGAATTAACGGCCACGATGCATAAATCACCTATATACGTGCGGCACTGACTGATTTGATTTGAACATGGTGGCGTCATTGCTGCAGAGTCCTTATTGTGGAACTTAAGAGGTGATTGTCTGAGGCAACAGATGTTAGCTCGCATCAATTTCCTAAGCATTTTTGGCATGAAGATGATGCACCTCTAAAGGAAGATGATGGAACTCCGAGATGGTATATTTCTGTGTCATACGGGCGTGGTTTGAATACGGTGCATTGGAAGAGCCATGAAACAGTTTAAGCATTGTGAGCTCCCCAAGTTACTTGGATGCAATGGAGCTTGCGTACTTGCTTAGTTCATGATGTTTGTGGAAAGTGATGTCAAATTTTGAATAGCAGTCTGTTGGTTTAGTATATGACCGGAGGAATTATGTGCTCACATTCATTTTCTAGTACGAAGAATAGTGTCTTGTACATAGCATTCTTGATCACATTTTGAATGATAATTTTAAATCTCATAAAAGCTGATTCTGTCTTCAACTTAAATGCAATTGTTTGCTCAATAGAAGGTATCAAAATTATGAATACAAACACTACAAAGATCCTGTATTGAAGGGGATTAATTGCAGAATTAATTAGATATCGACAACATACTCATTCTTCGTTCAGCGAATGATAACATTGTGTTGTTTAGCTCAAAGCCTCAAGAACTGCCATTAATATCGGTTTCTTTGTTTTTGACTGGATTTCTAATGACATGTTATTTATTTGGTAACATCCAATAACACATTATTGAGTAACTATAAAATTGGCACTGCGTTATGATATTTTTCTTTCTTTGTTCGGGATTTACTCGCATGTATTCTCGTTGAGCAAGATTTTAATAGGGTCATTCTTTCGCCACCGCCACAACTTGTATCTTAATTCTTTATAAACTATTTGTGTGTGTGAACAATTATTCATCTTCTTCCAAGTTCTCTTCAAACGCAGTCACCTCAGTTCATTCAAAATATAAAAAAAAAATCAAAATTTTAAAAATAATAGGAGACAATGATGATGTGATCTCTTTATAAGGGCATATTTTTCTTAATATTATGTAAGTACCATTTTGCCCTCTTTATGTATACATTGCGTATCAAAAGTAAGGGATATGATTGTTATTTTACAAATATGTACAAAATTACTATTTTACCTTTTTTTTTTTTTAAGAGTGTCTCAAAAGTGAAGACAAAATTAGAAAAAAAAAAGGGAAAGGGCAAATAATTGACAAGAAGGGTTTTTTTTTAAGGAAATTTTAACGAAACACTTACGGTATTGTTTACTTTTAATGAAAAATCTTTTTTTTACCTTTAGCTGACACAATTCACTATACCTTTAAGAAGGACTTTTCGTTAAAATAGAAGTTTTTTTGAACTTTTCATTAGTTTTCATTTTTCTTAATATATAGTATGGATATGTAATCTTATAATTTTGTGTAAAATTTTATAATATTAGCATTAAAGTTAATATTAAACTGCAAAATAATAGATAGCATATGAAAATTCAAATTTAAAGAACCTATTAAACATTTATCTTGTATTTTTATTATCCCACAATTTCACATGTTATGATTTGACTAGTGAGTGCCACCATTTGACATTGTCATGCGATACTGCGGTATCAGTTTCCCAGAAAAGAGAGCGCCTCGTTTTTCACGAGAAGCACCAGCTGAAAACCATTAAGCAGCGCCTCGCTGTTTGTATAAATTAAAAAATTTAATGGGCGCACAGATTTGCATCCAATTTGAATCAACGGCCACGATGTTGTAGTCCGCAAGCTACCCATATAAGGATTTTTTTTCCACCCCTTCTCTCCTCTTCTAATTAAATGGTTCCGGTTAAGTCATGTTAACATCTTATATTAATTTTTTATAACAAAAAAAAGACAAAATAAGATAATGTAAGAAAAAACGATGAAAAAGGAAGAAAAAAAAAAGGGGGAGAATCTTAATCCCTCCATATGCGCACATAGAAAGTTTCAAAAGTTGTCCCCAAAAGAGCTTTGACGTGAAAGCAGGAGGACTATTTACAGGCCAATCACAAGCTTCATTTTCTGTGAAGTGACCAATCACAGGTTCTTTACGTGCATATGTAATTACAATTTTAAAAGAAGATGTGGGATTGTCACGTCATTCTCCATTCTCCATTAAACGAAGAGGAGAGAGAAGCTTCGTATTTATCAATAGTTGATGAAGTATTTGATTAATGTGATTTGATTAGTATCAATTGTCACGTGATACTACAGTGCCGCTTTCCTAGAAAATGAAGTAGGATTCTTTACTCTCTTAATCTTTCTATCCTTCCATCCTAACGGTTACGATTAAGTGACGTTAATATTTTATATTAATTTTTTTTAAAGAATTAGTAAGAAAAAAAAAACAATGTGTGATAAGAAAGGATGAAAATGAATGAAAATAGGAGGGTAAATAATTCTACTCGTTAGGAAATAGATGGCCACAGTACATTTTCTGTTAATTACAATTTCAAAGTCTCCTATTTCTTTCTGTAGCAAGTATTCAGTCTGTTCATTTTTTCAAGAGCAGATCAATAATATAACACTATGTCTTCTAGCTCAACCACCGAGAACTTCCATTAATTAGGTTTATATCAATAATATAACATTGTGTCGTTTGGACGTATGATTTGGAATTTTTTTTTTCATTTATCATATACAATGTTAACTCTAGCTTTTATAAAAAGCTAAAAATTGAAACATGAAACGTGTTTAGTAAAGAAAAAAAATGCTTATTTAAAAAACTCTTATCAATGACCGTAGAAAAAAAAAATTTTATTTAACAAATTTTAAATTCAATATTTTTTTTAACAAATGATATTATTTATATTAAGGGGAGAGAATTAGCTTAACTTCACAATAGGCTAATAATAATATAGTTCAAATTCACATTCCGGGAGAATTGAACCTAAATTTTTTCATTTACAAGTAAAGAAAATACCACTAAATCGTAACAATAAGTGACAAATTCAAAGATGTTGATCAGAACATTAAAAGCAGCAATTAAGTAAAAAGCAACAAATTCAAGGTTATGAGTTAGGTTTTCTAATCATAGTTTTGTCTTTATACAATTCTATATTTTAAGAATTCATTTTCCGATCCATTAAAAATTCAATTTGTCTTTGCATTTATTTATACTTATTCTATATTGTGGTTGTTTCTATTAAGAATCGAGATGAATTGTCTGCCATCATCATCTCATACCCTTTTCATCCTTTTTTGTTTCTGTGGTCACAGTTAAACCACGTCAATATTTTATATTTTTATCTTATTATTTTTATAAAAAAATTATTATAAAATGTTGACATGACTTACTATGATCACAAAAATAAAAACAAAAAAAAATTGAAGTTATGTGTCGCTGTCGCTGGACGGCATCCCCATGTGAGCACGCAGAAATTTTCAAAAGTTTGTGCCCAAACGAGCTTTGAAGTGAAAGCAGAGGGACCATTTACAAGCCATTCACAAGCTTTTTTTTCCGTAAAGTGACCAATCACAGGTTCTTTACGTGCATATATAATTACAATTTTAAAAGAAGAGGAGGGATTGTCACGTGATTTTCCAGTAAACGACGAGGAGGGGGAAGCTTCCTAGGCAATTTCCCCGGAAAAGTGGGGGTCTCTTTTTTTGTGAAGTAAATTAAAAAAATTATTGGCCGCACGATTTGCTTCCGCTTTGAATCAACGACGAGGATGTTGTGGGCCGCTGGCTCCACACAGAAAGTTCTGGATCACAAGTTCGTTCTTGGTCAATTGAGCAATCAGAAGTTCATTGCAAACTGGGGGATGCATCCATAATTACAGTCTCAAAAGCCCTCCATTGTACATTGAGCTATTGGCAGACTTAGCAACCAAGAGAAAACCAAGAGAAAAATGGCTGGCGCTTTGATTGGAGAGGCTTTTCTCTCCGCTTCCATCGAGGTGCTCTGTGACAGAATTGCTTCAACCGAGTTTGTTGACTTGTTCCGGCCGAAGAAGCTGGACGAACCACTCCTCGAGAAACTGAAGGTGACGCTGCCCGCCCTTTCTGCAGTCCTCAATGATGCAGAAGAGAAGCAAATTTCAAACCGTGCTGTGAGAAAATGGCTTGACGAGCTCAAGCATGCTGTCTTGGACGCGGAGGACTTACTGGATGAGATCGACACTGAAGCTCTGCGATGCAAGGTGGAAGGTGAAGGTCAAACCGAGAAATTCACCGACAAGGTGTGGAACTTCTTCTCTACCTGTCCTACTCATTTTTATCAAAGGATGAATGATGAGATACGAGAGTTATTGCAAAAGCTGGACGGCTTTGTGCAACAGAAGGCTGCCCTTGGTCTGACGGGAGATGTTGCGAGGAAGGGTTCACAAAGAACTCCAACAACTTCCTTGATTCATGAACCTTTTGTATATGGAAGAGACGGAGATAAAGAAAATTTATCAAAAGCCTTGTTCTCTGATGATGCAAGCGAGGATGATGTATCTATCATCACTATTGTTGGTATGGGCGGGGTTGGCAAGACGACCCTTGCTCGAGCCCTTTACAACGATGATAAGGTGAACGAGCACTTTACCCTTAGATCTTGGGCATGTGTTTCAGAAGATTATGATGCTATTAGGGTGACTAAAACTCTTCTCGAGTCGGTCACTTCAAAACCTTGTAAGATGACAGATTTGAATTTGCTTCAAGTTCAACTTAGAGAGCAACTGAGGGGAAAGAAATTCTTATTTGTGTTGGATGACCTTTGGAATGACAACTATTCTGAATTGAAGCGCCTGCAAGCTCCTTTTACTTCTGGGGCAAGGGGAAGTAAAGTCATCGTGACAACACGAAGCGGAAATGTCGCATCTCACATGAATAATGTTCCCATTCAACGCTTGGAGCCTTTGTCGCACGAAGATTGTTGGATGTTACTTGCAAACCATGCATTTGGAAACAAAAACCACAATGCACATCCAACTTTGGAAGAAATTGGCAAGAAAATTGCACGCAAGTGCAATGGGTTGCCTTTAGCAGCCGAAACACTCGGGGGTCTATTACGTTGCCAGAGAGACTTCAAGGAATGGAACATATTATTAAATAGTAGTCTTTGGGAGCTACCTTGTGATGAAAGTGGTATCCTTCCAGCCCTACGGTTGAGCTATCATTATCTCCCTGCTCAGTTGAAACGATGCTTTGTGTATTGTTCACTATTTCCAAAAGACCATGCGTTCACGAAGGAAGATATGGTTCTACTTTGGATGGCAGAAGGTTTCATTCCACAAGGTTTCAATGGGAAAAGAATGGAAGAGACGGCTAGAAGTTACTTTGATGAACTAGTATCACGATCACTACTTCAAAAACCAGGGGAGGATGGGGAGGATGGTTTCACAATGCATGATCTTCTTAACGACTTGGGTCAATTCATGTCAGAGGGATTTTTTCTCAGGCTAGAAGAGAGGGAATCACAAGAAGTTAAAAGACTTCGTCATTTGTCATATGCTAGGGGAGAATTTGATGCTGCTAAAAAATTTGAGCCATTAAATGGTGCAAAGTGTCTGCGGACCGTCCTACCTATCTCAATATATGGCTTCTACTTACGCATAAGTAAAAAGTTCCTACATGATTTGTTGCCATCCCTGAAACGTTTACGGGTTTTATCATTGTCCGGTTATAAAAATGTTGTTGAAGTACCTGATTCTGTGGGCAATCTCATTCACCTTCGCTACCTGGATCTCTCCTGGACGGCAATTGTAAGCTTACCTGGTTCAGTTTGCACTCTCTACAATTTGCAGACGTTGCTGCTGTCAGGTTGTTCTTCTCTCATTGAACTGCCAGCAGACCTGAGAAAATTGATAAATTTACGGACGTTAACGTTGGCAGGTTGCCGGTCCCTTACTAAATTACCAGCAGATATGAGGGAATTGAGTAGTTTGCATCACCTCGATGTCAGTGGAACAAGGATAGAAGGGATGCCTGTGGAAATTGGAAGACTAAAGAGTTTGAGAACATTAACTCATTTTGTTGTGGGGAAATGTACCGGATCTAGCATTGGAGAATTAAGGGAGTTACAGCATCTTCAAGGAAAACTTCATATTTCAAATCTGCAAAATGTAGTTGATGTTGTGGATGCTTTGGAAGCCAATTTGAAGGATAAGAAAGAACTCAATGACTTAGAGTTGGCATGGGGTAAAGAGGAAGCCGATGATTCCCAAAAGGAGAGAGATGTGCTTGACAAGCTCCAACCTTCTGCAAATTTGGAGAAACTGACCATCAGATTCTATGGAGGAACCAGCTTCCCAAATTGGTTAGGAAGCTCTAATTCCTTCTCTAACATACAGTTCATGTGTATCAGTGATTGTAAGTATTGTTTGTCCTTGCCAAGTTTTGGGCAGCTGCCCACTCTTAAAGGGCTACATATCAAAGGGATGAAATTTGTTAGGACGGTTGGTGTTGAATTCTATGGTGATCTTAATGGAGCTTCTGTAATTCAGCCCTTTAGGTCTCTGAAGACGCTAGAGTTTAAGGAGATGCCAGAGTGGGAGGATTGGCTACCGAGTCCAAGTGGAGGTCAATGTTCAGACTTTCCTGGTCTCCAGGAGCTGATAATAAGGAATTGTCCGAAGCTGAGAGGATACTTGCCCAATCGTCTTCCTTGCTTGAAAACTCTTGACGTGTCTGGGTGTGAATATCTACATCTGCATGATGAATGGGGCAGTAGTAGTAGTAGTCTTAACATGGACTACTTACAGAATTCATTGGACATACAAATTGGTGCAATACAGTGCCTGCCCAAAATGAAATATCTTCGAAAATTGGTATTCTGGAATTGCCCAACCGTGTCGTCAATAGAGTTCTTATCTCATGAGATGATGGCCGAATTGACATCACTTGAGCATTTGAAGTTACACTATAGTTTTCATTCGGTGAGGTCCTTCCCGTTGGGCGTTTTCCCCAAACTTTCAACTCTTGTAATCAATGGTTGTGAGAATCTGGAATCCTTTTCTATTGAAGGAGTTGATCAGAACCTAAGCCATCTCAATCAGCTAGAAATCTGCGAGTGTCCAAATCTGGCGTCTTTCCCGGACGGAGGATTGCCCACTCCCAACTTGAGAGAACTGAGAGTCTGGGAATGCAAGAATTTGAAGTCGTTCCCCGAACGAATTCGCACCCTCACCGCCCTTGAACGATTGGAATTAGGCGATATTCCAAATCTTGTATCATTTGCCCAAGGGGGTTTGCCTCCCAACCTGCAATATTTTGAAGTTACACGTTGCGACAAAGTGAAGCCTTCAGTGGAGTGGGGATTACAAGGACTTGTCTCCCTTAAAGGATTTACAATTGATGGCGAGATCTGGGCACCGTTGCTCAAGGAACAGCTGCTCCCTACTACTCTTAACGGTCTCTACATCGCTGGACTATCAAGTCTGAAATTCCTGCCACGAGAGGGAATTCAACACCTCACTTCTCTTCAACATCTAGATATTTCTCGATGCCCAAGTCTGGAATTCCTTACAGCAGAGGGACTTCTACACCTCACTTCTCTTCAAAAGCTACGAATTTATGATTGTCCAAAACTCCAACTCCTGCCAGAAAACGGTTTGCCGCCCTCTCTTTCTTACCTGGAGATCTCCTCTTGTTCTACCCTGGAGAAAAGGTACGAGGATAAGACGGGAGAAGATTGGGCCAAGATATCTCACATTCCTTACATATATATAAGCGGCCAAGTATTTTGCATCTAACATTCCTTGCATATGGATAAACGAAGAAGTTTGGGCCAATATTGGGCCAAGATATCTCACATTCCTTGCATATGGATAAGCTCTCTCTTACAAAGTTGTGCTTTTCGGCATTTGACTCCCAGGTATTTTGCATCTAATTAACTTCAATAGTTTGAAAAATAAAAGACATAATAGAAATAAGAATCATAGCTTATTGATCAAATTTTTCTTTGCAGGAAGGAAGACACATTATCCCTACATCTAAAGCATTTTCGGATGGTATGAAGAGGATGAATCCAGCATAGTAAGCATCAAAAGTGCAACATGTATAGGTACTCTGTTGTTTCTCATCTCTCCCATTTTCTTTGTCAAGTCATGTTTGCTCTGAATTATTCTCTAGCCTTATCCCTGGCATCACTTATAGAATATATGATA
Source organism: Heteromeles arbutifolia (assembly GCA_024362995.1). Taxonomy (NCBI): domain Eukaryota; kingdom Viridiplantae; phylum Streptophyta; class Magnoliopsida; order Rosales; family Rosaceae; genus Heteromeles; species Heteromeles arbutifolia. Next base: position 5,727,000 of record JANCRC010000003.1, read on the forward strand.
CTTCGAAAACTCGCAATTTTTTGACCAAGAACTTTTGGAATATGTTTTATTCCTGGACTTTAGGGAAAAATGGTGCTGTTATATGTTAAACGTCCCTGCATCCACATTCCGGTTTCGGATTTCATTCATTTCTTATTGAAAGCATGCATTTTCTTATATCAAAAATAATAATAAAAAAACCATCAATACTGCTTATTTTGGTCTGCAGAAGCCTACTTTCGGCATAGGCGGCACAAACTTGCATTCACACTTTCCTTCTTCTCCATTGGCAGGCTGTCTCGTTTTCTTTATTCAGATACCAGCTTGATGCTTGCGTAGATACTTTATGCTCTTGTGGTTCCAATCATATAATCCTAGCTTACAAATGGAAAGATGTGTGCAGTTAAATCTTTGGAGGTGTGTTTCTGATGTTTCTTTTCGTCTCATTCTTTTTATTTATCTCCAACATAAACTTCTTGATGAGAGAGAGAGAGAGAGAGAGAGAGTGAGTAGGGAGGGAGAGGCAGAGAAAAAGAAGAAATATTTTTGAAAGCAGATTAGTTTCTCAGTAGCTCGTGTATAATTGATGCATTATTCAACTGTTCTGTATTCTTTTTACCACTTCTCGATTGTGTGAATCAGCATTAGTTATCAAGACTTTTGTAAAATCAATCCTAAGTACCTGTTAATACAATATGCCTGGACAGACTCATTTATGGCCTTTGTGGATGCAGCAGCGAGCTAACTGTGGTGTGGAACTGTAAAGTAGAATTACGCAAGGGAACAGATGCTAGCTTGCATCAATTACTGGGCCTGTCTGGCATGAGTTAACAGCCATGGCATGCTTTTCTAGTATTCTTCCGATGTCTTAGTGATCTTCAGGCTGGTGCAAGAGATATATCATGTAGGTAACCCTTGGATGATTTTTTTTTTTATTTTTTATTTTTTAATCATTCTGATTTCGTTTGGGTATGGTGGCTTTTATGTTGGTGCGGATGAGTTTCTTTACAAACACAAATGTGTAATTCACCTATATATGTGCGGCACTGACGTATTTGGTTTGAATATGGTGGCGTCTTTGTTGCAGAGTCCTTATTGTGGAACTTAAGAGGCAGTTGTCTGAGGCAACAGATGTTAGCTCACATCAATTTCATAAGCATTTTTGGCATGAATATGATGCACCTCTAAAGGAAGATAATGGAACCCCGGGATGATATATTTCTTTGTCATACGGGCGTGCTTTGAATATGATGGCCTGCTATCTCATCTTCTTTCAGTGCCATTATCATCTTCAAGTTGGTGTATCTATGCTTTTCTTTACGAATGTGAACTGGTAATAGATCTTTAGTTGAATACTGCAGATGAGCTTTAATTTACACTCTCTTATACAGAGGATATGATGCTTCGTTTTAACAGAAGTTAACTGAATATATGTTTCAGTTTTGTCCCTCACAATATCCCTGTTTTATGTAGTTTGCATATCATTTAAAAAAAAAAAAAAATCATGTTAATATAATTTACAAATCTTATCCTTCTTAGAGAGAATTAATTTACGAAGCAACAATAATCGGATCTATTTAAAACCGTAATAGTTAGTTTTGTTCATTCTTTATCATCTATCTGTCCATTTTATTTTACTTTCATCTCTGTATTTAGGAGTTTGTTGAGCTGATATGTAAGTAAAGCAAAAACATCCGAGATGACATTCATGTTGAATAGCTATCACTAGAAGCAGGCATTTCAAAATATCATATGTAGTAGGAGTGTGAGAAAACAGATGGAGGTAAACCTCTTTGTATCCTTTTCCCCTGCCTCTAATTTCTGGAGGACTCTAAATGTTGATATTTTCCAGTTGGAACTGCAGTTTATTGTTACTGTATTGCTTATTTTGAACTACAGAAGCCTAACATGGGTGGCACAAACTCGCATCTGTACTTCCCTCCTTCCGCGTTGGCAGGTTGTCTCGTTTTCTTTACCCCGGGACCATCTTAAAGCTTGCGTAGATATGTTATATGCTCTTGTAGATCTGGCCATAAATTCGCAGCAACAATGGAAAGCCGCACGTAATTAGATCTTTTAGCAGAAGATGTGGAGGTGTGCTTTTTGACTTTTCTCTTCCTTTCGTTATTTTTCTTCATCATCAACATAACGAGAGAGAGGGTGGGTGAGGAGGGGTAGCGAACAAGGAAAAAAATGGAAAGTTGTGAGAATCAAACTTCGTATTGTTGAATGTTCACCATTTTCTTTCTTTTTAAAAGTCCTTAAAACTAATAGACACTCTGATCCTTTCGTCCACCACAGGGTAGAAAGGCTTGCCTAAAGGTGACTAGAAGTAGCACAGCTGCACATACCTGACATTTTTACGATGCAGTGCTGCTTCCACATCCTCCAATGCCTTCCAGAAGAGGTTTTGCCGCCATCTGTTTCTTTCCTGAAATCCACCGATGTTCTGCCCTGGAGAAAAGTTGTGAGAAGAAAGACGTATGGGAGAAGATTGAGCCAAGATATTTCGCATTTCTTGCATATGGATAGGCAGAGACCTGATCATATGAGCGCTATCGTTCGGAAATACTTTTGTTTTCTGACATTTCACTCTCAACTCTGAAACCGGAGTCTGGTATATTTTGCATCAAATTAACTTTCATAGTTGCACAAATATAAATATAAAGAAAAATAAATAAATATATGAAACACAGCATGCATATTGTTCAAATACTTTGCAGATCATCGTAGAGGCAGACATTAGACTTAAAATCTGAATTATTAGTTTTCTTGCAGGACGCAAGGGCTTCTCTTGGAGAGCATTTCGTATGCAAGCTTCCCAAATTTGCCAATCACTGCCAGAGGCGAGGAGGGTTAATTGACCACTGTATATACATTTCGTTTTTCTACTAGAACAATCGTCGAAGGAGGAGATCGGGAAAGGTTTAATCCGGCATAATAAGCATCAAATGCACAATATTATTAACAAAATGTGTGAGTTTCAAAAATTACAAGCTTTGTTTACGCTTGTTTTCTTTGTAAAGTCTTGTTTGTTCTGAATATTTTGTATTTCATTCTTGTAATATGATACGGTGGTTTAAGTTTTCTGTTGTAGTCTTTGTAATGTGATTCAAAACATCAAATTTTGGAATATTTCATGTATGCATTTCAAAAATCAATGGACAATACAGTTTCATACTTTCTTTCTTTGTTGGCCTGTGGTTGCAGCTTTCGGCTCATATGTTTCGAGGATCTCCTCAGTTCCATTGTTGATGTCACATCTGAGTGTCACTGAAAAGCATATACCCATATACATGATATCCTATTGAGACATCTTTTCCAGAATATTGCTCGCATTTCGTAAAATGTTGCTCATCATCTTCCATCCAGATCGTTGGAATATTCATTGTTGCCTGTGTCATTGATAAAGGCAACCCCATTGTCACCCTCACTTCCAATGCTCTTTTGATGAAGCTGCAATACCAACTCAAGCCCCCTCACAACATCATTCATCGACGGTCGCTCCATTCCTTTATCATTTAAGCAACTTATAGCAATCTCAATGAACTTGTTCAGGGCACTCGACTTCAATCTTACCCTTTACATTTGGGTCAATGATTTAACCAGGTGTCCCGTCTCCATGACAACTCTTGGCCCACTTAGCGAGGCTGATTTGCCTAGCCTCCACCGTATGCATCAGAGCTGGCCTCACACACAATACTTCCCACAAAACCATCCCAAATGAGTACACATCAGACTTCTCAGACAGCTGTTGATGTCTGTACTACTCCAGGTCTAGGCCTAGATACCCAAAACTGCCTTTCACCACCGTGCTGATATGCGTTTTGGACGTGCTGGTCGTGCCCATTTTTGACAACCTGAAATCCGATACCTTGGCCACCATTTCCTCGTCCAATAAAATGTTTGTGCTCTTCACATCGCGATGAATAATGGAGCCCTTGGCAACGCTGTGAAGGTAGTGCAACCCTTGCGCTGCGCCAATACAATTTTCAAGTCGTTGTCCCCAGGGAAGAGGTTTAGGGTTATCGGTGTGATACAGATGGTCACCGAGAGTGCCGCGTGCCATGTAATCGTAAACCAAGATCATCTCGCCATTATCGGAAGTAACCAATGAGTGAAACCAGATGCGTGGCGGAGTTGGGAGAGCAGCTCGTTTTCCGTCTTGAACTCTCAGGCCCTTTGTTCTCAGTCGTTTGATAGCAACAGGAGTGGCACCGTCGTCAATGTATCCTTTGAACACATTGCCAAACCCACTAACAGCAACAATGAAAGTATCGTTGAAGTTTAGTCTCAGCCACACAGATAAGGCGATCAAGGTGACTCGAGGGTATCTGTTGACTTTGTAGAGTTGTTGCAATGGACGGAACCGAGAGTGGAAAGTTTCAACCTTCTAAATTCGTTTTTGAATCTCATTTTCAATAATATTATTTAATACAAAAAACTGACACGCTTGATGATATATTTTCTAATGTAAATGACGCCTACTACTATATGTCGTACTTAATTATATACTAGAAATTGTAGAAGCAAATATGTTAATTTTACATATCTAAATAACATCACTCGCTTATGCTAGATAATAATATAAAAATTCTTTAAGAACTTTGTAATACTGAATTAGTTTGGAAAAATGCTAGTCACTTTGCATGTTTTAGTCCAACGAAAATTGATTACCAACTAATTGAACTTTTGAAAATTCCACGAATTTGACACTTGAAATTCTACGATTTTAACCATTGTTCTAAAAACATGCACAAAAAACGCATGACAATACTCTTCAAAGATCAATCAAGACCAGAAAGTGTTTGATTAAATCTTCTTTGTCTTTTGTTTAGAAGAGGGAGCCACAAACTTCATCCATCGAGGGAAAAAGAAATTCCGTTGCCGGGACTTGAACCCGAGTCTTTCGGGTGAGAGCCGAATATCCTGACCAACTAGACTACAATGGATTGATTGACAAAGCACTACGCAATGGCTAATGTCGAAAAGGTGGATCATATTCTCCTCTTTAGAAAAGTATTATATATGGTAGATATGGCCACTTAGTATTACGCTCTATTAATATTTATTTTTACTTGTAAATAAGAGGTCTTAAATTTGATTCTCACTAAAGAAGAATTTGAACTACAGTTAGTTGAGTGTGAGGTTTAGCTCACTCCCCCACCTCCTTAGTGTAGATAATAATGTATGTTTTAAAAAAATTGTATTACCCTTCAATTCGCTATGATCAAATCTCACGAACATTGATAGAAAAGTTAATTAACCTAACCAACCTCACAATCATTGATCTCAACTTTAATGAAAGAAAAATGCTAGAGGGACATTTTTTTCGATTATATTTTGTAAATCACATGATATGACGGTTGGTTGAACATTGGTTGAATTCCTTCTTTGAATCATAAAAAAAGAGTTCAACTATCAACCGCCACATCATGTAGTTACCATTTTGAGAGGCTCTCCAAGTTGAAACTCATGCTCTTTGATGAACTGCACACTAGCGAGGATGCCAGCGCGATGCTGTTAGTTTTAAAACCGTATAAAACATGTCGAAAGTTCTAAATATATAAATGATAGTCAATACTATTTACATGTGAAAATCTATTTACAATACGGAACAAAAGCAACAATTTCACAGATAAATTTAACTACAAATGAAAATGATAATTACATTCAAAACGAAAAACTTGGTAGTTACAATGAAGGTATCATTAAATGAGCCAAAAATATGAGCAACACTGAAAACATGCTGTCCGTCACGAAGAACAGTTCCAAGAATTACATTTTCCTTCACTGTATACCTAGGTGAGTATCGGAGAGAAGAGCAGAGTGAAGAGAGAGAATGGAGAAGGAAGAGAAAGAAAAAATGAAGTATTTATATTTTCTCAGACGGGCGGACATGAAATACAGAAACTAAGCGGAGGCAAAATTGAAACTACATTGTACTTATGAGCAGTAAACTAGTTCATTTTGAATCCAATTCCTTGGGTTTATCATTTCTGTTTCCATTGTGATGATCTTGAGTACAACCTTTCACCAATCAAAATCAGTGTACAAAATTGTACCAAATGTGTTCGGGTCCTATGACGATATATATATATATATATATATATATATATATATATACACATACACACACACGTGTGTGTGTGTGTGTATTTATACAAAAGCGGTATAATTAGAAGAACATAATAAGCTTAGTCGAACAATTCCCAATCCTGAGTTATTTTGGTTGAAGATGGCAATGGGGTTGGGGCAAGCAGGCTTCCAACCCCCAACTCAAACCTCTCCCAATTTGTAGTGACCGACACTGCGTTGATACTCTTCTTGCTGAATGGAATAGAGTTTCTCGCCTTCATATTGTCGAGCGTGTCAACAAAGCTCTGCACACGTCGAACCTGTATGCACGAACATAACCATTGTCACTCTCCATTGACACAAATACTCATTGATATTCGTAAGTTGGACAATTGTTTCCCAGCAAAAATCTCATGCAGGCACTTCTATGAAACACATGGGCAAACAACTGTTAACGAACGTGATGTAAAAAGCATCAATCGGAACAGAAAATGTTGCACAACTTGAGAGTTGAAATTTCTCAATGTTGGAGTCCTAGGATTCGTTTCTATGACACAATCCAAAATACGCACATGTGAAATAAGTATGTTGGAGTCCTAGGATTCTTTTTCTCAAGTATTATCAACAAATTAAAATTTGATTTAGGATCCAAGAAATGTCTTCGATTTGAAACACTTTCATTCTTCCAATTATACTCGCATTAGGCTTCAGATTTCTCAAGTTCTATCGCATTTCGAACTTTATAGAGCACGAGTAACAAGCATCATTTACCTTAAGTAATGACTCAAGTATCAACAGTATTGATCAGGATAATGTGGATAAGGTTCCCTTAAACATGGAAAACCGTATGAATCATGACACTAGCTATAAAGTTCCCAAAAGAAGCATCACCAACCTCGACCCGCCTCTGCACTTTTGCTTCTCCATCAGCTACAATCGAATCCAATTTAAGTAACTCCACCATGAGTAACTCTGTTAAGACCACAATTTCCCTATCTGAAACCTTGATGCCACTTAACAGACTTGTCTCCAAATCAACAATCTAACAAATAATTAACAGCACAATTAGCTTATAGAACGCTGCACGAAAAAAGGACTTGATCGAACACGCAAACCTTTTGAGAGAGCTTGTCAACCTCTGCTCTAACTTTGGCAACTTCCTCATAGGCTTTCGATGTGCCTTGATTTTTCTTCATCTCTTCAAGCTTCTTCTCTTTGCTGGCCGGGTCCTCTAGTAATACAATCTTCGACATATCTTTTACGCCTGCTATGTGCAGACATTCGTTATCTTCCTTCTCTTTCCCTCTGAACAACAATCTTTGTTCCTTTGGCTCCAATCCAGTCTCATGGGAAAGAACTCTTTTCAGATCACCTTGCATTTAATCGCGACCGCAAATAAGTTCCCAAACAGTTCCTAAATATAGAATGATAAACGAAAAGATTCACATTCTGTCCCCCGCATAAATTCCAAATGCCAAGTCCAATACACCAAAAGGGTGAAGCAAAAGACAATTCTTGAACAATAAAAATTTGTGTCAGAATATGTGGGCTGTTTGGAAATGCTTTTAAAATAACTGAAACGTTTTTAAGGAAAATATTTAGGGATTCCAAGAGCACTTAAAGTACTTCCTGCAAAAAGTTCAAAGAAACAGTTATAGTGTTTTTCCATAATCCACTTCCATTTTCACAAAAATATTTTATTAAAAATATTGATTCCAAAAATATTTTCACAAAAAATGCTTTCAGCAATTTTAAAAGCCGAAGAAAGAAGCAACAGAGAATCACATTAAACAAAACCCAAGAAGCAAACTTCAAGAATCCACTGCATATATTGAAACATTAAATAATAAGAATGCTAACAAACACACTTGGAGTAAAAACAAATACAATTTCATAAATTATTACATAAATCATTTATCAACTCCAACTTCATCCCTAGCATTTTCCATTTGAATTTTTCTACAGATTTTAATAACAAATAAAACAAAATGGCTTCAATGGAAATCTTCAAATTTTCCAAAAATTAAAAAGAAAAATAATATGAAGAAACAAAATTGCAAATGGGCAATGCTACCCAAAATTCTCATCACAAGACCAAAAGAGCAAATGCCCAGAATTATGAGGAGAACAACAAGAACCCATAAAGTAAATTAAAATTAGATTAATGAGAAGATTTACCAAAAGTTGATTGAGCATGGACAAGGACATCATGGTAATAAGAACCATGAGAAACCTTGATCTTGATCATAATCCCAGAAATGGCATCCCCAATGTCTCTCTTTTGAACAAGCATTCCACCTGGCCTCAGCTCCCAATCTATTTTCCTATTTAACCCATCACTTTCCACACCAACTCTTGATCTTTTTTTCATTCTATTTATCTGAGAGGATCATAAAAAAAATGAAGATATAGAATTATAGGGAAAATGGAAAAGGTGGAATTGCAGAAAGAGAGAGGTGAGAGTGTGTGATAGCTTGGCGGGTTGAGTAAGCAAAGAAAAGGCCCTTGAAGACAGGGACCTCTAAACAGATTTCAGAGCTAGCGGTTGGTCGGTACAACTCAAAAGTTGGTATGCAGAAGGAGAGTACTTCTTTTCACTTGCACTCGTGCGACTGTGTTTTGTTTTCCTAGAGATTAAGTGGGCTTAGTAGCATACTTATATGATGATTACGTAATGGGCTTTTTGTTAAATTTGGACTTGGGTTTGAAGTCCATGGATATTTTAGAAGTGTTTGCCACCAATTCACTTGGATTGGTCCACTTTGTTCAATGTGTTACGTGTCTTCTTAAGTTGGCGTGGGCTTCCTATCCAAACAAATAACTTGGGTTCTTATCATTTTTTAATTTATTCTAAACCATCACCCCCATATTTCTTAGTTGAATAATGCTAGATAAATTAACTTTTTAGATCAATTTGTAAATTATACGATGTATCATCAAAATAAAATAAGCACATTAATTAATATTTAAGAAATAATTTAATCATTAACATCATATCATATGGTTTATAAAATTTGATTTACAAAGTTGATCTCTTTGTCATTAGGTGAGGCTGCTCTATGCGGCAACTCAATCATAAAGGGTGGGAACGAGTACGGCCCAAACGCAGAGCTTCTTACTTGCGTTTTATAAAAAGTTGTCGGATAAGGCAACCTCACTCAAAATACTCTTCTTAATAGTGATTTGTGTCAGATTTAACTTTTCAAATACTTAGCTAATTAAAGATATTATATGACATTATCGTCCTTAACGATACTTGGATGCTTCACTCCACAATTGATTAATAAGGTGCATAACACGTTTCTTTGATAACACCATGAATAAGGTGTATTACTATTTGCTACTACCAATTCTACCACCAGAACTACATATACCCACCGTCAACGCTTTATATGTCTGCGAGGTCTCTCTCAAATTCTCAATCCATTTGAAAGTTATTATTATCCAACACATCTATTCCGAACTAAGTCTACATGCGAGGTGTTCTTTTTCACATTAGCCAAAAGAGAAGACAGCTCTCTCTCTCTCTCTCTCTCTCTCTCTGTAAAGCTCTGTTCTCTTTGCTCAACTGGTGCTTTTTCCCCCGCCCTACGTAGCGGCACCTCTTCCATCCTTTTGTGTTGGCTCTTCCATCCTCTTTGTGATGGTTCCTCCACCCTCTGACCCCTCAACCTCTCCATTGCTTCTTTTCCTTCCTTCCCTCGGATATCATGCCCTATCGCTCATTTTTCTCGGACTTTTTGTAATAACCCGTACTTTAGAAGTATATATGTATATATACATACATTATTATGTTTCTTTCATATATAATTGTGTTACTAGGTTTCAAAAATTAATATTTTTTGTTAAAATGAACAGTACTGCAGTCTTAAGTTAATTAGTCTATGAGATCATTTGACTACAAAAGTTTATATATTCTTCCGCTTAATTAGTATCTGAGATGCTTTTTATTTTGAAAAGGAGAGTGATTTGATTGAAGGTGGTTGATATCTACTATCAAAGAATACGTGGCACATTTGCAATCATTAGGACTCAAGCCATATGTGATTACTCACCACTCTAACATAAGGAGGTGGAAGTCTACATATAGTGGGGGCTGGTATAGGACTTGTTGGTGCCTTACTATTTGAACATCTGGATGCTTACGTTCAAGCTTTTACTCTCAAAGCTAGAACATGACGTGATTCAAGCTACGTGGATAGAACCTCCGTGAAGCACAAGCAATTCCAATCATCTCCTTTACAGGAAAGAACATGCAGAAAAGAAGACACCAGCAGGAGGAAGAAGTTCCCTCCTTCTCGGACCACTCCTTCATACAACCCATTTCTTTTAGGTTATATAAAGGCTTTCAATCCATCTCCAATGTATTTTGTAAATCTTCTTATGCAGTGAAATACAAACACAAACACAACGTAGTGAACGTAGCCGATTTGATGAACCATTTAAACTCCGCGTGTGATTTTGTTATTACAAGAACCATGCATGAATCACAACCAAGCGAGAAACCCTTCATGTTGGTAATGAAATTTCATTTCCTTTAATAAAAAAAACTTTTATGTTTTGTCTATCAATTATCTTATTAAAACAATAGCTGTTACAGAAATTTCAATTGAAATGACTTTAATTAAAATTAAAAATAAATTTATAAGGCTAGTTTATTTAAGAAAGTGATTTTTTAACTCCCATTTTATCTTCACACAATAGCTCTGTTATTATATTTGTCTGAATTGAATTAGATTAAACAAAATCATCACGGTAGAGAAAATCACTACTATTAGTTTAATATATAAGACGGAAAAACATAAATTTGGACACATTTGATTTGAGTGAGTTTTTTATTTTTTATTATTGTTTCTTTTTTGGTAAATTGTTATTTTATTGTTGGTGGAAATATGGCATAGAAACAAAATGCATCTTTGTCACCGTGGGCCACATCCTGTCAAGACATGTAGACAATGGGCCCAAATTGAGATAGCAGCTTGTGGACAGAGGTGGACTGATAACCTTTCAAAAGAAGGTACACATGGCCCATCAAAAGACCCACACCACAAGCCTTTGACTCTAACTTCAGATTGTTGAACTCGGTTAATCAAACTTTTTTGACCAAAAAAACAAAAAAGTTAATCAAACCTTTTTGACAAAAAAAAAAGAAAAAGTTGATCAAACATTGAATATTGATGGGAATGGGATTATTTCTTTCGTTTAAGGCAAACTTTTCGTGACACGCACGCCAACAAAATGCTACATTCGCAAGAAAAATTAGTTGAAAATTTTGATAAATGGATTATGAGAATATATTAAAATTAATATTAACTTATGCATATACATCAAATTAGAGGTTGCTATTTGTATGTATTAAATGGATGAAAATAATCTGCAATTTGATGGAACAATTGACAAAACTAACGGCCGATGGGACATCTGCACAAATTGAAAAGTTATAGGGCTCAAAATCAAATTGATAGTTTAGAAAGAAAAGTGAAATGAGGCCTATAAGTTAAGAGGCATTGCTAAGTATTTTCCTTTTGTTTAGGCATATTAAAATTAAAATTTTATTGTGTTTGACTCTCACGTTAAATAAAATTGAATTATAATCTTTGGCGTACTTATTTATTTTTGTTCCGTCGTGTTGTTGAGAAAACTATTTTTCCACTTAAAATGCCCCTTATGTATATTCTATTGCTATATTGCCGAGTTTGAACATTATACATGCCCATTTTAGGACGTGATAACTTGCTTTTTTTTTATTGGTTTTTCTTCTTCCCTATGATGTATCTCTCGTATTCTTGCTCAGTCTTTTGTTGTGAGTGAGCTCCACGTAAAAGGATAGATTGATATATTATTCGACGAAATTGCATCGTATGTTATTCTTGTCAAAATTTATCAGTTTTATAGTTCTCTATATGGATACAATAATCGGACTTTCATTCTAAATTATACTGCAATGCGACATCTGCAATTCAACCTAACAATGAATTTGTTCACAGGTACAACATTTGTAGCTTGCTCTTAATGTTTTCTCGCCTTATAGCTAGTTAAATTCAAGGTTCTTTAAGCTGAGGAAAACGGACCGGAAAACCACAAAGATTTCCCTCACACCAAATGGGCAAGTAATATTGTCACGTGATGTCATAAATGCCTTTAAAACACAATTAGACGAGACGATAAGATCATATCAAAATATGATATTGTTTGAATTATTTATAATAAATCAAGTAACATTACGAGTCAGTGTAACGTCATTGCAGTCACACATGAAATGTTTTTTGTTTTTTATGTGGTAATATATGGTAGGGATTGCGTAGTAACTTAATGTTCTAATTGGTTACGTAGGTCGTCGTGTTGCCTAAAGAGTCATGTATTTATCTTCAGCATCACCAGTTCTAACACATCAAACCTCACCATCCTAATTTCTTTCTGCCATAAATATCAATCCCATTCTCATATTCCATATGTAAGTGCACCAAATACGGACACGTCAACGAACATAAACAAATGGCCATCGGTTACTTGTCACATTAATATGTATCCACGCGTCAATATCTTGATTAGAATTACAAAAGAGGCCTCTGGACGACGAGAGATTTTTCAATGTAACCGTCACACAATGTGGTACACCATGTGTCCCTATATAAATAGTGGGATATGTGTATTAAAAGATTAATAACTTAAAAATTAAAAAATTTCACCACTTACATAAAAACACGTGATGTATCATCTGTGTTTCCATCATAACTAGAAATTTCTCCTGAGCCACGAATTGCATAATTATGGCATCTAGGGTTTAGACGTGGAGATGGATAACGATAATTAACTTTCAGTTAAACATGTTTAAAGGAAGATGGTATAGAATATAGATTCTAATGTTGTTCTCGACATTTTCTTCAAACTCTCGTCGTATGGAATAAGTTCTACATGTATATGCTATAATTATGGCATCTAGGGTTTAAACGTGGAGATATGGATAACGATAATTAACTTTCAGTTAAACATCTTTAAAGGAAGATGGTATAGAATATATATTCTAATGTTGTTCTCGACATTTTCTTCAAACTCTCGTCATGGGTTCCACCATGAAAAAAATGAGAATTGAACTCTAAAAAAAGTTGGGTTCAAAAGTATTTTTTTGAAAAATAATATACAAAAATATATATTTCTTTTAGCACGGGAATGATTTAAGTTGATGTACAATTAAAGTGCCAAATAACTAGATTATAAGAAATCACGTTTTTTTTCCAGCACGTTGGGTGCATCTACTTTGCCAGAAAAGAGTACTCTCGTCGGTCTAGTTTGATATGAACATAATAGAAAAGTAAGTTTTGCACACTTATTTTTATCCTGCTACGCTCTTCTATTTAATTCTAACATTTGAACTGAATAAATGTAGGAAAAATCGAGAGACAATAAAAACAAAGGCGTCTATAAATCAATTCTCTAGCTATATTTTTCAAGAAAATCTTAGTATGAGATATAAAGTGCCAATTAGCAAACTCACTAAAATAATTGATCTCTATGCCCATCTACCCTAAAAAGATACATGATTCCTTTAGTGCTCATTTGATCCATATTGAAGAAGAATCAAGGAACCCGCACCCCCAATAACAAATTCCCCTCCCTACTCATTTTGGACAGGACCCACTATCTTTCCCCATACCCCCACAAGAAAAAGTGGATCCCTCCCCCTAATCATTGAGCATATTAGGAATGTTATTAGCAAGCTTCAAAGCATCTAATTATCATTGGGAAAAAAAGCATATGTAGAGGGACAACATAATGCATGCAAAGAAAAAACACAAATCAGATAAAGATTTGCAGACTTCAATTGGAAGATGCACTTTGTTGTGGAGAGTTGAATCATTCGAGAAGGGACGCTCAGTTTTCATGTAAAACATGTAATGGCAAAGATCACAACCTTCTTGGTGGTAGTGGGTTGGGGCAAAGAGTGATTTTCTTGTGGGGTGGGAAAGCATAGCATTTACACACGCTTGTACATGTTGCAGTTGGTGAATGGATCACAAATTGGTGTACGTGTCTTTTCTAGTTATATAATGGAAGGTCTAATGATTAAGGAAGAAAGGTTAATGAGTAAGTTGGGATGGAACTAAGTAGATAATTAAAGGGCTCCAAAATAATGAAAAAGGAAGCATGAAAAAGAGCACAATAGCGATGGTTAGGGCTTATTGAGCCATTTTTGTTTTGTTCTTTGTGTGAATGTAAGTGCTTGGTGCAATATTATGAAGTGATTGTGCTATTTTCTATTCGGTTTCTGCTATAGGTCTTTTTTTCAGTGATTGATTTGCCATTCATATTATATAACAAACCCTAACCAACGCTTATTGTTGAGATTGTAAAAATGATCGATCTAGTCATGAGATAATTGAGAGAGAAGTCCAACTTAGTACATAGTCTATCGTGGGATAATTGAATATGATCCGCAGTTCCTAATTTTGCTTTTATTAATCAATATCCATCGAGTTCTCAATTTCTTTTACCCTTCTTTCATCAAAGAAGTTTTATTTCATCTCTCATTTTGTCTTGTAACCTCTTTAATTTCCACGCACTTAAGGCGCATTAGGTAAGTATTATCATTAATATTTGCTTCATTAGCAGAAAGCTAAGCATGACTTAAGTGGGGTTTCACTTTCACTTCCGAATTCCGAATGTAAGTGTCTTAAAAAAGGAGGTTATGGGCCACGCAACGCTACAAGCATACATATAACCAAATCTAGTTAAAATAGTCCAAAAATGAGAAAAAGTTAGTGTGGTTGGAAAGGGATTTCATTTCCTCCTTTTCAAACTGATTTTTAATTAAACTAATGCTTGCACAACTTAAACTAAACATCAGATGATATACCATGCAAACCAACAATTTTGATACAAACATACACGTAGCCCCGCCGACACAAATTTCAATTAATTAATTAGGTGATATTGCATCTTCAATTAATTAATTGTATATAAACTTCAATCCATGCCCACATTATCTATAATATCTGTATAAATATTGGCCCTGCCGACTGTACGGTGAATCGATGGGGTTGGTGACATAGTGGGGTACCTAATACAGTGTGATATTAGGCAAGAGGGTACAAATTTTATACCCAATAGGCCAATACTTTGGTAAATACAATAGGTTAATAAATCGGGGTAGGCCAACGACATAATATTCTTATATCTTAGGCGTGCAAAGTGGCGTGAGCCCGAGGTTATCAGAAAGCCTAATGATGTTTGATTCGGAACATTATCAGATGGTGAGTGTGGCATATCAATCATAGTTTCTGCGGGATTTGGATCCTCTTTGGATCCACTTAGAAGAAAGAATGCTTTTCAAATCATATATTATTTCTTATAAAAAACAAGGTATATATACAACCCTATACAAATATGGGAAAGAATAAGGGAAAGAATAATTACACCCTAAATTAGGAAACCAATTGCAGTAGGAATCCCACAATTATAGGAATCCTAATACAAGTCAATATACAAGTCAACACTCCCCCTCAAGTTGGTGCATAGATGTTGCTCATGCCCAACTTGTCTAGAAATCTGAAGAACTTGTTACTAGAAACTGCCTTCATGAGAATATCTGCTACTTGGTCGTCTGTTCCTATGGGAGGAACCTCAATTACTTTACTATCTAGCTTCTCTTTAATAAAGAACCGATCAATCTCTACATGCTTGGTCCGATCATGTTGCACAGGATTATGAGCAATATCACGTGCAGCTTTATTGTCACAAAATAACTTCATTGGCAGACCTTGTTTGACCCCCACATCTTGTAACAGAAACTTAAGCCACAAGAGTTCACAAATACCGAGTGCCATGCCTCTAAATTCAGCTTCTGCGCTTGACCTTGATACAACATTCTGCTTCTTGCTTCTCCACGTTACTAGATTTCCCTCAACAAAGGTGAAATACTCAGATGTCGAGCGTCTATCATCCGTCGATCCTGCCCAATCAGCATCCGTATAGCACTCAATTCTGACATGCTCATTTTTCCGAAATAGAATTCCTTTACCAGGGCTTCCCTTTAAGTAACTCAATATTCTCATAACTGCACTCATATGTTGTTCTCCTGGATTGTGCATATATTGACTAATCACACTTAAGGCATGAGCAAGATCCGGCCTAGTGTGAGCCAAGTACATTAATCTTCCTACTAACCTTTGATACCTCCCTTTATCAACCGGTACTTGGTTCTGATTTATACCCAACTTCATTCCTTCGGCCAATGAAGTAGACACCGGCTTACATGCTGTCGTACCGGTTTCTTCCAACAGATCAAGAACATACTTCCTTTGTGATAGAAATATCCCGGACTTGCATCTTGATACTTCAATCCCAATAAAATATTTCAAAGAACCAAGATCTTTCATTTCAAATTCTGTGGACAAATAACTTTTCAAGGCTGCTTGCTCAACAGGATCATCACCAGTAACCACCATATCATCCACATACACGATTAGAGCTGTAACCTTTCAATCTGGTGTTTCAGAAACAGCGTGTGATCCCAATTACTTTGTATATACCCAAATGCCCTCATGGACTTGGTAAATCTACCAAACCAGGCTCTAGGAGACTGCTTTAATCCATACAGTGATTTCTTGAGCCTACATACCTTTTGTTTCTGTCTGTCCGAATCACTGCACCCTGGTGGAAGGTCCATGTAAATCTCTTCAGTTAGATCCCCATGGAGGAAAGCATTTTTTACGTCGAACTGTTGCAAAGGCCAATCCAGATTTGCTGCTAAGGACAGTAGAACACGAACTGTATTGATCTTTGCCACTGGTGCGAACGTATCAGTGTAATCGATGTCATATTTCTGTGTATACCCCTTTGCCACCAATCGTGCTTTAAAGCGATCTACCGTTCCATCGGCTTTATATTTCACTGTATAAACCCATTTGCATCCCACTGTTTTCTTTCCGACTGGCAAGTCAGTTATTTCCCAGGTAGCATTCTTCTTCAACGATCTCAATTCCTCGTTCATTGCATCTTTCCAGCGGGAATCTGCTAAAGCCTCCTGCACACTGTTAGGAATAGATACAGTAGATAATTGATATACAAATGACTTATTTGATTCTGACAGGTGACAGGTAGACACATAATGGTTTAATGGATATCTCACTCTGGAATCAGAATTTGGCTCACTCATGGAATACTTGTGTTTACACTCAGGATCTGCCTCATAAGTGGGTTTGGGAATACCTCGATTAATACGCTCTGGAAGGCGACGAAGTGGAGGTGCATCCGATGTAGAAGATGATTGGTTATGAGAAGTAGTATCTCGTGACACATGTTGTAATTGCTGCTCGGTTTCACTGCAATTAGGCGGCTGCACCTCATTTTCCAACTCAATACCCGTGAGACCCATGGGCTCCTCCTCTTCCTGACTTGTTGGCTGCTCCTCAGTAGGCTGCTGCCATTCTCCAGGTGTCACGGGCTGATGCCCTTCTCCAGGTATCGCGGGCTGCTGCCCTTCCCCCGGTGCCGTGGGCTGATCACCACAACACATGGGCTGTTGCCCTCTTCCAGAAGCCGTGTACTCCAACCTCAACACGTCCCTATGATCGCGAGTCAGAACTTCATCATTTCGGTACTCCCCCTGAAGTGAGGACGTGAAGGAACCATAAAACATTTCGTTCTCGTGAAAACTCACATCTTGAGTAATAAACATTTTTTTACTCGAAGGATGATAACAACGATACCCTTTCTGGGTAGTAGCATACCCCAAAAAAACACAACGAAGAGCTCTAGGTTCAAGTTTAGTCTTCCATTGAGGTGTATGGAGGTGAACAAACGCAACACACCCGATGACCCGTGGGGGAAGATTGGGAGTCGGGGGGCTGCTAGTCCGAGATGTGAGAGCCTGAAATGGCGTATGGAAGTTAAGAGTCCGAGATGGAAGACGATTAATAAGATAAGTTGCGGACGTAAGTGTCTCTCCCCAATAATCGAGTGGCAGGTGTGCCGCAATTAGGGAAGCACGAACCATTTCTAACAAGTGTCGATTTTTCCTTTCTGCAACCCCATTCTGTTGAGG
Source organism: Heteromeles arbutifolia (assembly GCA_024362995.1). NCBI lineage: Eukaryota > Viridiplantae > Streptophyta > Magnoliopsida > Rosales > Rosaceae > Heteromeles > Heteromeles arbutifolia. The sequence goes on from JANCRC010000003.1 coordinate 5,745,100, forward strand.
AGTATACGGACACGTGGTCTGATGAACAATACCATGCAACTCTAAGAATGAACGAAGTTCCATATTAACATATTATCCCCCATTGTCACTGCGAAGAACCTAGATATTCCTGTTCTATTGTACAACAATCATTTTATGGAACCGTTGAAAGGCCGAACTAACTTCACTCTTCGACTTTAACAAAATAACCCAAGTTATTCGGGTACAATCATCAATAAAAGTAACAAACCAATGAGCACCACCAAGAGTAGCTACTTTTGACGGTCCCCATACATCAGAATGCACAATCATAAAAGGAACGGTACTTTTATTTAAACTGGGAGGAAATGAGGTTCGATGGCTCTTAGCCATTTCACAAACATCACACTTAAACTGAGAAACGTCATTCTTGACAAACAAACTAGGAAATAACTTATGCAAATAACCAAAGGAAGCATACCCAAGGCGCCGGTGCCACATCCAGATGTCTGACACTTTATTAGTAACCCCTTGAGAATCATCAACGGAAAGAGCTTAAGTCAGCAAGCTAGAACTACTGGTGGTCAACTCCAAGTAATAAAGTTTCCCTCTTCTAATACCATAACCAATCGTCTTCCGCGTCCGGATGTCCTTAAAAACATAAAAATAGGGCCAAAAAATAACCAAACAATGTAAGGCAAAGGTTATTTGAGCAACGGACAACAAATTATAATTTAGAGAGGGAACCACAAGAACAGTGTCAAGTTTCATGGTATCGGAAAGGGAAACAGTGCATTCCCCAATAACAGGGACGGCATTACCATTAGCAACATTGACCTCGGTTTGTGTGGATGTTTTTAGTGATGGAACCTGTCTAGAATCACAAGTCATATGTTCAGTAGCTCCGGAATCAATTATCCATGTATTATTCATAACAGAAGTAGAAGTACTGAGTGCCTTACCATCACTTCCTGCCGCAGCTATCATGGCAGATGCCTTGTCCGCTATCGGATCCGAATCATTCTTAGTCTCGGCAATGGAGGCTCGATATTTGTTGCACCGAGGATCACGGGTCTTATCCTAATTCTCGGGATATCCAATCAGCTCAAAACAACGACTCTTGGAGTGTCCCGTCAGGCCACAGTGTGGGCGCTTACCTTGTGGACGATCCCGACTTGTCTGGCTAGGCCGAGTTGATCCAGGCCGGTTTTGTACCCCTTCTCGGTTCGACCCAATAGATGATCCACGGGCTCTTGCTGCCATGGCAGCGGGCTCCCCCTTGTCAACCTCTGTCTTCATTGCTTCCTTTCGATCGGCTTCTCGACGAACATATGCATAAGAAGCCTGCAGGCCAAGCGGGGGATCCTTCCGCATCACTTCTCCACGCACCTGATCAAACCCATCATCGAGACCACCAAGAAACACATAGACCTGTTATCTCTCAATGGATTTCTGAAACACTTTGATGTCATTATCACACTCCATGGATACTTTATTAAAGTGATCCAATTCTTGGAAGATCTCAGTGAGCTCCCCAAAATAGGTAGCTAAAGGTCGGCCATTCTGACGAAGACGGGATGCCTTCTGATTCAACGAATAAATTCTAGCCTCGTCATTCTCATCAAAGTAGGCGGCCTTCAAGGAGTCCCAAATCTCCTTCGATGTAGACAACCGAATGTACCGTTTCATAATCTCGGGCTTCATTGAAGACAAAAGCCAACTCTTAATTTTTTTGATCTTCAGAAAACCAATCATCATATTTAGGATCGTCTTCGCTAGGTGCCTTGATAGACCCACGAAGATATCCCATCTTCTTCCTTCCAGCAATATGAATTTGAATAAGAGGAGCCCATAAATCATAGTTCTTTTCATCCAAAACCATACCAATATTAAAGCTTGAATTCTCTGACTGCACCATAATTAGAGCAGCCGTTGAAACAATCTGAGAACCAGCCCCTTTTTCTTCAGCCATCTCTCTGTTGCTTCGGTGTTGACTAACACAAACTAGGCAGAAAAAACAAGACAGCAGCGGTGATGGGACCTAGAACACGTGGGACGAATCAACGGGGCAGCAACACTCTATTTGGTGCTCGCTGCAATCGGTCAGGGAACAGGCAGTAACAACCCTAAGGTTGCTCGCTGCAATGGATCAGGTACACGGCAGAGAAAAAATTAGGGTTCAGTGTTTCTCTAACCCGGCTCTGGTGCCAAGAAGAAAGAATGCTTTTCAAATCATATATTATTTCTTATAAAAAACAAGGTATATATACAACCCTATACAGATATGGGAAAGAATAAAGGAAAGAATAATTACACCCTAAACTAGGAAACCAATTGCAGTAGGAATCCCACAATTATAGGAATCCTAATACAAGTCAATAGATCTGAGTCTGGGATTAAGTGATTTGGACTGTTGAAATTTGATCCAACGGCTACAAACAGAGAGTCCTCTAAAAGTATATAATAATTGTAGCCGTTGGATCAAATTTGGACGGTGTGGATCACTTGATCCGCGGGCTCAGATCCTTTGGATCCGAAGAGGATCCAAATCCGTTTCTGCGTGCGTAAAAACTTTTCTAATGTACGATAATTGTAAAAAAATAATTAATTTTTTTACCAACTTATGTTACAATTTCTTATAATTTGTTAATTAAATAAGTTTCGAAGTAAAACATGCGTGCAACATATATATATATATATATCGGTAAATTATATTTTACCCCCTCAAGCATAAGGTCAATTACAATCTTATATAACATGTTTAAAACATTTCAATTTCATATACTTGGTTATATTTCTTTTTAGTTTCATACATCCGCAGCAAAATCTGTTATAAGTTTACCGTTAAAAGATGATGTGGCAAATATAGGGTTCACATTTGTGCTGACATGGATGTCAACTTTGCACAATGTGAATAAAAAAGTATTATTTAAATTTTTATAATTAAAAACTTAAAAATTTGAAAAGAGGATCTGTGCAGCTTGGGGAAGGATTTTTTTTTTTGGCCGTCGTTCCCAATAACCTAGTCCTCTACATCAGTTCACACTCCTATACGCTTCCAATCACCACCACCAGAACTCACGATCTCACAACTCACTTGCAGTTGGGTCCATTTCGTCACTCCCGAGTTTGATCTCGACAGGACTCTGTAGGGCGAGAGTCAGATCTGAAGGCGGGGCTCCACCCGGTTCAGCCCCAACACCTCGATTTCGTCCAACGAGGTGGATGTGGACAACCCCCGCCTTGATGTTCTCGTGCTAGAGCTTTGTGCGGTTCGCAGCCGATGAGGTCGCGAAAGACTTGCCAAGATGGTGATTGACGGCGACGCTGAACGAGGAGGGATCGTTGTTAATGTGGGAAGTTGTAGCAGTGCAAGAGTCTACCGCGATGGCATCGTCTGTGACGGAAGAAGCCGAAGAGGGGGAAGAAGAAACGGGAAATAACGTGTCGTTGGGAGAGATGGGTGCAACGTCGGGGACGGCAAAGCCGGTAGGGATGGACTTGTTGAAGACGAACAAGCAGATGGGGATGGAGTCGAATCAAGGAGGAGGCGGCGGCGAAAGAAGCTTCCCAAACCAAGAATCAAATTCTTGGTTGCAGACAAGCACAGAGGAAATGGGATGGAGTCGAGGAAGAGCTCGGGTTATTGGGGCAAGCGTTGCCCATATCATCTTTTCAATTTCTTTTTTTAGTTTTTAATTAGGGATACTTTGGATACACTCCCTAGTCCCTAACACTCTTTGATTAAAATCTTAATAGTATTCAAAGTTTGATCAAAGTTCATTGACTTTGTACACCTCATTATATTACTATTAATATTTATATTTTTATAGTTTTGACATTAATTGTTTGATATTTTATGAGATTTATAATCCTATAAATTTAAAATCCCTCGTTATAATACTATTAGAAACGGCTACAATAAAAAAATTCAAACATTTTGATTGAATAAATGGATAAAAATTATGTAACAATAAGAAATAAAAAATGGCAAAAGAATGTATCCTTAGTGTTAAAAAAAATTGGTACATTTTACAATTTTTTTTGTACATTTCACATATAACAAAGTGGTACATTAATAAAGAAGAATGGGTACATTAAAAATAAATTAGGGTAAAATAAAAGCTTAAAAAATTATGAGTACAAATGAAATTTTAAAAAATATGGGCACAAAAAGAAATTAATACATGGGTACAAATTAAAACTAAAAAGAAAATACTACAAATTAAAAAAAATGGTAGCAAATTAAAAGTGGGTACAAACTAAAAATATAAATATATGATACAAAGTTTAGCCATAAAACATAAATATACTATATTTAATTTTTCTATCATTGATTAATTATACAATGTTACGTGACGGTAAACACATGGGCACAAATACAAATAAAACTTTAAAAAATATGGGCACAAAAAGAAATTAATATATGGGTACAAATTAAAGCTGAAAACAAAAATTGGTACAAATTAAAAAAAAGTTTGCAAATTAAAAATGGGTACAAACTAAAAATAAAAATATGCGATAAAAAATTTAGCCATAAATATAAATATACTAATTGTAACATTTTTAACACTAAAGGAGTATATTTAAAAATAAAAAATATTGTATTATTGAAATAATTAATGATGTTATCAATACCCAAGGACCTTGATAAAAAATTGAAAAGGAATAAGGTTTTAATCAATGAAGTAGCAAAATGAGGGATGTTGACACACCCCGTCCCGAAGGAGGGCGTGCTGGCCGTCACGTGAGAGTGACGGCCAGCACGCCCTCCTTCGGGACGGGGTGTGTCAGTTGGTATCAGAGCCAATCCCTGGCCGGAAGTGTGCCGACGAGGACGTCGGGCCCCTAAGGGGGGTGGATTGTGACATCCCACATCGCCCAGGGGAGTGATCCTTAAATGTATATTCCCATCCCTACCTAGCACGAGGCCTTTTGGGAGCTCACTGGCTTCGGGTTCCATAGGAACTCCGAAGTTAAGCGAGAAGGGGGCTAGAGCACTCTCAGGATGGGTGACCCACTGGGAAGTTGCTCGTGAGTTTCCAAAAACAAAACCGTGAGGGAATGGTAAGCCCAAAGCGGATAATATCGTGCTACGGGGGTGCAGCGGACTCGGGAAGTGATCCGTCCCGGGCCGGGATGTGACAGATGTGAACCTAATTTCTCCTTTTAATTATAATCTAAATTGATTTTTTTATTATCTAATCCTTTTTTCATTATTTTTAATTCACAGATTGCAAATTGGCATCCATATCAGCACAAATGTGGACCCTATATTTGTCACGTCATCACTTAACGGTTAACTTAATAGATTTTTTAACGGATGTATAAAATTGAAAAGAAATATAACTAAATGTATGAAATTGAAATGTTTTAAATATATTGTATGAAGTTGCAAGTCACCCTAAAATGTAATTTACCCTTTATATATATATATCACTTTCACATGATTGGTATTTTTTTTCTTTTTTATAGACAGAGGAAAATTCAAATTTGAAACTCGTTCCACTCCTTTAATTCAAATAGCTAAAGACAAAAAACACATTCTATGTTTTAACACCCTTTTGTCTAGTCTTTAATATAATTGTATTCTTGTAGCTAAGCCTAGGTGATGCCCAAGTGCCCCCAGCTCCATATAAATGCCTCCCCGATCATTATGGAAAATTATTCAGGCCATACTAGCTTGATAAAATAGCCTGCATTTTTTGTGCCTGAAGCTACATACATCCAGCTTTGGCCCTCTCTAGTAAACCTACGAACTCTCCCTTTCGTTTCTCTCCCAAGATTACTGATCATCTTACATATCTTGGACGACAAGATTAAATTCCGGCATGGGATTTCAGGAGGCTATAATTCGAAGCTATGATGGGATGGCGGATAGAGGAAGAGTGGAAGATCTCGAACGAAGGTGCGAAGTAGGGTCATCCGAACGTGTGTTTCTCTTCACAGACACGCTGGGTGACCCCATATGTAGGATCCGAAACAGTCCGATGCACATGATGCTGGTACGTTACTACAATACTATTCATTCTTTTTTTCTGATAATGTCTTCTTTAGTTTCCAATCAAGCATACGTCTTATCGAATGATTGTGTTCATATAGGTGGCGGAGTTGGACAACCAGTTGGTTGGGGTAATCCAAGGCTCTATAAAGGTGGTCACAGTTCATAACAGCAAGTCACCACCTAATGATCAGGCCACAGTTGGCTACATCTTAGGCCTTAGGGTTTCACCTTCTTATAGAAGAAAAGGAATTGGGTCAAGCCTTGTGAGCAAATTAGAAGAATGGTTCACAGACAATGATGCTGATTATGCATACATGGCTACAGAGAAAGATAACCATGCGTCAGTCAGACTTTTCATGACCAAGTTTGGCTACATCAAGTTCCGAACGCCAGCGATTCTCGTGAACCCGGTTTGTTACAGTCCCCGTCCCACGTCTTCCAGCGTTGAGATTGCAAAGTTGAAGGTTGAAGAAGCTGAATATCTCTACAGAAAGTGTATGGAAAATACTGAGTTTTTCCCTCATGATATAGATAAAGTGCTTCGGAATAATCTGAGTTTGGGGACTTGGGTGGCTTACCCTAGAGGAGAGTTGAAGGTTGGAGATTTTGGGGTAAATGGTCATTTACCTGACAGTTGGGCTATGCTTAGCGTGTGGAATAGTGGGGAGCTTTTTAACCTGAGGCTAGGGAATGCACCCTTATCTTGCTTAATGTATGCAAAAAGTTGGAAATGGATGGCTAGGGTTTTTCCTTGCTTTAAATTACTGCCTTCCATGCCTGATTTTTTTACCCCTTTTGGATTTTACTTCATGTATGGGTTGCACCATGAAGGACCATTGTCAGGGAAATTGGTGAGGGCTCTCTGCCAGTTTGTGCACAACATGGCTGCTACCACTTCAGAGAATTGCAAGGTTATAGTGACAGAAGTTGGGGGCTGTGATCCAGTGAGACATCACATCCCACATTGGAAATTGCTCTCATGTTATGAAGATCTGTGGTGCATAAAGGCCTTGAAAAATGAAGATAGAAGAACTAACAGCCTCCATGAATTGACAAAAACCCACCCAACAAAATCTCTCTTTGTAGATCCAAGAGAGGTATGAAACGACAGAACTTCTGCCATGCATGCGAATTCGAACACTGTCTGAACCACTAATTATGTTGATCTAACGGTTCAGACAGTGTTCGTGTGGCAGACAATCTCCATCCACGCAAAATCTCCTGAGTCATGATGAACTGAACTTCTTTGGCCCTTTTGCAGCATAGGCTGCTTTGTTGCAGCAGAATTGAGAAATGTTGAGAGAAGAAGCCAAACTTAACCCCACCTCATATTGTTTTCTTTGATATGAGTCTTACCCCTCATTCCATGATCATTGTGTTTGGAGTTTTTCTCTTATTCCTTTCACATCGTGAACACAAAATCTCGAAAGATTTCCTTAATTAGGTGCCACCATCGGTGTCCTTTGTGTGTTTGTGATTTTGATTTTGCGTTTTCATGATTCAGACTTATCAATTAGGCCATGGTGGTCCAAATTTTTGTAACCATCTCTTTATGAGGTAAAGATTTTAGCTGGACCCTCCAATGCTTTCTGTCCTGTCAAATTCTTGGATAGACACCAGAACGTGCCATTGTATAAAATTTTGACAACGATATTCATAACCCCATATCAATTTAAAGCTATAAATATATAGCATGCTTTGTAGTACTAGTACACGTCATATATACGATGACCAGTATACATTAAACAAACAATAATACATGAACCAATTTAAGGTAGTCATCCAAGTAGTGGAGCGTTCTCAATAATTGATGCGTGTATATATATATATATATATATATATATATATATGTATTTGAGATTCATAACACGTGCACCGACTAGAAGTCGATCACTGTGAACGAATATTTCTACCATTATCAATAAACTATAATGCAATGCAACTTCTAAAATGTAGATCCACGTATGTACTTAAAAATTTAGGCTCGTTTTCCATATTATTTGGGGAATATATATATTGTCGCTAGCTAGGCAAATGTTGGGGAAGCCTACAAAATTCACATCCCTCTCATTCTTTGGGAAAAGACCAAAGTAGGGTTAAGGTTTTAAGTCATTAGTCATGGTCATGATAAAGATTATATAAACATGAGTTAGTTAAGCGTCTTATCCGTACTTACTATCTCCTGCCCAACGAGGAATTAATTGGAGCCTCTTTATCTTGTTTGTGTGGTGGTGGTCATCTGCAATTAAATAAATAGAAAATTAGATTTTAATCCTTAAATAAGATGAAGTTTAGATAAATGTCTTATACAAGATTAAAAATTGATTTTAGTCCCTAGCTAAACTCTATTTAATGTCAGTATATGTATTTAATGTCTCTTTTTTATTTATAATTTTATGATGTTCATAAGTAAAATTTTAAGATTATGTTATAGATTTTAATTCTCATTATGGTAAGTATCTTATATAAGAAAATATTTTCGTAGATATTTTTCGGTACACTTATATTTTTGTATATTATCTTATGCTTCACTAATTCATTGTAATATATTTAGATATGAACATTTCAGTACACTAGTTTAGTATAATATGTTTAGGTACGAATATTTCGGTGCACTAGTTTAGTATATATTTTGGTACACTAGCTAGTTTAGTATCATATATTTAGGTACGAAATTTTCGGTACACTTATGTTTTTGCATATTTTCTTGTGCCACTAATTCACTACAATGTATTTAGGTACTACAATATATTTAGGTACGGACATTTTGGTACACTAATTTAGTAAAATATATTATGATACGGACATTTAGGTACACTAATTAGAAGAAGTTAAATAAAATTAATGAATTAAAATGTGTATAATAATAAATTTAAAATTTAATGTAATGACATTAAATAAGATATCTATTAAACATTAAAACAAAAATATAATATGAATTTAAATTAAGTACATATTAAATTAACTAAAATCAATATACAATCTAACAACAGGTTTTTATTAAATTTTAATCTTCTTCAAAGATTAAAGTTCAAAAACCCCTTAAATAAATTAGGGTTTGAACTAATTAGGATGCATGCATTTGTATTAGCCTCTAATGCCGGTTTTTAATCAAGATGAGGATAATGTATGGTAACAGTAGGGTTTGACAGATCGAGAGGCTCATTGTCCCTGTTCTTCAATTTTCTCATGGACTAGAAAGAAAGATGACAGTAAAAAAGCTGTCCAGCCGGCATGGAAAAGTAAATCACGGAGAGCCTGCTAAGCTATAACATCACGTTCAGTAGAATTCAGTTTTTCTCGGACTTTTTTAACCTGGTAGAAAAACTTGCATTAAGTGAAGGACAATGGTGGCACCAGTCATTGTCAGGTAGTGCATGGTGATTAAGTGCAGAGAAGTTCTCTAATCGTGATGATTATTGATTAATTAATTAAGTAGTCCTCGTGAAAAAAAAACCAAAGCATTGTTGAAACGATCGTCAATGGTCATGATGCAAACAAAATTAATTTGTCATATAAATAAAATTAGATGACATGCTTTAAAAAAAAAAAAAAAAATGGTGGCGATAATTCATGACTATAATATCTTGTTAATTGAAAAATCCCTAATCAAACTGTTGAGTTGAAACAACGATTAGATGATTTTTTTCAACTTTCCATGAGTAATAAGATTGGATAATTTATTTGTTGAAGTCTTGTTTTAATAGTTGATTAGAACTTGAGACCGATAGTTAACATATATATATATATATATATATATAAATTATTAGTGTTTATGGCACGTTTACGTAAGAGTAATCGGAATAAAGAAAGAGAATTAAATTCTGATTACGGAGTATTCCGATGTTTACTAAATATTAAGAAATCAAAAAAGTGGTGGAGCCCACACGAAACAAGGAATCCAATTCCTAAAATTGGAGAAACGGGATTCCCTGTATAGATGAGGTATTTGAATTCCCGGAGAGCAAGGGAATCGGGAATGCATCTTTTATTCCTATTATGCCCTTACTTGTTTCTAATTATCCCAACATTGCCCTTCATTTGACACTCATTCTGCCATCTTTTATAAATAAATAAAACCTATTTATATATTTTTATATAGATAATTTTATTATATAAATTTAATTAAGAATTTAATTTAATTAATTAGTATGAAAATAATTTATTTATGTAAGGGCAATTTAGTAATCAACTTAGTTTTCATTCCAATTGAAGTGAATTAGTAAACAACTTATATGGATTGAACATCATTCCTACCATATTTTAATAAATAAATAAAACCTATTTATATATGTTTATATAGATGAATTTTATTATATAAATTTAATTAAGAATTTAATTTAATTAATTAGTATGAAAATAATTTATTTATGTAAGGGCAATATAGTAATCAACCTAATTTTCATTCCGATTGAAGTGAATTAGTAAACAACTTATATGAACTCAACATCATTCCTGCTACTCCAATTCCAGACAGTTTTAGTAAACAACTTTAACAGGAATCTGGTTCTGATTCCACCTCATTTTAATTCCTCATCAATCCAATTCATCATCAATTCAATTCTCCTCAATTTGATTACGGATTAGTAAACGCGCTCTTAATGTAACCATGCAGTGCAGGCACTGACAAGGTTTTGCTTCGTTGTATTCGAAGTTAATATTTTGGGTGGGGTCCTTTGTGGCTATCATTTATTTTGAACAAAGATATTATGATCTCTTATTGAAGTACTTGATCTTTTTCCATCAAAAAGAAAAGATTATGTGATAATGTACTAATGATCGATTAATTATGTTAGCATATCCTCTCATTGTCCACACACAAATTAAAACCCATATGCTTACAATCGACAAAAAATATCACACGGATAAATTAAAGTTGGACTTAAATTTAAAGATATTATCTCTCTCTCTCTCTCTCTCTCTCTCTAGAGAGAGAGATAATATCATAATATCTCTCTATATATTATGATATTATCTCTCTCTCTCTCTCTCTCTCTCTCTCTCTCTCTCTCTCTCTCTATATATATATATATATATATTATGTCACACGTAAATTTTTGCATATGTGTTAGACAATATTTTGCTGTTAAGAGGAATAACTCTCTAGCTTTATGTAAATGCAAGACGTTGAGCGGTATTAGTAAATTAAGCGTTGAGCGGTATTAGTAAATTAAGTTAGAAAGAATGGCTATTTGTAATGAGCCGAACAATGTTCATTACTCAACCGGACCATCTGATGTAAAATGTCCAAGTTCGTAATATGTCACGAGAGACTTTTTGACAATATGCAGAGAAATCCCAAGATTTCTCCATCTCCAGTTTTCAACACTTTTCTTCTGAAACTCTCTAGCTAGTCTACGAGAACAAAAGGATTGAGCAACGTTGCATTCACAGTAGTTAAGAAAAAACAGCCTCTTGGACCACGTTGAATCGTGAATCGGGAATCATGAATTTGAACATAAAGCCAATTCTATGATCTAAAGATAAGTCAAAAACTTTGCTCATCATACGAGTAATGCATGTACTGTTTCTTTGAAAAACTTGTCACTTATTGGAAAGAAATTTCTCCCGTAGGACAATATGATCATGATCAAACCAAATGTAATTGGACCGATGACTAAACTTTGAGCCGCCCTGCAGTTAGCTGTACTACAGTTGATGTGTTAATCTATAATCAAGCTGTTGAGTTTATAGATGCATGGTGTAACCAAGGACGAAGCTAGAGATTTGTATGGATGAGGGCATCCTCAAATAACAAAGTCACAAACTAAAAAGTTCTTATACAACTTATTACAATATCCCTTGACGCGTTTCATGTTTTGAAACGTTGCATGAAAACTTCATTACTAATACCATCAAATCTCTTTCTATAAAAAATACTCATGTTATCATTCACACATTGATCTCTCATCCAATTTCCCAATCGATCTTTAAAATTTTTATGGTTGAATATGCTCTTTCAACGATGATAATAATGCATAAAAAAAATTAATACTAATATCACAAGCAACTAAAAGAGTATATTTTTTTCAACAAAAAATAATTGAGTGGGGGCATCCGTACCTGCTGGACCATAGCCAGCTCCGTCCATGGGTGTAACTGAGCTGCCATGTCGCTACCATGTACATCATTTCTCTCAAGTTCAGAGTTTGACATTTTGATGAACAAAAGCTTATACACGTGGAAGAACCAAATTCCATTTCGTAGACTATTAAACGAGATACAACAAAAAGTTGGCGACCCACTCTCTGTTACGATAGGATGTCCCAAGTCCCAACAGAAGAGTTTCATCAAGGTAATCCCTCTGCACTATAGCAAAAACGTAAGAGATTATCATTCATACATCACCCACGTATCCGTAAATTATATATGGGCCTAATTAAAAACCTAAATTTCGAAGAGGTGATTTACTAAATGCGGCAGGATCCCTTTTGTTTTTGAGGAGGGGGAGGGAAGCACGCTCAAGCACTTAGCTGTTAGTAAATTACTATAATTAATTAGTTAATAAATTAATACAAACAGTTCGATTTGAATAACTCAACAATGTAAGGGTTTTGTTTAACATTTTTTATACATAATAATACGGTTCGAATTCGTCGATCAAACCTAAGACCTCTCAATTACAAATGAAAAGAATATCAATATATCATATTACTAAATGACATGTAATTATAAGAGTTGAATCGTTCAATTTGTAGGTCCTCATTTCAGTTTCATTCATGAAAAAAAAAAATCTAATTCGCTATTCAATTATGATCATGAATAATTCATTATTTATGGAGATATTGTTTTAATATTTATATACACGCACACATACATACATACATACATACATACATACATACATACATATATATATATATATAATCATAGTAAAGTGACTAAACAACTTTTTATTTGATTGAATTTCGCAGGGATGATCTTACAACAACAATTAAAAGGTAAATGGTTTGGATCGTTGGGTTGGATGATAGGTTAGATTTTGGAATTATAAAAAATAAACGGTTACGATCATATTAATTGACTAACTAATTAGAGCTTGAGTTCTACCATACATGCATATATATGTATGTATCTATACAAGATGAAGCACACACATTATGAGTGTGTAAATATAAATAATTAATATATATATATATATATATATATATAGGGCTGGATGATAGGTTAGATTTTGGAATTATAAAAAAAAATAACGGGTTACGACCATATTAATTTACTAACTAATTAGAACTTGAGTTCTACCATACATGCATATATATGTATGTATCTATACAAGATGAAGCACACGCATTATGAGTGTGTAAATATACAAATTAAAATATATATATATATATATATATATATGAGAGAAGTTTGAGAGAAATGTGAAAAAGAGAAGGAGAGAGAGTGCGGGAGTGGGGAGAAATGTTTTTATTTTTTCAAATATTTTTTTTTTAATTTTTGATGGGAGGAGTTATTAGTTTTTAACGGGGTGGGCAGACATCAGACAAAAAGTTTAGAAAAAAAAAAAAAAAAAAAGAGAAAAAAATTGTCTGTATGAAATTACTTTAAAGGCCACATTTTTTAAATATTTTTTTCAATTATGTATTAAAGGTTATAATTGTGATTTCATTGTTTTTTTTGTTGACAAAGAGTTCTATTAATATGTAGTTTAGGTTAGAGACATGCTTTGATAACATGTGAGGGAGAGAAAAAAAAAGAGCAAAAATTTTAATCTATTAAATATCTACATAATGCTGTAATGGTCATCCCGTAGCACAAACACTAAGCAAGTAAACTACTTTCCTTTAAAGCTTTCGTTTCAACAATTTCTTCCACCTTCCTCCAAGAGCTAACTCGCCGGCACTACTTTAATGCCCTTGATTTTTCTTTTATGATATTTTCTTTCAATTATGCATGGAAGATGTCACTTTGTACTATGATCTAGTGGTACTCATCTTCACTTGTAAGTGGAGGTTTTAGATTCTGAGTCTCACCAAAGGCGAATTTGAACTACATTATTGCTAGCCCATTGTGAGGCTTAGCCACTCCCCCACCCTCTTATGCATGGAAGAGCACAATAGTATTTTCTTTGGTTTTTGGCTGACAAAGAGCGATCTATTAGTAGTCATTATATAGATATATATATCCCATTACGTTGAGGGACACCTTGTGGGGCCAAATCTACAATGGATTTCGACGATTCAACCATTGAATATTCCTCTCTTAATTCGTAGATCATCCTAAAACAATCATCAAAATCGTTAAGTCAACTTGGTGGAATGTAAACATAGGTGAACATAGTTTTTTAAATAACCACTAAAATGACTACCTTTTAATTAAGTGGTCAAATGATTTTCGATTTTGAAGAACTTTTTAAAAAATAATCTATGAATAATGACTTAAATATTCAATGGTTGAAAAGTCGAAATCCATTGCGGATTGAGCCTATATACACACTGGCGGATCAATGGCGCATGGGCTTGTTTGTGCTGCACGTTGTTGCTTCCTTGAGCAAGTTGTTGTGGATTGTGCAATGTTGCAGCATTCTTTTTTCTATATCTGATCAGATAGTCTCCTGGGTTTGTGGTGTAAACCTTAACGCCACAACCAAGATTCAGTTACAAGAATCACAACCGAGCAAAGCACAAAACCTCAATCCAGATGAATGCTGCAATATACTAACCTGAAGAGTTTCCACTCCACGAGCCGTGAATGCTTGAATCAAAACCAATGTGCAGTAACTCTTCTCCTCTCTGTCGGAATACCTTATGCTCAAACTATTCCAAAAGAGCGTAATTCCGTAAGAGCAGAAATCACAATATATATAGATACATATAACCCTTCTCATAATATAATGAGGACTCCCTATTAGAATCCATATAAAAAACAACTTATGTTTCCTATTATATCTCAGTTCCAATGCTTCAACAAAATTCTTTATCAACAAGAATTAACCTACATCTTCTAATAAGGCTTTCCTAATTGGACTCAAACAGCCGATGCCAAAATATCTAATCTCATATTCATATTCTTACATGTGGTTGTTATATATCATAACCTCTCAACTCTCAAGACAATGTACTGACATATCCGCATTTTTTATTATGTTTTTAAATACGTTAATTGATGAATTTAACATTCCCTAAAGTTCTCTAAATCTCAACTTTTTGGAGCAAATTTCCACCATTTCAAGTTTTACAGCTTAATTAATGAGAAACTTCTATTATCATCATTAGGGGTGAATTTTTTTTGCCAATTACCGTACCAACCGTGCCATACCAATTTTGTGCCAATCGGCAATGGTACGGTATTGGTAATGGATACCATTATCATGGTATTACTGTACCGTACCGAAAATACAATATAATATATAATTTATAAATTATAATAGATAATTATATAACACATATTTATAATATTCCAATAATTTGAAAATAAAACCCTACTTATATTAGCATTGTTGTTGGTGACTTTGATATCTTGAAATAGTGGATATCAAACACAAAAGAGTTCCTAATTCTTTCACAAATAGCCAAGATATCTTTGTACCGTTCCTAGTGAAAATGCATTTAGCCTAGAGATGAAGGTTGTAGACCATTTTAGGGCATTATTGACTCCTAAAATAGTAGAGGCACTAGCGTGTACTAGTAGTTGGCTTAGGGCAAATAAAGTAAACTTCTACAAGGAACCAATGGAAGATATGCTTCAATTTTACAAGGAAATGGAAGAAGAGGAAACAAGAAAGATATGCTTTAATTTTTTTAGTAAATTTGTTATTAAATGGTTTTCAACTTTAATTCTTCTTGCTACTAATTAATATGTTTTCTTTGTTTGTATTGTAGGCTTGACACATGCTCAATCTTTTACAAGTTCAATGCCTCCTCCAAAAGCTTCGACATCTCAAACTTGAATAACTGATCAATGAATTATACTTTTTGAAGTTTAGTTCCAATTTTCATTTGGTTTGAAACTTTTAATTTCTATTTGGATTGTTAACTTCTATTTGTTTTGGTTCGTAACTTCTATTGGGATTGTAAACTTAATTTTCATCATGAATCTTGATGCATCATTTGAATTATTGTGTGTGTGAATTGTGAACGATGAATAATAGATGAATTTAAGCTCCAATGTATGAGATAAAGGTACCCAAAAAAAAGTTTTGCCCTTGAATTGGGTTAAAAAAACAAAAACAAATTTTGTCCCAAAACAAAATGGCAATTACCATTGCCATACCATGTTAACCGAACTTTTGGCAATACCAAACTTTGGTATACCGAAAGTTTGATACGGTAATGATAATAGATTTTACCAAACTGAAAGTTTGGTACGGTAATTGGTACGAGAATTTTGGTATGGTAATCGTACCGAACCCACCCCTAATCATCATGCAAGATTGTTTTGTTGCTATTGATGTGATATTTTCTTAAGATAAAAACTCGTGATGGAAAATTGTATCTTGTAAGGTCTATTTTGTCGTTAAAAAAACGTTTATACATTGACCTCTCATAGAAAAATTTCTGAATCCACCACTATATTTATATATATGTTTGCAAACTCAGATGAGACACACACTTGGATGGGATACACAAATGTTGATAAAATCACAAGAAAAATGATTATGCTAGCCGCAGTTGTTCAGCACGCAAACACATTCACTAATGATTGTGGCCCTATGTTTGTGCCACAAAAATCAACAACCACAATAACATTCCTGGTGAAGATACACGCGACTGACATTAGCATAATTCCAAGAAATAGAGAGGGGCAAACCCGTTGTTGGGAATTTTAGTGCTACATTTGATCAGGAATTGGGTTTGGGGGTCGATCGTATGCTTAAACAACTGAACCAGCATTGATACAAACTATGATCACTCTAACCTCCAAGGCCTTTCAGAAAGGAACCCAACCCACCATTTTAGGCCAGGCCAGACTAGCTGAACTGGAATTGTTGGGCCTTGGTTAGTACTTGCTGGACTCGTGCCAATCTGCCCTCTTGTTTCTTCAAGCCGAAAACTAAAACTACACTGAAAATCTTCTGTTATCTCTCTATGAAATAATTTTTTCAATTTCATGGTTCACTTCTAAATGTACCGATGCTTTTTGAGATAAAACTCGCAATTAGAGGCTCAATGAGCCATTACCTACCTTTAGTATTGAGCATAGTAGTTAACTTCATGGTAAAATAGATCTAAATTTAAACCGTCTATATATATTTAGTATCAATGCAGGCAGGTGAACAAGGAGATTAAAGTGAATATACGTTCTAATAAATTCCTACGAAGTGCTATGATTTATCAATTATCATAACTGAGGTGGCATCAATTGACCGAAATGGAGTAAGATTCTTCTTCCCTCCAGTCCCCTCATCAATCATTTTCCTCTTTTTCTTTCTCTTTTATTATAGACGTCAACACCAAATGTTAACGTGACTTAATCGTGACCATTCAAATAGAAGAAGACTGAAAACAAAGGGAAGTTAGAAAGAAAAAAAAAAAAGAATCCTACTCCCTACTTGAATTGGTGAAAGCAATAAAATTAGAACCCCACCACTTTAAAATGTTGTATTAATTTTGGTTGTGGAAGAGTGAAAGCGTCTTCATTCAACAGATTAATGGAATTCATACACAACCATCCCATTTAAAATGATGCATCTCTGTCGGGAAGAAAAAGTTACTAATTGAGATGCATTCGCTGTGAAAGTTATGTTACTTACACTGGGTTAGATGGATACTAATTAGGATAATGCTAAAGCGACTAAATATGTTAACTAAATTTTGTAAACTAAATGATATGGAAGTTGATGATTTGATTATTACTTAAGTGTTGATTAACGTGCTTATTTTTTTATTGGTGACACATCATTTGATTAGCAAATTTAGTCAATAAATTTAATCTACTTAGCATTACTTATTAAGCAATACCATTAGGAATAATTTATTCACATGTAAAGTCTAATGATCAGGCGTACTTTCACACTGGCTAACAAAGGTTGAGCAAATGAAGACATAAGCAGTGGCAGATCAAGGGGTTCTGTAGGTTCCAAAACTTGCAGAAGTTGGGAAATTGAAGTTGCCGGAGGGCTCTGGGGCCATCTGGTATGAGACTTGAGAATGCCCATAAATCGTTCAATGAAATGTCTCTTAGGCAGAATTTGGCAGCCCTTGACAAGTGATGCTCAACAAGCTTTGGGATAAGACTTGGCAGGTGATGCTCAACATCAGGCCTTGTAAGTTGTCGATGGAACTAGGAAGATAATGATGTACCCACCATGTGCTTGATTAAATGCCTCAATAAAAAAACTAAAAAAAAATTTGGGCGTTGCCCTCATTTGCATCTTTTACTTTGGGACTCCACAAGGTTAAAGCCTTAATGACATCCTCCATTGAACACAAAACACATCACGTGTGAGGGTCGTGTCGAGAAGACTACACTACTTTTGTCGCACAACCACAAAGCATGACAAACTAACCTTAAAATATGCCCTATATTAGATACAAAAATCTTGCATAAAGTGCTTAAATGATCTTAGACCTCTCCATGCGCTGCCAATTTTTATTTATGTTGATTTACCTTCTAAAACCATATAGTTCCTAACTTCATATACAAATTTTCAAAAGCCAATGATTTAACATTTAACTCGCATCAAAATGTTTAAATTCACCATCGATCGATCTACACAAGAACAAAAGTAGCCAACTTTTTTTTCCTTTTTCCCTTTAGTATCAAAAGCAATTAACTTTCCCCCTAAAAAAATTTGGAAGTGGAAACACACACACACATCACACTTTGCAACAATGGAAACTCACGGATATCCAATGCCGCCGCATTGCACCATCTATCGTGTAAGTGGCTACGTCCTCTCGTACGAGAGAAAATTTTTAGCGTGCTAAGAGCAGAGTGTGAAGCAATAAATGTCATAATATAATAAGCAATGATGGAGAGGCTAAATTTTTAGATAAATTTTGAAAAGTAAAGAATATGAAAGTTGATGATTGATTTATTACTTAAGCGTTGGTAAATGTACTCATTTCTATTAGTGACACATCAATTAGTTTGCACATTTTATTTCTAAATTTAGTCTTCCTAGTATTACCCTATTATTTCTAAGCGTTGATCAACGTGATCGTTCCTATTTGTGATAAATCATTTAGTTTGCTAAAATTGTCTACAAATTTAGTCTCTCTAGCATTACCTTAATATAATTAGTTGAAACTTCTTTTTTTCAAATTTTTAACCAATTGTATTGTAATAATCGGTGAATCGGGTCGTGTTTTCAACACACTAAAAAATCTCTTCTCGTACAATCTTATGATTTCTCAGCATACAAGAACACATAGCAGAATACCACAAATTATTATACAATTTAACAGATACTTTAAGAAAATTCATCTATAATGACATGTAGCGTTCAACTTCTTATTCCGTATTTCTAACTCCGAAAGTTTCTCCTCACAGGGTCCCTCGGCCCCACAACCCGGGCCCACACTATTTAACCCCACAAGCATCTCTCTCCCTCGCTGTCCATCTTCCCAACCAGACAAGAAGTCCACAAATTATAGCGGCCTCAGAGTCAGTTGAATTTTGCTTGTCAGTTATATAGGAAAATGGCCTCTTGCGTATCGGACACGGCTCGGTCCCTCTCCTGCCGGGACGGACGCGCTGCCGCTCACCTCAAGCTAATCTCAATCTCCGTCATCTTCTTCACCAGCGTCATCGGCATATCGTCCCCCGTCCTCCTCTCCCGCTACTTCCAAGGCAAGCCAGCGTACGACAAAGCCACGCTCGTCATCTAGTGCTTCGCCGCCGGCGTCATCCTCTCCACCTCCCTTGTCCACGTCCTCCCCGACGCCTTCCTCGCCCTCAACGACTGCCACGTGTCCTCCCACCACCCCTGGAAGGACTACCCCTTTTCAGGGCTCGTCACCATGGTCGGCGCCATCATCGCCCTCCTCGTCGACCTCACGGCCACCTCACACATGGAATCCCACTCCGCCGGCGGCGGCCACGGTCACGGCGGATACGAGGTCGTGCCGGTGGGGACGCGGGACGAATTGGTGGGGAAGAATAGCAATTTGAATGGTAAGAATAGCAAATTGTCGATGGATGCGGAGGTGGAGGTGGCGGTGGGTGTGGAGAGTAATAGTGGTGGGGGTAGTGAGGAAATGTTGATCCGGATGAAGCAGCGGCTGGTTTCGCAGGTGTTGGAAATCGGGATTATTTTCCACTCGGTGATAATTGGGGTGACGATGGGGATGTCGCAGAACCAGTGCACCATCCGGCCGCTGGTCGCTGCGCTGTCGTTTCATCAGATTTTCGAAGGGATGGGACTCGGGGGATGCATTGCTCAGGTAAATTCATTAATAAATATCTTAATAATTTGATTTTTTTTACTTAATTAATTAATGAACATATCCATGCTAGTCAGAAAACTGAAATGATTTTAGATACAAAAATTGACGACATAGATTTTGTTGTTTATTACTTTCTCTAAGTTTGCGGGTCTCTGATTTACATTTGTCTTTGATCGGAGAAATTTTCAATGTACCGAAAACACGCTCTGGTACACCTCAAAATAATTGATCGGATACTTGAAAGTAAAAATCTTCAATTAATTATCTTGTGACACTTGATGTATCATGTCGTGTTTTGGTACATTAAAAAATATTTCATTTGACTGATCATACTGTTAGAATTATAGGCCATTATTGTTTGAAAATTCTAGTATGCTCCATTATTGTTTGAAAATTCTAGTATGCTCCGTCGTGATTAAAATTCAGATTGTTTCAAAATTGATTTTAATTCTGAAACTGTCATGTTCAATATGCGAAGTAAATGTTCCAACTGAACGTGCTCGTATGGGTAAGCTTTATTTGTTTTTTGTTCGAAAATTTGCACATTATTTGTACGTGAATTTTTTTATGAGTATTTTTATGTCCGAAAATTTGACACAATTTTTTGTTTAGTGGTCGCGTCTGAAGCACTTGCAACTTTTTTAGCGGAACAATTTATCGAATTAGTAAGTGACATATAGCAATAACTTTTATTTTAATGGAGGTGGCACATTTTTTTTTTCCGTTTGCAGATTTGCTAAATGGCCTAAAATTCAGATGATATTGGTATAAATTATTAAATTATTTTAAAAAACAATACAACTTTAGATATTGCTGCAAAATCAAGGACCAATTAAAAGCAGAAGTTTAGCATAACATAAAAGTGGGTTAAAAAAAATGTGGGTTTATAAAGTACACAAACAATATTATTGTCACATCCCGGCCCGGGTTGGATTAATTCTCGGGCCCGCTCCACCACTGTAGCACGATATTGTCCGTTTTGGGTTTACCATTCCCTCATGGTTTTGTTTCTGGGAACTCACGAGCAACTTCCCAGTGGGTCACCCATCATAGGAGTGCTCTAGCCCCCTTCTCGCTTAACTTCGGAGTTCCTACAAAACCCGAAGCCAATGAGCTCTCAAAAGGCCTTGTGCTAGGTAGGACTGAGAATATACATTTAAGGATCACTCCCTAAGCGATGTGGGATGTCACAATCCACCCCTTAGGGGCCCGACGTCCTCGTCGGCACACTTCCGGTCAGAGATTAGATCTGATACCAATTGTCACATCCCGGCCCGGGGCGGATCACTTCCCGGGCCCGCTCCACCACCGTAGCACGATATTGTCTGCTTTGGGCTTACCATTCCCTCACGTGTTTTGTTTCTGGGAATTCACGAGCAACTTCCCAGTGGGTCACCCATCTTGGGAGTGCTCTAGCCCCCTTCTCGCTTAACTTCGGAGTTCCTACGGAACCCGAAGCCAGTGAGCTCCCAAAAGACCTCGTGCTAGGTAGGGATGAGAATATACATTTAAGGATCACTCCCTGAGCGATGTGGGATGTCACAATTATACAATATCACCTGCATGCACAAAAATAACAAAGCAAATAGCTATCATATGATCCTAGGAATATTCATGTAGTGCGCAAAATCTCAGTCCCTAGGACACGTGGCTTATAAAATTCGTAACAAACTAAAGTGTTTATTACACGTAGAGATATGAGTTAGGTCAATTCAAAAATCTGCCTTGCACATGCATTCTATTCCTCCTTCTAGTAAAATAGGAGAACGACTTATATGATGTGACGTGGCTAACACCGTCACGCACCCACGCTAACGTCTCGTGCCAATGAAATGAAGACATGGATTAATATGTATATATGTTTTTATTTCATTAACACGAGACGCTACATATGTCATATAAGTCTTACTCATAAAGTAAAGACTTCTCTCTATGTTTTGACAAACAAAGAAAGTGCTCTTACATAAGATGCGCTTCATGTGCTTCGTTGCAGGCAGGATTTAAGTTCGGGACAACAGCCTACATGTGCTTCATGTTTGCAGTGACAACACCAATGGGGATAGTATTGGGTATGATCTTGTTCTCGGTGACTGGTTACGATGATAGTAACCCTAATGCCCTAATCTTGGAGGGTTTGTTAGGGTCCTTCTCCTCGGGTATACTTATCTACATGGCTCTGGTCGATCTCATAGCTCTCGATTTCTTCCACAACAAGATGATGAGCTCCAATTCATGGTTGCGAAAAACATCGTACATCGCTCTTGTTCTTGGCTCTACCTCTATGTCCATCCTTGCCCTTTGGGCATAGAATTTGCTCCCTTTTTTAATTAGCTAAGGAAAAGAAAAATCATGTAATGGGTTGCATAATGTTTAGTTTTAAATGTGAAATGATCGTTGATAGGTGCCGTGTAGCACAATGTTGTAATCACATCTTCATTTGGATCTTTGTAAGAAGAAGTAGAGGAAAGAAATCGAAAATGTGAACATCAATCTGGCGATAGGGTAAACCTTGTGCCCGTTATATCTTGTATCTTAGACGGGGTTCTACCTCTATCAGTTATGTAAGACGATTCTACCTAGAGGTTCCAAACACTAACAATATATATCGTTCTCGCATCATGTTTGAAAAATAAAATTTTAATTATCAATGAAAATGAGAATCCTTTGGAATTGTTAGTTTCAATTACATTGAAGATTGGATAGCACAATCACTACCAAATAGTTTGGACTAACAAGATGGGGAAGAAGCTATTTAATTATTTAATTTAGAGTAAATTGTAGCAATGGTCCCTCAACTTTAACTCAATTGGAGAAATGGTCCCTCAACTTTAACCTAATTGTAGAAATGGTCATTCCAACATAACTTATTTTCACAAAATTTTGACGAAGTTGACGAAAATGATCATAACTACATGTTTTAATGAGTTGGGGGACCAGTGGTAATGAATTTTTAGTTGAGAGATCATTATTCCAATTTGATTAAAATTGAGAGATCATTGCTACAATTTAATCTTTAATTTACGAGGAAATTTGCAGCTCAATTATTTAAGTAATTTATCTTTCATCTTTAGCACGATTTTTCTCTTCCACTCTGACCTGGACAAAATATAAGAAATAGGCAACCAAACGTTGGCCCACGTTCTTTATCATTACTTTACCATGCACTGATAGTTTCTGCCTTCTATGTCATCTCCAACTACACATACTAAAGTAAAAGTAGATGGAATGCAACTATATCAACCCCAGCCAATTATATAGATTGACATGTTTGCTCAATGGAGAATTCAATTGACAGCTTCTTTAACTGAAAGGTGGAAATGGGTCGGATCATGTCGTCACGGATTTAGGTTTTTATTACGTGCCGGGTTTGGGGCTGTCGGGTTATTAAACAGGTTAACACAACTAATATAACCCGTTTGTTAAATGGGCCAGGTGTGAATTTGGGTATTCTTTCTTCTTCTTTTTTTCTTTCGTGGTATTGGGGTTAATAATAAAGAAAACGAAGTTGAGATTTTCATCTCCAAAACAAGATTCTTTAACTTTTCAATGCAAGACTACACTACTCTGTGCATCCTCACATGTCCCAAGTTCCTTTACATGTAGCGACACTCAGTAAAAAATGTGAACAACACATATTGAATGATGTGGAGCACTTGTTATACAAGTAAACGATTGTAAAAGTAATTGCCCTGGTTATTAGATATGTTTGTTGTAACTAGGAGTCGTTTTCTTTAATTAATATTTAGCACATGTGTGATTGGGTGAATCTTAGATAATTTGGAGTTAAGATTAATTTTTATTCTAACCATTCTTTCTTATTAGATTTTGTATTAATTGAGGAACAAATTTCTCTCTTTTTACGGTTTATTATAAATAAAGGCATTGGTACAAAAAAATACATCATACACTCGATTTCACAAGAAGACGTAACTTTTCTCTCGTAACTCAGAAGATGGCTTAAGTTCCTCAAGCTATTATCAATGCACTAAGAGAGTGTTTACGTAAGGGTAATGGGAATCAAAAAAGGGAATTGAATTCCGATTACGGATTACTTCGGTGTTTACTAAATACTGGGGAATCAATAGTGTGGTGGACCCCACCCGAAACAAGGAATGCAATTCCTGAAATTGGAGGAGTGGGATTCTCTGGATAGATGGGGTATTTGAATTGCAAGAGGGTGAGGGAATCAGGAATGCATTTTTTATTCCTATTATGCCCTCATTCACATTATGCACAACTCCATGCATATGCCGAAGAGAATAAACTACAATTTGAGCGAGAAAATTTAAATATTAAAGTAAATACTTAAATTTATAAAAATAAAAATAAAAATAAAAGCATTTTAAAAAACAATTTAATTTTTAGGAAAACTAATGAAAAGGGCTTGAAAACTTTGAGTTTTAACAATAAGGACAAAATAAAGGATAAAGTTAGTGAATAGTACCATGATTGACTTTTTAGTGTAAAAATGTGATTTTTCGTTAAAGTGAACAGTACCGGAAGCTTTTCGTCAAAGTTCCCTTAATTTTTTTCTTACTATTATATATTAGGGAAAATTTGAGATAGGTTCAATTTTATAACCCACATTTTGAAATAGGTCTAATTTTTAGTGATTTTTGACTTTTGAAATAAGTCCAATTTTTAGTCCAATTAGACCCATATAAAATATTTGATTTGGGACAAGGGCATTTGAGTAATCATACTCGTTTATATTTTGATTCTGCTGAATTAGCAAACAGCTTTATGAAATTAATGTCATTCATATTTCGATTCCAGAACATTTAAGTAAACAGCTTCAATAGGAATCCGATTCTGATTTATCCTCATTCCAACTCCTCATCAATTCAATTTCTCATATTTTCATTACGATTACGTAAATGCATCATAAATGGTTGTGGGACGCGTCCTCAACAGTGGAGGTACATCGGTGATGTGATATTTTCTGCAGACAATATTAGCAAACATTTTTTGCCTATAGCGCTGCTCCCGACAACTGAATATTTATGTGGTGTAGACATTACCAAGAAACTTGAAGTACTTTTCATGGGGCCTTCGCTTGTGCAAGAAAGATTAACCCTACGCCGGTAGGAAAATCGTGGGTTTTGTTTAACATATGGTTGGAAACAGATCGTGAGAAAGGAGAAATTTGTTCAAGGTGGGAAGGTGCATCTATGGGCCTTTAGAGAGGAGGACGATGATTTTTGGTTTATTATGCATAACGTATGATGGATTTTAGTTATTTTGTTTAGGATTTTAAAATAACATTTGAAATTATGTAATAAAAATCTGACATTTCAATTACTGTCTGTATTATCTCGTTTTGAATTTTTAAAGAGCTCTAGGGTTTTCCTTTTAGTGTCTTTATAAGCTATTTGGTTGTCTCTATGTAGTCTTATCAGTTCATTATTTAATCAAATAACTCTTTGAGATTTCTCTCAAATTGGTGGAATCCAGACTTTTGGTTCTTCAAGGATTTACGTTTGTAAACCTTTAGCTTTGTGTTGCATAATATAATTGGGTAATTCTGGTTTCCTTTGCATTAATCTCTCTATTAATAAACCAAAAAAAAAAAAAAAAAAAAAACAGAATTGACATAAACTATAGACTTATTTTTGCATTCTCCCTAGAACTTGAACTTAATCCTACTTCTCCCTCAAAAACAAAAATAATGCCACCTTTTAAAACATCATTGAAAGATTGAGGCTATATGGTTTAACCACCAGAAGCACGCGTATGGCGTTTAGATTGACAACATTAGCACAAAGCTTCATTCTGTGTTTCACTAAAGGAAGTGCTTTAAGTTTCTGTTATCACTCTACCATTAAAGGATTAGTTTAAGTTTTGTTGTGCCCCGGTTCGGTGGATTCTCTTCTCGGATAACGGTAGGTTTTGTTTGTGCCGCTTTAGCGGGTGATGTGGTCTCGCCTTTGAGTGACGACTTGATATGGTTTCGTCTTCGAGCTATGATTCTATGTGGTCTCACCTTTCAACAATGATTTTATGTGGTCTCGCCTTTCAGCAATGATTTTATATGGCCTCGTTCTCCAACGACGACATTGTGTGGCCTCACACATCAGCAAAGATCGGTGTGTGCTCTAGTATAGGTTTGTTGCGTCTATCGTTTTGTGTTAGGGTTTTAATTAATTGCTAGTTTATGCAAATTTACTCTAGATATGTGCTAGTCTCTGAAGCAATGTACCAAATTGGCACCCATGCATTTGTTTGTGATGATCAATGAAATACCGCTATCGTTTCTCGTCAAAAAATAAATAAAAAATAAAAAAGTTTATGTTATCACTCTATCATGATATTTGGTTATTAATTTGTATCTACTTTGTGACCAAACGTTTAATTTCAATTGTTACCCTTTCTCTATATTCAATAGAATCGATACAGTTATGTTGTATTTTCGGAATTTCGCTTAAAGAGATGGATGAGATTGATAATTAGATGATTTTTATATGATCGAGCACCACAATGCAGATTGGTTGTTGATCTATGCATCTTACAAACGTGTAATTAATTGAGTGCTTGTAACTTT
This sequence comes from Heteromeles arbutifolia, assembly GCA_024362995.1. Lineage (NCBI taxonomy): Eukaryota > Viridiplantae > Streptophyta > Magnoliopsida > Rosales > Rosaceae > Heteromeles > Heteromeles arbutifolia. The sequence goes on from JANCRC010000003.1 coordinate 5,771,939, forward strand.
GTTTGGGGATCAGTTAATTAATTAGTGAAAACAGTACAGTAAAGGTAAGGTTGTAAACGATAGACGTTATTTTCCGTTCCTCGTGAGAAGCCTTGTTGGAATGAGGTCGCCCTTTGAACACTTTAAATCAAATTATTGAAAAACAAAACCCTCACCTATATCAGTGGTTGGTATAGAACGCATAAGGGATGCATAATATAGTAGTTTTGTGCGATTAAGTTGCTTCCAGGAGTTGTTTTCAAACCAGTTTTGATGTGGATCAAGGCTGCAACAAAAAGAGGAATCGAGTTTGATGCTCATTAGGGCAAATTGGATCCGAATTTGCTACAATTAGATTACTTGGTTGGTTTTTAAATTGCATGACGACATAATCTGATATAAATTCTATTGGAGAAATAAATAACAAATTGGTCCCGTAGCTCAGTTGGTTAGAGCGTTGGTCTTATGAGCCGAAGGTCGCGGGTTCGAGCCCCGCCGGGACCAATTCGGTTTATTTATTTTTCAATATTTTTGGACCCCTGATCCTTTCTTTGTGAATACAAAGTGGGCCCGTAAAGTGCCAATTTTTAAGTTCTACCCAACATTGAACTTGACCCAGTATTTTGTCCCAGAAAGGAAAAACTTGGCCCAATATGATGTGGCTACCAAATTAAACACAATTTTGTTAAAAGAGGCCTAAATATTATTGTTCAGATAATCGAACGAGATCCAAATATCATTTGACTTAATCAAATTTAACGACTTCAAATAAGTAACTTAAGTGGACTTTTGATGTGCATTAGAGAAAATTTGTCTGTTGGAAAACTCATTTTTCCTATAAATTCAAATTCTACTTTCTTGGCCTTGGCTAGACAATAATATCTTCAATACAACGCTCAAATCATAGAAACAGTCTCAGGGATGTGGCCAACTTTGCGTGCCTAAATAACATTGTTAAATGTATAACACTCACTTTATTAATCAAATGAGTGAGTTGGAAAACAAAAAGAGCTTGAAGTGAAAGCACGCAGAAGTTGCCAAAGAGCTTGATGTGAAAGCATGCAGAAGTTGCCAATATATTTATGGGTAGTGTTATTTACACACTTCTTTTTACCTCTTACGCACCTCATGTTAATTTATGTCATTCGATCATTCATATATTGATACTCATTTATGACTGACGTAACACAGAAGTAGGACATGCAAGTAGTTCAATATTGAGACGTTGCACAAACACTAATGTTCACAACTACCTAACCCCGTGAACTACCAGCCCATACTTTTAATTAAACTAGTCTCTATCCCCCAAACTGGATATATGACAAGTCATCCCGTTTTGTATGATTGAAAGTGATTTTGATAGCTTTTGAACAGAAAAAAAGTTAAACGTGCTTTTAATGAAAGTACTTCTATCAAAAGTGCTTATGACCGTTCGTTATGCTACAAAAGTACTCAACATGCCCGAAGAGTACCAAAAGTACACAGCCCTCACCGTCACAACCCACACCAACACCACCATTAAACCCAAGAGAACCCACCAAAAACTCATCAAAACCTCTTTTCCAATTTTAATGGCGTCCGAAAAATCACCACTCTGAGTGGTATTTCAGCGTTCTCAACCACTCCAACTTCCACATAGACAGGCCTCTTACTAGTCCTCCTCTTCTTCTCTCTGATCTTCATCATCACCACCCTATCCTTCTATGCTCATTGGGTTCGTATCAGAGGTCGTCTCTCAACAACAACCTCTAGGGCTACGAATATTGCATCTTTGCCACAAGTTCATCAGTCGCTAGGGCTCGATGCTGCCGCCATTGATAACTTGCCGGTTGTCTTGCATCGATCGGTGGTAATAGCTAACCCTAGTATTGTTCTTGATGTTGAAACCATTGATATTGAGTGTTGTATTTGTCTTGGAGTTTTTGAAGGAGAAGAGAAGGTTAAGGTGTTGCCAAAGTGCCAACATACATATCATTCTGAGTGTGTGGATAAGTGGCTGACCGTTCAGTCAAGCTGCCCGCTTTGTAGATTGTCCCTCCGAGTCATCACCTCTCTTTGGTTAATAATATGACCTCCTCATCGAATTTTATATCATAATATTTTCATGTATATGACTGAATAATTACACAATTTGATTTTATAATAATTACAGGTTTTATACAAAAGTCACCCTTATGATCTGTTCTAGATAATTTGTATTTTTGTGTAATTCTATTGTCATCTCATATACGCATTTTGTAAGAAGAGAATCGAATACAAGACCGTAGATACCTTCGTCTTTCTACCATGAACTACAACGGCCCATGGGCGTCGACAATGGCTGAGAGCCCCACTTTGTAGCTAGATAAAATGATCTCTTCAATGAATCATTCTCTTCCAGATTCTGCATACATATATGACTGGATAACTTTGAGACTGAGTTTTATGCAAAATTCACTCATGTGTTGCATGTACATAATTTATACTTTCGCGTAATTCTATTGCCATTTAATTCATGCATTTGTGAAAAGAGAGAAATGAGTACATGATCTCTGATGCAGTGTTGCATATTATTTCAGTCGTGAGTGTGGAAGCCAAAAATGATTCCTCCACTAAATAAGCCACTAGCACACTAAACATGAGGAGTGGAGCTACAATGAAGCAACATAATACCCACTACATGAAACATGGAGAAATAGAAGGGGAGTGGAACTTGGAGCCCAAGACTTGAATGCCTATAAAAGGGCAATAATCCCATCAGCATTAGGGGGAGGGAGAAAAGAGAGGTATAAGATCGTTCTATATTTTATAAGCATCCTGAACAAATACTGACTTGAGCGTCGGAGTGTTTCCTTGCAGGTCCCCCGCTCTCATTGTTGACAAGTGAAGATGGCGTCCAAGGCTTCTCAACGTGTTCAAGATTACTTGTTGGTGGAGAATTAGAGTACCCGAAATTTTCCTCTCTAGCAGTGAGCTGCAAATATTTCATTTTGCCTACCTCAATCACTCAGTTACTCATGAGTGTCTTCAAACAGCAATACAGGCATGACAACGACGGCAGAATGGCTCATGGCCCTTGAGTCAATGGGTGATCGAATTGACAATGTGTAAGAGCTTGCCACACAAACACACACACACATATCATACTTAAACACACTAGGGATGATAAATTAGTTACTTAAGCTTGTACTAACATTGCATGACCACTTTTATGTATGTGCTCACTTATTCAATATATATATGGATGAACTGCCAATTTAATTCATGAATATTACTTGAGTAAAAATTAGGTTTCTAAACTTTTTTTTTTTTTTTTCAGAAAAATTAGTACTTGAATTATAAAAATCTATCATTGCATGACCACTTTTATGTATGTGCTCACTTATTCAATATATATATGGATGAACTGCCAATTTAATTCATGAATATTACTTGAGTGAAAATTAGGTTTCTAAACTTTTTTTTTTCTTCAGAAAAATTAGTACTTGAATTATAAAAATCTATCAATTACATCCCTAATGTTATATTAGAAGCTACTATATTCAATTTTCCGTCAATTTAAGTCATATTATTTGCATGTAATACACATTGGAGGGTAGGTATGATAATTTTACATAAAGAAATAGTATGTGAAGTTAACTTTGGAGGGTAAATTAGACGTTAGATTGCAACCTATATGAAATATTAAGTGTTTATAGGCGAGAAAAGAATGGAATTACACTCTAAAATGTGTCAAGTGACTTAAGTTGACAAAAAATTAGGTAAAATTGCTTTGAATATAATAGTAGAGATGAAATTAGCAATTTTTAATTAATTTAGGGACTTATTTTACCGAAAAAATAATTCAGAGACCTAATTTTCATTGAGGTGATAATTCAGGGACTAAATCGGTACTTCACCTTATATATAATATATAGGGTGGTGCAATCCACACACCCTTGTTAATTTCCGTTCTTTGATATTCTCTTCAATTCTTCAATCTGATGGTCAAAAATTGATAGGAGTATGTGAAAAGTAAAAAGAATGCGTAGATAACACTACCGTATATATATTTATTTGAATATTAACTCCTTTTTTTGAAATAAGTCTTATCTGCAATATACATGTAAGACAAATATTGGGATTGCATCTTTTTAGGATTCATAATTGAAAAAGGAAACAATAAGGAACAGTTTTATTTGATTATCATCGTTACTTGAATTGAGGTGAAGTCAAGTCATAATACAATAAGAATATCTATCTTATTAGGTTATGAATGGTCGTGCTAAGTGTAAATATTAAGAGTCAGTACATTTTGTATGCATATTATAGATTGGCTAGGAAAATATTATTGAATGCATATTATAGAGGGCTTGGTACTGACTCATATCTATCTTATTAGGTTATGAATGGTCGTGCTAAGTGTAAATATTAAGAGTCAGTGCATTTTGTATGCATATTATAGATTGGCTAGAAGTCAGAGGGGGCGTTGAGGGAGAGCGAAAGGTGCAGTCGTACATGGCTTCAAATTTTTGTCATCTAATATTATGTAATAATGTTATATATTTAAAAATTGCTTTTGTTAACAGTTTAAAATCTCATTGTACATTGCTTAAAAGAGTAATTTTTTTCTATTCTAAATATAAAAATTTGGAGTGCAATGAGATATTTTGGGTATCAATAGTAACATCCTAAAAAGGGATATTTTTCAATTTTATTATATAATAATGTTATATATTCAAGTGAAACTTTAAAGTTAGAGTTTTGAAGTTTTTGTTCATGTTTGGTTGTTGAAGATTGAAATGCTTTTGATCATTTAGTGAATGTTATATTTGTAGCTCTTTTTACTTATAATTAATGACATTTGTAAACTTGCAATAAGTGAGTGCTAAAGTTTGTTTTGATTTAAGTGATTGTTTTCTAGCATCAATACATTGTTCTACTTTTTCTAAAACTATCTTAGGGAGGGGCCTTTTTATAAATTTTGCACAGGGCCCCTGAAATCTCAGAGACGGCCCTGCTAGGAGTGCATAAGGTTTTTAGGAAAAAAGAAAGATCGTTGCTACTTCGTCATTCAACTTTGATCATGTTGTTTGGGTTAATATTTGAATTTTGGGCCTAAATGAAGGAAAGCCCAAGAGAACTAAAGTGAGGAGACTTGCCTGAGGCCTAACACCAAGCCCAGCCATCATTCTCAAGACAATATGACGGCTCCTCATTAATGCAAAGGCTATATGCTTACAAGGGAAGTGACGACCGATGGAAATCAACCTACTCTCGGTCCAAAAGCACTTTCTAAGGGCAGAGCATGTAAAAAAGATGATGACTCACTGAAATGCTTTCGGGCAAAGCTTGCAACAGCCAAGGCAAAATGCCTATAAAAGGGAAGATAGGGCCTAGAGACAAGGACACTCAACCAATCAAACAAACAAACATACAAACTCTGCTTTTAAGCCAGATTTGCATCCAAAAGCTGTAATCAACCAGTCATTTTCAGGATAATTTCTTAGAAAAGCTATCTTTTGTCTGGTGTAAAAGCTCTGCTACCTTCCCTAGATGTTGTAGTATCGATTCCCTCGTGTAAACTGGTTCACCATCCATCCCCTTTTAGCACACAACCCTCTGTAACCATAAAGAGAAGAGACTGTAAGACGTTCCACCTTGCCCGACAAGGTGAAATCTTGCCCGACTCTCTTTGTCTTGTCTTTCAATTAGTAGATCTGGTATTATGATGTATTCATCAATTTGTATTCAAGTCATTTCTAGTCATTCGATGATCAAAAGTTTCATTGGTCCTCAAATCTAGTTCATTTAATGGTTTTTACTATCATGAAAGTCTCAATGGGAATTAAACCGATGACTTAATCAGATCTAGACTTCCACCCTCTAAGCATACAAAATAAAGAACCAAAAGTCCTTGATCTCAAGGCACAAAAAAGAACTTAATGTAGACTTAACCCATTTACGACAATCCTTTGATAAACAAGAAGTCAGAATAACTTGGGGTGCAAGTAATCGACTTAAACAGACTTGTTCTACATCTACCATATTGAGATGGCAGTGGCACGCCTTAGCACTTAGTTAGTTTTGATTGCGAGCCTCAAGGCCTATACCTAAGGCCCCACAAAGGCACATTTCAAAGCTAACTTTGTCCTCCTCTTGCAGCCTCTCAACAAGCAGGAGCTCGACAACCAACCAAAGTGCCAACTCCTCAGGGAGCTGTGTGCTCGAGCCAAGGACCCTTCCCAGCGAAATTCCTGCCCGAACACATGTAAATGGCTTCTCACAGTCAATACTTTTTGTATGCATATTATGGATTAGCTTACTATATATACCATTAAAAGTATAAAAATAAAAATCACATGTTATTATTTGGACCTGATTTGACATGCATTCGACCCATATATTCTAAGTTGTTGGATGAGAGAAATATAAGAATCAGTTGGTTTCAGGATAAAAGTTGAATCAATCGCATAATCCATCTAGGTTTAGAGTCTGAATCGAAGACAGTGAAACTTGACGGCGATAGATTTTCGATCAAGAATAATTTCGAATATATTTAGAGAATATCCCAAGAAAATAGAATATTATCAGAATTTTACAGCTCAGCAGGCTTGGTCACCACGGAACTCTTCCCTATAAATAGAAGTGGTTTACTTTTCATTACAAAACCAATAAACCCAAAAAAGATGGGTTATTTTGTGAAAGAATTTTTGGGCCTATAAAAAGTGGAATTTGTGCTTTGCAATGCAGAGAACCCTTCAACTCAACAAACAACTCAAAACGCTCTACGCGGAACCTCACTCTACGCTAAACTTTCTCACAACCTTGAGAAAGATACTAATTATCCTAACCCTCATGTTAGCACATATTCAGTTCGTTGGAATATCACTGAAGCCATAGAACTAATTGATCTAGGAGTATCTTCAGTTTGGTTAACAACACTACTTCTAGTTCAATTGGTTACCTATCCAAGTCTCAGCCATCAAAGAGTCTTTGATTCTTTAGCCGAAAGAGGTCACTTAATTAGCTTCCCCGTCAAAGTGAAGTGTTCTATGATTGGTTACTCGCAAGTGCATTTCCGAGTTCGATATTCGAATGGTCAAACAACATTCATGATAAAGACTCTCATCTCCTTTGAGTATATTTTCCCTTATAGCCTGATACCAATTCGACGAACTTATATTATCATGAATATAATTAAGATGTCGAACCTAGTGCAGAAGATCTTGAACTTTATAGAGAATTGAGTAACCTTGCCTTCAAGCTCTAAAACCCTACGCTAAGAGACGTTCCTTCATTGGCCGTAGTTGCTAAGTAAAGAAGTCAGCAACGCGTTCGACACCACCATCACATCTACTCTACTTGCCCAACTAACCTTTGTCGTGAGTTGGCATGTTCACATTAACAAGAATGACAAAGTTAGCTCAATATTTACTCAATCTACGCGTCACGTAGACTTTGTAATTTTTAAAGTCAACAATTACATAGTTATTGAACTGTAAAAGTAGAAATGACTACTTTCAAGAGAATGATCAAAGTATTTTTCTTTGAATATCCCTTCAAAATCTGAAAAGGAGCCGAAATAGTGGTTTAGAGGTCATATACATTAATTTCTAGGATGAGTGAAAAGTTCCGTTGTGACAATCCTTTCCCTTTGTCGTTCTTTCACGTGCCCAACCCCCAATTTTGGCCACTAAACAAAAGCCATACTTCTGAGAATCCAAGGCCTTACCATGCCTCTCGGTTCTTGTCTATTCAGATTTTTCAAGATCAGATATGTGACAGTTGATAATTGATAGTTGAATTTTTTCAAGAAAAATTATTTACTTGATTTATATTTTGTAGAACACGGTAGTTGATTATTAAATTTCTTTTTAAAACATTAAAGAGCGTATCTAATTATTAATCACCACATCATGTGGTCTAAAAACTATGGCTAAAAAGATGATCTCTCTTTGTTTTTTTAGGTACGAATATGAACGGCCCCATGTACAATTCTTTGCAAAATCAACAATTTTATTTACAAAATCTCTAGCCACATAATAAAATAGTGCTATGTACACTCTAAATTTTTCATCATGCACTCAACATTCCTCAGTTGAATATAGAACACGATTCATCGTTGTATTAACATTTTATTAGTCCAGTTAGTTTATCGGTACCTCGTTTATCGGTACCTCTTTTTTCAACGTTAAAAAATAGGATAAATGTGACAATAAAAACATGATTCATCCACAAAACAAGGACAACATACAAAATTTAATGCAGCAGGACCCGAAATCCAGGCAAGGATGTGTATTAAATGTAAGAGCATAGAGCATAGAGCATACAGTGAGCCACCACCACAATTTCACAAGAGTTTTTCTTCTTGACTATTCTTCCTTGAGACATGCGAATGCTACGGTCCAAAACATTAACCAGAAATCATGGACGAACGACTTGACAGCAACTCTATTGTCTTCGTCACCCACAGGCCATAGGGGGGCCTCTTCCAGTCAAGGACATGATTCCCTCTACAATCTACATTGCCCATCAATTATTGGTAATGCCTACAAACTTAGGGCTCCAAACAAAATTTATTTTAATTTTGGATTTTACATGTTTGAAACACTATGAATTTAATTTGACTTCGCTCAAACTCACAACTCCACAACTCAACTTTAAAATCATCGCATGAGTTCCATGTTTAGATTTTTCTTTAATTACGGTGCAGATAATCGAATTCTGTACTTATTCTAATTCTAACTTATTTTTCTAATATTAATTGTGATTTAATATGAACCCACTAATTTACCTATAACCGCATCATTCAACCAACCAAAATATTCACTTATTGTACGCCTACTATGTCTTTTGGCTTTATCTTAGCCTTGACTCATCCTTTGTGGCCGAACCTTGCAGAAGAGTGTTTGGGTTTCAGAGGATTGGATTCTCACCGGGTTTCAGAGGATTGGGTTCTCACCCAGTGTTTGTGTTACTCAAGCTGCATTCTCGCTTCTACTAGGTCCAGCGTTGCTAACGGATGCTTACCTCTAGGCGGAACACTCCACTACAAATGCATTTTTACATCCCACTGCTTTGATATATCATTCAAGAGATAGGCATTGTCGAGAAGCCAATATGAGTCCATTGGGGATTTTTGTGTACCTAGAGACACTAAGTATGTCGATGTTCCCCTTAGCTTAGGAGTGAGTATTCGGTCTGGCTGCCACACTATAACATTAGACACACTAGGGTGGAAGCCACAAGTTCTTTAGATTAGCCACTAACGACATCAAACTAGTATGATGCTCTACCAAAAGACCTTGACGTTACTTGTGTGCAAATTGATGACTCCTTACAAATACGATATGGATTACAAACATGACTCTAATCTAGCTTACTTTTTCTAATACTCTCTCCTTTTCACTTTGCGGAATTGTGCCTGAAAACTACAAATTGGCATCCTTGTTTGTTACCCCATTTAACTATACACTAATTGTAAATGTCACATCCAAAATCTTTGACAACATGCCTTTTCATATCAAAACCGACCCAAAGTTTTTAGCACAAGTCGCATCAGAAAAACAATAACAACCGGAGAGGTATGAATAAATCATTCAATAACGTCAACAAAAGGCATTTCTGATGCGCTCCATCCAAAAATATAACAAAAAAAAAAAATCGATGTATTATTTGCAAGAAATCTGTACAAATTTGGTTTACAAACCAACCACAGAACCCTCTCTCTACTCTCTGATCCTCGATAAGAACTTTTGTCGCGCAAGGGGAAAGACATTGTAATAGTATATTAAGTTAATCACGTAATGTCACGTGAGAACGTTAAAACTTACGACAGTTACTCAAGCATCTGCTTGGTCAAGCCCATTAGTGGTTGGGAAAACCTTGCTAGTTTCCGGCCTATTTCTGCTCAGCATTCTCTTCAGTGAACACCCCACCATTAATGGCGATGACGATGAAGACAAAGATGTCGATTCGGAATCAGTACCCATCACTCCAACATTAACAAGACCACGATTTGAAACATACCCAGAATCCAAAACATCAATGATAACCGATTCCGCTTCGCCCGCAACCCGATCTGACGTCATTTCAACCACCGTCGGAGCTCTGCAAATTGGACAGTTCGTGTGAGAACCCAGCCACATATCAATACACTCGACATGAAAACAGTGACCGCATTTTGGCAAACTCCTCCCCACGTCGTTGTCCTCGAACAGACTCAGACAAATCACACACTCCATCTCCAAAACCCCATTTTTACAACTCTCCTCCTCCGCTATCTCCGGCAACTCCCCTGTTTTGTACACGAACAAAGGAATGGCGGAGATGGTTTTAGAGTCGAGGCCTTTGGATGAACCACAGCCCGAAATATTGTTAATGTTGGCCGAGTTTGTGTCCAATGTGAAGGTGTGGAAGTTCTGGAAGCGGTTGGGACCGAGGACCTGAGAGACGGTGACGGAGCTTCCCCGGCGGCGGTGGTGGGCTTGAGCTAAGAGCCACTTGGCGTAGATGTGGAGGATGAGGACGAAGAGAATGACGAGAAGAAGAGAGACCAAGGCGGCGAGCATGACATTGCCGTCGTATGAGAAGATGGTGTCGACGAGTTGTTTGAAGGGGTTGGTGGTGGAGTTGTTGGGACGGAACATTATTATGGATTGGAGTTTTTGCTGAGATAGTGCAAGTAATTGAAGGGACTGATGGGTGAGATGGGAGAACTGAAAAGGTAGATATAATGGGTCATATGATTGAGTCAGTAAAGAAATGAATGAAAGTACCACCAATTACCCAAAAAATAAAAGAGAAATGCAAGGAGAATCTCTCAAAAATGAGGATTCTCTGTGATTTCATATTTTTAACATATTATTTTATAATATTAATACGAAAATTGTATCGCAAAGATAAGATGAGAGCTAGAATTTTACTTTTGAAAGTCGTATTTTTAAAAAAGAAAAATGGAGGAGTAATGGTAGACTTACTAGATTTTATTAGTCAAAGATGTGTCATATCAAACACAATTATCTATGGATTTGTGAATGAGTGTCAGCCATTAATGCATGCAAGTGAGATTAAAAGCATCAACGTTTGACAGCTATTTGCACGCCGAAATATTAGTTGTTACCTTGACTTTTCAATTTACTCAAATTTTGGGCTTATTATAAACCGTATAGATACGATGCTAATATATGTCTCGTGACATTATTTGGTTAGCAAACTTTTTACGAGCAATGCAATACTCTCCAAACTTTATGTTTGACTTAGTAATGTTAAAGACATTTCTATAGTTGATGTAATGTATCAATAACTAACAATCACCTATGAAATTATCATTATCTTACATATCATTTAATGTGCAAATTTAAACAAATAAATTTAACCAACATAATATTCTCCGTGAATGAATGTCATATAATTAGATTATAAATACACCCAAACGACTTCACCTTGAGTGACCTTTTGTTTCTATATTTCCGTGAGCATGAGTAATGAGGAGTTGACGTGAAGATGCAGAAAAAACCCTTGTTTTAATGGGATTAAAATGGTGGGTTTGCGGACACTTGGCTGCCCTACTCCTACATTTGCGTGTAATGGTTGGCAAAAGACTCAAGAGTTTTCAAGTAGATTAATGATTTGAATACAATAATATTAAGGGAATGGGTGAAGTCGTGGTTTGAAGTCAAAGGAAGATCGCTATATCCAAGGCCAAGGGGAATGGAAGGAAGAGATTTTTTAGAGTGCTCGGAACACGGACACATATGTTATATGTTATTATACAAGTGAAAGATACTCAAAAAATATTTTTCTTCACAACTCGACTTATATAATGACATATGACGTATGTATCTGTATTCTTGGTACATTGAAAAATCTTTGAATGAAAAGGGGAACTCGATGCATGGTAGACTCGTGAAGGCGACGGCAGCGGAGGTGGGAGAGGATTCATGTGCTATTTCTTTAATGGAGGTGGTGGAATCCCGAGATCCTTGAGATTTATCGAATCAATTAACCACATTTCATTCATTTGATTTTTAGTGCTTTCGTATTTTGTTCTTTTGACAATAATTTATAGAAAGTTAGAACTAATTGCGCTTCACAAATGCGTCAACGCCTTGAAATAGCATCCTTATTTACAGATAATTTCTTCATTGTGATTCTGTCACCTAAAAGAGGCCTACTTTTGAGAGCCTTTTATTCAGATGATTGTCAATTGTTAATGTATGTGATTTAGGAACTACGCAAATATTTATAGCTAAATAGATTATTATTGTACTGTCACTTAAGCACTTTAACAGTACAAAACTTACAAGAAATTTGAGTCTTTTGCTTTAGGATAATGTTTATGTTTCCCAGGTTGAGGAATCCACTTGTCCATCCACTAACACTTAACGTATCATCATTGTACGAACATCATAATCGGAACTTTCCTAAAACATGAATTATTTATGCCCTTCCATGTGTACTTGAATTATAATCAGAACCGTAATTGAATTATTTATATTCTTTCATGCGTTTATTAAAACATAAATGCTTGAATCACTCAAATTTCTAACTTCATATTTGTTTACTAACATATATGGAATACAGAAAAGTATGAATATCTTATTAAATTTCATAACCTAATACTTGAAAAATCAAGAATCAAATTAACTATAGAGGGGAAATTGATCCCCATACATATTTCTTCTTTTCCTTCCTAATTCATGACTTTCTCCATTCTAATGCTATCTCCAATGCACATAGAAAATGACTCAAGTATAACTTTTGACTTCAAATTTGACTCAATTTTTCAACAAAGTACGTTGTTAAGTTCATAACTTTCATGTTCCTTGCAAATGTGCCATTAATGGATGGAACTACTGAGGAGATTCCCTCAAAGTAGAATTTTTTATGGACCTTCTGACACCTCACAGTAACGTCAATCTCTATGTCGATATTATAAAATATTGTGCAAAAGACATGAGACCACAGAGAGTTCATAAAGAGTCATATTTTTTAAAGCGTGTACTTAACACTTCTCTTGGTACATTTAACTTTCAAACTCAACACAGATTCCCTCTCTTTTCTTCTTCTTTCATATTTATAGAAAACCTAACAAAAAGAATTTGACTGATAAAATCAACCTAATAACCTCAGGATAATCTCTTCCTAATAATCTTTGCTTGGGGTTTTTTTGTTCATGGCAGAAGACTGAGGACTGAAGAATTGTGGAAAGAATCTTTCTTAGGGGTCAATTATTTCACAAATCAGGGTTCCCATGTGAAACCAAACAGACCTTTTTCTCTGTTGCTTCCCACAAGTACTGTTTTGGGGATGGCTGGTCAATTTTAGGGTTTGGCCCTTTGGAGTTAGGTGCAGGCTCTGTGGCTGGTGACCCCTTTTGAGTCCTTGACCCATACACACACAGTCACACACTTGGCCTTGTTTCATCATCACATTGTTCACATAGAGTAGAGCAGGACCCCCACATTGCTAAATTCTGGGCGATTGCAGAGCCAATAAATCTTTCGCTACTAGGGTAGTGAGCGAGCCTAGAGAAGAGTGAGAGGGAAATTTGACCGTTGAAATCACTGTGTTCCGGTTTCAAACTTTTTTTCTTCGGCATAATATGGATGAATTTTGTGTAGATCCTATTTCTTAAAACCTCTCTTAATTTTTAAAATGCCAATTTATGTTTTTGGTCTTTGTAATTTGACGAAGTCCCACTTTGGTTCCGGTAAACTATTGTCGTTTTAACTCATGTTGTTAACCAATTACTGCAATTCAAGGACAATGATTTAATTTCGTCACTGTTCAACGGAATTAGAATTACATCATTGTCCCTGAACTGCAACGATCAGTAAACTACAAGCGTTTAATCGCATTAATTCAAACTATAAGAACTAAAGTGAAACTTCGCTTAAACCGCATAGGCTTTTTTGGTAACCAAACCAGAGACTAAAATCATAATTTAGATAACGAAAGAATTAATACAAGAAAACTTTACATATTTTGGTAAGATGATAAGAATAACAGAAGCCAATAGTGAAATCACTACGTTGGTAAGGGTTTGGATTACAGTTGAGACATTTCTGCTAATACTACATTGTGTCAACAGATGGAGATACGAATGGAGATTCGGAGAAAATAATTTGAGGCAAACGGAAATTTTCCGGAACCTTTTAAGTTACAACGAAAAGTTTCGGGTAGCGAATATTCAGTCCATGAGCTTGTATCTTTTCTCCTGCACACCAGTAACTCCCATTTGAATCTCTATTATGGTGTGAAGTGGCATCTGAAAATTGAAAAAATGGCTGTCAGTAAGACCTTCATGAGATCAGTTAAAGCAAACCGTTAAGTTCATGAACCAAGAAAGACCGATCTTTTAGGGCTCAAATGGTGGATCAGATAACTCATAAAATTCAAGGTATGTCGAAGGTAGAGGTGATTGATTTTTATTTCGAGAGGATTAAAAAGGGATTAGACATGAAGAAAACTTATCCAAGCGTAAATTGAGCACAAAAGGGTAAAGGGTATTTGGCCTTTGGCATTTTTTTTTCAAGCCGACAATAACCATGTGTAAGTAACTCGGAATGTTCAGGGAAGCAGGCAATAGAATACAAGAAATGCACGAAACAGAAGCAATAACCTCAATGTGTGGAACCTCTTTCAGAGGCCTATCGGCAAAGTAAGCATATAATGCTCTCAAAACAGCCTACAAAAATGAAACAATATACAAGCATTTAACTATACAGAAAGAAGAAAGGGAAGAAAACGATGATTAAGCATATATTAAAGCCATGTGTATCACCTACCTGGTGAGATATAACCACAACAGGTGCACGTTGTCGTTCGAGTTCAATGATTACTGGCTCTAGCCTGCATTTGCGGTGGAAGTTAAATTCTACTGAACAGGTTGGCTTACAAGAAATTGTATATTGTAACTGTAAACTACAAACCTTTGGATAACATCTAAATAAGATTCTCCACGAGGATACCGATACCTCAGTTTGTCTTTCATACGTGCTCTGCAGTCAAACATATATTAGCAAACAACAAAGACCACTTCTAACTTAGAGAATAGTGCAACATACTCATACTCGTCCGGCATATTTTTCTTTATCTCTTCATACGTCATTCCATCACAGACTCCAGCATTTATCTCATCCAGTGCACGCCATTGTATCTACCAAAATTGTAAAGAACCATAAACCAACCATGCTTAATTATATTTAAATTTCTGGGACCATTGGTAGTCTTAAATGTATAAAACTTGAGAGGCTACAGAATTTTATGACATTCTAAACAATGCACACTAACCTTAGGAAATCCTACAATGGGACTTGCTGTCAATATTGCTCGCTCCAGTGTGCTAGTCCAAATCTAAACAGTATGAAGAAAAGTAGTATTATTCATTATACTCACGTATTATGCATTCAGTCAAGGGACGGTGAAAGAAAAGTTAGAAAACAAATGAACAAAAAATCAAAATGCTAAACTTTCAAACAACAAAAGTTAAGAAGTGATGTCAGGGACATGGCGGCACCCTTTACATATGCTACATACCATGAAGAAAAGAACCCAGACATTAAAATATGTTCACTAGTAAGATAATCAGTACGCATAAAATATTTGTTTGCATTAAATCCCGGTAGCATCTCCACCACTCATGGTCAATCCTCAATTATGTTGGTCTGATTTTGAAGTATTTTCTTTCTAGATTCTTAAAACAATAGTTAGTAAATGTACATTCAAAGCATACTATATAGTTTTCCAATGTTAAACAGCTGATATTATATATCTTCTAATTAACATTTAGCTTTATCCATCACACCACCCATGGTCAAAGCATGTTTTAGTAAGAGAGATGTAGACTTGTTTTTTGGGATCAATAGATATATATAGACTACATGAGAAACAAGGATCAACCCACAGCAAGCATTTACTTCATATGGAAAGCAACAAAATTCAAACTGAACATTAGATATTGCTGAAGCTTACAGAAGCAGCACGTTCTGATTTCAGTCGCTTTTCAACAAAGTTAGCAAGTTTCTTTGCATAAATTTCTCCGGTATCACTGTTGAAACAATTAGGAATATCATTTGGTAACTCACAACCTAGCATTGACAACCATCAAAAAACAAAATTTACGTGGAATTTAAAATGCATTATGAAGAAAGTAGAAAAAATCAAAGGAACAGGTCTTATAACAAGGCAAAACCAAATTGTATAACTGAAATGAAACTGTGGCAGGAGAAACACCATTGTATGTTAGCAAATAGAAACATGAATACCAGCATACTTATGAGTTAAAAAACGAGAATAGAATTGAGGATCAGATAAGTTTGAGCGGTTGAGCGTTACTATACTAAATGCATATTTTAACATGAATAAACCAGTATTATTATATCAAGATAATCAACAGCAAAGGCAAACCTCAAAGGATTGTCTCCTCCAATTCTGCCTCTAACATTATCCTTACTCTCTCCATGTCTAGTAAGTAATATTGGGCGGGGAGTGAGGTGTGTATTCACCTACAAAGTGTACCAGAAATATATGAATACATGACCAAAGTATGAAGAGACAAAATGACCAAAAAAGAGTGCCAAAGGAGCGCAAAAAAGGCGATGGGGGTGGGGAAGGCGTTTGGGGCTTGGGGATAATCAACGTAAGATTTTGGTATGGTAGTTAACAGTTATCCATCATCAAGTGCAGTTCCAACAGATTATGGTCGGATTGTTATACTTATTATATGACAGATTGTTAGTTTTAAAACACAAAATGTAAGGTTTTAGAGTTTTTGTTTCAGCAACTCTCTCATCTCTATCTTCTCTTGAAACCTCTCTCTTCTCTGCCTTAAGAAACTAAGGACGATCTCTCTATTTCTTCTTTCTGTCTCTGCAAATCCTATCTCTTCTCTCTATTTTCCTCTCTATTCTCTGCTTTGTCATCTCCACAATTACTGCTTCGACTCCGCCAAAAGTCCCGGAGCTACTACCACAATCTAATGGTTGTGTTGTTCATCATGGTGATTAGATCGTTACTTCAAATCTGAAGTTGGTGTTGGCGGATCTGGTGGTTATGTAAAAAGATTTAAACATAGGTTTAAATGTCAGATATTCAAAAAGAGGTTTTTGAATCTTTAACCTTGTATTTGGGAACTCGCATATTTAAGAATGATCATAGTCTTTAAGGAGGATACCCAAAGGGCCCCAAGATTACCACCATTGTATAAAAGCCTTGAAAGAATAGGAGTATGAGTTATGCCAATACTGAACTATATTCTTCAGAGAATAACATACCAGGAAGAAAACAATTCGTCCGGGAAGATAGCCACTGATGTTGTTCACCTGAACCAAAACAGAAAGCTTCTGAGTGGATATGAATCAAAAGTCAAAGCTACACAAGCATGAAAATCTAGGCCAAGGATTCTAAAGGGCGAAGAACCTAGTTGCATTAAATTGAATTTAAATATATGTAGGAGGTTCAACAATAACACGCTTAATAATTTCAGAAGATGTAGAAATGTCGAAATCCATTAGTTATATCTACCTCTTGAACATACAAAACACAACCATGTCCTAAGAGCATGTTCAGATATAATCACCGCAGTTCACCACTCTTCAAGAGAACAATGCAAAAATCATGTGAACTTACTTGTAGTTGGCCTCCATGTCCACTGATCATATCTATCATTTTGATGTATGACCCTTCTTCTACTGGCTCATAAACCTAGCAGTGGCAGCATAAAGGTAAATGTAAATATAATAATAAGAATAGTTACAGACCAAACATCACCAAACAATTAATAATATATGTTTAGGGAAGTACTTTTTCATAATAAGCCAGTCGATTTTTGAAGTCCTGTAGTCCAGCCTCAAAATCTGGCCTGCAGAGGGGCAACAATTAATGTACTGCAGAATCAATCAAGATAAGGAACTAATGGTCCAGGTCTAAACCATACTGTTCTGCATAATCAGGGCTTTGCTGAATTTTAAGACGTATATTTCTTTCTATAATGCGTTCATCGTTGCATAACGTTTCCAGAAAAATAATCTGCAAAGAATATATAAACATTAATACACAAACATGTACTAGAAGAGTTTAAGAACCAAGTTTTTACAATGTCATATGGGAACTGTCACTCCATGCAATACTCATAGTACCTTGCATTTTCCTTCAGCCAATTTCATGAGCATATTTCTCCGTTTCCTTGTACTGTTTGTGGCATCAAATATTCCTACCTATAATCCAGTTGGATTTGTTAAAAAGAAAGGATTAAGCAGACACCAGTAGAGATCAATATCACTCATGTAGAAGGACTTACCTGGCCACCTTCTTGCATCCAGGAAACCATGTCATCGAATGCCAGGGCTGCTACCTGGTAGCATGTGATATATTAAAACTATGTACAAAGAAAAAGGTTAATATTGTGTTAACATAGCCATTTGCCCAATGAAATCCAATTTCCTATAAATAGTACTAATCTCAAGCACAAACACTCAGAGTTATAAGCATCTATAGACTGGTGCACTAAGGCCTGACTGCTATACGATAAAGGTGCTTACTCTCAAAGTGTTTTCACTTCATTAGGATCGTATTCTATTTCGTGTTTCATATAAGACCTCATCTATTTCACTTGAGAAACATCCGCTCAAGATGTGTTTTTTCTAAACAGGAGAATCTATCATGATTTATGAAGTCTAAAAGAAAGTAAATCCAAGGACATTCACCTCGTTACGTGCCTCCATGCCTTCAGGGTTGTCAGGTCGGAAAAAATCAGCAGTCTGCATGAATAAAATATGGTGAGATTTTGCAGGGCACCCAAGAACTATTTGATTAAATAATTTAAACACTGTTTAAATTTATATCTCCACCCACAACGTCACTATTGTGGAACCATGTCTATTTTCTTTTGACACAGGAATACCACATGACATGTTTGCAAAAGTTCAAACTAAGATTCTAGTGATGAAAAAGTTAGGCAGCGAGACAAATAGATTGCATTTTGTAGGATGACTCATCAGTCAACAGATAACAAGTTAACCACTAATGACTTCTAAAATCTCTGCCAATTAATCAACCAAATCAAACTTTCAACAACCTATAGTTTTACCTGATTAGCTCCATGCTTAAGACGGCGGTACTGCAACAAAAAAAACCAAAAAAGGCATGTTGGTATCCATCTTTATATATTTCCAACAATGAATACGACAAACCATTGTCAGTCATAAAAAAGTAGTAACCTTTCCAACATTGAAGTGCTTGGTATCATGACCCAACCAGCGGAGATACCTTGTAAGCTTAGCTGCTGTAAAAGTTTTTCCACGAGCAGGCAAACCAACCTGAAGTACGTAAAACTTGTTAGAACTGTTTGCTCTAGTGCTCACGAACAAATTTTGAATCAACCAAAATAAAACCTTCTATGTTTCAGCTTTTAGGCTACTAAGTAATACGTTCAATTTTACAATTACCAAGAAGCAAACTAAGAAACAACACTAAGAAGATGATTATATTTATCAAGTTCTAAGCTGTGTGGCCAATCACCCAAGCAGGGCAATACCAGGACAATTGCCAAATGCCTATCTTCCTTTGGTCCAAGCATCTGATCAGCTACGGCTGCAGCTGCAACGGCTCCAGCAGCTTCTGGAATTGAATTCTGATATAAAACATAGAAAGATAGAGTTTCACAACAACACCCACTGCAGATAAAAGATGAATTAAATTTTGATAATCTTCGAGGCAAGATGCTAATCCATACAGACCTTTTCTTCTGTATCAAATCTGGACTCAGAGAAAGTACTAGTACTAGAAGATTTAACTAGCCTAGGAGATCCAACACCCCTATCCACAAAGAGACCCCTGTGACTATCTTGCTTTTGGAAAGGTGAAAATGTTCCCACTGACTTTGATTCAACCATCCCAGACGAAGAAGACAGATTGGATGAATCTGGGATAAAAACCTCCATCTCCTGCATAAACTTTGAATTAGAGGTATGCTTACTGTACAATGCATTAAAATTCTCCAGAGTCAAATATTGTCCCAGAACCAAAATATGATTAGAGCGTCTTATTGTAAACGTTGTTCTGCTCAAAATTGCAATAAAACAATGAGAAGGTAAGAATAGATAGATGTTAGATAGTGGTGAGAGAGAGAGAATATAATTTAGAAATAAATAAAACTAAAAAAAAGGCACACAGGTAATGTGACAAACCTTTTTAGTTGAATGTCGATCAGCTGAAACACCACTATCCTTGAAGGTATGTGAAGCACTGGTAGAGCCATCTGCATTGGTAAAAACTCCAGAAAGATTTAATGACCTTGGAGTCTCGGTCATGTTAGCTGCGTAAACATGACCTGAATTGGCAGAAGTTGAAGGAGCTGGAACGACATAATATTCAAGGTCAAGCTCCAAACTAGCTGAAGAGCCATTCTGCATATACAACAACCCCACTTTGAGCCAACCAATGAAAATGGTCAAAAGCTTCTTAAACAGGTATGGAAACAATCTAATAACCTCACTTTGAGCCAACCAGGACCACAATTACAGCCGATAAAATGTCAATATAATGAATGAGCAATAAGAGATATGCAAAGCTTCTGACTTGAAACGCACCTCGGCACCCATCTCTGGCACTGTACCTAAACTGACATCAGGAATTCCGCGAACAGCAGAAGGCCTAAGGTTATCCTGATAAGCCCTCCAACTGGCTGCAAGATCAAACGGCGATACCCTATCTGCCTTAATGAACACCCGGTACTCAAGAACCTCATCACTGCTAAGCCTAAATATAGCCAGCCTTTGATCCCCTTGCAAGGCCCCTCCAATGAGTTGGCGGTTTGGACCCTCCTCCACAACACAAGGTGCAGGCGCATTGTTCTTTGGCTTCAAAAGGAACTTGAAGTCCAAAGTTTCTAGTTCGAATACAACAAAACCAATCATATCAGAAATCGAAAGCCGAGATCTTTCCACTCCACAATGGAAACAGAGTTAAACTAAGCAAATACTAGAACAGCAATTCAAGGCTCAGAATTACAAGTCGAAAATCGAAAGCGGAATCATAAATTACCATGATTCGGAGGAACAACAAAGCTCAATTCCCACATGGAAGTCGATTCCCGCTCCATTGAAAGCTAACAATCATTCAATACAACCAATTGCATCAATCAGCAATCAGAAAACAAAAACGGGATTAACTAATAGATAGTCAGCGAACTAATTGGATTGAATTTGTAGAAATATTACAGCTTTGGAAGGATCCCAAGAGCCAACGAGCGGGACGGAGCCGAAGACGTGAGGGAGGAGCTCGCCTTTCTTGAGCTTGTAATTGTTCTCCATCTTCAGCGACACATAGAGCTGCCCACCTCCCTGGTCCAAATATTCCTCCTCCTCCGGCTCATGGCCGCCGTGCGAGCCGTCGTCCGTCCTCTTGGACGCACCAGTCCCCATTCTCTCTCTCCTCTCCCTCTCTGCTCAGAATGGATAGAATGGGAGCGGAGAGTTAGAGATGGAAAATGAGTGGGATTGGAAATATTTTGGATTAGATTGAATTTATATGCTGCCGGCCTCGGGTTGGATTGGATTAGCTTTCTAGTTTGATGATGGGGTCACCGCCACGGCCAAGGCCTTCGCCGGTACGTTAGAAGGAGAAGTTGCATAATCAAATCATATAAAACTACCCTGGAAAATTTGACTGTGATATTAATATAGGGAATTTTAACGAAAAACTCCTGGTACGGTTTACTTTAATGAAAAATCATATTTTTACATTAAAAATTCAATCCTGCTATTATTCACTTCATCTTTTATTTCCTTATCGTTAAAACTCAAAGTTTTCAAACTTTTTTCATTAATTTTCTTATTAATATATTGAATATATTATTAATATACTCGCTATCCTTGTTCCATTAAGATACATTCGCTTCTTGTGCGTAACATGTGTTTTGGTACTGGACTAACATGTGTCATGGTGTATTAGGTTAGAATCGATCAGATTAGTGGTTTGGATTAACGATCTAACAATGTAAATATCTCAATCGACTATTTACGGAATTTTCTTCTTCTTCTGAAAACTAGAAGATGACTGAAGTTTAAATCTCCTCTTCTTATTGATAAGAACAATATAGATCTTATGTATTGGCAAATGCTTTGATTATGTTAGGCCAACTACTTTTTTTTTATCAATGATTGACTTATTTATTTTTTAAAGAAGTTTGGTGTTCGAATTCTTGTTCTTGCTTCTATATCAAATTTCGTAACAAATATCCTCCACAAAATTTTGATGAACGGCAGTTTAATTAGCAACATAACTTTGGATAGATGCTTGGGACCAATAGAATATTCAGGTAAATTATATTCCTTTCTTTTTTTTGGTAAAAAGGCAATTATATTCCGATGAATTAGTATTTTGAATTATCTAAGAAGCATATTTTTATCGGAATTGAATCATCTTCTGAGCAAAGGCTCAGGATCCTCCTGACCCACTAACACGAAACGGCTATAATTATTATAAATTTTAGAGGGGCCCTCTATTTGTAGTCGTTGGATCAAAATCCAACAGCCCGTGTTATTGGATCAGGAGGATCCCGACCCTTTGCTCGGGAGAGGATCCAATTCCATTTTTATCTCATGTCGCGAATAGTAATGCGCGCTTTTAGGGCCATTAGATTTGAGGGATGAAGCCGGATAACAATGAGGTGCTTTTAATAATAAATATACAAGTAAAATCTGTAAAAGCACTTAAGTGTTTCTTAGAAAAAACACTTCAAATATTTTTGAAATTCAAAAATAATTTCTCTAAAAGAGTTTACAGTCATTTAAAAGCTTATTAGTCTATTTAAAAATATTTTTAAAATAAGTAAAACTGCTTTAAATTATCGAAACCATTTGTATGACATAAAATGTTAGAAATGCTTCCAAGTCATCGGTTTTTGGTACCGGCATGCAAAGGTTCGAATCCTTTTACTCCAGACTATGAACACCCGATCGGATCTGTCAAGAACGAGCTGACGACTACAGGAAAAACAGCTGATTGCAGTCCCTGAGCCGAGCTTGTAGCAAGCCAAAAGTTTGACTTGAGCCTACTTTGCTAAGAGAAGAGAGAGAAGGGAAAGACAGACGGCAGAAAGCAATCCTTCCAACCAGCCAACCCGCGGAGTTGAACACAACACTGACTTCGGCCAGGTTCTTCCATCAATCCCCTGGCCCTTGCTTAACTCCTTGTTCCGTAAACCGGTCATTGGTTGATCTGATCGGACCCCGGACATGGAGAGCCCAGCCCGGGAGGAATGCATGGTTCCCCGGCGCTTCTAAGCAGAAATACGTGTAAAAGAAGTTGTTCCAAACGAGCTCTGAAGTTTCGATTTCCACTGATGTATACAGTGATAATAGTTACGGGCCACGGCCCAAACAACAACATAGGTCTAGTTATTTAGAAGATGGCCCACTAATGCCCTTTAATTCTTACCCGGATCGAGCCCATGTCCGTCGGATTACATCCAACGGCCCGAAACACAGCTAGGGTTTTGCTTATAAACGCTAACCTCCCCCTCACCGCCTCACTCCCACAACAACACAACACCCATTTCTCATCCGCCGTTTCTCATCGGAGGACCTCCAACAAAGAGCGCAAGGGTTTCCAGTCTCGCTTCCCCGCCATGAGAGCTAAGGTAACAACTCTAACCGGTTCACATTTCTGCATCCAAATTTTTTAGCTTTTCCTGAAAGTGCTTCTGATAAGGTATAAGCTTTGCCAAACAAGGCCTTAGTCTCCAATCTATCAAGATCAGTCTCATGTAATTGGTGCCGTTTAATTGCAGTGGAAGAAGAAGAGGATGAGGAGGTTGAAGAGGAAGCGCCGAAAGATGAGGCAGAGATCTAAGTGAGAGGAGCAGCTGCGTGGAGCTCGTTCGCATGGCGGTTCTTCTGTCCCCTAGGGTTTTGGATCTTGTCCGACTTAGCGGTTTGTTTAGAATTAATGTGAAACCTTTGGTGTTTTTATCTGTTTATCTTCGCTACATTTCTCACTATTTAAATGAAATTTGACTGCTTTTTATAATTTGGCTATGAGGATTGCTTTGTTTTGAAGAAATTGTGATTTTACATGTTTGATTTGTTTTTGTTGATTTTTTACATTGGGGTTTATCTGAGTAAAATGTTAAATTTTGGGTAGAAATCAATTAGTTTAGTTAACCCTAAACACCCATTTGAATTTGGTGAAAAGTTTGAGGATTTCTCGAATTTTGCAAATGGATTGAGGATTTTTCAAAATTTGGGAAGTTTTAGGAAAGATATAAGAGTTGGTTTTTTATTCTCTGAAAAATGGGGAAAGTTTTAGGGAAAGTGCTGGGTAAAATGTAACGACCCGTCCCCAAATATTACGGTTTTATAAACTGTAATATTTGGGGACGGGTCGTTACATAAAATCCATCATTGATCCTTCCTAAATTCTTCTCCAAACTTAAATTTGAAAAAAAGAAGTCATCCAACCCTTTCTTAAGCTTCTCATTTGTAAGAAATTTCCTCAACTTTTCGTAGTCTTGTGGGTTCACAAATTTTTCAGAACTTGGAACCTCTTTATCTTATTGTAGTCTTGCTGATTAGGATGAGTGCTGCTATATTCGCTACTTTTCCACCTATCTTATAACCAAAATACAGATCACAAATTCATGTAAGGTTGTGTGCATAGCAATATTCATTCAGATTTGTTTAGGAGGACTATGATTATCCAAAGTATGTTTTTAAGAAATGTTTGGTGACCAAGGATTGTGTGGTCATCCACCATTAGATTTTGATCATGGGTGGAGATTAAATGAATGAGCTTTTAAATCTCAAACTCTTGATATAAAATCTAAAGGGTGTTTGACCATGAATCCTTAATCTGTGACCAAGAGAATGAGGCACTTATATTTGTATCTTGATGAACTGGTATGCTTGCTAAGGTTTGGTTGGTCTACCACGTTACTGGTCCAACCATACTCATAAAAATTGAATCCCCTGCATGTGTTATGGACAAGCATTTGGTGTCTGAGGAGGAAGAAATTCTACGGTTTTGCACCGGATCAGCTCAACCATATGGTCAAGACACAAAGAACCACGCTACCCCACCTTCTTGATTTTCAGCTTCACACTTACCCCATTTTTGATCCCACCCTCTTTCGTCCGAAAACTAGACTAGGACCCAAAAAAGGGTGGGGTCAAAGAGTGGAGTAGGGGTTGGTCTAACAATCGAGAGTGTGGTGTAGGGTGGTTGTTCTGTCTGGGACATAGGGGTTCCGGTTTCCCATGCTAGAATTTCTATCTTTTGTGACCCAAATAAGGAGTTATGCTCTTTGTGAGTGTGGTCGGACGGGTGACGTGGTCCACTGGCTTAATCTAGAACATGCACATGGAATTTTGAGAAAAGGTAGTGGATTCAGATTTAATGAAGAGGATTAACGATGATCCACATTTTGTCTATATCAAGAAGCAGAGACATTCTTGCCTATGAGTGTTATGCAAAGGATTCATTATAAATATTTGGATCCGAGGATTGAACCATCACCTATTTGGCCACTCACGGGAACTGAACTCCCTCCATTAGGGTTCCTCAAGTAGGAGTGTATAAACTCCCTCCATTAGATTCCACAAGTAGGAGTGTATGAACTTCTAATACACCGAGTCATGTTCTTGTGAGTCCCTTGGATCCCAGAACTCAGTCTCGAGAGAATTTGTAATGAATGATCAATTCTACACTTCCTGTCTTCCTTTTCTTCAAGTAATGCTAGACGCACCGACTTTTTTCTTAATTTTTGTTTGAACAATCTTACTTGATTTGGATCCAATATGGTTCCGTAATCTGATGGGATTCGCATCATGTGAGGGAGTTGAGATGATAGTTGGTAAAAGAGTTGGTGTGTTTAGTATTATTGATTTCGATTCTTTGCATCCATGTGGATTTAAGTAGCGGAGTATGATCAAATTCTTGTTTACTGTTTAAGGACTCGGTGGTGTTCAGGGTGCATGCTAGTTGAGGAAGCATAAATGGTGGAACCCTAAAAGAAGGGATTACGCTCTTTGTGAGAGTGGTCAAACGGACGACGTGATCCTCCGCCAACTTGGAGAATTTCCCTGAATGGAGACCTGTCGCACCCAATTCAAATTAAATTAATCTCGGAGTTTTACCAGTATAATATTTTCAAACACATTATATGTTGGACATTTTACAAACACATTTTCTGCTACAACTAATCTGCTTACACCCCCATCGATCAATTTCTGGGTTCAAGTACGTATAGAGTGAGCTAAATCGTGCCGTTTCTTCTACTATTCGCGCCTATCTTCTTTAGTTCCTCAAAGGCAAGTACCGTCTCCGAATCAAAACCACCTGCAAACTGAATTTTCTGTGTGAGTACCTGGTACAACGAATTAACAAGTAGGGCAAGAAATTTGGAACGGCGTTTGTGAAGCACTTCACTACCTGGTGTACCCGGAAAGCGAATCGGACACCTTGAAGCAGGAGATTTTCTTCTCTTGAGCATTCACTGGACTGCACTTCTCTAGTAATCCTCTTCATGTACTCCTTGGCTAGTTTCAGTGAGCTCAGTTTCATCTGCAAATAGTTATGTGTACAAGATATGCAGTTATTATCAATCGACGGTTTTGGGTGAAATGAGATGTTTTCAAATGAATGTTTGTGAATCCACCCCCTTGCTTCAAATTCACTCCTCGGGCATTGTCGTTAGCACTCTGAAACAGTCGTGGAGTGAAGAAAGATTATCTTAGAGTGTTAATAACAACTTTCTTATTCTTCGTGAACTGCTATCTACAGTCTCGTAGAATAGTGTTGTCAATTCATGTTCACAATTTTCAAATTTTATAGCTTCCACATCATTGTTAATCAGTCGAAAGTTGAAACTAGATGGGGGTTTGCTTAGCTAGAAAGAGTTCAAATCTTGTCTTTATTTTGTGTGGGACTTTCTGTGGCTCTTATCATTGATTGACACGTGTTCATAAGTTTAACCCTTCTTAACTCTATTGTCATAAATTTAACCCTCTTTTAACTCTGTTGACATGAACTTAACTCGTATTATTCAATGATAGAGACTACACACAAAATGAGTGCAAAAATATTGATCTCGGCTAAAAAACGTAGATATTTAGTCACTTGGGCTCTAATTAACCACAATTTAGTACCACTTTAATGGAAGTCAAAAGTAAACATAGGATTAACTCTTTAATAAATTATTATCTGAATGATTGCCAAATTAAAGTTATTGGTAAGCCATAGTTATCTACCTACCTGACCCATCAGCCCTGTGTCCAGCATCCATTCCCATGGGATCTGAAAATCCCTGTACCTCTTGCTGGCACTCTCCCTTGTTCTTTCTGTGCTGCTCACACTTCTTTCCAACCTGCAAAATCGGACTTCTGACGTTAGACGATGCGATATTCTAAACTACTGCTCCAATCAACTAACCTAACACACATCTGCAATTTTCGATATCAATGGAATAGCACATCTGTAATTTTCGATATCTATGGAATAGTAATAAGCTATTGTACTCCACGCTTACCTGTCTTGTAATGCTTCCATTCTTCTGAGAGCAAGGATTGATGGCTCCTTCATGTTGTCCTCAAATGATGAGGCTTCGTTTTTCAGATTCCTCAGGTCTCTGTAGCTGAAAGCGGCTTCTCGCAGCGTGTCCGCTTTTCGTTCCGGCCACTGCGGGAAGTGCTTCAGCACTGCTCTTTCATCGACTAAAGAAGATAGCTGCCGATCCAGCCAATTTACAAATGCTTCCACGTCTGCGATGTTTGTAAATTTTGCAGACTCCACCTCGCTGATCAAGAAATTTATGAACTCTCCTTGCGTTTCAACCTCCGACTTTATCTGTCCATGAATGTAGAAATTAGTATTAGAAATATTTCTTGTATGACTCTCTTTTGATTTATTCAATTCAATGTGCGGAAATCATTTGCTAATTAACGTACTGCTAAAACATAAGATGAACGGTTTTCGATTTCTCCGATCATGTTCTTAGTAAGTGCAAAAGCATGAACTCCTGCTGGGTTGGCTTTGTTCTCCATGTGTGCATCTTTCCTTGTAAGTGAACGGTACAGCTCAATTACTTCCGGCACACGTCGCACTCCTCTTGACCCGATTAATGATTTTGAGGGCGGAGGAGGAGGAGGCGGTGCTGGTGCTGAAGGCCCTTTATTTTCCTTTACCTCCTTGAACAAAGCAGGAGGAGGAGGAGGAGGCCTTGGTGTTGGTGGTGGTGCATTGGTTGGTAATAATCCTGCTGCTGGTCTTTCCTTTAGGGCTTGAGATTCGGTGAACTCTACTTTCGGATTCGGTTTCTCTTTCGCTGGACTCTGCTCCAATGCACTGTGCTCCAATGTGCTTTGAAACTTCTTCCAGAGCACAGATTTCCTCTCATTGTTGTGTGCTTTGAGGGAAGTTATTTGAGCTTTAAGACGACCAACTTCTTGCTTCAATTCATGGTTTTCTTTCTCCAACGAGCCGTTCTTTTCGAGAGAGGCTTCGAGTTCTTTCCTGAGAAAGACGACGATCTCGGAGCTTTCATCTTCTTCTGGCATCCTCCGAATCTGCTATGCTTTCACTGGAAGGAGATAGCTAAAGGTGACAATGAGTTGCTGGCTTGTTCCTCTTTTATGCTATGTTGTCTTACTTTTGATGTAAGGCTTGGTGGGTTCACGTAAACCTGACGATTGATGCTGATATGGTGAGTCGTTTATTAGGGCATTAATAGTGCATTAACATTAGTTTGCCCTTTTTTATTTTGATATAAGCGATAATGAGCGAGGCCCGGAGGGAAAACGGTACACATGGCTTTAGATATAGGGTAGATGATTTTTTTTCTTTTTCCTTTAGTGAGAGTGAGGAGAATCGAACCTAGAGACCTCAGGTGCAGAGCGTAGATGGTTCTCACTTGATCCAAATACGTTAACCTTAGTTTAGACAAGGATACTTTTACATTTGCAAGACTTGATACGTTAACATTAGTTTATTCTGTCATTTGTTTAATGGCAATATTGAATTGTAGGTAAGGCACATGGTTGCAAGTACTATATACTAGTTGGTTTAGGTGTAACATTATATTCTTTGGTCAAGTTTACCATAAAACCCATCTTTTTCTTGAGTACTTAATACAATTATGTTAGAATATCATTAGCAAGGTAGTGCATTCATAATTCCAAAAGCTTGAGCATTCACGTAATGAGTTAACAATGTTGTCAATTTTTACCCTTATCTGGTACATACGTTGACAGGTGAATCAATAGCGGGAGAGGTACAAACATATAGGTGAAGCCTCACTCTGTGCTCTGCAAACCAACAAAGAGGTGATCAATGAGAATCGAATTCAAAACCCCTACACTAAGACTCGGATACCATATTAGAAAGCACTAGCCCCATAAGCTTTATGAGAGAATCATGTATCATGTACCGAACATGGTTATTGCTCCTATTCATCACAAGTGAGTGTTATGATTATTTTTTCTTCTTCTATCTCCTCTTAGTTTATGCTGATCACAAGCAGAAAAAACGTCACTAAAATTGTGCATTGGATGCGTACGAGAGTCACTCTTAAGTTTTACATGAGGAATGTCATTTCCATCACATTTTACATGTAGATTTGTGAAGCTTCGGCTAAACAACGAATGGTGCATGATTGATTGATTGCTAACTAACAACTTAATGCTCATTAACTAGCTTCTTGGACCAGTCTTTGTTGTCCAGGTGTCAGTCTCAGGCTGGGATGTTGAAATCATTAGGTAAATCTTAATTAGCGTACATAACTCGGTTGATATGCCGATTGATTTAGTCCTCCACGAGATCATGACAAAATTGAATGCGAATTTTCAATTCTTTGCTTGCGAAGCAAGGCGAAAGCCATAAAAAAAAGGGGAAGGGGAAATAAGAGCAACAGAGAAGGATATATGCTGACAGTCGAAAATTAAAGAAAAAGTAAAAGCCTTGACATTTACAGCCTACCAGATTCAGATCTTCCCCTATTCCTGCTTTATTTTTCATGTCCTTCATGGAACAAAGTAAAAATAAAATGGAGAGGGGGTGTCATTTTTCTTTTTGAGGATCACATTTATGCAAAAATTCTTCATGACAACACAAATCTTGCAAGATGGTTGCAGAATAAGTGGCCGGCCATCCGGCTTTATTATGCCCATTGAGAAGCTACTTACGTCGTGCAACTATCAAGCAATATATTTGCCGCATTAGACAAAACCATACACTTATCTTTTAGTAATAACAAGATCAATATTTGGATGCCATTGTTTATGACAAGACAGTAGTTTAGATTACTCTAATTTATAGTGAGAGAATTTCAATTTCGATATAAGGAACAAACACACTATCATAATCAACTAGTACAATATACGTCAGATTTAAGAGGCAAATAATGAACCCTAAGGAGAAAATCCTACAACTGTGAATAGGCTGAAGCTGAAAGGTAGCTCACCTAGACCTGAGGTGTAATTACTTGGCATGAGCATAATCTTTAGATCTTTTTAAAGGGTTTATGTTCTTCTCACTGATTTTAGCACAAGTCCACTTCAAATTCAGCTTTAATTTATAGGGGACCACATACCCTATATAGCCCTTAACTAAAGTACCCTACAGGTAAGGGAACCTTATTTTGGGTGGGAGCATTTTTGCTCACTATCATTTAGTGTGGTGTATGCTCACCATCCTATTTATCACCGTTAGATAAGTTTAAATTTCGAGATTCGTGTAGTGAATAAGCACAAATCTCAAAATTCAAACTCATCTAACGGTGATAAATAGGATGGTGAGCATACACCACATTAAATGGTGGTGAGCAAAGATGCACTCATTTTGGCTGGGGGGTAATTTGTGTGTGTTTGTTCATAGATAAACAACTTGAATGTGCAGGACCCTGTATTGATTTGAAGGACTTTAATTACATGGAGTTCTGTGACAATAATATAATAATGTGCGTAACTTTCTATCTACGTGACATTGTATTGTATTATTAGTATGAACACGGTGATGATGACAAATTCCTGCCATGTAAAATACTTTTAAGTAGAAGAGCAAAAAGTAAGAAAATGATTTACATGAAACGGTGGTGTTCCCTACTTAATAATGCAGTGTCATATGTAAATTTTGATTCATAGAGTAATGTGTTATTAAATTAGGATGACAGTAAAATCTGTTCCATATAAATTGCTATTTTTTATTTGGTCAAAGAAGGTAGAGGAGACTGAGAAACTAGGTAGTAGTCACTAGTCAGTGAAGAATTTATTTGGTGGACACACATGCCCCAAATCAAGGGAAACAGAAAAATCAAATTTGACTACCCTACTTGAACAAGATCTTTCATTTGAAGGGCTATTTGACATGTTTCGACGTACTTTACAGTGCTAGCAGAGTCATAACTCAGTCTTCCCTTAGTAAGGAGATCCTTGCATACAACTAGTGACAAAAACTTGGGTTACAAACTTATATATCAACATAATATGGACAACTAAGTAATCAAAGTATCGATAATATCAATAATATAAATGATATCGGTAGTCAATAACGTGTGGGTGCTCTTTTTGAAATTGAAAGAGCAAATTAACTACCAAATTTGACAGCCTGACTCAAGTTTTTCTCACATTCTTCAAACGCTCATCACCTGAAAATTAGCTGAAGTAGGAAAATACATGTATTTATCGCACAGAAAACAAACAATAAGAATCAAGTCAATCATTTGCGCATCTTAACGTGCTATGTGGGTTAGTGGATTGGTATGTTAATAGGGTTGACCACATTTCAAGAAGCTTTTGGTGTCACAAAACAACACATTTCAAGGAATGCAACAACCTCACAGCTTAAACCTAGCTATATATGGATCTTGCAATTTATAAACATAATTAATTTCCATATCAAAGTCATGAAACAGCCTCACAACTTAAGCCTAACTTTGTGTTTGATACAAAGTACTCACTTGAGCATCTCAACGTCCTTGATCGGTACTACTCTAGTGTCCCTTTTAACGTCCTTCAAGCAAGAAACATATAACTAGTGTTTTTTATAGGAAGCACTTCAAGTGTTTTTTCATGATTAACTTGCATTTTTACCAATAATTAGTTTCAAACTATTTTTTCTGAAAGTACTTCAGTATTTAAAATCACTTTCCAAATGAGCTCTTAACTATCCAACAAAACAAAATGCACACCAAACTGCCAAAGTTTCCAAACTACAATGATATGGAACCCAAATTTTCCTCTTTGGGTCATGGCAATTGAGCTTGTTTGACAAGTACTAAAAAAAAGGGTTCAAAACATAGGAAATGATACGAATGAAGCAGAAACTAATAATTCCAAGTAAATGAGTTGATTCCATCACGAATAATAGAAAATAGAAACACACTACTAAGACATAATTTGCTCTTATTCTAATTTAAATAAAATAGTTCACTCTACCAAAGTACTAAGATCTTATTCTAATTTGAATTTCTTGAGATCATTCTAAAGGATGGCATTTTTCTATTGAGGATTTGGCGGGCGGCTATTGGCAGATGAGACCCTTGACCCCCATTCAAGCAGCTCTTTGCTTGTGTCATCCTTGTGAGCAATCACTTCTATGAAGCACAAGCAGTCTTTCTTCTCCTCCGTTGCTGTTGCAATTGCCTCCGTTAGCTCCTCCTCAGTACGAACCTGAGACCGAAAAAAAGAAGGAAAAACACATAAATTAGGTCATGATTTACTTCTCCAACACAACATATATAGTCTAACAAAGCAAGTGCAATACTATTCACGCTCTCAGTTTGTCATCCTTCTTCTAATATGAGATGGAGAATAGCAGCCGCCTAATTCGCGCATGTTTTTATATCGAACACTAACCTTTGTTGTCCAGCAGTTTCCTTCGCCGTTGTGGATTGCGTCCACCAAACCAGTGTAGTTCCAGTTCTTGATCACATTGTAAGGGCCGTCATGGATTTCAACTTCTATGGTGTATCCACCATTGTTTACGAGGAAGATGATGCTCTTTTGATTGCATCGAATCATTGTTGACACATCTTGTGCAGTCACCTGTCATCAAAAAAAGTTTCATATGTATAAGCTTTGAGACCAATTAATTAACCAACAATATTTCTCTAAAATGTAAAGTTAAATCAAACGCTGGTTGAAGCATTAATTTGAACCTGGAAGCTCCCATCACCGATGCAAGCAATGACGCGCTTCTTCGGAACTGACTGTGCATAGCCTAGAGTTGCACCAACAGACCAACCAATCGATCCATATTGCATCTGGAATTCATACCTGCAAGACCAACTTTTTTTCTCTAATGATACTGAAAAAATAAAAACCTCTCAAATCACATAGCTGGGGTTTTGTTGCATGCTCACCCACATCCTTCCGGCAGTTTCAATTTCAAGCAGTTAAACCAAGAATCACCAGTCTCAGCAATAACCGCAGTGTCAGCTGAGAGCATTTTCTGAATGTGCTGGAACAGAATGTTCACTCTAAGAGGCTCATTAGGCAGAGATTTGAGAGGCTGGCCATCTGGGACGAAGATTCTGGCATAGTTTTCGTGAGCGGTTGTGTTTTTGGTGACACGCTGTGCAAGTGCCTGAAGAAAGTCCTTCATTAGGACACACCCGAAAGAAGGGCCATTGCCAACCACCACACGATCAGGCTGCACAATAATTGCCTTCTCCCTCTTGAGAAGAAGAGAGTATCCAACAGAGCTGTAGTCGTTGAAGATTGGACCAGCAAACAAGTATGCATCAGCAGACTCTACAATCTCACCACAGTAGGCCGTGCCAACTGCTCCCCAGTATGTCCCGATGTAGCGAGGATGGGTTTCGGGGAAACGCCCTTTGGCTGATGGCATCATGGCAACAGCATAGCCACTGGCATCAGCAAATTCAACAAAGGCTTCATGTGCCTTTGCCACTCGGATCTTTGGTCCGCCAACCACAACTGGCTTCACTGCCTTGTTCAAGAAGGCAGCTGCCGCCTCCACAGCGGCTTCTAGCCCCATCTTGTTGGTCATTCTGTATCATGAAATCATGAAATTGTCATAAACTAAATCTCATGTTAAAGAAAGAGAAAGAAATGTTACATTGTCAAACTGTCAGTCATAAATATCTTATTAGTCGAACTCTTATTTGATACTGGACATGGTGCGTGATCTTGTACATGTTTGACATACCTTACACAACTCAGATAAACCATGAAGATCAATTAACAAATAAGTTACCTAGGTGAGATGGAAAATTTAATGGGGTGTGTGCTAAAAGCTGGATGTGGAATGCCAGGCAAGTTGCAGCTAATGCTGATATAGACAGGCTTGCTTTCTTTGAGAGCAGTAGAAATGGCAGTATCAATTTGTTCATGTGCATCATCCAAATTGTTTACCACAGCCTGCCACAGCAAATAGCATGAACAAGAATCTATACATAATTACACAAGGAAAATAACACAAATCCAAATTTTCCCAAAACGCAAAATAACACAACAATATGTTATAATTAATAAATTCAAATCCTAATTAGGTCAAAGCACTAAAATGTTGTAAAAATATTATTATGCATGGTTCTATACTTAAAATTTAAAACGTGGTTAGCAATTTAACACTCCTATTTATTCTCGTTTTTGTGAGTAAAAAAAAAAAGTGTTATCAAAGTGTTTAATTTAAAGCGCAGATGGTTACAAATGAAATATTTCTATTTAAATGTCATATATTATAAATAAATAAAGGCAAATCAAACACTTGAGCTTACTTGATAGCAAGTGACAGTCTGGAAGCATCTGAGTTCTTGGCTGAAATCCGGCAAGCCAATAGTGTGGTGAAGAATTCTGTTGGTGCCATAATCATTTGTGTTTGGCCCTCCAACAACACAAATAACAGGAAGGTTCTCACTGTAAGCTCCAGCAATGGCGTTGAGAACACTAAGCCCACCCACGGTAAACGTGACAACGCACGCCCCAACGCCACGCTCCCGGGCATATCCATCAGCAGCGTACCCGGCATTGAGCTCATTGCAGCAGCCGATGTTGGTGAGCTTCGGCTCAGCAATGAGGTGGTCTAATAGGGTTAAGTTAAAATCGCCGGGGACAGTGAACACGTCCCCCACCCCGATCTCCACCAGGCGGCGCGCTAAGTGGCGGCCAAGAGTGGAGTCAGCGGAGGCAATGGTGGACGGAGGGTGGGAGGAGTCGTGGATGGTGGCAGTACCGTTTTGAGGAGGGCAGCCGACGTTGTTGTTGGTGGGTTTTGATGAGTCTAGGGAGCCAATGCTGGTGGCCATGGTGGAAAACGGAGAGTTTGAAAGCGGGAGTCGGGATTCTGGTCTTGTAGTGGAGATCAAACACACTGTTGATCGAACAAAAATGGGAGAAAAGATTGGATCCTTGTGGCTGTTGGGAGGAGGAAGGAGAGTAAGAAGGATTTATATATAGGTTTGTTTTGTACGTGAAATAAGGTGGTGGGGTTTCTTGGGGAAGGGTGAAGAGACACATTCGGGGTTATGCATGGTAAAGTAATAGAGTGAGTGCTAAACTAAAGGAGAAGGAAATAATTTGTCTTTTTATTTTATTTTATAATATTTATATGATTTTATGTTCTGGTTGAAAGAAATAATTTGTTTTGTGTATAAATACTTGAAATGTTACGTAATGAGACTGTTAATCTAAATCGTACATTCAAATAAGAATCAAATTGCATCAAATTATTGTCCAATTTGTATTTCTCATCTTGAGTATTGTATTTTATTAGAGAATAAAATGGTCTATAATTTCTCTCCCAAAAAACTGGGTCTAAGTTTTGGTTATGGTATGTGTTTTTTCTGAACCCCATTAGAATCTTCAAGAACATTATATATAATTGACAGTAATATTTTGGTAATATTCCTTGGTACCCATTCACATTTTACCGTTCGAATTCTTTTTACCATGTGAAGTTAATTTGATAAGTTAATTAGGACTAATGATGGTCATGAACATGCAGAGTTTGAGAAAATGTGTTTGCCAGCGGGAGTGTATCTCTATATTTATAGAGCAAGTCACGTGATAAGTGTTGTAGATATAATGAGTAATGTCTCGAGTTATAAGCTATAAGTATGCATGTTCCACTGCTAAACGTAACAATACTTTTAAGATAAAACCCTACTGAAAGAAAGCATTTTGGCATGGCTTTTTCCATAGCTGCATGCTAGGAGAATCAGAATATACAAATTGTGAGGGTGTTAGTTCAAGGTATTTATTTGTTCTAAGATAACAGCAATTTAAATTTTTACATTTCTCTGATACAAAGTTAACATATATAAACCTGAAAAATCAGTGTTGAAATCTAACTTTAACATCTATCAGTTTCTGCAAGTCCCTCTAAACTTCCCACTGCTTAGTAAAACCATTGCGAGTTCGAACAAAGTACGAATTTACTCCGTCGACACATCCCAACATCACACGCAGGATCTTCCGATGGGTTTAGTACGCCTTCTTCCTAGAAGTCAGACGTAGTAAATCATACCAACTTCCAGCAAAGAAGTATGCAGCACATTCAGAAAAACATCCGGCTCTCTGCAATTCTTGCTCAGAAAAGCATAGACGATATCTATAACAAGTTTCTTGAAAAAGGATGATGAATTCTTTGCCTTTGCATGCGAATGCCCGAAAATGTATGTGACACCAGATTCTTTGGCTTCTAATATTCGCAGGGACTCGTCTTTACAAAGAGAACTTTCCGCTTGCCTGATACCAGGTTTTATCACTTGAAGATCACATGAAAACTGCACTGTGTTTTCTTTTTTGGTCAAGTCCCTGAAAGTGCGATCTGGAGCATAAAGGGGCTCGGAATCTGCATCAGTAAACTGTCTAGAGCACCCGGTTATCGGTCTCAAAGGACCTTCTTCCTCTGTTTCTACAAAGTGCACTATACTAGACACCAATATGTTCTCAAAATTACAGGTTTCCTGTTGAAGATCCTTATAACCGTACCTCACAATGCACCGGAACAGTCCATACTCCTTTGGGCCCACCCTACTAACAAGCAATCTTTCATTTCCACTAACATGGGGAACTTGAACAGATTTGATGCAAACAAAAACCAGCACCTTATGGAATGCAGGTAGATTAGTTACAAAGTGTCCGAAAACAGCTGGTACCCCAGTCGCCAAATTAGTGTACATGAGTCCAATTCCAGGGACCCGAACTATGCCAAGGCTCGGACCTAAGCACACTATTCTGTTGATTGAGACCTTGTTTTCAACATCAAATTGGTGTTTCATCATTGTTCCGTAGTTCCATGTGTACATTACACCCATAAAGATCAGAGAGAGCACAACCGGGATCCATCCACCTTCTGGGATCTTGCTGACGGATGCTGAAATGTAAACCAGCTCAATTGATCCAAAGAGCATTAAAAACGCTAATGCAGTTATTATGCTTTTCTTCCAGACTATTATCATCACCAGAGCCATCAAGCAAGTTGTCACAAACATTACAGCGGTGACTGCCAAACCTACCAAATTCAACAACACGATCAAAGTACATTCACGTAAATACCAAGAATATCCGAGAGATAGCGGTTAGATTTATACCGTATGCATGACCCATCATGTTTGTGTCCCTCAATCCAATTGTCACACCTAAACAAAGGCACATTAACATCCAGTTGACCTCTGGAATGTATATTTGGCCATATATTTTACTCGAAGTATGAACTATCTTGACGCGGGGAAAGCATTTCAGTGCACAGCACTGGTTTATAACGGAGAAGGTAGCTGAAATTACTGCCTGGCTTCCGACAACAGATGAAAAAGTGGCAACTATGAACACTGGCCAAAACACAGCTTCTGTAGCAAACCATACAATTATGGCATACATATGAAAGATGACAATTAATGATATTAACCATTTGGGTACTATGATAAGCAATTACCTGGTATGGCTTTATAGAAACTTCTTTGGATGTCTTCGTGGTGCTTAGAAAGAAACGCAGCCTCACCCATGTACGAAAGAACTAGAGAGGGATATACGAGTAATGTGATGGCCATCTGGGATTTGATGCCAGGTACTTTAACATCAGTGTTGAAATAAGAAAGAACTATTTGTGGATACAATTTTAATGATTCAAGGCATTAGCATCGTGTCAATACAATCGACTGCAAAGTTACCTTTATTGAGAGCGGAGAGAAATGGCCCAAATTAGCAAACATCGCCTCTACACCTGAGATAATATTCCGGAGGAAACTAGTTTCCAGTAACTCTGTTTAGCAGCAAGTAAACCGCAATTACTGCAACAGGAGTTTAGAAGAGATACCTGTTATTGAAAGAACAACTCCCGCCAAGGATACCCATCCTTCAATGCCTGTGCTTCGAAGGAACTTTAACATATAAACTGGAGAAAGGGCATGAAATATACGTTTGTTCCACCGAAATATGTTGTATATTCCAATGCCACTAATACACAGAAGCCATGCTGTAACAATCGGAGCAAACATGAAAGCAACTCTGTGTGTTCCGTAATGCTGAAGGGAGAAAAGCCCCACTAAGACGACACATGAGATTATAACAACATAATCTGAAAGAAACCAAAGAGAAGTTTTACAAATCGTGATGCATAGATATTTGAAAGGTTATTGGCAGTATAAAGAAGTTCGACTTACTGTCGTGGAGTCCTGTGATTTTAAGCTTAATCCCGGAGACTGCTGAAAGAACTGAAAGAAGAAATACAAGTGAATCTCTGTCATAATAATGTTACAAACTAATCGAGAACTATGAAACTCTAGTTGAATTAGAAGTCTTTCTAAAACACCAACAGATGCTTGTTTGGAGTTGGACTCGTAATTGAACAAGCTCTAAGAAAGGGAGGAATTTAGCTCTGTCATACATGCTTTAGGTATAATGTGTATTTCTAACCATTCAGATGTCACAAAATTATAATATAGATCCATGTTCTGAAGGATATTATGCTTACTCAAAAGTCGAAACCATTATCTTGAAAAGTTAAGATGAGCTAGCCTAGAATTTGAAAAGTTCAGGGAACGGAACTTGTATGGGGGAAAAACATAAATATCACCACAGAAGATTTTGTTAAGACTAGCCCACCTGATATTGCAGGAGTGAGTACACCATCACCAATTGCCATACAGGTTCCAAATAGAACAAAAACCAGCAGCCCTTTGCGAAATCTTGGATGCTTGTCAAAGAATGATTTCAGAGCTGAACTCTGCCATGTTTCTGTGGTTCCTTCCGTCACATATTCAGACAACTTCTCATCTGTGATTTCTTGATTTGGCAGAATGCTTAATCTTGCATGACGACAGAGGAGGGAGTACAAAGCAAAGGTACCGCCTGCACCATGTGTACAAAACTGGTATTGAGAAACCGTCTTTTTGCCATCCAATTACATTTTTTTTTTTTACACAAATCATTTGGAAAATTAGATGAGATCAAGAACAGTCGAAAATGACAAGAAAAAGGAGATCAGCAGAGTGTTTTTCTCAGTGTTGAAAACAGTATTGTAGAATGCAAAGCCGAACCAGCCATTCAAAAGTGACTGGAAGGTTGAATGAACAGCCTAATAATTTGTGTCATAAGATCAATCGAGTTACTTAGCATTGTCATCAGCCAACATCACAATGAAAACAACAAAACTGTACCTTCACCATTGTCATCAGCCAACATCACAATGAAAACGTACTTGAAGAGCGCAATTAGAGTAAACGTCCAGAAAATAAACGAAAGGACACCAAAAATCTCTTCATCATCCTCACGAAGGCTCAACTTTCCGGAGAAGGTGGTCTTATAAACATATAGAGGGGATGTACTTAAGTCACCATACACCACTCCCAGGCTTTGATAAGCCAATGTGAACACAGTTGTACGGGATACTCTCTGCAGGTTCCGATTCTAACAACATTATAAACATACATACGAAAAAATCAACAATTTAGAAACATCAAAGAAGGCCAATCAGTACAAAAAGCCAATAAAAGTTCATGACCTATAGTTCAGCAGCTACATTTATGGGGATTTTAGATCCAGGCCTAAAAACACAGGAGTGAGTTCAGTTATCTAATTATATGTTTTTATTTCTTTTGTACTCATTTTATATTTTTTTAAAATATTAAAAATCAATTAAAATCTTCTAATATTATGCATTTTCCAACTCCAAAAAATAGATTTAATATCGTATAACAAAAAAATATATATACTAACATAAATTTATCTGCAAAACATTCCGCCCTTAACTCAAGTAACAAATACATGAATGTATATTATACCTATACGTGAGATATGAAACCTAATTAAAATGTAGAAAAAACATAACATACCTACGAGCAAGACACATTAATATGTGATAGGTTGATTATAAAAAATAAAAAATCTGTCATATAGATAAATAAATATAATTAACCTGTGATATAGGTTGATTAAAAAAATTAAAAAAAAAATCTATAAACAGGGTTTAAAGCAAGAGGAAAAACGAGAAATAACAAAAAGATAAATAAAAAAAAATAAGCAAAGAGATAATTAGGAAGAAATTTGATTTTTATAATAAATCTTATCATTGAACAGATAACTATTGATAATTAAATAATTAATTATAGCAAACTGGACTTATTTTAATAAACTGGACTTATATCAAGTTTCCCTATTTTATTTTTTTCGGGGTTTTATGCTTGTCCCTTATGTTTGTTTATCTGGCTGCTCAAATTATGAATAACGACGAATAGCGTAAATCCTTAAAGACCATTCACACACCTTCCCTTTTTTCTTTTGAGGAAGCAAAGAGAATACCTTTTGAAGCCAAGATGTGAATTCCATTGAGAAAACAGTAAAAGATGCAAAATTTGTACAAATTAAAAGGAATTTAATTTACCCAAAACCCAGAAATAAAAAATCCAAAACTGGAAACCCCTCTTCTCACATTCTCAAATGTCCTGGTTCCACAGAAGCTGCTGCTCCAGATGTACATTTTATATTTGCATAAGAATTTGCAAAATCTCACAAACGCTGAAGAGAAAAATTTCACTAAAAACTATTTGTCCAAGAGAAGCTGCAAAAATGGCTGACATTCATAAGTTTGGCGACATCAAACACTTAAAGTTTACCAAAACCAACATCATGAAAGCAAACAACTAATTATCAAAGCACAATATTAGGAAGAACAAAAGAGAGTGAAAGAGGATGAAGGATATATATACCCGTGGAGATATTCCCTGTTCCATTAGTTCTTCAGATGGGTTCATTGTAGAGAGAGAGAGAGAGAGAGAGAGAGAGAGAGAGAGAGAGAGTGCAAGAGAAGTGACTGACTGAAGAGGAAGAAAGGCTGGTAAAGTGTATATAACAGAGAGAGAGAGAGAGATGTAGGAAGTGAGGGGCAGTAAGTAGGAGTAGGCAAGTGTTGTGTTGTGCGTCCTAACTCCAAAGAATTTGCAAAAGGCGTTCAACGCTCTTTTACCTCTCTTCGTTTCCAAATTTTTGACCAAAACAACTCTAAATCTGTATACGTTTGAATGAAGTGTTGTACTCGCGTTCTTTGCCCAAAGTTTTAATCCTTACTCTGTATAGTACAATAGTTTAGAATAAAAAAATATATCCGTCCTCATTTTTAGTTCAAATTTCTTATTTGCATACTAAAATAATATAAGAGGGTTTATTCGAGTGAGATTTTGATGGATTTTAAGAGAGTTCATAAATCTATTTGCATGCAATTAAGATTTTAAATGAATCTGTCAAATTCTAGTGATATTCAATCTTGATTTTCAAAGAATTTGTAAAAATCTAGTGGTATTCAATCTCGAGTTTTCTTTAAATGTTCCAAATTTTGGTTGCATTCAGAATTTAATGAATTTAGAGGAATTTAGGAGTTAGAGGATTTTAGTGGATTCTAGAGTGGAAAATATAAATATAAAAAATCCTCACAAACCATGCCTCTACCCTAATATTTCATCGTGATTCTTCCCTCTACAAAATATGACCAGACTTGGATATAAACGAACTAGTCTTTGAAGTAGACATTTAAAGGTAAGACGCCCAAAAATCTACAAACTTCTTTTTCAGTTTTTCTGTCTTCTGTGGCCAAATCTTTATCTCTTTTCTCTTCAAAGAAGACAACAAGTAATCAACAATTTTTTTTTGTCTTCTCCTCGTGGCCAATTTTGATTATTATTTGTTTTAGAGAACCCTAAAATCTATATAAATCCATCAACGTCTATAATTCCAAAAGTCTATACAAATCCATTAAAATTTATAGACTCCATGAAAGTCTATAATTCCATTAAAATTCATGAAAAGGTCAATTGAATTGCACAATTTGAAGGCCTATTGATTTTAACAACTGATTGCTGAGTTAATTATTCGGACAGTCAGTGTGGAGTTGAAATCCAAAAGGATTCTCTCCGGATCCTTATGGTGAGGATATTTGAGATCCGTAAATTTCCGTTCATCGTACATCCTACAATTAGTTTTTGTCAGGTACTACTTGTATTTAATTTTAAATAAAAATATCTAAAATAATTTATGACCATACAATGTACGATAAATGTACATGATTTACGGATCTTCATAATCCTCACAAAAGAAATCCAGCAAGAATCCAATTTCGAGTTGGAATTCCATTCTAACTAAAGATTCGTGTGGTTTTAGATGATTCATCTCATAAAACAACGCATTGTCAGAACCAATAAAAAAAAACTCAAATTTACATCCTTTCATCCAATAATAAATAACTTTATATTTCTTCCTTCCTAATATTTTGAAACAGCTCACTTTACTAAACGAATATTTTATAATTTTTTGGCCACAGATTTGGATTCTCGGTGGATCCCCTCCATGAGGATCCTAGAGATCAACGAACGTGGACCGTTGATCAAAAATCATGCGGTTACAATTTTTTTTTATTTACTTTTCACGTAAAACGAGATTGCTTTAATTTTAAAAATATAAAAAAGTATTTAATTGTAACCGCACGATTTTTTATCAACGATCCACGTTCGTTAATCCCTAGGATCCCTATGGAGGGGATCCGGTGAGAATCCAAATCCGGATAGCTTAATGATAAGTGTCAAAATCGCAAAACATCGTAACATGATTAAATAAAATATAAACCCACGAACACCCAAACAAAATATTTAAATAAGCAATGTGATAATCTAATCCACATCCATGGGTTTATTCATATTGGATTCCATACAAATTACAAAATATTTAAATAAGCAATGTAATAATCTAATCCACATCCATGGGTTTATTCATATTGGATTCCATACAAATCATTATTTTAATTTTTTGTTTATAAAGGAGAATAACAGACTGGTAGCAAGTTATCGTTATCCACTTCTTTCGGATTCGAAGAGGTTATGGAAAATTTTACTATGCCCGTGGTCACAGTCAAGCAGATTCACTAGCTCAGAGCATGAACGCGGGACCTCCCACATTTTCTTTATTTTATTAGGGAGCCGCAGTCCGCGCACTTACCATTAGACCACTTGTTGTGGTTCATACAAATAGTTATTTAATTGTGTGTTTTAGCTTCAATATGACTAGTTTAGTGAAGCTTAACACATATTATACAGCCACCAATAGGTGGTTTAGTAGTTAGGGGCGGATTCTAAGCTAATTTTTACACAGCATGTTCTGAGTTCGATTCTTGACCTTGGTGATTCACACGATACCTCTTTGATTCTTCCTGACTCTCAAAAAAATGAAATGCCATAGTAAATCCTCCAGCTGCTCATTTTTTCCCTAAAAGAGAAAAAAACTCATATTATAGAACCATTAATTGCTTACAATCGCCACTTAGTATTATGGTCTAGTGGTATTCCTCTTCATATATAAGTGAGAAGTCTTAAGTTTGATTCTCGCTAAAGACGAATTTAAACCACATTATTACTAGTCCATTATAGGGCTAAGCTCATCTCCTCTACCTACTATAGAAAATATCGTTTCTTAAAAAAAAAAAAAAAAAAAAAAAAAAAAAGGGCTAACAATTATGTGAGTGAGAGTAGTCAATTTCAGTCGCCCTGGATTTGACCGACAAATAGCCAGAATGATCTCATGGTGTGTAGAGTTTAATATTAGGTAGAAAGTCGATTAGCCTACTTAATATATATTTATTAGTCCATGAAAAGTATGTGACTTCAAATTATTGTTGTCTGTT
Source organism: Heteromeles arbutifolia (assembly GCA_024362995.1). NCBI lineage: Eukaryota > Viridiplantae > Streptophyta > Magnoliopsida > Rosales > Rosaceae > Heteromeles > Heteromeles arbutifolia. The sequence goes on from JANCRC010000003.1 coordinate 5,816,003, forward strand.
TGGAAAAAAAAAATTATTGTTGTCTGCATGAGAGTCGATCTTGAAGATAGAACAATCCAACACAACATTTCGCGTGCAGTGATGGATCTAGAATTCGAATTTTGTGTGATTTTAATATTAAATGCAAATTTTTACAAAGAAACAGAGCGCGAAGCGCACAAAAAAAAAAAAAAAATTCAATGACACATTTCGTTGAACATTTGGTGAACTTATTGTTATTAGCCAAATCATGTTGAGCACGTGTTAACAAATATCGACATATGTCGAAGCAAATTAATGAGTGATATAAAAAGAATTTGTCGAATGTTATTGACATACTATCAAGATATACATAGCAGACATTACATCAAACACTTGCGCACAAAAGGAATCCATACCAAATACTCAAAGGATTCTCAAAAGATCTTCACATGTATATTTTCCAAATTCGGTGGTATTGGAACCATCTTGGTTCCAATATCCATCCGTCCCTACTTGTGTGCAATAATAAATCTTTGGAGTCTTGTGAGCTACAAGCTCCTTGCATTTTCCAGGTCTCTGAAAATGAAAGATCATTAGGTGGGAACCATAATTGTCAAAATTAGGCATATCAATTTTCCTTGTCAAAATTCCAGTAATATGGTATAAGTAGGAAACTAGTTAAGACTTTGATATTTTGAAGTAAAAGGTCCTTAAATAAATTCTTTACACTACCAAGTTTCAACTATCAGTTTAGGCACCTCCCATTGAATCTAAGTTTTGACTCACCAAAGCTAACAAATTAGGTTCAAATTGGGCATCCTCCCATACTCCTCAATTGACATCAACATGCCCTCTAAAAGATTAAAATCTCATGCGAAAAGTATTTCACTTCTCACTTGCCAAATGCATTGGTAGTCAGTTTTTTATGAATAGAGACATTGGCAGGGCTAAAACGTACATGCAACGAGTTGTATATTATTTTGCGTTTGTCTCTCTCTTCATGTAATAAGTAACATGATGATCAAAATAGATGCAAGAGAATATATATCCCGTTCATAAGTCTTATCTCTAGTTGGAAGTTGTATCCATTATTGAAGTACATTATCTTCTAATAGCATAAGATGCTAGAACATGATTTTACTTATCCAAAATAGAATGAAAAAGGAGATATGATGCTCTCTCTCTCTCTCTCTCTCTCTCTCTCTCTCTCTCTCTCTCAAGTTAAACCCAACGTTGACTAATCTAGGAAGATGATCAACTCCAAATTAACATAATTGTCCTATAATTTGGTGTAAGCTGCATAAGTTTGAAGTGAGATATCGTCTTTACCTTAACAACCAAATCCGATGGCTTTGTTCATACATCTTCTTGTCCAAAGTAATGCCAAAAGAAATGGGTTCCAGCCGTACGATGTCACATTACATGATGGGAAGAAATGGTAGTTAAAGCTCTTTTGGACTAAAAATATGGATGATTAAGAACCGTATACGGTCATCGTCTGCATGCATTTGACTCCACAACCACCATATCTTCTTTGTTTGCTCCTCGCACCATTATTCAGTTCCAACCGTACTGACTGAATCATTGTTAGTACATACATTGCATGAGAACGAAATGGGAAAATAATTGGCTCATTAATCATTATGTATCAAAAGCAATTCTTGTTTCGGATAAATTACAATTTGACATGTGTACATATCATGGTCAATTTTGAAAGTATGCAAGCGGTATTGTAGCACAGAACCCCAAATTTGGAAAGGCAGGCAATTTCGAACCCAAAACCACTGGGTATGAGAAGGGTCGCCGCACTACACTTTCTTTTGGGACAGCTGTTTTGAGTTTCACACATGGCTCCCAAAATTCTAGGATCAGGCTTCGTATTTGTGATGATTCTATATATATATAGGGGTGTGTTCAATGTTTGTCAAACTAAAATTTTCATGTAATTAAGCATCCATGATGCATGTAACTTCCCCTTAATGAGACAAGAGTCGTCTAGAATTAATATAATAGAAAAAAGAAGAGTAACAATGAAAGAGAGAAAGGTAAAAGCATATGTTTGGTATGCTTTCAACGTCGAGTATTTATAGCTCTGTCATACAATGTGTGTCCCCTCCCCCCAATTGTGATTTGGATTGAAATATGCCATTGCCATGCTCCTTTGGAGATTGGTAGGTCAGTTGGCTTCTCCCGACTCGTCCCGTCTTCCCCTTTCAAAGGACAAGCACACGAGAGGAAGATGATGTTGATCTTACAATAATACCCTCATACTGCCCATATAATTACTCTATGGGTCTCAATTCAATGGATTCTAATGGTCATCATCATTCACTATCAAGCCCCACGTGCATATATCCGGCATAACTAAATTGATATTTTTGTTCTCGAATTAGTGGAGAAGATGTAGGTTTTCTATCCCCGTCTTTCAGGTTTGAAACTTCTCTTTTTTTAAATTATTATAATAATTTCGAACTCTAATTTTTTCTCTAATAATACTAAAATTTAAAAGAAAAAAAAGTACCACAATGCCTTGCATATACTATCGTTTGGTGATTAGTATTGAATTAGATCCGATAGCTCATAAGATTTAAAGGAAAACTAATGAAAGAGACTTGAAAACTTCGAGTTTTAACGATAAGGACAAAATAAAGGGTAAAGTGAATAGTATTATGATTGATTTTTTTAGTGTAAAAATGTGATTTTTCGTTAAAGTGAACTGTACTGAAAGCTTTTCGTTAAAGTTTCCAAAATTTAATGTAATTAAGACATGAGAAATTTTAGTTAAACCCATTTATCTTGTCTTTACCCCAGCTTAAAAACTCATTTAATAAAATTCCAAATATGCCATTGAAATAAATAGAAAGAAATTCAAAACAATTAGAATTTGCATATGCTCCAGCCAACCCCATCGGGAAAAACACAAAGGGAGGCTTTCACGCTCCATCACAAGCCACGACACCCCCTTTTTTTTTTTTTTTTTTTTTTTTTTGTTTTCCGGCAAACACAATTGAAGCTCCAACAATCCAATTAATGCTCTCCTTTATCTCTTTTTTGTTTCCCTATGCGAACTTGGGTCCGATCAATCGGGAAAGAGAGGCGGGTGTGAATTGGTGTTGACGGAGAAGTGCGGAGTCATGTTCGACACCACCGATGGCACCAAAAGGGAAAGAGAGGCGGTTATGATACGAGGGAGGAGGAGAAAGAGAAGCAAAAGAATGGAAGGAATTGACAGTTGTTGATGACCTTGGGGATAGATTTTGGCGGAAGAACTCCGTTCAGCAAAACAGGCCAAGCAACAGCCCATCCGATGTGAAACCCAAACAAGACCAAAAGAAAGAATTAAATGTCATCGTAAGAGCATGCGATTTTCGCACTCCTCTTTTCTTCCGTTCAAGGGAAACAAATCTAAAGGTGCGTTGCGTAATTGTAATCGGAATTAAAATATAGAATTGAATTCCGATTATGTAGAGAAAACAAATCAGTTAGTTTATGGCGCGTTTACGTAATGTATTTATAAAATTTAGACCAAAGTTTTTGGCGAATGGTCATGAGCTTTCTAGATATATATATATATATATATATATATATATATATATATATATATATATATATATATATGTATGTATGTATATAAAATGGATTATCATGCATATCCCAAAAGGATAAAGAATGAAGTAAAAAATTGCGTTATTGGGTGTTAAAGAAGTCAAATAAAAGTAGAAGCGTGGATTAAATTAGTTGGCTTACACTATCTTATTAAATTTGAATTCTGAGTAAATTGTAGCTATGGTCCCTAAACTTTAACTCAATTGGAGCAATGGTCCCTCAACTAAAAATCCATTACCATTGGTCCCTCAACTTATCAAAATGTGTAGCTATGGTCCCTCAACTAAAAATCCATTACCATCGGTCCCTCAACTTTAATTCAACTGGAGAAATAGTCCCTTAATTTTAACCTAATTGTAGCAATGGTCATTCCAATATAACTTGTTTTGACAAAAATTTTGACATAGTTGACGAAAATAACCATAATTATACACTTTGATGAGTTGAGGGATCCTAATTGTATAAATGGTCATTCCAACATAGCTTATTTTGACAAAATTTTGACAAAATTGATGAGAAGGACTATAGCTACACATTTTGATAAGTTGAGGGACCAATGGTAATGGATTTTTAGTTGAGGGACCATTGCTCTAATTTGATTAAAGTTGAGGGACCATTCGTACAATTTACTCTTGAATTCTTTTCTCGTAAATTAGAGAGTAATTTAAAATAGGAAAAATTTGAAATAAGTCCAATTTTATAATCCATCTTTTGAAATAAGTTTAATTTTTAACAACTTTTAACTTTTAAAATAGGTTTAATTTTTAATCCAATTGGACCCATATCAAAATTCCTTTAAAATATCATCACAGAAAATCAAAAGTCAAAAGAAGTATCAGGTGAAAGATAACAAAGTGAACCATGTGCAGAAACTTGCAAATGTGCAGCCTTACAATTTGGTTTTTAGTCATTCTATTTAGTTCAGTTGTCTCTTGGAGAGTATTGCAAGGTCCATTCAGTTGATGGAATCTTTTTTCATGTTATTTTAATAGGTTTGGTGATGTTAAAAATGGATTTGGATTTGCTCCGGACCTTAGTGTCAGGAGCCTATGAATCAATTTATTTGGACCGTATAAATTGAATTTAACGGTCCCTATTAACTTATTTTCCTAACTCACCACACAAAACCAACAACTTTGATTTCTTTTACACACCAATCAACGCTCCAAATAAATTGATCCTTAAAGTCCGAACATTAAGATCCGAAACGAATCCAATTCCGTTAAAGACAACATTTACTTACGCTTCTGTTTTCTATTTTATCCATCAAATATTAGACTTTTGATGTTCCTGTTGATGAACAATGAACAGTGAACAATAGACGACAAAAGGTTGGACAGCGACTATCCACTCTAGTTGCAAGCATGCAAAGGAAGGGAAATGACTTTTCGGGAGGGACCAGGTTGTCCACGTTCGATTTTCCGAAAAATCCCAAATTTTCATGATTTCCCTACTTTTCCGTTGTTTTTTTTTTTTTTTGAAACTTTAATTTACGGTTCTATTTATTTTAACAAAAAAATTATATTTTTACATTAAAAAATTAATTATAATACTATTACTTTTATCTTTTATTTTGTTATCATTTTAAAATTCAAAGTTCTGAAATCTTTTTTATTATTATTATTTCCAAAATTCCACTTGTTTTGTTTAAAGTTTCCGTTTATTGTTAAAATTTAAAGTTTAGAAATCTTTTTATTATTATTATTATTTCCAAAATTCCACTTGTTGTTTAAAGTTTCTGTTGTTTCTCTCATCGGCCCCAGTTTCCTTCATTATTTCCTCTGAAACCTCGAAACTTATTTGGCTGACTGTAACAAACATGGTTCTTTTGAGTAGTCAGCTGCACAGATTGCCGCTCTGCGTTTTGCCTCCTCGGGTTCCGATCTCCCACCGTTTTTCTTCCCCAAAAAGGTATTCAGAATTTCATTTCTTCATCTTTTCAATTGCCAAAAGTGATTGTTTTTTTTTTTGGTTGTTTGTATGGCATTGGCATTGGCATTCATATGGGTTTTCTTCGCATTCAAGATCAAGGGTTTATTTTATTGATTGGTTTATGGACTAGTAATGCTATATTGTGCCCTCTGCCCACACTAATCTGGCTTAATTGTAGAAATCGTCCTGAACTATTCGAGTTGCATTTTCGTCTCTGAATTCAAATGTTAGATTCTTTAGCCTCCAAATTTGGTCCAAGGTTTACACTCTTGGTCATGAAAGCAAACTAATTTGGGGCATTTGGTTGGTGGGAACTTTTGAAGCTTTGTTTTTGGGTTAATTTTCGTGTGTTTCTTGGATATTTGTGAACTGGCTAGTGCTTGAAATTGTGAACTGTTGATTGTAATGTGAACCGAGAGATTTCAGGTTTTTAACTAATTGGGTAGTGCCAATTCTTTGTTGGAACCATGAACTTGTTGGTAGACAAAGGGGCCGCGTATGGAGAGGAAGTATGTGTTGAGAGTTGTCCCACATCGGTGAGGGACAAGGTTTGTTATGTGCTTATATGATCTTGGGTTACTCCCCATATTGCCAATTGGTTTTATGGTGGAACCTCAATTTCATCATGGTATCAGAGCAAGGTTGTCCACGTGTGAAGCCCAACGGCCACACGCGCTCCACGTCACCCAGTTGTTGTCCACATGTAGGCTTGAAAATCCGCCACACGTGCAGGGGCGTGTTGAGAGTTGTCCCAAATCGGTGAGGGACAAGGTTTGCTATATGCTTATATGATCTTGGGCTACTCCCCATATTGTCAATTGGTTTTATGGTGGAACCTCAATTTCATCAGTACGGTCCACATGTAGGCTTGAAAATCCGCCACACGTGCAGGGGCGTGTTGAGAGTTGTCCCAAATCGGTGAGGGACAAGGTTTGCTATATGCTTATATGATCTTGGGCTACTCCCCATATTGTCAATTGGTTTTATGGTGGAACCTCAATTTCATCAGTACGGTGCTAGGGGAAAGGGAGTAATCAAGATGAGTACTTTTCGTGAGGAATTTTTCTGGGTTTGATTCGCCTTTCCTCTTCAGACTGGCATACTGAATTTCTGAGATTCTATATACTTTGGCTCAAATTTTACTGTTATTCGTATCTTCAATGAAATGGTCTACTGAAAGTAGTAGTAAATGCCTTTCGCATGCGTTGCTTGTTTAAAGTATGCGTTCTTCCTGTAGAGTAGGAATTTACTAATGAAAATTAGTTGATGTCTGATGCTGTATACATAAGTTCTCCTGGCTGAGCTCCGTTTCATAATCCTTACAAACTGTTAGGCAGGTACGGGACCAAGATGCAGGATTATCAACATTTAAGTTTTGAACGCAGCATATAGTATTATGTATAAAAAGCTTCCGACTTCTATCTGAAGCATATTGTGAAAATATCATACTCTGTAACTGAGGGAAATTGTAATTTGGAGTACATTTGCTGAAGTCTGTATTTGTGCAATGTACTGTATGATACATACATGGGGCAAGTGTTGAAGCACAGTTATTCTGAATTTTAGTGTAGACGAGCCATATGATGCTAATGTTGATGATACTTACCAGGAAATTAATGCCATGCCAATTTTGGTGGATCAAACCTTCGTCTTTACATGCAAGTAGTTTCATAATACACAACAGAGGTGAGAATATTGTATGTATGCTTTATCATGTGTGAAAGCAAGGTATTGATAACTTATATTCTTTCATGTTTTACTTATGTTTATTCTTTTTACAGCGAAATGTGAGGCCAGTTCCCAAAGGGCAGAAAATAAGCTAGATTCCACTGTGTTTATAAATGTTGCAGATGATTTGAATGACCAACTCTTTTATACAGACCAAATTAATATTTCTCAGGTGAGCATTAGATGGAAATTTATTTATTTATCCGTTTAATTTCTAACAAGAGCATTAGATGGATGAATCTGCATAAGAGATTGTAATTTATTTTTTTAAATCTGAAAAAGAACATATCTTGAATTAGAATTGATTAAATCGGATAACAGCTTAAACCCCTTTCGATGTTCCTCTATTTAGTGGTTTCACCTGTTTACTCTCTGTTATCAAGTATTTGTATCCATGATAACTTCAGATCTTGCATTTGACTCATGTCATGGCACTTCTAGTATTTAGGAAATTTCTTGACGGAATTTTCTGTATATGCAGGTTCTCGTAGCTAAAGTCACGATGGGATTGCTGTCCTTATATTTCTCAATTAGGCTAGGACAGTCAAATGTTTTTCATACTTTCATTAAGATCGTCCAAGCAAAACTTCCCTCTATGATTCAAACTTGGGGCTGCCACCTTGCCCTTTGCCTGTATTTCTAATTCATTGCATAAACCTCTGCCTCTTCGGTTGGTTGTGTCTTTTCCTTCATTTCGAGACATTAGATGGAGCTTTGCACGGTTACAGTATCTATTTAACATCCAACTTGAAAAGAATGTTACCACGTAAGTGAAGATATCAGATGGAGCTTTGCATGGTTTCTATATCTATCACTTCATGCTTGTAATTTGTTTGGTCTGTGGTCTCATTTAGCTAAGTTCTTTTGTAAATGTTTTTTAGGTTCTTTCTGGTGCTCCTGGTAGCATGCTTCTCATTTGTTGTCATTGGTGGTTTCCTATTCTACAAGTATAGGTAACCTATAATCCTTTCTAAGAGCAGTTCGAATTACTTTCTCCGGCATATTCTGCTTCATGTTGCTTTATCATATTTCATTAATTAGCATTTTTTTCCTGGTGTCTAGATTATCAGATTGATATAATTATTGGCCTTTTTATAACAGCTGAAGTTTTCTAATATGGTATCACCATATCGGAGCTTTGGTGGTAGCAGCTTAGCAGGGGTTCCTGGATGCGGAACCCTTAATCCATTCCCCACTTCTTTGGTGCAGGGTGGGGTTTCAGCTATATTTTTCTTTCTGTTTGATTTTAACATACAAAGAAAGAACACGTTCGTGTGAGGGACAGTGTTAGATTGATATACATTGTTGACCAATTCCCTAACAGCTTAAGCATTTGGGGTCGATCGTTGTCTAACACAAATGAATTTCTGAAACAATATGGTTTCATCATTTTCTTGCCGTCTTCTTCACAAGGGTGTCAGCATCTTAGACCAACAATTATTTTGTATTCTAATACTCCCCGTCAAATGGGGGCCTCTCTTCACTATTAAAGCCCAACATGTGGAATTCAACTTACATTGGTTACACTTGCAGGATTTGACCAGGATTTCCTGCTTTGATACCATGATAAAGTTTGTTGTTACCACACTATTCCAAAAAATTTAAGTTGTTATGATGTGGGCTGACAGATATTTGCTATTCTAACAGTTAAGCAGTCTTTTAATAGTATTTTTATCAAATGAATTAATTCCTCATGTTTGTTTACAATCCGGATGCATTTCAAATTACACAGGGGTAATAATGAGTCTTTGGAGGACTGCTTCTAGGAGGCTTGGGCATGTCTGTGTTCGTCATCGACACATTTAAAAGTGTGATTTCGCTTCCTAATTTTATCATCTGGTTCATTCTAAAAGTTTTCACTAATTCTGTATTTTCTTGGATGATTGTAAATAACATGCATTGTAAAATGTACACTGCAGCAAAGAACATGCATTGGACGTGTTATTGGTTTTGTTCTTGCAATATGGGGCATATTTTTTTACTCTCGCTTGTTGAACACAATGACAGAACAGTTCAGGGTAAGTTCTTGGATCATGGAACATTATCGTACATCTAACTTATATGTAAACGGCATCTTATGGCCATAATTTGCTCAGAACAATATGTACAGACTAAAAGAAGGTGCACAAATGCAAGTTCTGGAGACTGATCATATCATTATTTGTGGAGTGAACAGTCATCTTTCCTTCATACTAAAGCAACTAAACAAGTATCACGAACTTGCTGTCTGCTTAGGTACTGCTACAGCTAGGTAATCTATTTTTTGTACTCGAATGGAGGTTTTTATATCAGGATTGTGTAGTAAAATTACTGGATTGTGTTGTTGTCTTGCTTATATGTTCACAGGAGGCAGAGAATTCTTCTTATGTCCAATCTCCCAAGAAAGCAGATGGACAAGCTCGCGGACAATTTAGCCAAAGATCTTATACATATTGATATCCTTACAAAGAGGTAGGACTATAAGAAATCATCTAACTCATCTGCATCTGATTTTATAAGGCCTTGGTGCAATAAAATAAAAAATTATCAGTAAGAAATGATGTAATGGGTAATTGGATTTGATAATAAAATTGAGACTTTGTGTGCTTCTGATTCTTACTTTGAGGCTCTACTCTTACAGTTGCAGCCTTAGTTTAACAAAATCATTTGAAAGAGCCGCTGCCAACAAGGCACGTGCAATAATTATACTGCCAACGAAGGGAGACCGGTGAGAACTTGATCTACTTTTACTTCTATGTGAGAAATTATATTAGAGTATACAAGGTTTTCGACAAAGTTTCTTTGGAATTTCCTATTATATTAGAAATTTCGTCTCTCTCAAATGTGTTTTGAATTCACATCCTCATCTGTTTAGGTATGAAGCTGACACTGATGCTTTTTGTCTGTTCTGGCTCTTCAACCTATTCCCAACATGGAATCTGTCCCCACAGTTGTTGAGGTATATCACTAATCTAGTCTTCGTACTGAACTTTGTTACAAAGTTTGCTAAAATCATGTTAAATTTTCCGTCCCCAATGAATGCAGGTTTCAAGTTCCAATACATGTGAACTCTTAGAGTCGATCTCAGGGTTAAAAGTAGAGCCTGTGGAAAATGGGGCATCAAAATTATTTGTACAATGTTCTCGTCAAAAGGGACTCATAAAGATCTACAGGCACTTGCTTAATTATCGAAGTATGGTACAAGCGTCTGTTTGAACTAAAACTGGTTTTCTCGTGATGATGCTTATGAAATTCTTTTTTTTGAACCCTCAACATTAATACTATATGTATTACCAAAATGATATGTGATTTAAATCCAACAATCGCAAAGTTAAAGATGAAATGTTATTGCTGTATTGATAATTTCTCCCATTTTATCAGATGTGTAATAAATCGATACTTTGAGCTCATCTTACAAATCAATTTGAAATCTTTTGGTGGTAACTAGAACTTAGACCTGTCAACCCAAGTCATGCATTGTTTCTTACTACGGTGGTTATTTTTACATCATATTGGTTATTAGGCAACTGGAACCATCTCTCCGGTCATTTCTGAGATGGCATACTAATTGATGTCATTCCTACTCGGTGCAGAAAATGTATTTAATCTTTGCAGTTTCCCAAGTCTAGCAGGGCTCAAGTATAGGAGATTACGACATGGGTTTCAAGAGGTAACACCATCTGTCAAATGTAATTCTGCTAGTGAAGAACTTATTGCGGTTGGCCGATTGAGAATTTTTCTCTGACTCGATATCGTTTTAGGCAGTTGTTTGTGGGCTTTATAGGAACGGGAAGATAGGCTTCCACCCCAATGACAGTGAAATCTTGCGGGAAACTGACAAAGTATGAGAAGTTCTGGACTTTTTTAATTTGAACTAAAACAAGCACCAATAACTTTGATATTTCTTTTGACCTGTGAAAAATGGAATCATGAACACAATGTTTGTTAAAATTTTGTTTCGTAAATATCTCTAGACACTGATGGTTGGTTGGATTGTTTACTTTCGCGGTTCCTGTTTTTATTTATCGCGAGCAGACAATTAGACAAAAGTGTAGTAAAATTTGATAATTGCAAAATAGAAGAAAGAAACAAAGATGATCATGGGAACCTGAGCGGATTCACTCTGTGACTGCTTCATTTGTTTTAGCACTTGCTTTATGTTGTTTTGCTGACTGAATGGGTCGTGGAGTTCCTATCGTTGTGCACTTTCCTCATGTAGGTATTATTCATTGCACCTGTTAATGGGAGTAAGACACCAGATGTTACTTATTCAAATGTTGTCTATGAAGTAGGCACTGATCAAAGTTTGGATGATCTAGAAACAAACGGGGGTACTCACCCGCATGCCTTGCAACTGGTGAAAACACGACTTGATAACATTGTCAGGCGTCCCAAGAAACCAGGATCGAAGGTGCGACTTGACTAAGACATAATTGCTTGAAGGTCACCAGGGCTTGATAGATTTGGTCTCCAATCTGAATAATTTTTTTCTTATTAATGCAGGCCTCAGACTATAATCTGGGACCAAAAGAATTTATCCTTCTGCTTGGATGGCGCCCCGACATCATAGAGATGATTGAAGAATATGACAATTATCTTGGACCTGGCAGTGTCGTGGTATGTTCTAATTCGCTTGGAACTCTTGTTGTGGATCCTATATTCAGCAATTTCCCTAAAATGTAAAACATTAGTAAAAGTACATTGTTACTTACACAAGTGCATGTGTGATGGAATCTTGAAGAGGTAGTTATATTAAGTGCCTGCAAGACTCCAAAGTAACGGAAGGCAGTGAAATCTCTAATAAATCAATTGCCCTGATCTGTAAAACATTAGTAAAGGAGGTACATTGTTACTTGTGCAAGTACATGTGTGATGGAACATGGAGAGGTGGTTATATTAAGTGGCTGCAAGGTACTCCAAAGTAATGTGCAGGCGGCGAAATTGCCAATAAATCAATTGGGATGTTATTGCAGGAAATTAACGGATTATAGGAATTTTTCGTCACCTTGAGGAAGCATGATAGAGACTGAGAAAAATAGATTTTTTGTCTGCACAACCAGGAATCGTTGTTTTATATGTGCAGGAAATTTGACACTTGATTAAACATAATTTTCATTTGATCACCTAGACTAAGTTTCTAGACATACATGGATTGGTGACTCACAATTCATCATCTTTATGCTTGCAGGAAATTTTGTCAGATGTACCGTTAGAGGACAGAAAGAGGACAAGACAAGTTTCTGATCAAGGAAAACTCAAACACGTCAAGGTTTCTCATCGGGTACTGCCTCTCTCTTTCAACCTAGAGTAGTACCTTCTGGTGTTTCTTTTCTTTCTCTATAATATTTTTGCAGGGAAGTTTCCTTTTCCGCTTATAAACTTCCATTTTTTCCATGGGCTGCAGATTGGAAATCCAATGAACTTTGAAACCTTACAAGATACCATAGTGCATATCCAAAATTCATTGAAGAACAAAGATGTTCCCTTGTCGGTCGTTGTAATATCTGATAGGGAATGGCTTCTTGGAGGTGAACATGCATGAATTCCTCCCTTTTTCTTGGTTTTATGTTGTTTTCAGTTAGCTTTTGGTCAATTTGCGTTAAAGTACCCTCTCTTCAGATCCAACCAGGGCAGACAAGCAATCTGCGTATTCTCTTCTTCTTGCTGAAAATATTTGCAACAAACTTGGTGTAAAGGTAGGTCAAGTTCAAATAAATAACAGTATCAATCATCATTTCCAATTTTGTGAAAATTCAAACTCAGAGTTTAATTAATTAAATAGTTTTCACAATAATTTAGTCATAATCGTCACCTAGAGCAAACAAAGGAAGTAACAAGGTGGTGCATTGCAGGTACAGAATCTAGTTGCAGAGATCGTGGACTCGAAATTGGGCAAACAAGTAAACTTCGACAGACTTTTGTCAATGTTTATTATTTCTGTTGATATTTAATGTTATTGATTGTTATACACCCACAATCACTGCAGATCACAAGAATTAAGCCGTCCCTGACTTACATTGCCTCAGAGGAAGTAATGAGCCTTGTAACAGCTCAAGGTCTTGAATCATTGTACTTGACTTAGCTCTCACAGCATATAATATGGTTATTCCAAAATATTATAACAGCTAAATGATTTCTTTGTGCATAACAGTTGCTGAGAACAGTGAACTAAACGAAGTGTGGAAAGACATTCTAAAAGCAGAGGGTGATGAAATATATGTAAAGGTAGGCGCCTGCACCTCGAATCCTCAGTTTTAACATGCTATGATTTTAATTACGTTTGGACATTGTCTTTTTTATATTTTCGGCTAGAGGATTTGGATTCGATATCCATTAAACCGCGTATTTAACTATGCCTGCTTTTGTTAGGACAGGATATCAGCCTCTACATTAAAGAAGGAGAGAACCCTTCATTCTTTGAGCTTTCTGAAAGAGCACAACTGTGGAAAGAAGTGGCGATAGGTTATGTGAAAAACAAGAAGAAGGTATAAACGTCTTGATTTGGATTCGGCTCTTAAATTGCTTCAGACTTCTCATTCATATCTTATGCCATGTTGCAGGTTATTAATCCAGTTCCCAAGTCCGAACCCCTCTCCCTTGAGTTGACAGATTCGTCGATAGTTATATCCGAACTTGAAGGAGAACAACCTATCATTCTGGAGAACCAATCAAGTTGAAATGACGGCCCAAATTTTGCTCGTGAAAGTTTGAATCCCATGCTAAATGGAAGTACTCATGTTTTGACAGGGAAAGTGTTCTCCGAGCTTGACCATAGAACCGGCATTAAACTAGCAAATCGGTGAAGAGACTGTTTTAGCTTCTTTCTTTTGCAGTATTAGCCTCTCTTTTGTTGTTAAGACCGTAACATTGATACAGACACCACAATAATTCATGGAAATTTGTCCAATAAAGAAAATCTGGATTAACAGTAATAAGCATTGTTAGCCATGTTAATTATACCTTGATATTGTCCTTATGTTCGAAATTTACAGTTTTGTCTAACTGTTCTAGTAATATGTCTCTTTCCGATGCTGGAAGACGTCCTAAGTTTGTGAGTTGAGTATGCCGTAAGGTACGCATTTTAGTAACAAGTTAACTATAGCTGGCCACTTGTATAATGCTCTTTTAGCAACAGATCACCTGATGACGAAGGATTGATGGTCACTCACGTTTAGATTTGATACCAAGAATTAAGATTAAAACAATAAAAATACGTCCATTTAATCTCAACGTTTGGTATCAAAGCCAAATGTGAGTGAGCATGAATTCTTTGGTTACCAGATGAGTAAGAGAACATTTTTGTGGTGACCAAGAGAACATGCTGAGTCTGATTAATAAAGGGTGATCCAAATCTGAATGCTTGATCCATGCACCACTATATTCTCATATCTCAAATAAGACCATGTCTAATGTTACATGTGTTAAGAATGATATGAGTTTCTTGAGAATACAAAATTTTATTTAAAGAATTATAAATATTAATGAGTGGTTTCATTAATTTTAACAAATGTATTTCATTAATTTTAACAGTTGCGGTCGATTTTGGGGTTAGGGTTTGTATGGTTTGTGTGGTTGTGGTCGATTTTCAGCTGTTTCGTTTTTGCCACCGCTTGCATAAAAAATAGTGAGTTTTAAACAAACACTCACACTACTGTTTATTTTTAACGGAAAAATCATATTTTTAGCTTTCTTTATACTATTTACACTTTTATTTGTCATTTTTCATTAAAACTAAAGTTTTTTTGAACATTTCATTAGTTTTCGATAAAAAATAATCACCCAAATTTTAGACCCAACTCTAACTAGTCCTGTGACGTATATACTCGAATGGCCAGTTATCGGGAGCCACGCGTACCCCAATACAACGAACTCCTTCATCCTCAATACGTGGCGAATTTCGATTAGTCACTCTCAAGATTCAAGGACACCGGCAGTGACTTATGTCATGCCTTACCGTTGTGAGAATAAGCGCGTATTTGAGCGTTGCACAACGGCCACAAAATCGAAGATAATCCAAACCAGAAATGGCGTTGTGCTCTTCACTCTCGGCTGTCTCTCCTTGCGCGGTTCCCAAACTGAGCTCGAAGCTGTCGGAATCTAGGGCGAGGGTTTCTCGGACTACTCAGACACGTATGACCTCCGAATTGTACAGAAACTTGCGGAAGACAAGGTTGAGTACTAGGCTGAATGCAGCTGGGTTCGCGGAGATTGAGCCCGATCTCCGCGAAGACCCTCATGACCGTTGGGAGACTAACAGTATCAGCATGGTATAAACTATAAACGCTCACTGACTGTACAAGTTCATGTGATTGTATGAATTTATCATGATTAGTGATTAATTAAGTATGGTTAATTTTGCAGGATGATTTTAAGTTCGGGGAGTATGATGAGCACCACACTTACCACGAAGGCGAAGAGAAGAAAGGTACCCTGTTTCTATTAGTTAGCGCACTTAGTGGCGGGTAGTCTAACATGTTATGTTATCAAATTATTCGTGCCCAGAACCATGATTTTGTTTCTGCAAACTCTCTTATCCAGGAAGCTTTTGGGGATCAATAGCAGAAGACGTTGAGGCAGTTGGAACCCCTACAGGTTTTCAGGGTACATGAGAATGCTTACCAAACAACTTTGATCATGCACTAACCTACATTACAGCAAACTAACATTATCTGTTTCGGTTGTTTCTGCAGGTCTTATATCATGGCTTTTTCTCCCTGCAATTGCTGCTGGAATGTATTTCAACGCTCCGGTAATGCCAGTTGTTTTGCATTGGTTAACATGATGGTCTTGTTCATCGTCGCATAGGAAATCATATCCCAAATGCCTTGTTTTTCAGGGGGAGTACTTGTACATTGGCGCGGGTCTGTTTACGATTGTGTTTTGCATCATTGAGATGGATAAGCCGGACAAACCCCACAACTTTGAACCCCAGATATACAACATGGAGAGGGGAGCTCGTGACAAGCTGATAGCGGACTACAACACCATGGATATATGGGATTTCAATGAGAAATATGGAGATCTGTGGGATTTCACTGTGACCGTGAAGAAGGAAGATATTATGAAGAGATAAAAATTCATGTGTAGTAAATTCCGCCATAATTAATATGGGATTTCTCAAGTTCTCAACCAGCTTGAGCATGAAAGGTATATAGCTATCAATTCAGTCCTCTTTTTGTTGCTTCCGTTCTTTCAGCATCTGTTTTTCGAATTTCTTGTTTACATATTAGGCTTAGGAATTGAAATTTAGAAGGGAATGAGAACAAATACAGAGACTCCCATCATCTCAACAGGGAATGGGGACCATTGGAAGTTTATAGAATCGTTACCTTCTCTTGAATATTGAAAGGACAGAATGACTTTCTTGCTCTTGTTTGCCAAAAGATTGGGTTGACTAATTGAAAACATTGCCTGAGACTCAATTAGGAAAAAATCTTTGGCTTTCAATTAGAGAGGAGGAACCGTATATATGCTTATATATTTCCTTACGCATGTAATGTACGTACATATGAATCTGTTGTTCGTAATCCAAGTTAGAAGAACGAGAAATCATACCACTGTCAGATTTATAAGTCCATGCCTTGTCAATGCTGGAAATACTAGTCAAGTCTTGAAGTAACCTAGACTGTGACGCATATTCTTCCTCAGTTGTTGCATCTAACCCCAGAGGCATCTCCTTCAATGGACCATCTTTACAACTGCCCATGGCTATAAGTGTAGACAATCTTTTACTACGGAGTAGATTGCACGGAAGATATTGTCAATGTATGATGCCAATGGAGCAATGATTCTCTAGTCTCTACGGCTATGGTTAAGGACTCCGTCCTAGGTGACCATGTAGAGCAAAATCCAATAACAATGATTAATTATGTCATGTTCTGCTCACCAAAGAAGCTAAATAGAAATGTGCAGTGGACACTGAGTTTAGCCAAGTTAGCTATGCTTCTCTCTTCTGCATCCGATTTTGACTTCCCTTCCTCATATTTAATTGAATTTAGTGTAGAATGAAAGAAATAAATAGGCATGAAAAGGTTATGCACACATTTTTTTCGACGTTTGCACTTTTCAATTTTTTAGTCATTGAATCGAACAAATAAAGAATGACCAGGAGCTAGAATTAAAAGAAGCACCCAAATTTTAGACCAAACTCCAAATAGGGATCAAACTATTAGTTACTACATCCTGTGACGTAAACACCGGAATGGCCAGTTATCGGGTGCCACGCGTACCCCAATACAATGAACTCTTTCATCCTCAGTACGTGGCGAATTTCGATTATTCAAACCACGCCCGTATGACAAAGAAATATATCATCCCGGGGTTCCATCATCTTCCTTTAGAGGTGCATCATCTTCATGCCAAAAATGCTTAGGAAATTGATGTGAGCGAACATCTGTTGCCTCAGACAACTGCCTCTTAAGTTCCACAATAAGGACTCTGCAGTAATGACGCCACCATATTCAAACCAAATAAGTCAGTGCAGCACATATACATGTGAATTACGCATTTGTGTTTGTAAAGAAACTCATCCGTACCAACATAAAATCCACCATATTCAAACGAAATCAGAATGATGAAAAAAAAAACATCGGCCGAGGGTTACCTACATGATATATCTGTTGCACCAGCGTGAACATCACTAGGACATCGGAAGAAAACTAGAAAAGCATGCCACAGCATGCCAGACAGGCTCAGTAATTGATGCAAGCTAGCATCTGTTCCCTTGGGTAATTCTACTTTACAGTTCCACAACACAGTTTGCTCGCTGCTGCATCCACAAAGGCCATAAATGAGTCTGTCCTGGCACATTGTATCAACAGATACTTAGGATTGATTTTACAAAATTCTTGATAACTGATGCTGATTCACGCAACCGATAAATGGTAAAAAGAATACAGAACAGTTGAATAATGCATCAATTATACACATGAGCTACTGAGTCTGCAACTTTGATTCTCATAACTTTCAAAAACATTTCTTCTTTTTCTGTGCCCCTCCCTCCCCACTCACTCTCTCTCTCTCTCATCAAGAAGTTTATGTTGGAGACAAATAAAAAGAATGAAACAAAAAGAAATATCAGAAAACACACCTCGAAAGATTTAACTACACACATCTTTCCATTTGTCAGCTGCGATTATATGATCGGAACCACAAGGGCATAAAGTATCAACGCAAGCTTCAAGCTGGTATCTGAATAAAGAAAACGAGACAGCCTGCCAATGGAGAAGGTGTGGATGCAAGTTTGTGCCGCCTATGTCGAAAGTAGGCTTCTGCATACCAAAATAAGCGTATTGATGGTTTTTATTATTTTTGATATAAGAAACATGATTGACAATTGTAAGAGATGAGAAAGAAAACGCAGATACGAGAAACAAATTGCAAAATTTGTAATTTCTGAAACGTTAATACATTATTCGGTTATGAAAGAGTACCTAAACATGTTGCACTTTTGATGCTTACCATGGTGGATTGATCCTCTTCCTACCATCCGAAAATGTTGAAGATGTAGGGATAATGTGTCTTCTTTGCTGCAAAGAAAAAATTGATCAATATGCTATGATTCTTATTTCTATTATGTCTTTTATTTGTCAAACTATAGAAGTTAATTAGATGCAAAATACCTGAGAGTGAAATGCCGAAAAGCACAACTTTGTATGAGAGAGAGCTCATATGATGACTTCGTTGTTTATCTGTATGCAAGGAATGTGAGATATCTTGGCCCAATCTTCTCCCGTCTTATCCTCATACCTTTTCTTCAGGGTGGAACAAAAGAAGATCTTCAGGAAAGAAAGAGATGGCGGCAAACCGTTTTCTGGCAGGAATTGGAGTTTTGGACACCCGTAAATTCGTAGCTTTTGAAGAGAAGTGAGGTGTAGAAGTCCCTCTGCTGGAAGGAATTCCAGACTTGGGCAAAAAGAAATAGTTAGATATTGAAGAGAAGTGAGGTGTTGAAGTCCCTCTCGTGGCAGAAATTCCAGACTTGGGCAATCTTGAATAATTAGCCGGTGAAGAGAAGTGAGGTGTCGAAGTCCTTTTACGTCCACCACCGATTTCAGACTTGATAGTCCACCGATGCGGAGATCGTTAAGAGTAGTAGGGAGCAGCTGTTCCTTGAGCAACGGTGCCCAGATCTCGCCAACAATTTCAAATCTTTTAAGGGAGACAAGTCCTTGTAATCCCCACTCCACTGAAGGCTTCACTTTGTCGCAACGTTTAACATAAAAATATTGCAGGTTGGGAGGCAAACCCCCTTGGGCAAATGATATAAAATTTGGAAGATCGTCTAATTCCAATCGTTCAAGGGCGGTGAGGGTACGAATTTGTTCGGGGAACGACTTTAAATTCTTGCATCCACTGACTACCAAATGTCTCAAGTTGGGAGCGGGCAAACCTCCGTTAGGGAAAGACGCCAGATTTGGACCGTTGCCGATTTTTAGCCGATTGAGATGGCTTAGGTTCTGATCAACTCCTTCAATAGAAAAGGATTCCAGATTCTCACAACCACTGATTGAAAGATATGAAAGTTTGGGGAAAACGTCCAAAGGGAAGGACCTCACTGAATGAAAACTATTGTATATCCACAAATGCTTAAGTGATGTCAATTCGGCCATCATCTCATGAGATAAGAACTCTAATGACGACACGGTTGGGCAATCCCAGAACTCTAATCTTCGAAGATATTTCATTTTGGGCAGGCACTGTATTGCATCAAAATTAGAAATTCTAAGTGTGGACAAGTTCTTCTTCTCTACTCTCTCTATTAATGGTAACAGACCTGGGCATCCACCAATTTGTATGTCCAATGAATTCTGTAAGTAGTCCATGTTAAGACTACTACTACTACTGCCCCATTCATCATGCAGATGTAGATATTCACACCCAGACACGTCAAGTGTTTTCAAGCAAGGAAGACGATTGGGCAAGTATCCTCTCAGCTTCGGACAATTCCTTATTATCAGCTCCTGGAGACCAGGAAAGTCTGAACATTGACCTCCACTTGGACTCGGTAGCCAATCCTCCCACTCTGGCATCTCCTTAAACTCTAGCATCTTCAGAGACCTAAAGGGCTGAATTACAGAAGCTCCATTAAGATCACCATAGAATTCAACACCAACCGTCCTAACAAATTTCATCCCTTTGATATGTAGCCCTTTAAGAGTGGGCAGCTGCCCAAAACTTGGCAAGGACAAACAATACTTACAATCACTGATACACATGAACTGTATGTTAGAGAAGGAATTAGAGCTTCCTAACCAATTTGGGAAGCTGGTTCCTCCATAGAATCTGATAGTCAGTTTCTCCAAATTTACGCAAGGTTGGAGCTTGTCAAGCACATCTCTCTCCTTTTGGGAATCATCGGCGTCCTCCTCACCCCATTCCAACTCTAAGTCCTTGAGTTCTTTCTTATCCTTCAAATTGGCTTCCAATGCATCCACAACATGAACTACATTGTGCAGCTTTGAAATACGAAGTCTTCCTTCAAGATGCTGCAACTCCCTTAATTCTCCAATGCTAGACCCGGTAGATTTCCCCACAACGAAAGCAGTTAATGCTCTCAAACTATTTAGTCTTCCAAATTCCACTGGCATCCCTTGTATGTTTGTTCCACTGACATCGAGGTATTGCAAACTACTCAATTCCCTCATATCTACAGGTAATTTAGTAAGGGAGCTGCAACCTGCCAACGTTAATGTCCGTAAATTTATCAATTTTCTCAAGTCTGCTGGCAGTTCAATGAGAGCCGAACAACCTGACAGCAGTAATGTCTGCAAATTGTAGAGAGTGCAAAGTACACCAGGTAAGCTTTCAATTGCCGTGTGGGAGAGATAGGTAGCGCAGGTGAATGAGATTGCCCACAGAATCGGGTACTTCAGCCACATTTCGATAACGGGACAATGATAAAACCCGTAAACGTTTCAGGGATGGCAACAAATCTTGTTGAAACTTTTTACTTATGTGGAAGTACCTTTCAAATGAGTAATATGCTTTAAAAGAGATAGGTAGGAAGGTCCGCAGACACTTAGCCTCATTTAATGGCTCAAATTTTTTAGCAGCATCAATATATCCCCTAGCATATGACAAATGACGAAGTCTTTTAACTTCTTGTGATTCCCTCTCTTCCAACCTGAGAAAAAATCCCCTAGACATGAACTGACCCAAGTCGTTAATAAGATCATGCATTGTGAAACCAGAGTCTCCTGATTTTTGAAGTAGTGATCGTGATACTAGCTCGTCAAAGTAACTTCTAGCCTTGTCTTCCATTCTTTGTTCGTTAAAACCTTGTGGAATTAAACCTTCCGCCATCCAAAGTAGAACCATATCTTCCTTCTTGAACTGATAGTCTTTTGGAAATAGTGAACAATACACAAAGCATCGTTTCAACTGAGCAGGAAGATAATGATAGCTTAACCGTAGGGCTGGAAGGATATCACTTTTATCATAAGGTAGCTCCCAAAGACTACTATTTAACAATTTATTCCATTCCTTGAAGTCTCTCTGGCAACGTAGTAGACCCCCGAGTGTTTCTGCTGCTAAAGGCAAACCATTGCACTTGCGTGCAATTTTCTCGCCAATTTCTTCCAAAGTTGGATGTGCATTGTGGTTTTCGTTTCCAAACACATGTTTTGAAAGTAACATCCAACAATCTTCATGCGACAAAGGCTTCAAGTGTTGAATGGGGACATTTTTCATGAGAGATGCGACATTTTCACTTCGTGTTGTCACAATGACTTTACTTCCCCTTGCCCCAGAATTAAAAGGAGTTTGGAGGCACTTCCAATCAAAATATTTGTCATTCCAAAGGTCATCCAACACAAATAAGAATTTATTTCCCTTCAGTTGTTCTCTAAGTTCAACTTGAAGCAAATTCAAATCCGTCATGTTACAAGGTTTTGAAGTGACCGACTCGAGAAGAGTTTTAGTCACCCTAATAGCATCATAATCTTCTGAAACACATGCCCAAGATTTGAGGGCAAAGTGCTCTTTCACCTCATTGTAAAGGGCTCGAGCAAGGGTCGTCTTGCCAACCCCGCCCATACCAACAATGGTCATGATAGATACATCATCCTCGCTTGCATCATCAGAGAACAAGACTTTTGATAAATTTTCTTTTATCTCCGTCTCTTCCATATACAAAGGGTTCATGAATCAAGGAAGTTGTTGGAGTTCTTTGTGAAACCTTCCTCCCAACAACTTCTGTAAGACCAAGGGCAACTTTCTGTTGCACAAAGTCATCCAGCCTTTGTAATAACCCTTGTATCTCAACATTCATGCTTTGATAAAAATGACTACGAGAAGTAGAGAAGAAGTTCCACACCTTTTTGGTTAATTTCTCGGTTTGACCTTCACCTTCCACCTTGCATCGCAAAGCTTCAGCATCGATCTCATCCAGCAAGTCCTCCGAGTCGAAGACAGCATGCTTGAGCTCGTCCAGCCAGTCTCTCACAGCAGGGTTTGAAATTTGCTTCTCTTCCGCATCGTTGAGCACTGCATAAAGGGTGAGCAGCGTCGTCTTCAGTTTCATGAGGAGTGGTTCATCCAGCTTCTTCTGCCGGAACAAGTCACCGAAGTCGGCTGAAGCAATTCTGTTACACAGCACCTGGATGGAAGCGGAGAGAAAAGCCTCTCCAATCAAAGCAGCAGCCATTTTTCTCTTTGGTTGCTTAGTTTTCCAGTAGCTCAATGTAGAAGAAAAGGCTTTTGAGATTGTAATTATTGAGCTACCGGTAAAAAAAGATCTGTGATTGATCTGTTGACCATAAGGCCTTGATTGGCAGCGGATTATATTAACTATTTCTATCGATAAATAATTATCAGATAGTACTAACTAAATTAGTCGAGCATTTGGTGCAGTATCGGAATAATGACCCTATTATTTATACTATGTTTGGTACTGAACCGGATAAGAAAGGGGAAGAAAAAATTTTTTTGACAAGTTTCGCATCTCAAACACTTATCATACTTCTCATTCAAGTTGTAGAACGCATTAATCTCTATCAAAAACATCTACCCGAATTCTCACAAACTCTTTTTCCTGCTCGTGAAGATGAAGAGTTTCACATCTCAAACACTGATCGTACTTCTCATTCAAGTTGCCCTTCTTTCAATGTTGCTCCATTGCAGGGTTTTCTTCCCAATGGATGGCAATCTCATCACCCAAAGATGCAGAGTCTGTCCTCTTTCTCTTCCACTCGGTGGGTTGGGATCGAAATTCCAGAAAAGGGTTCGAAGGTTTTGGATCAGAGAACCGCAGGAATTCAAGAAAAAAGGAAATGGCCTTTGAGAGCTTCGAGTCTCACGTATTCGACCCCAACAACAAACCCTAAATTCGAAAATTCTAATTAAAACACAAAATCACATAATTACAGAGAAAACAATAACTAGATTCAAATAATTGAAAGAAAATTGCAAGAAAAATAGAAGGAGGGGGAAGAACAGAGGGAGGGGCGAACCTGGGAAGAAGAAGAAGAATGAGAAGACAAACCTGGGAGCGGTGCATCTGGAGAGGACCGGTGCGGCTGGAGAGGAAGGAGAGAGGGAGGGTGCGTTCTCAGGAAGCGGATTAAATTGTACCGTGGTTTTAGATAGGGGTGGGAAATTTTGCCATAAAACGATTTACCGAACAAATCATATCGGTCGTCTCATAATAGTATGATATAGTTTTGGTATTTTTTTCATAATCGGCTAGCATTTTACCAAATCGACAATTAATGACATGATTTTGGTAATTGATTTTGTATGCCGACATGCCATACCTACCAATATATATATATATATATATATATTTTTTTTTTTTTCTATTTAAATATTTTAGGTATTTTTTACATGCCTGACTCTTCAGTTTTAAAGTTTAGAAAATAAATGACTCCTTAGTTTTAGGGTTTAAAAAATATATGCACGACTTCTAGCAGTCTTCTCTCAATTTTCTTCTTCTCTTCAACGCACACCTCCCTGTCATCCACCCAACTGCTATCTTTGCCAGAAATCTTCTTCTTCTTCATCAGCTTTCAAATTTAGGTAAATATTTGTGAAACCCTTCTCTTGGGGATTTATTGTATTGCGATACTTTACACATGGATGTATGGGATTTCAATGAGAAATATGGAGATCTGTGGGATTTCACTGTGACTGTGAAGAAGGAAGATATTATGAAAAGATAAAAATTCATGTGTAGTAAATTCCGCCATGATTAATATGGGATTTTTCAAGTTGTCAACCAGCTTGAGCATGAAAGGTATATAGCTATCAATTCAGTCCTCTTTCTGTTGCTTCCTTTCTTTCTGCATCGCTTTTTGACTTTCTTGTTTACATATTACATGAAAGGGTAATTCGAGAGAGACTAAATTTTATAAACTAAATGATGTGAAAATTGATAATTAGATTATTATTTAAGTGTTGATTAACTGCTTATTTCTTGTTGGTAACACATCATTTAGTCTACAAATTTAGTCTATCTGGCATTACCCAAGAAAAAATAATCCCCTCCCCTATTGTCAATAATTGGTCGAGTGCAATGATAGGTCCAAGATGTTCCCTTTAAAAGTGGCTATAAGGTTCATATTTGTCAAGATTTCGGCCTCATTTGGTGTATAGGATTTGTTTAGTGGTTTAGATTAGATAACTTACTAAATTCAATCAATATGGAATGAAGAAGTGGGTGTCCACTCCATAGTTTTCCAAGTGAAAAGTAGAAGATGAATTAATTATGACAAAAACTTGTCCTTTCTAATCTCCACAAGATTGGTAGGATTGAATAAACAATAACAAGTCAACCCGTTTTAGGATAGCAAAGGCATGTAAGTTGCCCTTACTATTCATTTTGAATAGCTCATCATGGTACATGTTACAGTTAAATGACTACTCAATTAACTTAGTCTCCCTAACAATTATTAGTGAGAAGCATTTAAAAAGCAATTTATACAAGAAAAAATGGTAATGCGAGGGAGACTAAATTTGTAGATTAACATGCTTATTTCTTATTGGTGACACATTATTTAGTTTGCAAATTTAGTTTACAAATTAAGTCTACCTAACATTACCTAAGAAAAAATAATCAACTCGCCTATTGTCCATAATGATCGAGTGCAATGATAGTTAGGTCCAAGAGGTTCTCTTTAAAAGTGGCTACAAGGGTCATATTTGTTAAGATTGCGGCCTCATTTGGCGTATAGAATTCGTTTTATGGTTTAGATTAGATAACTTACTAGATAAGTAATGTTATGGAGATTAAATTTTTAGACAAAATTTTTAAACTAAATGATACGTTACCAATAGGAAATGAACACGTTTATCAACGCTTAAGTAATAATTCAATCATCAACTTTCATATTATTTAGTTTACAAAATTTTGTCTACAAATTTAATCTCCCTAGCATTACTCCTTAATAGATTCAATCAAATATGGAATGAAGAAGTGGATGCCCACTTACATAGTTTGTCCAAGTGAAGGTATAAGATGAATTAATTATGACAAAAACTTGTCCCTCCTAATCTCCACAAGATTGGTAGGTTTGGAATAGACACGAGCAAGTCCACCCGTTTTAGGAGGGCAAAGGCATGTAAGTTGCCCTTACTATTCATTTTCAATAGCACTTACCTTTGTGCAACTCCATTCGTTTGAAAAATGGCAATAGTAAGTACTGTTCATATATATATATATATTTTTTATTCTTTTAAAATAAAACAATTGTCAAATTCCAATAAATTATTTCAAATACAAGGAAAAAACATAGCATAGCATTTCCAATAAATTATTTTAAATCAATATCAAATGAAGAAGTGGATGTACACTTGCACAATTTGTTTAAGTGAATATAGAAGATGAATTAGTCATGGCATAAATTTGTCCCTCCTAATCTACACAAGATCGACATGATTGGAATAAATAAGTTCTTTTCATGACAAATTCATATTTTACCTTCACTTAGTCTAAATGTTCACAAATCACTTAACATTTATTGAATTTAGAGAATTATCCATTTCAAACGAATCCCACCCATCAAACAAGGCCTAATTGTTCTATCATTTGTACTGTACCTCTAAATCATCATGTGTAGAAAGGCAAAGCTATAAATTATGGGGATGTAACCTCTTTCTAGGTCAAGCAATTAGTGTGTCTGTAATGTAATGTTCCCCCTTCAATAAGTTAGAAAAATAGTTATTATTGAATATTAATCACATTCCGCATTACGAGCAAATTTGTATTTGTTTTCTACCCAAAATACCCATGTATATTCCTAAAATAACCCAAGGACGAACATGATCTGGAACAACGAACACCCAAATCCTCAAGGAAATTGCGATTTGCAGATCCAAACAAAACAGAAGGAAACAACTTTGATCAGTTTCACTCGAGATTGGATGGTGGGGTGTGGATACTGCGTACTGGGGAAAGAAAGGGGTTGCAGACAAAGATTGGGGATAGAAAGGGGGAAAAGAGAGGAGGTAAAATTTTATTTTAGTTTACTTGAGATGAAGGGAAAAAATGGCTAAATTATTTCATAAATAGAGAAGCCATGTTTCGGTACCACATTTGCCCACAAATAAAATTCAAGACCCTAAAAAAAAATCAAGAAATTATATCCAAACAAAACGTCATCGGCTTATATCAAGTAATTTTCACTGACCTGTACCTTACTCCCAAGTAATCAAATAGGATGGGAAACTGTGTCACAAGAAACTCTTGTCACAACAAAACAAAACCATTCTGAGAATAACAAACCACTCTTCCAACCTTCAAACATGACCCTAAAATCTAACCCTGACTTTTGACGAAGACGTCGACACCAATTGCACAAAACCATAGACCCATAGAAAAATACCGTCACTCTTCACTCTTGATCGTCTTTCTTCTCTTCCTTGGCAGCAGGTGCTTTTTCTTCTGCCTTCTCCTCAGCAGGTGATTCTTCTTTTACTGCATCGCTCTTCTTAGCTGCAGCAGGTACCTCTGCCTCAGACTTCTCCCCAACACTCAATTTATCGAGAAGCCCAGCAGCTTCAGTAGCTTCTTTGCTTTCTTCTTCTGGACTCTGGGATTCGGCAACTTCTTGAAACTTCTCCATGAACAATTTGTTATCTGATAAAAGAAAAAAACAATCAAACATCAATAAGCTACTTGTGTGATGATGGTTGGGATCTTGTACCAAGATATGCTATAAACACATTTAACACTTGCAGATATATGAACATGCGGATAATGAAACTGAATGGATGATGCTGCAGAGAAAGAACCACTGCAAATGCATCATGGCTATAGGAAAAGTTTAAATTGGATCCTTTCAGAAGGTAGACATCTCCAAAGCTCATACTGAATCGTATAATATCAGTAACGCACTACCAAATAATTGAGATGGTAGGAAGAATCTACTCCCAGAAATAATGCTACAGAAAAATGATTCATTCAAATCAATACACACGCATGTCAGAGAAAGTATGGCAGAGGATGTCATCTCCTTATTATATGCTTAAGAAAAACAACGGTCTAGATCTATGGTTCTATACACGCTTAAGAGAAATAATACAACTTGTGCTACAATTTAAATCAAGATCCATAGGCAACAGATCTGTAAGCAAAGATTTATTTACTCATAAAGAGAGACACCTAGGACCTTGAAGTCTCAGAAACTGATTACCCTATACTTTATACAGGCAGCACCACTACATAGAAGCCTTTGAAGAATTGGCGCCGACTTTTCCTAATATAAACTCAAGTCAAATCAAAGACCATAACTGTCTCTAATCAACGAAGAACTCAAATCTATTTTGTTCGCTCTGTTATTCCCGAATATTC
This sequence comes from Heteromeles arbutifolia, assembly GCA_024362995.1. Lineage (NCBI taxonomy): Eukaryota > Viridiplantae > Streptophyta > Magnoliopsida > Rosales > Rosaceae > Heteromeles > Heteromeles arbutifolia. The sequence continues at coordinate 5,843,997 of JANCRC010000003.1, forward strand.
ATATTCCCACGTTCCATAGTACATAAGGGAACCTAATTCACCATGACTACGTGCACTACTGCTGAGAGATATTCAATAAAACCTATTTTGGGCCAACACTGACTTCAAAAGCTCTAAAGTTCATAACCTCTTCAATTTGCAAGCAACATTAATGCAAGGAAGCCAAAATGTATAAATTCTTAAACAGGTTCCAACATGCAGGTAAAGTTTCTAAACAGTAAAAATGTGTGCTTTACAGCCTAATTGGAACACATCTCCGTAAGTTTCAAGCTTAGTTAGAATGTACTATTCCTCATTGCAGTGAGGTGATCATAGCTTTACAAAAAAGAATAAGGAAAAAACCCCACTTTAAATATATGATTAACACCAACACATTCTGTAAAAGAGACATTTTCATTCAAGTATCAGCAAATTACTCACATACAAGAAGAAAAAAAAAACGAAAAACAACATCCATACAAAAGGGTTAGACCTAAACTATTAACATCCAATAAAAAGAGAGCAAGTCATGGTGTCCCACATATACACATGTCCAACTAGTACATCTTTTCAAAGTTAGTAATTTCAATGTTTAAATGTGGGACCAAAAAAAAAAAAAAATGTGGGTTTTGTATTAGTTACTTTTTTTTTTGCCAGCAATGTATTAGCTACTTACTGGAGAGCATCAATTGGTACACTCTCAAGTCATACCAAATACATAAATAAATTAACTCAAATGTACATCATTAAATAATACATAATACAGATATACATATATGTATTATGACTGAATCTAGTCAGACCACTCATCACAAACAAGTTCAAATCAAATTGTGATATCAATTGCATCCCTCTTCAAAGCCACTATCAAACATTCAACTCTAAACATTAATTAGAAGAAACGAAAAATTATTAAATTCGGACAAAGGTAATTAGAAGAGACGAAAAATTATTAAATTCGGATATTTCATGAGTTCAAAATAGCTACAGATTACATACATAACGAAAGTAAGAGAAAAGTAAGAGAAAGTACCAAGTATACTACCATCTAATATCAAGCAAAACAAAAAAAAATGATTACGAAAAGATAAACTTATAAAGTAGATCAAACTAATTAACTCACTTTCAATTGAAGCAAATCTAATGCAGAAAAGCTCCTTCTTCAATTCCCCATCAGCAAAATCGGTTGCGTGCCAAACACATGACTTCTCATTCCCTGCGTGCTCCTGGACTGTCATCTTCGGTAGAACTGCAGTTAACAACATAACAGAGCACAAGCAAAAATATTCAAACCCCTAAACCCAAAAATAATAAACCGTGTACAATTACAATGGAATACATAGAATATGAGAGACTAACCAAGATGATTGGCGCAGATCTTTAGGGTTTTGGATTGCCGCATGACAAGGCGGACTTTTCCAGTCTTCTTGTGCTTGAGAAACTTGACAGTGCCGGCACCTCGCTCCTTCCATTGATTACCGTCTTTATCAAATCGGTAAAGCTTCGCCTTCCTATTTACACAAACACAGCAGACAGACTAATAAGAATTTAAAACGTTCAGTGCGCTAATCGAATCGAATCAAAACAAAACAAAACCCTAGCTAGGTTTTTCCAGATCGGAGTAAAAAGCAAAAAAAAACCCTAGTATTCGACGAGAAATGAATCGGGGAAAGAGACTTACAGATCGAGGATGGCGTCCTCCTCTTCCTCACCGGTGGTGACGGCGACCTCCTCCAGCCGAACGATCGGAGCGACCTGAGCTCCGGTGTCCTCGTCGTCGCCGGCGAGTGGTGCCTCCTCATCGTCTCTGTGCCCTGGATCGGCGCTCGACATCTTGTAGAGAGAGAAGAGGAGAAGTAGTAGATATGGGAGTGAGAGAATTGGGGGAAGGGGATCAGGGTTGAGGGTTATAGGGGGTTTTTATAGTAAGTAGTAGGAATGTGAGCGTGAGTAATACGCCATTCAAAACATGGACGACCAAGGCCCAAATCCTTCAACCCAAAATAATTTTAAATTCCCTACCAAACAATTTTTTTTTAATTTAAAAAAAAAAATATTTGTCGTTCTGTACTACGATCTAGTGATATTCTTCTTTTCACTTGTAAGTGAGAGGTTTTAGGTTGAATCTCATGTATGGCGAATTCGATACCAAATTAGAATGCCCATTGTGTAGCTTAGCCGAACTCCCTCATCCTCCTAGTGTAACATATATCGTTGTACTTAAAAAATACACGATAGTTCTCTTTGTTAAAAAAAAACCAACCAATAGTTCTCAAGAGATATTTAAAAAAAGAAAAAGTTTTAGAAATGTTTTTTTTGGCGAAAATGGTCTTTGAGATAGACATAACTAACTCCTCATTGAGTTTGTCTATTATTCATCATTTTAGTCATCCTTTGAAAATTTCTCCTAAATAAAGTATAACGACAAAAATACCCTTGATTTTTGTTAAATCATTTTGATCCATTATTTGTTAAATTGAGAGTATTTTTGTCATTTTTGTTCTTATTTAACAAAGATTTTAAATGGAATGACCAAAATGATTTACACTGAACAAACTATATGACCACTTCTACTGATTACAAATATCAAGGATCAAAAGTGAAGAGTTATGTCAATTTCATTAATAATTTTAACTAAGATGTCTTTTTGAAAAGATAATTTTTTTTCACATTTACTAAAATATGCGTATGAGGGGAAAGACACGCACCAAAAAAAACACACACACACACTGTCGCTACTGTCTGCAGGCCACAGGTTTTGATCAAACTAGAACACAAGAAGAAATAATTGCCATTGATATATGATAATCATAATTGTGACGAAAAAAAGAACCGTGAATGCGCGATTATTTCTCATATGCTTTGTAGTGAATATAAGCTGCCAACATAACGTCTGTCCACTGGTGTGATGAAACTAAAGCAATCTTAATTATTGAAATCAAACGGAAAACCAGAACGTCCCCAGACTTCAGACATATATTTTACAACAGGGCCTCCCGTGAGGCCCTAATAATCAAGCAGCAGATGGGGCGGAGATGAATTCAACAGCGCCAGTCTCCGAAAATGCCGCTTCGGGTGGCTCCACGTTAACTTGGTCTCTGCGCTTTTCAGCCTCGGCTGAAGGCACAGTCTTCTTGTAGTCCAAAGAGTCATCACTGTATATCTCCCACCATTTGTTCACCAGCATCTTAACATCTTCCCTCTCCATGTTCTCTTCCTTCCCAGTGTAACTCCATGGCTTAGACCCCTGAACCAAAAATATAATGTCACACTCTCAAGTTAGTTGATTAAAAAGAACGGACGTGCGTCAATAATATTACAAAACTCATTAAAGGTCGTAACGAGAACTCACATTAGCACAATAGTTAACAACTTTGACCCTGTCAAGCTCAACGGCCTCTGGGTGACGCCAGAGCATGGGCAGCATAAGGTTGTAATGTGGAGCCACAGCCACCAACTTGTCCTTAAAAAACATGTTCAGAAGATCCTGCCGAAAAACAAGCACATAACTGCAATGTGAGGACTCAGATTTTATAACCCGATTGAGCAAATACAAACAATGATTCAATAAAAATACTATGGAGAGAGAGATAAAATTACCTGCTCTGCGGAGGCGGTAGTACGAGAAGTCTGCAGTGTTTGGACGAGGTCACGGTAGGTCACCAAGCTGGGCTCAAACACAAACATGCTAGCATTGAAGTAAAGAGGAGGTTTGGGGCCCAATGTGGGGTCCCACTGGACCTTGTTGGGCCACTGCTGGCAGTGCCCAATCTTGTGCTGTGGGCTGTGGCTCCAAGACTTCTCACAGAAGCAGTCCAGTGCCGCATAGAAGTAGGAGTCAGGGTAGTCAAACATGTGGTCAATTTTCTCAAGGACTTGGACGTTTCCGTCCAAGTAGATCATTTTGCGGTACTCCTCAAACTGCAAATTTCAATCAAAGGTAGGGGTCAAATCACATGCAAAATCTATCTACTAACCATTAATAATAAGAGAAATGAAAATGGCTTGAAAATTTTGAGTTTTAACGATAAGAACAAAATAAAGATTAAAGTGAATAGTACTATGATTGACTTTTTAATATAAAAATGTAATTTTTCGTTAAAATGAACAGTACCGAAAGTTTTTCGTTAAAGTACTCTTAATAAAATACTAATGAAATAAATAAATACATAAACCTTTACCTCCCAAATGCGAAGCTTGGAGTAGTCTGTGACATATGAAGCCATGATCACAGGCTCAATCTCTTTCACTATGCAGCCATGGGAGGCCAGAAGCTTGCGATATTCTTCAGACACATCCGGCAAGACAGCCACAACCAGCGGGTACTGGCTCCTCACTTTTTTCAAGCCCTTGACCAACCCAACCGCGCCCAACGCGGCCTCTTCATTGTTTCCAGCCAACAAGGTCACATAGGCCCTCCTGGATTCATTGGCACACGAGAGAGAGAGAGAGAGAGAACAAGAGTTAGTCAAGTTAAATGAAACCCTAGCTAGGTTTTTGCTGATGGGAGGAAAAGTGAAAGTGAAAGCTCCGGCCTAATAATCGTTGATCTAAATAAAACAAGAAAAAACGAAAAACAATTGAAGCAAGAGCAATTAACTTACAGATCTATGTGCATGATGGCAAGCCGACGATAGGTCTGAGATCGGATGTCATCGTCGCCAGCGAGTGGGAACTCCACGAGGTCTCTGTGTTCGGGATCGGCGCTAGACATCTTTTGTAGACTTGTAGTGGGAAAAGGGCTAAGGCTTTGGTATTTGGTATTTGTTTTGAACAGAAAGGTTTTGGATCTCTCGAGCTCGAGGTTTTAGCTATAGCTGATGGCTTGGAGAATGTTTGTGCCTTTGAGGTGGGGGTAGTGGTTGGGTTTATATAGGGAAGGAAATGATGAAATTTTGGTTTAACTATGGTTAAAGATGTGAGTTGGGAGCATTAAACGTCGCTCAAACATTCCCAGAAGAAACCTACATTTTTCAACCCATATGGAAACTCATTTCACTTTGGGATATTCTTCCTAACGTAGCTCACGTGTCCAATTGTATGGCGCGTGACCTCGTAGCAGACGGCCGACCTTCCTTCTCCTACAAGTAAACAAACTCCCTGTATGGCTGAACCTGCTGTGCCTCAGCAGTCAGCCCTTTTGATTTCTTTTCTCCATTCTCTCTTGTGCTGATCAGTTGGCTCCCTCTCTTCCAAGACCCAATTTTGAAACCCTAAATCTCCATATCCTCTCCCTCTTCACTCCTCCTTCACCCACCAACACCATATCTCAGCCTCCATCTCTCTCTCTCTCTCTCAGTTCGGCTTTTTTAGGAATCGTTGTCATGTACAAAAGTTTGGCATACGGTCGGTCGGTCGATCAACATATGTATTTGTCTCTGATATACCAAAGCAAAAATAAGACAAATTAACAAGAAGAAGTTTTTTATAACCATGTTTCGGTACGTGTTATGCAGCTGAAAATAGATTATACTTCCTTCCTCTAATCCTATTGTAGAAGATAAAAACGGAATTTGTGAGAAGGTGAAGATAAAAATGGAGCATCCGACAAAAATGTTTCAAAAAACAAAGAATAAAACATGTTTAAATATAACTTCACTGCCAGCCTACCACCCTACCACCAACCAGAGATTGATATGCCTAACAAGTAACCGCTCCTCCTGTCCGTGTCCTCGCCGCGTGAATGTTGACATCACCACTGTGCTCATGCTTTGCCATGTTGTATATAAGACACACAATTATGTGACATCCCACATCGCCCAAGAGAGTGATCTTTAAATGTATATTCTCATCTCTACCTAACACGAGGCTTTTTGGGAGCTCACTGGCTTCGGGTTCCGTAGGAACTCCAAAGTTAAGCGAGAATGGGGCTAGAGCACTCCTATGATGGGTGGTCTGGGAAGTAGCTCGTGAGTTCCCAGAAACAAAACCGTGAGGGAATGGTAAGCCCAAAGCGGACAATATCGTGCTATGGTGGTGGAGCGGGCCCAGGAAGTGCCGGGTCGGGATGTGACAATTAACTCCTGTAGAAACTAGTAGAGAAAATTAGATGTTACTCTCCATTAAGGATTTCTTGTAAGTATAATTTTTTTTTATACTATTTACAATTTTATAGTAAGGGGATGATTTAAACTCGGAACGTATTAGGATAAAGAGAAATACCCTATTGACCAAGGCAATCCACCTTTTGAATTTTTTTAAAGTGTTTTAATAGCAGCTTCTTGCCACTTAGTACTACGGTCTAGTGATATTCCTCTTCACTTATAAGTAAGATGTCTTAAGTTCGATTCTCGCCAAAGGCGAATTTGAACCATATTATTGTCAGTTCATTGTGAAGCTCAGCTCATTCATCCACCCCTTAGTGTAGATAATATCGCTTGTTCAAAGAAAATAACAGCTTTTTTGGTTTTATACTAGAATATTGTGAAATGGATTTGAGTCAAGTTACATAAATTGTAGTCATAAAGGGAATCGAACTTGGTATTTTTTTTAGTTGAGCTCGAGACTTCTTACTTACAAATGAAAAGAAAAATATTATTAGATTGTGACATTATTTGTTACACTTTATGAAGATGTTTTTTAATACATACGATATTATCTATACTAAAGGATGGGGGAGTGAGTTAAACCTCAAAATGAGCTAGCTGTAATAATTTCGCTCGAATTCGCCTTTGGCGAAAATCGAACGTAAAACCTCACAAATGGAGAAGAATATCACTATACTTATGTACTCAGTGACTAATTAAACTCTATGAACATATTAGCTAATCATATTTTTCATATTGAAAACTTAATATTTATGTCATCTTTTTAATTAAAGTGTGATCTAATTAGATCATAGGCCCTTTTTTTTTTCTTTTTGAAAAAGAGAAAAATGTGATATATTTAGGATATTATTTTGGTACCACCAACACAAGAACTATATCCAACCGTCCTATATTGATTATATTAAATATATGTAAATATTGTAGTCAGTTCCTTCTTCAAGTAAAGAACAAAAAATATTACCCTTTAACATGAAGAGGAATCGGTTGTTGGAATTTACCTTTGATCAAAGGAAGAATCTATGAGAACAAAAACTACATATTGGGTTTGGGATATCGTGGCAGAAGGTCGACCTTCCTTGTCCTACAAGCACACTAACTCCCTTCAAATGCCGCCAACTTCCCTTTTTTTGTAAGAAAAAAAGTGCAAGCATTTGGCCCTTGGATGAATTTGTTTTTTATCTAGTCCCTTTAATTTAACAGTTACCCACAAAGTGCAAGCATAACAAATATAACTTTCTGCCAACATATTACTGCAGTGAAATGATTTTTTTTTTCACTTAGGAATCAATTTATTCTTATTCCAAATGTAAATATATCGTTGTATCAACAAAAGAAAATATAACTTTTCTTGATTTTCAAATGGATGATGCTTTGGAGACAATATTTTAGCGGCACAGAATTGTATCTTAGTTTCACATTTATATATTATTATTAACATGATGATATATTCATATTAAGGGATGTGAAAATAAATTGATTTTGAACTCGCCATCTGTAAGATCCCACATCATTCAGGGGTGAGGATCATGTAAGTCTTATATGTACATGCCCACCTCCAATTAGCATGAGGCCTTTTGGGAGCTCACTGGCTTCGGAGTTCGTCTGAATTCCGAAGTTAAGCGAGTTCGCATGAGAGCAATCCCAGGATGGGTGACCTACTGGGAAGTTCTCGTGTGAGTTCCCAAAAACAAAACCGTGAGGGTGTGGTAGGGGCCCAAAGCGGACAATATCGTGCTATGGCGGAGTCGAGTCCGGGAAGTGGTCGAGCCCGGGCCGGGATGTGACAATTTGGTATTAGAGCCACTCCCTGGCCGGAAATGCGCCGACGAGGACGTCGGATCCCTAAGGGGGGTGGATTGTAAGATCCCACATCGCCCAGGGGTGAGGATCTTGTAAGCCTTATATGTACATGCCCACCTCCAATTAACATGAGGCCTTTTGGTATCAGAGCCACTCCCTGGCTGGAAGTGTGCCGACGAGGACGTCGGGCCCCTAAGGGGGGTGGATTGTAAGATCCCACATCGCCCAGGGGTGCGGATCATGTCAGCCTTATATGTACATGCCCACCTCCAATTAGCACGAGGCCTTTTGGGAGCTCAATAGCTTCGAAGTTCGTCGGAACTCTGAAGTTAAGCGAGTTCGTGCGAGAGCAATCCCAAGATGGGTGACCTACTGGGAAGTTCTCGTGTGAGTTCCCAGAAACAAAACCGTGAGGGTGTGGTAGGGGTCCAAAACAGACAATATCGAGCCGGGATACTTGAACACGTGTCCACTCGTGCTGATTTTTTCAGCAGCCAAGCTCCGTTCATGGTACAATATCTAACTCCAAAATGTGACACAGAGAAAAGAAAGGAACAAAGAAGCCGATCAGGTGGTGGAAGTGGTGTAAGAAAAAAGAAATAGGAAGAATCTGGTGAAACAGGTTGTATAGTATGGCCAACCCAATTTTATTTTAACTTTGTGCTTAATATGCTTAATTTATATCAATTTTATATCAATTAGCGTGTTAGCACTCGCTCTCACCCTTTTCGATTAATGTATAATAAATAATTAAAAGACTCGTTAATTAGTAGTATGATTTAGTATATTTTTATTCACTTGTAAGCAAGACATTATTAAATTTAGTAGAAAGCAATATGCAGGCATACAATCTTTAAACAAAGCGTCATAGATTAAATTTGAAGGGTGTTCATCATAACAATTATCAAATTAATAAAGATTCGCGAAATTGCAAAGAGAGTTTATAGAGAGGCCCCGCCTAAGGGTGGGCATGGTCCGCTTCGGTTCGATTTACCCTTCAAACCGGGATCCAACTGGAATTTTCACGGTTCCAATTTGGTTCAAGTTTTCCTAATTTTGACCATGAAAACTTTTTGGGTCGATTTTCAGCCGTTTTGGGCTGAGCCCATTTAAGTCTTTCCTGTCTTTTGTATTGAACTGTAAGAAATCAAAATGCAGCCCAGAAGTCCATGTAACTCTTTTTCTGTCTTTTTGTACTAGGCTTTGAGAAATCAAAATGCAGGCCAGCAGCCCAGAAAACAAAACTGAATCAAAATGAATCAAATGATACCAATCAAAATGAGTTTTTATCATATATGGCCAAATTTTAGACCCCAATTTCATCATGCACTGTCTTATTTTGTTACTTCTCACAATAGAATTGGATTGAGATTATATATTTGGATTGATATACCGTCACGAAAACACAAAAATTTCTATGCTTGGATGAATATGGTGCACCCATTAATGGGTTGGATTAATACGGCTTCATCCTGAGTGCACCAAGCGAGAGTGTACAAGGAGATATCATTGTGCAGTATCCAAAATCAATCACACACTGTTATACATTTCAACTTTCGCATATAACAGTGTGTTTGATCTAAAACGCCTCGTTGAGTGAAACTACTTCACACGTAAGCAGACACATAAAAAAATCTCTACGCTTGTTCACGGTGCACTCTTAGATTTGGTCACAATTTGTGGCCCTTTGGCCGAATATTACCTCCAAAAATTGGACATGAGGCAGCCTGCCATGTGCAATTCTCCACCAGAGCCTGAAGGCCAGCTGTGGGTAACTTGTCGATACTATCCCCATTGCCCACTACAGCTTTGGTTTCTAGCTGCGGCCAATGAATGGACCAACACCTTAACTCGGGGATTCAGTACCAATCAATTGCTACCATCAGATGATATTGTTCAACTTTTTCAACTTTTTAATGACCTTTTTTTTTAATCACGTTTGTTGGAATGTACCACGATTTTTTAATCACGTTTTTTTTTTTAATCACATTTGTTGGAATGTACCACGATTTTTTAATCACGTTTGTTGGAATGTACCACGATTTTTTAATCACTTTTTTTTTTTAATCACATTTGTTGGAATGTAACTTTATCAGAGCACTCAAAGTGCCTCAAACATTCCCCAAGATACGACATTTCTCGTGTCCAATTGCATCGCGTGTGACCTCGTGGGCCCGTGGCACATGGTCGACCTTGCTTCTCCTACAAGCAAACTCCCTACCTCCAACAAGTGGTCTTTCACCACAATGGTAAAAAAGTGTTGAGTCTTTATATGACGGTATGAGTTTAAACTTCGTCGGTGACTAATCTATCAAAATCTATCATTTGACCCAAAAAAAAAAAAATCCCTACCTCCAAATGCGGCCAACATTATTTATTTATTTATTTATGAATGTGACACATTCCTCGGTCTTTCAAAGCATCCACCCCCACTAAGGTAATAATTGTCTCGTCAATTAGGCAAAGACAATTATTGTCTTAGTGAGTAATGATTATTCGAAAATCTTTTAATCGTGTTCGTTTATCATATATCATGCAATCAATTTTTGTTGTGATCCAATTGGCCGATCTGAGGGCCTCTGCTTATGTTGGAATAGTACTAAGGTTTTTGTTAGCATAATTTATTCCTCTTCGAGATATATTCATTGTTCTGTGAAGGACTTAGTTACTAATTTAGAGCAATTAGCTACCTTCATTTATGCCTTTCCCCAAAAGCATTTGCAGTCTAACCTGTGGGAGGAGGTCCTTAGGTTAGATCCAATTCATAGTCCTTGGTGCTTAGTTGGAGATTTTAACAACATTGTTGATCTTTCAAAGAAGGTTGGAGGTAATCAAACCCATACCACGGACATGAATAATTTTATCAATTTTCTTAATCGTGGCAAATTTTTTGTCTTTAAATGCGTATGGAGTTCCTTTTACTTGGACTAATTGTCATACGGATCATACGGTTGTTTTCGAGAGATTGGATAGGGTGGTGGCTAACCCTTTATGGTTAAATATGTTCCCTAATTATTATTTGCATAACTATCCTACTTTTGTTTCTGATCATAGTCCTATTTTATTATCTATAAATTCTAGTAAGGAGAAGAATAACTACTTCTCGTTTAAATTTGAGGCTAAGTTTAAAACGTTTGAAAATTCTTGGCATTGTGACCCTACTATTAATCCTAAAGATAAATTCAGAGTGTGTGCTGGTAAGTTTAAATCTCTAGTTTGTAAATGGAACAAGGACACTTTTGGCAATTTAAATGAGAAAAAGGAATAATTGTTAAATGAAATTGATGAGCTTCAAAAGCAAATTATGAGTACAACTATGTTGATTTGATGATGGAAAAATCTCATCGAGATGAATTGAATCATGTGTTACTTTGTGAAGAAATTATGTGGGCCCAGAGAGCTAAAACTAATTGACTGCAACTTGAGGATAAGAATACTAAATTCTTTCAAACTGTGGCTACTATTTTTAAGAAACGAAATAAAATTACAAAAGTCAAAGATGAGAATGGGTTTTGGTGGTCTAAAGCGGCGGGCCAACAAATAAACTTTCATAAGTCCTTGTATTTTTCCAAGAATACCACTTCTCCAACTAGAATTGATATTGTTAATATTTTACATCTTCAACCTAAAACTACTATTGGTAAGTATCTAGGAATTCATAATATTATTTTTTGGAAAGACCAAGTTAATGGTAACGAGTTACTTAAGAGGGTCAAGCAAAAATTAGTTGGTTAAAAAGCAAGCACTCTTTCGAGAGTAGGGAGGCTTACTTTAATTAATTATCATCTAACGGGTATGCCTAATCATGTTATGTCTTGCTTTAAGTGTCCTGACAAGATTGTATACGGTTATGCCTAATCATGTATTCATTGTATTAATTATTCTTCTTTAATTATTAAGGGAAAAAAATACTTCCTGTTAAACATTTTATACGTCTGCAGATATTTAATTTTGTTTTCTTTTTTGAATCACGTTTGTTGGAATGTACATTTTAGAAGCAAACAAAGTAAATGACGTGAGTACGTCTGCAGATATTTGTTGACTTTGCATAGTTCACGCACTAACTTCACTTCCGGTGTGGAATATTCTAATCCAGTTCACGTGTCCAATTGTCTGGCGTTTGACCTCGCACAAGATGGTCGACCTTCCTTCTCCTTCCCTTGCAAGCAAACAAACTCGTAGCATTTTTGTTTGTGACCGTAAACTATGGTGTATGGTGTATGTCTATAGTGTATGTCTATTATACATCTAATTATCAACTACATATCATTTTACCTAATCTTGGTTATTTTTTTTTCTTTTTTTTTCGGTCAATTGGTTAATTTTTTTTCAAAACTGAAAAAGAAATATTTAATGTAAAAGTTAACTCTAGTAGGTGAAATGACACGTGACAAATGATTAGGTGTATGATAAACATACAACATAGTTTACGATGGCGAGCAAAAATGCTCCCAACAAACTCCCTGCTAACATTCTTTTATTTTTACTTTTGAAAAGAACAAAAAGTGCAAGCATTTTGGCCCTTGGATGAATTTGTTTTTAATCTAGTCCCTTTAATCACTATATACTGATTTAGATGTTACATTTCTTGTGAAGAGCAATACCAACATATGGGTATTGGAATGGAACAAAGCTTACCTATTCATATCTCCGGAAAATTATAGACATGTACTTGTTCTATTCCAAAGAACTTGCTAATAGTCGTGGTCTTGTTGGGCAAGCAAAATTTGGACATCTCTCTCACCTGCATAAAGATCGCTCAAAGAAAGAATTAAGTAATGAAAATTGGAGAAAAGCGTTCAAAGCGTTCAAAGCTAATATTGGGGAAATATCATCAGAGGGAACGTCTAAGAGTATGCTACATCGATCATATGAACAAAGTATATTTGTTTCCTTTAGATTATCCATTCATCTCATTTATTTGTTTTTATATGATAGCTATTTGCTTTGTTATTTTTGTGCATGCAGGTGATATTGTATAATATCGTTTGTGTACTTTATAAACCCACTTTTTTTTGGGATAAATTACATTTTACTCTCTCATGTTTGGGTACAATTTCAATTTTTTACAACAACTTTAAAATTTGCAAAAAAAAAAAAAAAAAAAAAAAAAAAATTATGTGCCACCTCCATTAAAATCAATGTTATTGCTATATGTCACTTACTAATTCGATAAATTGTTCCGTTAAAAAAGTTGCAAGTGCTAAATTGTGTCAATTTTTCGGACATAAAAATACTCAGCAAAACATTCATGTACAAATAATGCGCAAATTTTCGAACAAAAAACAAATAAAGCTTACCCATACGAACACATTGAGTTGGAACATTTACTTCGCATATTGAATATGTCAGTTTCAGAATTAAAATCAATTATGAAACAATCTGAATTTTAATTGCTACGGAGCATACTAAAATTTTCAAACAATAATGGCCTAGAATTCTAACAGTACGACCAATCACGGGAGCTGCCAATACTTATGGTTCTACCACTTGCCCCTAATATAATAAAATATTCAATGATAAAGCACGAAGGTTGGTGGACATCTTTCTTACAATTAAAAGTTAAAACATGAAAAGACATTTAGATTTATTAATTTAATATAATATATTTTTGTACAGATATTTAGGGTTGTTATAATTAAATAAGACTTTGCCGTTTGATTCCTTTTGACTTTGAAAAAGGACAATTGGACACGCTGCTTATCATTTTCTTGGTCGGAACACTGCTTATCTATGTTGCGCACTAGCATTGACGAGTAACGGAAGAAGAAGCAAAAGTTTCAGTTGCAATACTAGACTCAACCAACGTCAAGCAGCCAACTCTGGAAACTGGAAAGCTTTGCGTAATAGAAAAGATATCATTTATTTAGTTTGAGCAGCAGCAACAACAACAGCAACAAGCCGCTTTTTCCCACTAAGTGGGGAGTTTGAGCAAAATTAAATAATAAAAAAATTCAAGAGCTTCCGACGCAGCATCCTCACACCCGAAACCTCTACTTACAAAAGTGCCTCCCATGAGGCACTAATAATCAAGCAGCGAATGGGGCGGAGGTGAATTCGTCAGCGCCAGTCTCAGGAAATCCAGCTTCTGACGGCTGCAGATTAACTTGGTCTGTGCCCTTTCCAGCCTTAACTGAAGTCAGAGTCTTCTTGTAGTCCATAGAGTCATCATTGTATATCTCCCACCATTTGTTCACCAGCATCTTGACATCTTCCCTCTCCATGTTCTCTTCCTTCCCAGTGTAACTCCATGGCTTAGACCCCTGAACCAAGAATTTAAATGTCACACTTTCAACTTAGTTGATTAAAAAGAACGGACGTGCATCTTACATAACTCATTAAATGTTGTAACGAGAACTCACACTAGCACAATAGTTAACAACTTTGACCCCGTCAAGCTCTACGGCCTCTGGGTGACGCCAGAGCATGGGCACCATAAGGTTGTAATGTGGAGCCAGGGCCACCAACTTGTCCTTGAAAAACTCGTTCAGAAGATCCTGCCGAAAAACAAGCACAAAACTGCAACGTCAGATTTTATAACCCAATTGAGCAAATACAAACAATGATTCAATAAAACTTACATATAGAGAATAAAATAATATGGAATAGAGATAGAATTACCTGCTCTGCAAGAGCGGTAGTAGAAGTCTGGAGGGTTTTGAATTTGACGAGGTCACGGTAGGTCGCCAAGCTGGGCTCAAAGACAAACACGCCATCATTGAAGTAAAGAGGAGGCTTGGGGCCCAATGAGCCGTCCCACTGAGCCTTGTTGGGCCACTGCTCGCAGTACCCAATCTTGTGCTGTGGCCTGTGGCTCCAAGACTTCTCACAGCAGCAGTCCAGCGCCGCATAGAAGTAGGAATCAGGGTAGTCGAACATACGGTCAATATTCTCAAAGACTTGGACATTTCCGTCCAGGTATATCATTTTGCGGTACTCCTCAAACTCCAAATTTCAATCAAAATGTAAGGGTCAAATCACATGCAAAAACTACCTACTAACAGTTTTCAAAAAAAAAAAAAAGAAAAAAAAAAGAACTACCTACTAACAATTAATAAAATAAATAAATAAACGTTTACCTCCCAAATGCGAAGCCTGGAGTAATCTGTGCCGTATGAGGCCATGATCACAGGCTCAATCTCTTTCACTATGCAGCCATGGAAGGCCAGGAGCTTGCGAAGCTCTTCAGACACACCCGGCAAGACAGCCACAACCCGGGGGTACTTGCTCATCACTTTCTTCAAGCCCTTGGCCAACCCATCCACACCGAACACGGCCTCGTCATCGTTTCCAGCCAACATGGTCACATAGGCCCTCCAGGGTTCACTGGCTGCCGAGAACGCACCTTGAGGTTTCCTAATAACACAACACAGCAGACAGAGAGTTAGTCAAGTTACACCAAGCCTACCTAGGTTTTTCCAGATCGGAGAAAAAGTGAAAGCTCGAGGATAATAATCGTTAACCAAAATAAAAACAAGCAAAGAAGAAAGACAATTGGAGCAAGTGCAATTAACTTACAGATCGGGGATGATGATGGGGATCCCCTTGGGACTGCGGGCACCCCGACCATCTATCTGAGATCGCATCTCATCGTGGTCGCGGGCGAGTGGGGACTCCCTGAGGTCTCCGAGTTTGGAATTGGCGCTCGGCATCTTTTGTAGATTTGTAAAGGGAAAAGGGATTCAGACGTCTCGAGGTCAAGGTTTCTGATGGCTGATGGAGTTGGACAGGGGGGGTATTTATAGGGGCTGGGGAGGGGGAAAGAAGAGGCCGAACTTGTTTTTAATTTTTTAATTTCTAATTTTTTAATTGGTTCTCCCAATCCTCACAAGGTGGACACGTTATCGGACGTGGATTCTGGCCGCGCGCAAATTATTATCGTTAACAGTCGGGGGATAGAGTTTTAACTTGTTTTTTATTTTTTTATTTCTAATTTTCTAATTTTTAACTTCTTTTAACTTGTTTTTTATTCAAAACTTTTGTTCCATTCATGTGGCTTCGAATTTGAGTTATTTCTAATAGGCATGATCTTTAAGAGCAATTTTAATAGAGGTCTTTAAATAGGGCCTCTTAACATCACTTTTGTGGCTCATTTAAAGATTTAAAGTGAATTTTTGTTCCTAGAGGAATATTCTTTAATAGAAGAGTCCTTATAGTAGAATCTTGAAATTTGATACTTTTAAAATTTTATGCGATAATTTAATGAGTTGCAAATTTTTTTAATTAATTTAACATTATGTTGTCTTAAAATATTTTTTTGAATATTTTTATAATAAAAAAAGTTCAAATTCGTACACGAAATGAAAAAAACATGGGTAAATGACAAAAAACTACATCAACTATTGGTGTCACGACACTTTCATACCTCATTTTTTAAAATTGACAATGTCATACCTCATCTTACGAATTTGTGCCAATGTCATACCTCCGTCATTTTTTCTGTTAATTTTTCTGTTAAGTGCTGACGTGGCTACATACGGCGTCCACTAACTAATTCAACTGGATTAAAAAATTATTAAATATAATTTTTAATAATTAAAAATTAAAAAAATTAATTTTTTTATAATATTAAATCTCCCTCCCTCTCTCCCTCCCTCCCCCACCTCTCCCTCCCTCCCCCACCTCTCACGCCTCTCTCTTCTCTGCATCCCCAGAACCCCTTCCCCCAACCTTCCTCCATCACCTTCCACAAAAACCCAGATACCTGTGTCCCCCCTTCCCCAGAACCCAGCTCCCCTTCTCCCATTGACGAATTAGGAATCAAGGGGGGGAAAAGAAGAGGAAAAAAAAAGGAAGTTTTCCTTCTCTCCTGTCGGCACTTGCACCCGCACGCCATTTTTTCCGTCGAATCACCATCCAACACCCACAACCTCTTCCACATCATCCCCTCTATGATCTCCACCCAAATTTGGGGATTTTTAAGCACAAAAAGTGATGCAGAAGCTTTTCGTTTTTTTTCCTTCTTCTTTTTGAAATTGGCAAATTCAAATTTTAGGGTTAGGGTTTGGGTGGAATTGGGATATTTACAGGGATTAATTTGGTGAGAGTGATGGGTGTGTTAGAAGAGAGGGTGGCCGCGCGACGCGGAGGGGGGCGGGCGCTGGTGGGTGGTGGTGGAATAAGGGATTAATGGCAGGAGGGTGGAATAAGGGGTTAATGTCAGGAGGGGGATGGGGCGCAGGGGGAAGAGGGGGGGAGGGGGGGCCGTGGGTGTGTGGTGGAATAAGGGTGCTATGGTGGGTGGTGGTGGGATAAGGGATTACTGGGGTGGAATGGATTAATGTCAGGAGGGGGAAGGGGCGCGCGACACACGGGGGGGTGGGGGGTGCGGGCTGCTGCTGGGTTGCTGGAGCACGGGGCTAAATGGCGGGGGGGCTGCTGGATGTAAGGAATTGCAGAAGGCTCGTTAGGGGGGGTGTGTGGGGGACGGGTGGGAGGAGCATGGGTGGGAAAGGTTTTTAAGAATGCAGAGAGGAGAGAGAGGAGATAGGGGTGGGGGAGAGAGAGATGGAAATTTAATATTATAAAAAAAATTAAAACAAAATTAATTTCTTTAATTTTTAATCATTAAAAATATATTTAATAATTTTTTTATCCAGTTGGATTAGTGAGTGGGACCCGAATGTAGCCACATCAGCACTTAACAGAAAAATTAACAGAAAAACTGACGGAGGTATGACATTGGCACAAATTCGTAAGATGAGGTATGACATTGTCAACTTTAAAAAATGAGGTATGAAAGTGTCGTGACACCTATAGTTGAGGTAGTTTTTTGTAATTTACCCAAAAAACGTTTATTCAATACTGTGAAGGGCATGAATTTGCAAGAGAATTCTGGCAAGAAGTTGTCTTAAAATATCCTTAGTTAATTATTTTTGTACATAGCTTTTTATTTACTTTATTTTATTTTATTTTTTAGATTGCAACGGATTGATTTTGAAAGCCGACTACGCATGGTTCTCCCTTTTCTCTTCATACTTCGTGATTAAGTTTATTTTATTTTTGCCATTTCATTGTCGTTAATCGCGTTGCCCTCTGCCCTAAGCGGATCGAATGAAAGCCGCCGCTGTTGACTAATGGACCGAATGGATAATGGATACATATTTTGATGATTCACTTTGTTCGACTTTGGTGGTACGACAATTGTGTGGGTAGGATTCAGTTTAATGGTTGCCCAGCAGGGAACCTACCGATATCACACTCTGATGGGTATATAAGTCAAGATAGGGACCCCATCAAAGACGCGTTTTTTAGAAAATTCCTGATAAACCCACCTCATTTCCTATTTTTTCACCCACTATAAAAATTTTAAAAACTAAAATCCTATTTCCTCAGCCACTATTATTCCTAAAATAACCTTATATCATATCATCACCTCTTCATTGTACTCTCTGCACCCCAGTCCCACCCTCAACTTGCTTTAGCAACAAAATACGTTAATTAGTAGCCATGGTTGCGAGTCAAGAGGACAAAGTAGGGAAGAAAGAGTAACAACCCTCTTCCCCTTCACCCAAAATCCCCAATCTTGGTATTGAAATGATACAAGGGCAAAATCCCAGACCCACCCCATGGTTTCGAGATTTAATTGTAACCAACTATTAATCTGTCATTAACATCTAAGTATTAGAACATGAAATGAATTTTAGGGAAAAAATGATACAAGGGCAAAGGAAACCTATAGTGTGGCTACAATGAAAGTAGTGGACCAACAACAACTTCGGTCGTGGCGGTTGAAGCCGAGGAGAGAGATGAAACGAAAGAGAAAAATTGGAGACGAAGAGAGAGAGACGGTGAGGGAGAGAAATGGGTAGGATTTAAAAGTCTTTTTTCTACAAGAATAAACATGTCACTAATATTTTTCAATAAAATGTGGGTGAAGAAATAAGACAATAGGGTGAGTTTATTAGCACTCTAAAGGAAATGGACATAATATAACAAGAGAAATTGAAGGGTTTTGTTTGTTGTCTTAATTTGGACATAGGAAATCTTTTTCTTTTTAATTTCATAGATTATAATATAGGTAATAAGAGTAGTGCACAGTGCAATATGTACTGGACAAAATAATATGTGAATTGACATTTCATCGAATTTTGATAGGCATGTAGTGATAGAAAAGAGACCAATACGGTTCTACAAAAAACATTAAATTTAATCTAAAAGTCATATGATTTAGGATTTGAGTGATTTTTGATAAATATGATCTTTGAGGTAAGATATAAAAAATAGACGTTTAGATCATTAAAATATATTGAGAAATAGACTCCACAAAAACCGTATGTCAAAAGCGTGACTCTCCGAATCCTAACCCATCAGTATTAACCAAACCTTACAGGTATTGATTATTGATCAACTAAATACCATTTTTTGTGCCCTTCAGATTTTGGGGCCCCCGGGGATTGGGGGACAATCTTCAATAGTAATGGACAGAAATGCCTTGCGCACAAAGTGAGAAATGTTACTACAAAAATTTTACCAATGAAAAGTTTCTTGACACTAACAAGACCAAGTTTAAAAAAAATAAAAATAAAATCCGATACAGGTAGTAACAGTGTTGCACAACCATAGCCATGAACTACGTGCAAGCTCGGTTGCCATCCTACATCTCTCAAACAGCCAAGCAAAAAAGAATTGACACTATAAATTCAAAAGAATTTCTAAAAACGTGACCATAAACCCGCAGCATACGAAGATGTTGTACTGGCAAGAAAGTAACCATATGTGAAGTGTGAAAACGAATTGCCTTCAGTGTGACAGGAGAATTGTGGACTTTCTAACTTTCAACCAGTAGAAATTGTTAAAGCACTTGTAAAACCTCAATCTGCCTCAAAATTTAGTAAGAGGGGCCCATTTGTGGCATCCCAAACGAGGGCATTGGCGGCATTCCCATCCCTCCCATCGGTGGCATTGGTGGTGGAGCATAACCTCCCATTCCCGGTGGTGCAGGCAAAGCAGGAAGCAACTGAGCATACATATCCTGCAGATCATGCAAAGACCATTAGTTTAAGAAATCCTCTCAACAAAACAAGGATAAAGAAAACAGCTAAAAACATAGCATTTTTTATTCATGAAAAAATGCTAATCATATCACCAAATTCATAAAATACCCAAATACTAATCAAGCCATGAATTTTTTAACGGTAATGCTAGAGAGACTAAATTTATAGATGAAATTTAGGAAACTAAATGACGTGAAAGTTGATGCTTGATTTATTACATAAGTGTTGACAAACGTGTTCATTCTTACAAGTGACTCATCATTTAGTTTACAAATTTTATTTAACCTGACACCAAAATTAATCTATATACACACGCATACCAAATTAAACCATGCTTTGCAAATGGTATATCTATATACACACACCACAGTCAAACCATGCTCCGCAAATGGTTAATCTATATACAAATACCAATTCAACCATGGATTTTTTATATCAAAGCCATGATCTAATTTGGTAGCCAAATAAAGCAGAAACTCAGTACCACCGCTCAAGGACTGTGAGTTATTTCAGGCAAACCAATTCAACCATGACCTTTATTATATCTTGAACTTTCTTGGCAAAACCCCAACATCCCATACTCCAATCCCTCCTATCCCCTCCATTTTCCAACAATTTCCTACATTTTCTGGGCAACCAAACGGAGTTAACACCCAACTAAACAAAAAAAACGACAACAAGGGTAGAGAAGTAATATACACATAGCAGAATTAGGGTTGTGGGGTTTGAATTTGTGGTGGGTTTTTGGATTGGGTGGATATTTGAGAAATAAAGGAGCTTTGTATGTTGTTGTCTTCATGTTTTGAGAGATGATTCTTCTTCCTCTCCAGAGAAAGTGTTTTGGTCTTGAAATGAAATCTTAGGGTGGAGGTTGGATTGTTTAGGTGCTTGGTATTTATAATACCCACTCTCAAATCCATCAAAATTCATCATTCATTAAAATCCTAATCGACTACTCCCGGATTTTGCTATATTTTTTAAAATCCTCTTCAATCCTAATTTGATTACACTATGATTTCAAAGTCTTTTAAAATTTTAACTGACTACATCTTGATTTTAAAGTATTTTAAAATCTTATCAAATTATAATTTGACTACACCCTCATAATATACATTACGAAGATGACGGATTTTTAAATTCAAAACGCAGTAGATTAAATAAAATGAACTTAATTACTAAAGCAATCCACTATTTGTGTTTGTGCCTAAAAATTGCCAAAATTTCACTTGCTTGGGTCTAACGCCAAAATTATGGCACTTTGGGGGATTTTTGTGCAATTAAGCTAAAGTTGAATCAAAATATTTTGGAAGGGCACCAAGTTGACGCGTTGGCCTTCAAAGGAATGGATTGAGCAGTGATAAAAAAGCAAGTGCCTACTTTTATATCATTTCGGAGGATCGGGTGAGGTACGATCTGCATCAAGTGTCTTTACAGGTATTCCTCCATTTTAACACAAGTTCTCTCTATAAATTGTCGTTGTCATTTCAACACTAAGCACTTAAACAATTTATCTTTCTTTTTCCAATTTATATATTCTGATTGAATTCTCTACATAATTAAAGTCGTAATCATATAAGGCAAAGAAAGAGCATAAGTTGAGTCACTTTCACAGTCTTTTAGTTAGAAATTAAATAGCGCAATCTCCATCACTTAAATACCGTCTACTAATGGTAATTAGTAGTGGCACACTCTCAATCTTGAATTTCATGTTCAAGTAAATCCCGGCCTACTCCCAAGGCGCTTGACAAATTTAAGGAGCGAAAAACTTGCAAATCAATCATTCTTCTAAAAGCTGGTTAAAAGTTGGTTAAAACTTCAAAAAGTCTCAATCTCTGCTAAAAGTTGGTTAAACATTCATGCTTTATTCTTAAACGAATTCACTTTATGATAACCTACTTAAGACGTGAAGTATGACACATTTTATTTTTAAAATGATCACCTGATGTTAAAGTTAAATCTACTTTTTTAGGTACCGAAAAGACTTACATAAACATTTTAATCTCTTCTGAGCACCGTCGTATGAGTCACTACCATCATGAATCGAATCCAGAACAAGTTGAGTTCTTATTGCGTTTCCCTACTCATTCCACATGATAGTGTAATATTTGCCTTATCAAGATTATCTGATAATTTGGTGCTGAAATTGTAAATTCATTGCATCTTGCAACAAGGAAACATGAGAACATGCAAATGGTATGAGTGATAAAAATCTCATCGAAATCTCAAACCCAATTTTTGTGTCATGGTTTAAACGTGTTTTGACAAGTTTCATGCACGGTCAGAGGATCGCAAGGGGCAACGACACACGGGAAAAAAAATATATAATCGATTCAGGATATACTTTTGGGTAAACTGCCAATTTAGTCCCTAAATTATCACCTTAGTGAAAATTAAGTCCCTAAACTATTTTTTCAGAAAAATTAGTCCCTGAATTATAAAAATCTGCCAATTACATCCCTAATGTTATATTTGAAGCTATTATATTCAACTTTCCATCAATTTAAGTCACGTTACTTGCATATGATACACATTAAAGGGTAGATTGGTAGTTTTTCATAAGAGTAAATTGTACGAATGGTCCCTTAACTTTAATCAAATTGGAGCAATGGTCCCTCAACTAAAAATCCATTACCATTGGTCCCTCAACTTATCAAAATGTGTAGCTATAGTCCTTCTAATCAATTTTGTCAAAATTTTGTCAAAATAAGCTATGTTGGAATGGCCATTTATACAATTAGGATCCCTCAACTCATCAAAGTGTATAATTATGGTTCTTTTGGTCAACTATGTCAAACTTTTTGTCAAAACGAGTTATATTGGAATGACCATTGCTACAATTGAGTTAAAGTTAATGGACAATTTCTCCAGTTGAATTAAAGTTGAGGGACCAATGGTAATGGATTTTTAGTTGAGGGACCATAGCTGCACGTTTTGATAAGTTGAGGGACCAATGGTAATGGATTTTTAGTTGAGGGACCATTGCTTCAATTGAGTTAAAGTTAAGGGACCATAGCTACAATTTACTCTTTTCATAAATAAATAGTGTATGGAGTTAACTTTGGATGAGAAATTGGTAGTTTTTCATAAAGAAATAGTGTAAGTTAACTTTTGAGGGTAAATTAGACATTAAATTTGCAACCCATATGAAATGTTAAGCACTTATAGACGAGAAAATGAAGGTATTACACTCTAAAGTGTGTCAAGTGACTTAAGTTAAAGAAAAATTGGATAAAATAGCTTTGAATATAATAGTAGGGATGAAATTAGCAATTTCTAATGAATTTAGGGACATATTTTACTGAAAAAATAATTCAGGGACCTAATTTTCACTAAGGTGATAGTTCAATGACTAAATCGGCAATTCACCCTATACTTTTTGGTGTGGTTTTGGTTTGATTTGGTTTGGTTTATTCATAAAAAGGTTTTCATCGTAAATAGTATTTGAAATTGACTTTCACCATCAAGATGGTTTCTGAAATTGAAAATCAATCAATGTAGTTCTTGAAAATAGATGTCACAAATCAATATGGTCATTCTGTTACAATTGTGTTAAAAATTCTGTTAAGTGCTGATGTGGCACGTAAATGGATCCTATAAGTCATTTTTTTTCTCACAAATGATCCTTGAAATTAACCTGCAACATCAAAATGATATTTGAAATTGACATGCGATGTCAAAATGGTCACTGAAATTGAAAATTGATCAAGGTAGTCTTGCAAGTAAGTGTCCCAAGTCAATGTAGTCCTTCGCACAATTATGTCAAAAATTCTATTATATGCTGATGTGACACATAAATGGATCATAAAGTCTAATTAAATTAAAAAAATTACAAATAGGTTTAATAATTTAACAGTTAATAAAAAGTTGTGAACTCAAAAATCCAGTCATGCAATCATCTCTGATCCCAGTCCACATTCATCTACCTTCTTCGCTGTTTATTCTCTAAAAAAATCTCAATACACCCATCTTTACACACTTCGACACCCTTCACCGTATTTAACCTGGATTGAGATCATCTTTGGTGACTGCTTGGCTGATTCGCAACGACTTCTGAGACGTCGTTGTTAACATTTAGGCGATCAACATCCTCATAACATTAATCTTGGAGAGCTTGTTCAGCGCTTCCCTGGTAGTATGGTGACTCAAAAAACGGCGAGATCTGCCTTGAGATAATAAGGTTATAACTGAGGTGCGTCTATTGTTGGTTGAAAACTATGTCCAAACCCCCTTTTAGGCATTGGTTAAGTTTTGTGCCTTTGAGAATTTATGGAAGAGATTTCTCTTCGGAGTAGATCCTATTATAAGAAAAAAAAATAGGGTTAATCTCAGTTTACTACTCTAAAGTTTCTTGGTTTTCAACGTTTAATACATGAAGTTTTTTTCATCCCAGAGTAGTACATAAAGTCATGATTTTGGAACACTTTCATACATCCGTTAAGTTTGCTGTTAAATCAGCCGTTAATTGATGACGTGGCGCTCATATGGACAGTTACTAGGAGCCACATGTCATATGGGCCCACATAAATATTAAAAAATTAATTTTTTTTTAAACAAAAAAAATCTGGAACCCCCGAACCCCCGAACCCCTCCCTCATTTCTCTCCGCACACCCTCTCCGCCACCCACGGCCTTGGCGTCCGCGCCGTCGTCATCCAAGTCAAGGACGCAGTCTCCGCCTTCGCAGCCAGTGTCGCCCACGTCTGAATCTAGCTCTTCCTCTTCGTCCAGTACACCGGCTCGTTCCTAAAAAACTGACTCTGAACTGGGTTTTCTGCAGCAAACAAAACCCAGAAAGATCTAACAAAAACACAGGCAAAAGATTGCAACTTTCTCTCTCTAGACCTCCTATTTCTCCCTCATCTGTTTATGAATCGCTATAATCGTGCCAGCAGATGAGCATGGTGACGCAGCGCCTCGTGATGTAGAACCGAGCTCTCTGCTCCTTCACCAACCTCGCACACTTCATGGAAAACGAGCACCGTCGATTCGACCGCGAGTCGATTGGGAACGACGACGTTAGGGATTCGAATCGTGGGAGGAACCAGAGGTTGGGGTCCGGGTCTGTGAGGTGGCTTTTCCTCTTCGTCACGTACATCGGCTCGACTTGGATAGCAACGGCGCGGACGCCAAGGCCGTGGGTGGCGAAGAGGGTGTGCGGAAAGAAGGGAGGGAGGGGGTCGGGGGTGGAGGTAGGGGACAACCCATAATTTTTTTTAATTTTTAATTTTTAATTTTTTTTGTTTCAAAAAAAATAATTGTTAATATTTATGTGGGCCCCTATGACACGTGGCGCCTAGTCACCGTCACGTCACCAATTAACGGCTGATTTAACCAGAAACTTAACGGATGTATGAAAGTGTCCCAAAATCATGACTTTATGTACCACTCCGGGATGAAAAAAACTTCATGTATTAAATGTTAAAAACCAAGAAACTTCAGAGTAGTAAACTGAGATTAACCCAAAAAAATAATATTGTGCAAAAACGTATTTAGACAACTTTTTTAATTAATTATTAAACCCACATCATCATATAGCAATTTTTTTTACAGAATTGTGACAGAAGAATCATATTGATTTGCGACACCTATTTTCAAGAACTACATTCATCGATTTTCAATTCTAGGGACCATCTTGATGGTGTGCACTGGCGGATGCACTAAGGGGCAAGGGGGGTCAGCTGACCCTCCGAACTTCAGTGAACGTCCATGGACATCTTAGGTGCTGACCCTCCGAACTTCAGTGAATGTCATGGATGACTTGGGTGCTGCCCCTTTAAAGGTTAAAGTTGCCCTTCATATATGCCCTTCAATTGCATGATAAAATGCATTAGAGAGGTGTTGCCCTTTACAGTCTAGTCCTAATATTATTTACATCTGGCTTGTTTGTTGGTTGTGATTACAATTGTTGGCAAAAAAGAAAAACCAAGTAAAAAACTATCCAAAAATGCAAAGTAAATGAAATGGTTATCTCAAAGAATAACAAAGCATCATCATTCTTGGACAAACATATTTATGGGATGCAATGATATCAAACATTGTTAGTGTGTTCAAGATAAGTGTATTTATTTGTTAAGCATTCATATGGGAGCAGCCTTAACATGTTAGTTACCCACGCAAATGAAACATTAACAGGTGTGCAATATGCTTTTCCAAATGACTTAAGGCCTATCAAGACTCGATGAAATGACGATATGCATGCTATTTCTGCTAAAAAAAATTTGCGCGCTGCGCGCACTATTCTTACTGACCCCCCGAATATTATTTCCTGGATCCGCCATTGATGGTGTGGGTCAATTTCAGGAACTATCTTGTGATAAAAACCCATAAATCTTGTGGGGTCCATTCACGTGCCACATCAGCACTTAACGAAATTTTTAACGGAATTATGACTGAATGACCACATTGATCTAGTTTCAGTGACTACATTGATTGATTTTTAATTTTAGTGACCATCTTGATGGTGAGGGTAAATTTCAGGAACTATTTATGATAAAAATAGTATCGAAACCGGTTAATAACGGTTTAAGCAATATAGTTTGGATCGATTAGGTTTAATAATAGAGAAATCAAATCACTATTAGATTGTTGCTCTAGCTTAAGTAGAAAGTCATAATTTAGAGTTTCGTCTTTCATTTCGCGTCAAGTCAAAGAAACCTGGTGTCGGGATGGGTAGCTTTGTCTGCCTAAGTTTCTTGAGAAGAAATGCTAAAAGAAAAAACCCAGCACCTGCTGAGAAATTTTTATGTAAGGAGATTGGTAATTTTGTGTAAGAATATTCTAAGTTTCTTGGTAATTTTTAAATAACTTCACCAAACCATGGGCGGATCCATATACGGACCCGGGAGGTCCCGGAACCATCCGGAAGCCTGAAGAAACATTTGTGATCGACCTTCGGGATCCTCCAACAATTTGGGCAGGTGCAATGGAGAGGCTTGTTGCCTCCATGAATGTGCATGCATCAGTGCTTATAACAAAGAAGAAGAGGTTTCTAATTTTTGTTTTAAAAGACCTAGCCGAAATGACAACGTTTTTTAGCCAGGTAATTATAAAAGATTTAAAAACTAAAATATCTCTATTTTTTATACAGAGCCTGAGAACCCCGGTCTTTTCCAATATCCCCAAATTATATTTAAGAACTCCCAACCCCACCAAATCGTCGCAACCTCACAACATTAAACTCAAGTTACCCCATCCCCCAGCACCATTTGCCGTTCCACCGCCTCTAGTTGCCTAATTTTATTTCTTCCAAATTCATTTAAGTTTTTTAATCCCAGACTCTAGTCTCAACTCCCGATTGTAATATATATGTTACATTAACACATTTCATCTTTGTAGATTCATTAATTGATGCGTTATGTTGTTGAGGAGAATTTGTTGATTTTATTACCTTTGAGATTAATCTTGATTATTATTATTATTATTTTTTTAAAGCGGAACAACTAGTGGCAAGCCACGGTTATCCACCCATTCTAGGGGCATGGAAGACTCACGGAGGCATTTCAGCTTTCTCCTGGACACAGTCAAGCAGACTCACCAGCTTAAAGCCTCGAACCCGGGACCTCCTTGTTTTTTGTATTTTGAGAGCCGAAATCTGTGCCCTTACCACTGGGCCACTTGATGTGGTTGATTAATTTTAATTATTCAATGAACCAAATTCAATAAAAAAAATAGTGATATGGAACCAAACTAGTCTAATATATTTTTTTTTAACTTTTATCTTGGGACCCCCCGATCTTGAAATCCTGGATCCGCCACTGACCAAAACAACATCGTTTCGGACCAAGACCATCCAAAAAAAAAAAAAACAAGATTAACAAGCACAGCCACATGATAAACCCTTCGGATCTACCACAGCACCATTTTCAATTCAAAAGTTCAAGGCATTCAACAAAAAAAAAAAAAAAGCCAAATGACTTTTGTGGCAAGTGACCATTTACCACAGTGGTGGAAATGAGTTGAGCCATTGCATGACGACATGGGTTCAAATATCGTCGGTGACTAATCTAACCAATTCCAACCCAATCTCATTTCCCACGTGAAAGAGCATTTAGCAGTGGAAATTTTAACGAAAAGCTCCTAGTACTGTTCACTTTAACGAAAAATATTGTTGAAGTTTGATGTGGAGTGTGTTCCACAACTAATCTCTTTTTTTTTTTTTTTTTTTTTAATAAAAAAAAATGAAGATCGCTTTCTTTAAAGGGCCTATTGTTGTTTATATGTTAATTGTCACTAAATAAAACAAAATTATGTAACCAAAAGGAAATAAAAACAAATTTGGCTCAAATCAAATAAAACTCGAGACTGGAAGTTGTGGCAAGTTAGGTGGGTAATTCGGTTAAGAAATAATATATAGAAGTGATGATTGGTCTAATACAAAATCACAGCTCACAAGTCACAAATGAGAGAGTCCAAAACCAGCAAATGGGGGGTGGTCAACCTATCCCCACTACCCAGCACCCCAATTTTTCAAAGTCGTGTTCCGTTTGGATCTCCACAACTTCAAAACAAACATCTCAGTGTTCGAATTTCTTTCCTTATTGTGAAACGATTTGTAGCTAAAGTCATTAAAAGCATTTATTATAGCATTCGAGATTATGTGATCGAAATGCTTCATTGAACTCAAAACCTTATTGACAAAATGAAAACTAAATGTCACGATCATTGACAACCTATCCCCTAAGTGAAAATTAATTGTATTTATTCAAGGCTATAAACATGTAATTTGTACAAGAAATAATGTTGTGCGTTTTGTTACTTAGAAATAATGCGGTGATTAGCATATATTTCGCGAAGCTAAATTTTTCTCGTAAAACATTGCCAGGTTTTGCTCAAATTTTTTTCGACAATTAGGTAAAACAAACATATTTTGACAATTTGTTACAAAAATAATCAATGTTTATTATGTCGTTATTATCATTATTGTATTGATATTATATCGTCAATGTGTCATCGATATATAATTAACGGATGTGCTATCCACACATCCCTTTTTACTTCTTACACACTTCTTATTAATTTATGTTCGTTGATCTTCTTTAATTCATCCGATCCGACGGCCGAAAACAAAAAAGGTGTGGGAGAAGTAAAAAAATGTGTTAATATATATCCCATAATTAATATGTTCGCGTTAAATAGTATGATTGGATTATGCTCCTACATGATATAAAGTTTAATCTTTAACATTACTCCCATTGGTTGGGGGACTGTTTCACATCAAGCAAAGCAAAATCCTCATTCATATAAACTTGTGTCGGATATTTTTTTCTGTTTATTTCTCCCTTAGAGGGAGGGCAGAGCCAATCAGAAAATACCAGAGAGATAGACTGCCACGCCAAACGAGAAGCCAAATGTTAGGAAGTCCAACACGTACCAACCGACTGAATGGCGCCAGTTGGGAAGTCCAACACGTACCAACCAACTGAATGGCGCCAGTTGAAGGGACGAAGATGCCTTTTTTTTTTCCAGTTTTTGTCGTTAACCTCAATTCTCTCAAATGTCCCAGAACAAAAAACCAAACACTGTGACTTAAACGCAGAGAATTGGAAACTCTGGCACGCCTCGTCAGTTGGACCATAATGCCCACGTTCTTTGTTCTTCCTTATACCTCCCAATTTCTCCTCTCTATTTCATTTTTCTAATAAATTACTGCGCTTGTTGACTGGTTTTTCTCTTCTGTCAAAACCCCATCAAGTTTTTGCTCCGAAGCTGCACTTTCTGCGCTCAAATTTCAATGGTTCTTAAGGGATTTGGAGTTCTGATTCTGATTTTACTGCTTGCCCAGTAAGTACTTTTTGATGCTTTTATCTGGGTTCTCTTTGAAATCAAGAAGAGAAAAAAACAAAAACAAAAAAACCTTTCAAATTGTCTTATGTCTTACTTTGTAAAAAATGAATGCTTGGTCTCTCACATTTGAATTTAATATCAAGAATGAACAAATACGTGAATGTGCTTTTAATGTTTCACTCTCACCCTTTGATATCAAATTCAACTGTAGTTGACCACGTATCTTTGGTCACTAATTGACCAAAAGAACGAGACTATATTTTTATATTATGCCTATTTCAATCTAAAATATGCTTATCTTAATATGAATTTCTGACTCCATCACTGTTTGAGATTTAAGCTCCCTCATCAGCATGAAATATATCAAACCATCAATGTTAATTGTATCATAGGTTAAAGGTAAAGTCATAATCTTTCAAAAAGTAATTTCTCTTCAACTAAAGTCACTACTGCAATCATTAAAATCATCCGAGTTGATACCTTTTAACATTTTATTTGTTTTATTTTTTATCCAAACATGAAAAACGAATCGTTGTTGGAATATACCAGAAAAGAAACCACATCACGTGGGGGTCGACCTTCCTTTTCCTAGGCAATTGAGATTAGGTCAATCTACTGCTAGCAAGACATTCACAAGGGTCGCGTTGAAAGCAGCCAAAATCTAAACAAAGCAGCCGATTTGGTCGAATTAAAAAAATATTATATCTTCTCGAGAAGAAATTTTTAGGAGAGCCCAGCACACAAGAGTCAAGACAGTTGTAGTTCCGCGCCTATTGTAATCTGACACTTAAAAAATCATCATTTTAAATGACAACATCCTTAAACATTTTTTAAAGATATTAAAATTATGTAACTAAATTTCAACAAAGAAAAAGAAAAATCAATCTTCTAATTACCCTCCCATGATCTTAGACCTAAATCATAACCACAATAAAACAAATAAAACAATAAAAAAAAAACTTCAATACCAACATAAGGTAGCAGACGTGGCCTCCTCTACACCAAGCATTTGTACTTCTTTTAAACTAAGTATTAAATCAATGTTTAGTTCATTGGGTATTGAATTAATATTTTTCCATTTGGTGTCCGAACTTAATTATATCTTTTTTTTATTTGGTCGATTGAAATATATATATTAGCGTTCAGGCTTAGAAACTTCTTGAAATTAAATATATCTTTTCTTTTATTTTGGTCAAATTAAAAAAATTATAACTAATTTGAATAATATAGCTATTTTAATTAATTTAAATATTAAATAACATGATTATTTTTTATTAGTGACATATTAAAATTTAATTTTAAAATATTGATCATCCTTTGTGAAAACTAATGTCACTAATCCGCACATCGGACCAACTAAAAGTAGCTTGACAATAAACAAATAAAGGGCGTATTGAATACGTTTCCCCCTACGCACAAAATGTCTTTCATCATTCGGGACCCCAACAAAATTTTTAGTTGCCATGCTTGGTTCAAATCACGGTAGTAGGTAGAAGTGTTGTTCTTGTACCACGACATGGGTTCGAACTCAGTCGGTTTACTAATCTAGCATCTAATCTAACAAATCTATCGTTTGACCGAAAAAAAAAAAAAAAAAAACCACTTGGTACTATGGTATAGTTGTATTCCTCTTTACTTGTAACTGAGAGGTCTTAGGTTTGATTCGCGCTAAAGGTGAATTTAAGCCACGTTATTGTTAGCTCATTGTGAAGCTAAGCCCACCTCCTCCCCTTAGTGTAGAAAATATTGTTTATTAAAAAAAAAACTATAAAATTTTGTTACTTAGTACTACAGTCTAGTGGTATTCCTCTTCACTTGTAAGTGAGATGTCTTAGGTTCGATTCTCGCCAAAGGCGAATTTGAACCACATTATTGTTAGCCCATTATTAGGCTAAGCCCACCTTCCTCCCATATATATTAGAATCCGAGAATACACGCTTTTGATACACATTCAATCCATTTGGTAGTGTCCACTTTGTAATGTATTTCAACGATTCGAATCATCTACATTTTAGTACATCATTCATAAATCATCTTGCAAAAAATTAGACAATTTCAAAACTATTAAGACATTCATTTGTAGTGGTAGAAAATGAACCAATACTGTGACGACCCGTCCTTACTTTTCACTGGAAATTCTTTTTCATTGGTGTGTTTTGATGATTTTGCCCTTTCTGGACAAAAGTAGAGTTTGACGTGGACGTCGTTTTTGGCTTTCAGTTTCATTTTCCTGGTTTCATGCTGAATTAGTACTCGTCGCTATGAACGCGTGAGCGCGTATTAGAGTACGTTAATTACCGATATTTTGTACACGCGTGTACGAATTTACAGTGTCGAAAACACTGTCAAAGAGCCAGATTTTGTACATTTTAAATTGTACAAAATCCATCCAATCCCTAAAAAGTGGATCTGGTTCCCTTCACCAATCAAATCCCTCCA
This sequence comes from Heteromeles arbutifolia, assembly GCA_024362995.1. Classification (NCBI taxonomy): domain Eukaryota; kingdom Viridiplantae; phylum Streptophyta; class Magnoliopsida; order Rosales; family Rosaceae; genus Heteromeles; species Heteromeles arbutifolia. The sequence continues at coordinate 5,876,040 of JANCRC010000003.1, forward strand.
ATCCTCTCACTTCCCTCATCTCAGCCACCAATCAGAATCCAAGAAAATCAGAAAAGTGAAAAGCTCTCTCTCTCTTCTCTCTCTCCCGTATGCACTCTTCCTCTGCAACCTTTATGAACGAACCATAATCCTTGCAGATCGAGCTTGAAACCAACCCTATTTTACTCATCTCATCCCCACGATCACAATCATATCAACCAAACCCAGTTTAGACGAGTTTTGACTCATTAACGCGGAAGGTCCGAACTCGGGCGAACTGAATTTGACGTGTTTTCGAGTGAGTTAGGTTGTTCTGAAGCTTGGGTAGGCTTCTACACAACCCCACAAAGCTCTTACAACAATTTGGAGGAAGTTTGGAACTGAAATGACCGAGTTTCGAAGAACTCATCCTCGACGGGATCTTTTGAGTCATTTTTTGGCAACCTCTGTCCACTTTTTGGACTCCAAATGGTATAACATGATTATCCTCTTCATGAGCTTCAAATCCATATAAAGTAGGTTGAAAATGGATGAGAAATGAAGAAGTTATGCTCGTTTGAAAATTTCCCAGAAAATCGACGAAATCGAGTTGCATACGGCGATGACAGCGGCTCGCTGGAGAAGGAGACGGAATATTCCGTCAAAGTTGACGGAATATTCTAACGGCATCAGGTAACGCCGTTAACTTCTATTAGCATTTAACGGAATATTCTGTAGAATATTCTTGACGGCGTCAAGCTAGCTGATGGCACTGGCCTGCGCATGGGGGCGTGTCTGGCCGTGCCATTGCTGGCACATGGGGGTGCGTGAAGGGTCCATAATTTATTCTAAAAATATGGGGATATTCGTGACGTCGAGTAGGTCACGCTTATATATTTAAACCTTAAGTTTGAGCAAACTATGGGGGTTTTATTTAGGTTTACGTATATGTACTTTAATTAATTCGAAAATAGTTATTTCACGTATAGGGGAACGTATCCCGAGGACGTACGGTAAGCCAGGCTACGAGGCTTCGTTTCGACTATGTATCTGTGAGTGGGCAGTTATTTTTATACCTATACATATTTATAGTTTCCAGAAATGCATATTTATTCCACTTTACGTTTATATTGCCAAGTATCGATATTGTGATATAAACTGTGATAAATGCTGCTATATGGTTGGGATATTACTATCATGACATTCATACATATGTGTATATGCTCATCTTGCTGCAGCCCAGTGTTGGTACTCCGCCCAGGGCCAAGGCCAGTCTTTCACGTGTATGTTCACATCTGCACCTTTCGCTCACCTTGGATCCAAGTTTAGGTGCCAGTTCTGTCATACAGATTGCATTAGGCAATTCCGAATCATATATGACCGTGCTTAGCACCAATCTTCACGTGATTGTAGTACCAGAGTGCATTATTACACTCAGTCTTGTCGTACAAGTTGCTTTAGGCAACTCCGACTCGTGTGCTAGATTAGATGATGGGCAAATTGTTTATAATTGATTTTCTCATGATTATATTACTGTGGCAATTGATATATCATGACTTGGCACAATTCTGGTTATATTGCCATTTTATTATTGTTTACATACTTACGTAGTATGTTTTAAGGAAACTATACTTGTTTTACGGCGAGAGGTTAGTATATTCGAAAATAAAGGTTTTTACAAAACGTTGTTTTGCTGACCCACTCAACTTTGTTTTTCGCCCCTCCAGGTTTAGTAGCTGTGCTTATGTGTATACGAGGATTCTGGCAAATCTCAGGAGATGGTTACCTTCAGTGGTATAACCCTCATCCTATTTACTATACTGTCTTATGCTCTGACATCACGTGTGAAAAAGGGTTCAATCCCGCTCACCCGCGCACTTTTTGTTTAGGCACTTTTAGGTTTAAATTTATTCACATTCTTTTTCCACTACCCTACACTTTATGGCTTTGTCACCCTCCAGGTGTCGGCCAGCACAACTCGATTCGGAAGCCAAGTAAACTTTCCGGGTCGGGATGTGTCAAATACAGTTCTACAAAGAAACATTAAATTTAATCCAATGGTCATATGATTTCGGATTTGAGTGATTTTTGATAGATATAATCTTTAAGATAAGACATAAAAAAATAAACGATTAGATCGTTAAAATACATTACAGAATGAGCTCCACAAATACGTCAGTCAAAAGCGTGAGTCTCCCAATCTTAACTCATCTATATATTAACCAAACCTTATATGTATTGATTAGTGACCAACTAAATACATTTTTCGTGCCCTTCAGATTTTATAGGTGCTGGGGTCTGGGGGTTGGAGGGACAATCTTCAATAGTAATGGACATAAATGCCTTACTCACCAAGTGGGAAATTGTGTTTAATTTGGTGATAAATTTGGGGTGTAATGGTGTTTAATTTGGTGATTTAATGGATTAATTAATAATTAATCCATTAATTTTCCTATTTAATTTTTATGGAAGGTTATGGAATAATTTCTTTGTAGAGGATATGGAGTAAAGATGGATGAGATAAATTTGAACTTGTTACCTATTTTGGGCACTCTTGACTTGGTTGGTGGATGATTCTCCACTGCTTGCGTGTAGGGAACCCGGTGTGTCTCAAAGGTATATTTGTCATCTTTTACCCAAAAATCCACGTGTCGCCTTGTGATTATTTTTGGCTCCACAAATGCCCCCACACCTACTGGGCTGCTCGTAAGGAATGGCAGCAGGTGTAAAGATCTTCTTGCTCTAGGAAACTTAGGACTGCTTCCTATTTTGATGTAGATTCCCTTTTTAATATGAAATTAGATCCTTCTAGGAAAAGGAAATAAATTTCTCCCAAAACCTATTTAAGTCCACCTTAAGTGGGTTGTTAAATCAACTTCGGAGAGTGATTTATTCTACCCTACAAGAGAGAGAAAGCTTAGAGGATATTTGTTCCCCCTTCTCTAGCAATCTTTTACATATTGCCCGTGCAAATGATCGTCTTTCGTTGCTTGCTTCGTCTTCTCCACACCGCATTGATGTAAGAAAAATTCAATTTTCTTTGTCTTCTTCTTGGATAGTGTTGTCGCAGGGCAGCCGTCGGGGTGGTGCGGCACGTCGGCTGGCAGAGGCCAGGAGTCGGCTCGGCATGGGCCGATGAGGTGTTGTGGCAGGGACTACTGCTTATGTTGCTCGGCTTGATTGAAGCCAAGGATTAGCTCGGCATGGGCCATGGAAATAGCGTGGCATGGGCAACGGTTTAGGCTGCCACGTCTGGGCTGCTTGTCGAAAATGAGGAAATTGCTTGAGTTTGATTCCTCAGCTGCCGTAGATGGAGCAGTCAAGGATAAAGCTGCTAAGATCCGAGCTGCTGAAGATGAAGTGTTTGATGAACGAACTGTTGAGTGCAAAAGTGACTACTGGCCCCTGACCATCTGTTTCCTAGTTGATCTTCAAGCATTTGATCTTTTGAGCCATGTAGCCTTCTCGCACTGGAGAGCTTACCCAGATGGGTGTCAGGAATTTAGTTTACCCTCTCTCACTGGAGAGTAATTGGTTTACCCTCTCATACTAGAGAGCAATTAGTTTACCCTCTCGCACTGGAGACCAATTAGTTTACCCTCTCGCACTGGAGAGCAATTAGTTTATCATTTCGCACCAGAGAGCAACCTCATATAGGTGTCGGGGAATTAGTTTACCCTCTAGCACTGAAGAGCAATTAGTTTGTCCTCTCGCACTGGAGAACATACCCATATAGGTGTCGGGGAATTTGTTTACCTTATCACACTGGAGAGCAATTAGTTTATCATTTCGCACTGGAGAGCAGACCCATATGGGTGTTGAGGAATTGGTTTACCCTCTCGCACTGGAGAGCATATAAGCCGTTGTCGCGAGTGCAGCTGAAGAAAGCTGGATTGCTGGATAACTGAAATAATCCTCATCCTGCGAGGTCTTGTTTGGCGATTTGCTAGAGACTTTGAACTGCTTGTGGAACCCGCGTAAGGGTGTAAACGCAGTAAGCTGCTCCCAGAATTATTGCACCAACATTAGGTGTTTCGTCATGTGCCCTTTTGAGGCTTGGTTGGCGTGAGCCACAGGGCAAGATCAGCATGGCTACGAGCCACGGTGCAAGATTGCTCGATCCTGTCATTGAAAGATGACTTGCTTATGTTGGTCTTGTTTTATCGGAGCGCCTTGTCAGTAGCTTCGTTGCGCGGGAAATTGCTCAATTTCTCGGTCATGAGCATTTATACTTTTTCCTGAATTTGCCTTTGTTGGGGGTGGCGGAGCTCTTGGCTGCCCCCGGTCGTGACCTGCTGGTCTAGGCTGCTCTTCCATGTGTTTGGCTCATCTATGCCACAGCTGCGATGCATGTGGTATGTTTCTGGTAGGCGAGCGGGTAACTCGCAGGCTGCTAGTTGAACTTGAGCCGAATTGAGTGACTACTTCTCTCCGTCCGCTGTGCTACCTTCTCCGATGTGATGTGGATGATACTTCTTACGGGCATAGCCATAAATGAATGCTTTGGCTGAAAGGCTGCTCATGTTGATTATCGGAGTGTGGCCCCAACCGTGAGTGTATACTTGTCCTCGGGCTTAGTCGAGAGTGCATGCTCCTCCGCTCGTTAAGACGGAAGTCTACGCTATCTCAGAGGCCTAATCGGGAATGTACACTGCCCGAACGTTCGGCTCGTGGCTGCTTGTCGGGACGCTGCTGGAAAGGTTCGTCTGCCATTGTCTTACTTTGGGATACCTCGTCCGGGGCACATTGGATCTTGGTGCGTTGCAAAAGTTGATTCACCAAGATCGTCTGTTGTGTAAGGGCGCTCGTCAACTCTATGACTTGTTGAGAAAAGTGTTGTTCGCCATTTAGATTGGAAGAGCTTGGAAGGAATGTGTCTCCTTGAGCAGTAAATGTGTGGTAGACTCCGAGTGCAAGATTTGAATTGGGAAATGTCAAATCCGTGGAGAAACGTGGTGAAAATACCCCCGGCTCGATGGTTGGTCCGGATGGTTGAGATAGTTTTGGGCCGATTTGGGCTGCTTGGAAGGCCACTGAAGCAGGATGGGCCGCGGGAGCAGGTTGGGCTGCGAGAGTGGGCTGCTCGGGGATAGCAGGCTGGGCCGCCGGAGTGGGCTGCTCGACGGGAGCAGGCTGGGCCACGGAAGTTGGCTGCTCGACAGAAAGAGGCTGGGCCACGAGAGTGGGCTAGGCCGCTAGAGCAAGCTGCTCAGTGCGTGATGCTCGCGAATGCAAGGCTTGGGCTCGGCTTGGCAACGCATTGGGCTCACATTGGGCATGGAATGACATGGCTCGGGCCGTGGTGGTGCAGCCATGGACCTCGCCATGGGTGATTGCCGTGGTGGCCATCGCGGTGGTTGCCATGGTGGAGCCTTGTGGTGGTGGTGCCGCTCCACCTAAGATCACATTTAGTCTAGTGGATCGCCGCGGTCCCATTTCTTGAATATTGGAATTTTCACTTGTAGAATTTTCTAAATTTCTAGCCATTGTATTTCTCTTTCACGTTTTATCAAAGAATCTTTGCAAATAAAAAAAATTCTAATAATAGGAACGTATGAAAAATACAAGTGGACTAGAAAATAGAGAAAATAGGGAAAAAACCTTTTTGCCCGAGAGTCTTCTACGAGTGTGAATCTCAACTCTCAATGAAAGCATCAATTTGTGGATGCAAATTTCCGCCGTTTTCTCCTTGGACAAAATTGCACCTACAAAACAATTAACACCTTTGGTCAAGGCCAAGAGCCTCACACGCCCACGATGAATGAGGGGCTTTGGCCAGAGAACCTCCGACACCAAAGTTAGAATTTAGAGAGAAAAAGTGTTTAGAGAGTTTTTGGGAGTTTTGCAAGAGTGTGCACCTCTATTTTTAGAAGAAATAGGGTCATATATATAGGGAATAGGGGTGGCCGGCCCTTTGAGGTTTTTGGGGTGTAATGGTGTTTAATTTGGTGATAAATTTGGGGTGTAATGGTGTTTAATTTGGTGATTTAATGGATTAATTAAGAATTAATCCATTAATTTGCCTATTTAATTTTTATGGAAGGTTATGGAATAATTTCTTTGTAGAGGATATGGAGTAAAGATGGATGAGATAAATTTGAACTTGTTACCTATTTTGGGCACTCTTGACTTGGTTGGTGGACGATTCTCCACTACTCACGTGTAGGAACTCGGTGTGTCTCAAGGGTATTTTTGTCCTCTTCTATCCAAAAATCCACGTGTCGCCTTGTGATTATTTTTGGCTCTACACTACGTGCAAGCTCGGTTGCCATCCTACATCTCTCAAAAAGCCAAGCAAAAAAATTGATATTGTAAATTTAAAAGACTTTCTAAAAACGTCACCATAAATCCACAACATATGAAGATGTTGAATTGGAAAGAAAGTGGGAGGATAACTAGTTCAACCCTTCATTTTCCTCAACCATATGTGAAGTGTGAAACCGAATTGGCTTCAGCGTGATAGGAAAGTTCCGAACATTCTAGCTTTTAGCCAGTAAAAGCTATTAGAACACTCATAAAACCTCAATCCGCCTCAAAATTTAGTACCAACATTATAAAATATTGTGTTAAAAATATTATGTGGAAAAGAGTTCAAGACGAGTCCTACTTTGATAGAGTCCCCATGTCATTTCTTATTTGATAATTATGGAGCCAAAAATAATCACAAGGCGACACGTGGATATTTTAGCAAGAAAGGACCAAAATACCCCTAAGGTACATCGAGATCTCTATGCGCGAGCAGTCGACAATCTTTTTTCAACAAAGTCAAAGATGCTCCAAAAGAGGTAAACAATTCAAAGTCTATCTCCTCAAATTCCCTTTTGCAAGGTAACCTCCAAATTATTATGTTAATTGGTTAATTAATGGATTAATTACCCAATTAATCCATTAAATATCAATTAAATCATCCAATTAACCACAAAATATATCCCATTCAATCCCAAAGCTAGGCAAAGGCCGGCCATCTCCCATGCTTCTTACCTTTTTTATTTTCCCCACTTTATTGCCCAAATTAAATTAGATAATTAACTCTATAACCCCCAATTTATTTCTTTCATATTTAATTAGCCAATAAATTGGCTAATTAAACAAAAAATTTAACCCAAAAAACCTAGTGTTTGCCGGCCACTTCTTCTCTAAGGTGGACCAACCTAGCCCTATAAATAGGCTCCTATTTTCACCAAATACTCAGGCCGACTCTTGCAAAAATTCTCTAAAATTCTCAAACACTTTTCTCTCTAAATTCTAACTTTGGCATCGGAGGTTCTTCGGCCAAAGCCCCCCCCCCCCAATTCATCGTGGGCACGTGAGGTTCTTGGCCTTGACCTAAGGTGTTAATTGTTTTGTAGGTGTAATTTTGTCCAAGAAGAAGAAGGCGAAAATTTGCATCCACAATAATTTTCAGGGCCTTGGCCACCAAGATCAGCGAGGAGCGCTATCTGTATATATACACTCTAATATATTCATAGGTATTAAAAAAATATTTATACGTATAGAGCTTCGTGCTTAAGTTTTCATTCATCTACACGTACAAAACTATAGCCAAAACTACATGGCAACAGAGAATAAACAAAGTATGGCTTGGCCGTATAACTTTTAATCGTGCGAAAAATAATTAAAGATGAAGAACACTAATTAAGAGTCTTTAACCGTTAAATCTAGGGAGCTTTAATGGCCATGGGCATAGCAGGAAGGGTGGAATTTACTTGAACAAGAATTTGAAGATTGCGAGCGTGCCACTATCAAGATTTGAGTGACGGAGATTGCGCTTGAATCTAATTCTAACAAAAAAATTGTGCCATTGAGTGGTAGTGGCTCAACTTAGATTCTTCTTTTGCCTTAAATGTTATGGACTTTACTCATGTAGAGAAATAAGCCACAACATGTAAATTGTGAAGAGAAAGAGAAATTGCTAAAGTGTTGTGTATTGAAATAACAATATTATTGTCAATTCAAAGAGAAAACTTGTATTGAAATGACAATATTATTGTCAATTCAATGAGATCAAGAGCTTGCAATATAAGCTTTGAAATGAAAGTAATGCTGCTTGTAGAGAGATTTGTTTGATTGACTGAGTCTCCCCTTCTCTTTGCCTCTTCTTCTCCAGTATATTTCATACGTAAATATCTCCATGCTTGTACTTAAGCAAAATATAATAATTCAAATAAATACACCTAATGAAATGAACTCTTTTTAGTTGTCTTTAAGGTACATCCACAAACATTTCGATTATTGTCTATGTTTTACAACCACGAATCTCGATTGTGAATGACTTCCTTCCCTTTTTATTTTAGGCTTAAATATCAAAATGCTGATTATGTTATAATACAGAAATTTCATCTCAACTTTGGTTATTTATATGTAGAAATAAATTTTACATTGTATTAAGTTTTCTAGCTTCAAGAATGAGATAATATTAATTAAACCATCCACTTGCAAACCCACCGTCCAATTGAAAAATAAAGCATATGCCAAAGCTAGTCCACGTGATAACTCTCAAAATATCTCTTATGCAACTTTAGCCTAATTGCACAAAACAAGCCTAAATAAGTGAAATTGTGCCAAATTTGAGTACAAATAGAGCCCAAGTTTCATAAATTTGAGCAAAAATTGTGAAACTTATAACTTCAGTAGGTTCTTCAATGAGATTATTAATACCAAAGTCATGATTTTGGCTTTTATAAAGCCTCCTAGGATACATCAAATTGTGTGAAACTTATGGAAAATATATAGCCATTGAATGACTTTTCCATAAGAATTGCTAATAAAAGCCAGGAGCACAAGAGAGTGCTTGGATAAAAAGCCATAGAGGAGGGCTTTTTTTAAAAAAAATATTAGTTACACTAAGGGGAAGGGGTGAGCTAAGTTCCACAATAAGTTAGCAATAATGTGGTTCAAATTTGTCTTTGGCGAGAATCGAACCTAAAATCTCTCACTTACAGATGAAGAGAAATACCACTCGACCATAATAATAAGTGGCCCTTATAATCTTCTTAATACTAGAAAGAGAATGAATGAAAAACTACGAGGAAGCATTTTACTCCTTTTAAGACCACAAGTGTAATTTATGTGAAGAATTTTAAGGCCATGAGTTGGCCTTTTGATCTAATGATTTTTCTCTCTCTTTTGAAAACAAGATTTGGATAAAAAGAAAGCTAAAAGGATAATTTTAGTCAATAGATTCTTTTGTACTTGGGGATATATCAAGAGTAAATTTTGTTTTTGGGCTAGATCAATGTATTATTTTTATTAATTAGTTAAGATCAATGACATGGGCTTGTCTTTTATGTGCTTCATTAGTTTGTGCATGAAAAGTACTATTCAACCCTTACAAAGATTAAACGAATATTCTGCACTCTCTCCCCATCTCTTCTCTGACTCTTGCTCCTCATAGCCCAAATAAATTTATGCAATTACAAGAAATCAACTACGATCTCTGCCACAAACGCCAATTGATTTTGTTTCGATTTCGTCTTGAATCCTTTTAATTCGTTGTGAGATCTGTTTGTCTCCACCGCCGCCGCTATATCACGTTCTGGTGGGAGCCTCACAAATTGGATGGAAGACATGGGTTTGTCTCTTTAATTTCAATCTAAGAAATTTAATGGTGTTTGTGGAGCCACCGCACAAGAGGAGGATGATGATGAGGTCACCAAGCTTGTGGTTGAGGAGACCTTTGAAGTTGTTGTGGAGGAGAAAGACAGAGTGAAATCAAGCTTTTGGGGAATTTCGAATGGATTTTGTGTCATTATTTACCTTCAATGGGAATTTTCTGATTTTGTTTTTGTCTTGTTCATGTGTAGTGTTCGATGGATTCTCCTTGTGATACACAGCAATATTTCTAGTTTACTACTGGAAAAAAGGGAAAAATTTGTGAGATACGTAGGAAGGGCCACACGAATGGTGTAATATATGAGTAAGACCATTTTTTTAAGGAACTTTAACAAAAAGCTTCGGGTACTGTTCACGTTAACGAAAAACCACATTTTTACACTAAAAAGTCAATCCTAGTACTATTCACTTTACCCTTTATTTTGTCCTTATCGTTAAAACTCAAAGTTTTCAAGCCCTTTTCATTTATTTTTTTTTATTTTTTTTAAGCCTATCCGAGCTAGAAGGATGACAAAATTGGTAGTTAAATGATGGAAGCAGAGCCTTTGATTGGGTTTGAGGAGTTCATGTGGCCTTTTAGTTTTGATTTTTTTTAATTTTTTAATATCCATAAGGCGCTTAATCATTATTCACGTGGTCGTCAAGTCATCGGCTAACGGCTAACTTAACAGCAACATTAACAAATGTATGAGACTGTCCCAAAATTATGACTTCAGGTACCACTCTGGGATGAGAAAAACTTCATGTACTAAATATTAAAACCAAGAAATTTTAGGATAGTAAACTGAGATTAACCCTAAATTAAATTTAGTTGAATGAGCTCAGAATTCAAAAAACTTGGAATGGGTTGGTGTGGCATTTTACCGTCTAAAAAACTTCCAAGGTCAACTTGGCACGATTTCCAATTTACTACACAACAAAAGTAAAAACTTCAACAGCTTGCTTTGAGATTTGCCACCAGCTACAACGAAAGTTAAAACTTTGAGGGTGCATCAGATTGTTTCGGACTGGACTAACTGCAGGGACTAAACTGGACTGGCTTAGACTAGACTAAGTTGGACTAGCTTCGTAAAGCATTTGGTGCAGTATCGGACTAAGAAGCAGGATAATGAAAACAGTATTGTTACCAGTTTGATGTTTGCTCAAACTAGAACTGCATTATTGTTCTATTTTAATTGCTTTTTTTATTAAAGATATTATTAAAATTAATAATATTGGATGAGAGTGAGACTCAATAAAAATACAAAAACCAAATTTTCTTGCCAACGAAAGAAACATGCATGATTCAAGAGTAGCATTGTTCCAAACATGAATATAACACAATGTTTCCCCAACAATCGACAGGGTTGAGGACGCTTTTCTTAATTATTCACCTTTGGTTTAAAGTTGTAGATTAAAGTTAAAGGTATTTGAGTAGAACGAAAATTGATGTCTGACAAGTTCAGTTTTTTACTCAATTATAAAATAATTACTTGGAATTGCTCTTGTATGTATAAGCCAATTTCAGTCTATACCATGACAATTGCATTCAATCCCAAGACCACAATGATGCAGAGGCACAAAACCAAACCGATTAGAACCGAATCCACCACACACATCATTATCTTGAAAGAAATAGTTCTCTGACAAGTTATCATTTTGTTTACATGCTTCCACACATACTCGCAACCTGATAATACACCAACACAAGGGCATGTCCGAAATCTAGACATATAGTTTTCATTTGAAACGACGTTTGAAACTTGAAGTACATTTAAATGACAATATAATCCTCCACGGTATGAGGATTACCACCGCCACGGGTAAGGTAGCTTAAGCAGCTCAGTGTACTTGGAACAAAGCACAATTATCACTACAAGCACCACATGCAGCTTTGCTATTCATTCTTCTGCAGCACTAGCAGCACTTAGGTCCACACTGAGGTTAAGAACCTGCTCAGACATTCCAGGAAATTTGGTTAAACCTTATATGAAAGACATGGTTCTATGAAACAGTAAAAAGAAACAAAGGGATAACTCGGGATGAATAAATATCCACCAACAAGCTATTGGTTCAAAGTATACACAAGTTCCCCAGAGGCCTGCTCTAAATACCACTGTTTTCTCCTTTTGGTAGTAGTTTGAAGTCGAAATGATAGTAGGATAATATTAATATGCATCAAGCAAGTGTTACCACGAAACCCTTCCAACAGTTATAGAATAATATAACTGACTATACCCTCCACCTGATATAACATTGCAATTGCATATCCAATTACACAACAGAAATTTAAAAATTGTGGTTTAGACAATGTAAGCATATAAACTATACCATTCCTTTCTTCCTATTAAAGAAAACCCATTTCCTTGCCATAGCATAAAACAACCTAATCATGGGATTGTTTTTTCTAAAGCAACAGTTACAAATGACCTTCTCAAATATGCACACGGCATTCATTGCAAAATAAATATTAGTCCCAAACAAAAGATAAGAGAACTCACATATCTGATCTGCGACCCAACTGCTTATGTGGCAGGATAACCTGCACTGAGTGATATTCATTGGTGTTTGGAATTGGGTGGCTCATGATGGCAATAGCTTTTGCAACCATACCAACCTTCCTAACCTGTCAAAATGCAATAAATTTTCAGTAAGTGTTGGGGAATAAGCATTTTTCTTCACCCTGCAAGCAAGATATAAAAGAACAGAGAAGATATTGTGTTCCTTGCAGGCCTATAAATAAAAACAACCATATGCATACTTGTAAGGCATAAGATGAACATAAAACTAATATTAACGTCCCACCACCTTGAAATACTTTACTCAGAAAGGTTTACCTTGTTAGGCAAGTAAGAAGGATCACAGACAACTTTTTTGCACTTAGCAGTTTCCCCTTCAGATGTGACACCGATAACTTTCCCTTCCTCGTTGAACTTTACCTGGCATCATGCATCAAACTCAGTGTCTAGACAAGAATTAAACACAAACTAATGCAAAATGAAAGAGTGTTAAAACCAAGAAAAATGTGTAAGGATTAACTTGCACTCATGCTTATTCAACATATAAGTCCTACCATAAACTGCATTCAGCCTTATTCAACATCTATGAACCCCGACCAGTATTTACCTTCATTCTCATCACAGTATCTAGAGCAGGCTCATTCAGGTAGCGATCATCCCTATGAAGTGCCAAAGCATGCCCAATGAAGTCAACAGTGTTGTCATCAAGACCATATTTTATGTCAAAACATCAACCACACAAAAATACAAACAAATGTTCTTGGATTGTTACTTTATCAAAATAAGACCACCTTTCTTTTCTACAAGGAACCCTATACAATAGAAAACAGAGACAAAGCATTGGTGTGGAGCCAAAAATAATTACAAGGCGACACATGGATTTTTGGACAAAAAAGAACAAAAGTACCCTTGAGGTACAACGAGATTCCTACGCGCGAGCAGCGGGCAATCCTCTTTCAACCAAGTCAAAAGTGCCCAAAATAGGTAACAATTTAAAGCCTATTTCATCAAATCGTTTCTATAAGGTAATTCTCAAAACCTAATTTATTCCATATATTTTCTATTTCATTATTTAGCTAATCAATTAGCTAAATAATATATTCCTTTCATATTTCCTAAAATCTTCCTTTAAAATCATAATAATTGACTAATTAAGGGATTAATGGCCTAATCAATCCCTTAATTGTCAATTAAATCACCCATTCCACCCCAAAAACAAGTCAAAGGCCGGCCATCCCCATTCAAAAGGGAGTCCACCATGCTTTCTCCCCTTTTTTATCATTTCTCCTTTTTAATTACACTAATTAGCTAGCCAATTAATTTCAAAACCTTCCCTTTATGTTTAATTAGCCAATTAATCATAATAAATTGGCTAATTAAACCGAAATTAACCCAAAAACCAACCTAATGGCCGGCCACTCTTTCTCCAAATAGGACCGGCCTATCTCTATATATAGCCTCACAATCTCACCAAAAAAGGGACTTCCAACTCTTGTTAAGAATTCTCAAACACTTTTTCTCTCTAAATTCTAACTTTGGCATCGGAGGTTCTTCGGTCGAAGCCCCCCTAATTCATCGTGGGCGCGTGAGGCTCTTGGCCTTGACCTAAGGTGTTAATTGTTTTATAGGTGCAATTTTGTCCAAGATCAAGGAGGAAGAAATTTGCATCCAAAATTGGTACCAATGAGACTGTAAAGACCGCAAGTTATGATTCTTCTTAGAATGATTATAGAGTTCATTTGCAAAAAGGTTATTGCCCTAGCACTTACGCGATCAAATCTCTAGTTGTCACTCTTGTTAAGTTCATTCCCTCATGTGTTTTAGGATCAGTTTTACTATAATCTTGAACATATAGGATGAACTTGCGTGCACGGCACTTTTCAAACAGACCCATGAATGGAGATTTAAGGGCCTCAATGTCAGTTGCTGGAACCTTGTGAACCTATTGCAACAATTGAGACCCCACCCATAAGGTTTAAGATGAAATTTATACAAGTCAGTGTGTGAGTGTCTTTGTGAGTGTAGTTACTAAATGCAACTTAACTCATTTCTCAAACCCGATACCAAAATCCAAAAACTCTAGTCCAACCTGATACCAAAATCTATTGATGATTACAAATTTAACTTTGCATCCGTCCTTACAACAGCAATTTCATGATGATTATCATCATTTTGGGACTGAAAATGGCATAAAATGTGAAAACCCCAAATTCTAATCTCAATTTGACCCTAAAAATTAAAACCCTAATTTGTTCAAGTGCAGAGGTCTATTATTGAAAATTTCTCAAACCCAAAACACCTATATCAAATAAAGCCCAGTAATATCACGATCTGCAAAACAAATCGAAGAAATAATGTCGGATTCGAAGTTTACCAGACAAGAGGAGCAAATAAGGGCGAGCAGGATGCAGCAAAGGGCGAGCAGGACGCAGAGATGAGGATGAGGAGGACGACGATGAGGGAGCAGGGCGAGGATCGAATCGCAGGAGAAAGGAGATGACGGGACTTAGTCCGGGTAGGGAACAAACACAAGACTGGACTAAAACTTAGTCTAGTCTAGTCCAGTGTGGGCTAGTGATGCAAAACAAACACACCCTGACAGAGTAGAAGACTTTCTGAGCAGGAATAAACGAGTTTGCTTGTAAGAGAACGTTAGGCGACCATTACACTTCACATATGCTTTTTTTTAGGAGTATTCAATGGGCTTATCACTCGTTTGGAGGCGCCTTTAAAATAACTAAAAATATTTTTGGTAAAATTGATTTTGAATTTCAAAAGCATTTTAAGTATTTTTTTGGAAGAAGTATTAGATATATGTTTCTTGAAGGAAGTACTTAAAGAGCTTTTTTATGATCCACTTGAATTTTTATTAAAGATTAGATTCCAAAACATTTTCATCAAAAGTGTTGTCGATCATTTTAAAAGCACTATCAAACTAGTCCTAAGTAATTTAGAAACTAAGACACTGTTTGGCTTCTTACATGTAAAGTGTCATGCCTTTTGACATAACAATGTGATATTATTTTACTGTATAAAATTATATTTGAAAATCTTTTTGTATGAAATTTCTTTCGAATTAGTGACTGTTTAATCATCCATATGAAAATAAAACAAAGTGACGGTCAATCATGAGAATATTTTTACCATAATTATTTATTTTTTCGAAACATAAATGACTAAATGAACTCAAAATTAATTGAATTTTCTAGAAATGATATTTAGATGATGATAAATAGCAACAACGTGAATAATAATATTTGAAAAGTAAAATGGGGTCATGTTGATATAAAATGAGAAATAACTCCTTACGTACAAATGAGATTATAAATTGGGTAAATTACACTTTCATACCTCAGATTTGGGCTCTATTTCAATTCCTTACAACATCTTTAAAACATTTCACTTTCATACCTTAAGTACTATTTTACTTCAAAATAATACCTCTGTTACATTTTCCATCCATTGATCCGTTAAATGCTGACGTGGCTGCCACATATATGCCACGTGGCAATTTTTTTTTATTTTTTAAAACCTGAATTTTTACACGCACACATAAAAAAAAATTAAAAAAAAACCCAGCGACCCACATCTGCAAGAAGAAGAAGAAGAAGAAGAGGAAGAGGGAGGAAGAAAGAAAGAAAAAAAACCCCAAAATCCCACCCGAGCCACCCCTCCCAAAAATCCCCCATCACCCACCCCCGAAAATCCCACCCAAGATTAGGTGGATCTACCACAAAACGAGTCCAAAAATCATCTCAAACTCAAAGTATTTTCAAAACTCACCCGCACTAAAAATCACCAGATCGCGGAGGGTGTAAGGTCGCGCAGGGAGGGGGAGCTGGGTCTCCGGCGCGGCCGGGGGGGGGGGGGGGGGGGGACGGAGGAAGGTCAGGGGCAGGGGGAAGACGGGAGGAGGGTCGTGGGGGGTTGGTTTTTTTTTTCTTTTCTTCCTCCCTCATCTTCTTCCTCTTTTTCTTCCTGCTGCAGATGCGGGTCACTCAATTTTTTTTTTTTCCTTCTTCCTCCCTCTTCTTCTTCTTCTTACAGATGTGGTCGCTGGGCGGGTGAGGGGAAGGGATAGTTTCAATTTTTTTTTCTTTCTTCCTCCCTCTTCTTCATCTTCTTATTGCAGATGTGGGTCGCTTGGGGGGGGGGAGAGGGATAGTTTCAATTTTTTTTCTTTCTTCCTCCATCTTCTTCTTTTTTTTCCAGATCTGGTCGCTGAGGTATTCAATTTTTTTTTTTTTTTGGTGTAAAAATTCAGGTTTTTAAAAAAAAAATTTACATTTTTTTGCCACGTGGCTGACATTTGGCAGCCACATCAGCATTTAACGGATCAATGGATGGAAAATGTAACGGAGGTATTATTTTGAAAAAAAATAGTATTTAAGGTATGAAAGTGAAATGTTTTAAAGATGTAGTAAGGAATTGAAATAGAGCCCAAACCTGAGGTATAAAAGTGTAATTTACTCTTATAAATTTTCTGCGCCCATTTGTGTGTGGTATTTTTGTGTCCTCTTTTATTGATTGACACATATTAATAAATTGGGTAAATATCAGTTTACTACCCTCAAGTTTCATGGTTTTCAACATTTAGTACATGAAGTTTTTTTCGTCCCAGAGTCATACCTAAAGTGTTAATTTTGGAACAGTCTCATACATCCGTTAGTCTTGCTGTTAAGTCTTCCGTTAACTGATGATGTGGCACCCATGTGGACAACGACTAGGTGCCAAGTGTCATTAAAAAAATATTTAAAAAAATTAATTAAATAAAAGTAAAAATAAATAAATAAATAAAACCCAGAACCCTATTGTCTTCCCCACCCCGACCCCCCTCCCTTTTCTCTCACTTCTCTTCTCTTCACCTACCCAACCTCTACACATCCATCCTTCCCCCTCCCTTTTCGACTCCACCCTCATCATTTTCAATGGCCCCGTTTCTCTGTACGCAACCACCACTTTCCCTCACCCCCTATATTCCCCCCCACTGTTCATCATTCTCTCTCACTCTCCCTACATATTTGACGGAAAATCTCAAAAAATCGACTGCAACCTCTGCACATCCATCCTAACGCCTACCTTCCCCTTCCTCCTCCTGCACCAAAACCCTAGATTTTTCAACAGAGCAGCAATTTTCAATATCTGTTTCCCTAACTTTGTACTCATAAACCCAATCGAGAGAAAAGCTTTGTACCTTGTTATGGTGGCGATGCATGAAGAACTTGTCCAAGGAAGCCATCAACTCCAAACGGTTGTTGAAGGTGCGAGTGGACTCCGAGGGGAATTCAGTGAAGTTCAATGTGGGAGTTGATAGATAAAAGGCTCTGCATTTTTTGGATAACATGTCAACTCGAGTGATGTGGGGGTTTCGATCTGGGTTTAGGTTAGGGTGCCGAATAAGGAGGAGGAAGAGGGGCGTGGGGTTAGGAGCGGAATGGTGGAGGAGGTGGTGGTTGTGGAGAAGGGGGGATAAAAATGGGGGAGAGAAAAGGGGGAGCCGAAGAGGGTGTTGCAGAGGGAAGAAGGAAGGGTGGTGGAAGACGGGTGAGTGGGCATGGGTGGGTATTTGGTTTTTTTTTTTTTTTTTCTTTAAATAATTATTTTTTTGAATTCTTAATTTCCACGTGGACCCCTTAATGACACGTGACGCCCAGTCATTGTCCACATAGGCACCACATCATCAGTTAACGGGACACTTAACAGTCAGACTGACAGATGTATGAGACTATCCCAAAGTTAACACTTTAGGTATGACTCTGGGACGAAAAAAACTTCATGTACTAAATGTTGAAAACCACAAAACTTGAGGGTAGTAAACTGATATTTACCCTAATAAATTTCACTCTTTTTAACTTTGTTGTCATAAATTTAACACGTGTCAATTAATAATAGAGGCCACACACAAAATGTTTTCTAACTTTGTTGTCATAAACTTAACACACGTCAATTAATAATAGAGGTCACACACAAAATAAGTTCAAAAGATTTGAACTCTGTATAAAGAGCCAAGTAGTTTTTAATAATTTATAAATAGACTTTATCTTTTTTTTGTCAATAATAGACCTCAGTAAATGAATGAAAATATAACCATTGCTAACAAGCATATTGTTTGCTTCGATGCTCTAACCCAACTTTTGCCTTTTAATATTATATTCATATTCAAATACTTTTGGGAAATTTCCAATCAGTTTCTCTTACAATATTCTCCTTCATTGGTCATATTAAAATTCCCTATAAAAAATGAAGTTGAAGAAATGTGTCGCACAAGATCCCATCCATACTTTTGTTCCGTTCATGTGGCTTCGAATTTGAGTTATTTCTAATAGGCATGATGTTTAAGAGCAATTTCAATAGATGTCTTTAAATAGGGACTCTTATCATCATTTTTGAGGTTCATTTAGAGACTTGAAGAGAATTTTTGTTCCTGGAGGAATATTCTTCAATGGAAGAGTCTTTATAGTAGAATTCCGAAATTTGATATTTTAAAGATTTTATGCGATAATTTGATGAGGTGCAAATTTTCTATTTGTGTTAATTTTTTAAACTAATTTAACATTATGTTGTCTTAAAATATTTTTGTGAATATTTTTATAATAAAAAAAGTTCAAATTCGTACACGAAATGAAAAAAACATTAATTCAATACTGTGAAGTGCATGAATTTGCTAGAGAATTCTAACAAGAAGTGGTCAGCGCATGAACATTAGGGCTGGCCAACTATCAAAAGAGGCCACAAAGTTTCAAGTTTAGGAGCTAGTTGATTTCATTATTTTTCAATTAAAGAATATTTGGGTATCATTTTTATGTAACCAATTGAAGGTAAATAAAGCAATTTGATGATTTGATTAACGTGACTTTTCCCAAGTCATATGTACGTGGCACGACGATGACAACATATTTCTTGATATTTTCCATTTTCCAGTAGGCAGGCAGCTGGAGGTGGCTTTTTGTGAGTTAATTTGGTGCTCAACCTCTTATGCATCCAGGAGAATTCTATTGTAAAAGATAAAACTTAGTTCACATTGTATTTTTCAGCTTGTTATTCTGTTTTGATTTGATAGTTACAGGACTGCAGGTTGAACGCTATATGTATTCTCGTACACACTAATATATTTGGAAAGGGATCTTCCGGATCCCTTCCTCCTAATTTACCAAATCAAGGAATCTGTGTCGTTGAAAATTGATCCAACGGTTGAAGTTATTATAACTTTTAAAGTAAGACATTGTTTGTAATCGTTGGATCAAGTCCAGTTTCATTTTATTTGTTAGTATGTCAATTTTGCCCCTTAGAGTAAAAATAAAAATATATTTTAATTTGTTAAATTTGAATTTTAAATGTCTTTATCTACTTTCTCATAAAAAAAAACATTTTAAAAAATCCATATACAACAAATATGATAAGTTTATCAAAAATAAAGTAAAACAATCGGGAGAATCTACCAAACATTCCTATGAACAAAAAAAAATCTAAATTTTTCAAAGAAGCAAGCACTTTTCTTAAAATGCGGCCGACATTTTTTATTCAGCACCGACTTTCCTCACTTCCTCTTCTTTATCGTAAAAGCAAATAAACTATTTTTTCCTTTTTGCATGGAGAAGCTGTGGAAGAAAACCAAAAGATTTTGTCCAATATTGGTACAGACAAGTAGCGTGTTCAATTTTTCCTTTTTCAAAATCAAAAGAATAAAACGGCAAAGTCTCATTTATTTATGAATGTGGCACATTCCTCGATCTTTCAAAGCATCCACCCTATTAAGGTAATAATTGTCTCGTCAATTAGGTAAAGATAATTATTGTCTTAGTGAGTAATGATTATTCAGAAATCTTTTAATCGTGTCCGTTTATTGTACATGCTGAATATAAAATATAGAGTGATAAAGAATAGAGAGAGACAAAAGAGAAAGTGAAAGAGAAATCAAGGTGTGTAAACTATTGAAATAGGTACATGTTGATCCAGAAAAATAATGAATAATATTTACAACAATCCAATCACTCTCTTTTTTTTGTCCAACAACAAACATATCCAATCCCAAAATTAAACAGAAATGAAGAAATTTGGTTTAACTATTGTTAAAGATGTGATTTGGTTAATTATGATTAAAGAGAAAAATGTGATTCAATAAGGATATTACTTTAGTACCATCAGCATGAAATATATCAAACCATCATATATTAATTGTATTAGATAAATGTAAATGTTATAATCTTAATTTCTCTCCTACTAAAGTCACTACTACAATCATTAAAATATCAGAGTGAGACCTTTTAACATTTTTTTGTTTTATATTTTTTTATCCACACATGCAGACGAATCGTTGTTGGAATTTCCCAGAAAAAAAAAACTACATCACGTGCGGGTCGACCTTCCCTTTCATAGAAGCAAACAAAGTAAATGACGTGAGCTGGTTAAATGACGTGGGGGTCGAACTTCCCTTTTCTACAAGCAAATGACGTGAGCATGACTCGTACAAAAAAAAGAATCTATTTATATCTTGGGATTTGCTAATTGTGGATCGCGTTAAAAGTAGCTTTCCTCACACATCTCTGTCAAGTCGAAGCGCAGCAAACTCTAAAAAGTAACGATTGGTTTTAGATTAAAGAACTTTCATGAAAATGAGTTTTAACAAAACACTTTCAGTATTGTTAACTTTTAACGAAAAATCATATTTTTACCTTTAACTGGTACTATTCACTATACCTTTAAAAATGACTTTTCATTAAAAGAGAAGTTTTTTTGGACTTTTCGTTAGTTTTCCAAAAATAGTTTGGGTAAAGTTTATTTTAATAAAAAAATTATGTTATAATTTTATTTAATGAAAAAAATTAATTTTTTTTTATTTTAATAAAAATGATAAAAAAAACTTAAACTTTAATGAAAATGACACAACTTTAAAAAAAAAAAGACGAAGTTTAATAAATAGGACAAACTTTTTATAATCATAACACAAAGTTATGATTACAGTACCAACAAAGTCGAACAAAATTTAGGGTAAATTACACTTTACCACCTCAGATTTGAGGTCAATTTCAATTCCTAGCATCCCCAATGGGGGCTTTATCCTCCATGAGGCTACCACATTTCTAGCCTTAGCGAGAAATTTCATCCCCAATGAGCCGGAAAATGGGGCTAGATCCACCACCGGGGCTAGCAACTTCCTTTCTTGGGTAACATAAAATCAAGCTACATCTAGCCAGAAAAAAACTGTGGGTCCCACAAAAAAAGTAGCAACCTATTTGAGCAAAATTCTATCACTCTCCCTCCACTTGCGAATACACCATAGAGGATAATTCTTCAATGGAAGAGTCATTATAGTAGAATCCCAAAATTTGATATTTTTAAGATTTTATGCGATAATTTGATGAGGTGCAAATTTTCTGTTTGTGTTAATTATTTTAATTAATTTAACATCATGTTGTCTTAAAATATTTTTGTGAATATTTTAATGATAAAAAAGGTTCAAATTCGTACACGAAATGAAAAAAACATTAATTCAATACTGTGAAGTGCATGAATTTGCTAGAGAATTATAGCAAGAAGTGGTCAGTGCATGCACATTAGGGCTGGCCAACTATCAAAAAAGGCCACAAAGTTTCAAGTTTAGGAGCTAGTTGATTTCATTATTTTTAAATTAAAGAATATTTGGGTATCTTTTTTATGTAACCAATTGAAGGTAAATAAAGCAATTTGATGATTTGATTAACGTGACTTTTCCCAAGTCATATGTACGTGGCACGACGATGACAACATATTTCTTGATATTTTCCATTTTCCAGTAGGCAGGCAGCTGGAGTTGGCTTTTTGTGAGTTAATTTGGTGCTCAACCTCTTATGTATTTCGGAGAATTCTATTGTAAAAGATAAAACTTAGTTCACATTGTATTTTTCAGCTTGTTATTCTGTTTTGATTTGATAGTTACGGGACTGCAGGTTGAACGCTATATGTATACATACACACTAATATATTTGGAAAGGGATCTTCCGGATCCCTTCCTCCTAATTCACCAAATCAGTGAATTTGTGCCGTTGAAAATTGATCAAACGGTTGAAGTTATTATAACTTTTAAAGTGAGACCTTGTTTGTAGCCGTTGGATCAAGTCCAGTTTCATTTGATTTGTTGGTATGTCCATTTTGCCCCTTAAGGTAAAAATAAAAATATATTTTAATTTGTTAAATTTGAATTTTAAATGTCTTTATCTACTTTCTCATAAAGAAAAATCATTTTAAAAATCCATATACAACAAATATGATAAGTTTATCAAAAATAAAGTAAAACAATTGTGAGAATCTACCAAACATTCCTATGAACAAAAAAAATCTAAATTTTTCAAAGAGGCAAGCACTTTTCTTAAAATGCGGCCAACATTTTTTATTTATAACTTATTCCTCACCAGTGGTAGAACATTTTTTATTCAGCACCGACTTTCCTCACTTCCTCTTCTTTCTCCTAAAAGCAAATAAATATTTTGTCCTTTTTGCATGGAGTAGTCGTAGAAGAAAACCAAAAGATTTTGTCCAATATTGGTACAGACAAGCAGCGTGTTCAATTTTTCCTTTTTCTAAATCAAAAGAATAAAACGGCAAAGTCTTATTTAATTAAAAAAGTATTAATTAGTAATAAAGTATTAATTTGCCACTTAGTATATGATTTTTAGTAGTATTCATCTTCAATTTTTTTTGTGGGATTGAAATTTTTTATTGTTTTATTTGTTTTTATATGATAGCTATTTCCTTTGTTATTTTTGTGCATGCAGGTGATATTGTATAATATCGTTTGTGTACTTTATAAACCCACTTTTTTTTTAACCCACTTTTATATTATGCTAAACTTCTACTTTTAATTGGTGCTTGATTTTGCAGCATTATCTAAAGTTACATTGTTTTTAAAATAATTTAATAATTTATACCAATATCATCTGAATTTTAGGCCATTTAGCAAATCTGCAACGCAGGGACATTGGCATCCCTTGACGCCCATAAAGTTTGTAAAATTATCCTTTTGAAATTTCTTTGACCCCTATAGTAGATGAAATAAATAAGAAAATAAATAATTATTTTAATTAATACTTTTGTTTGCTTCCATTTAAACATGTCATTAAAAATAAATTAAAAAAGGGGTGGGGAAATAGGATTTGGGGTGGGCTTAACAGCATTATAAAATAAATGGAAACGTGTCAATCTTTTCAAGTTTTTAAAGTAAAATATGCAGGTGTCAAGCCCCTATTGGTTTGGAACTCCAAATCAGCTTATGTGCCCTGAGTCGGAAAATTTCTGGAAAAGATATAATTTATTTAGTTTGACCAAAAAAAAAGATATAATAAAATTCAAGAAGCTTCTTGGCCTCAACGCTAACGTATACACACACTAATATATTTATACGTATACAGCTTCGTGCTTAAGTTTTCATTCTTCTACGCCTACAAAACTATAACAAAAACGATATGGCAACGGAGACTAAAAGGTAAGGCAATAAATGGAGTATGATTCTCTCCCCTTTTATTCTCATTCCCTCCCCTTCTCTCACATATTATTTTTTTGTCTATTAAAAAATTAACATAAAACTTTAACGTGACTTAACCGTAACCGTTCAAATAGAAGGGGAGAGAAGAAAAAGAAAACTAAGATGGGACTCCGCAATAAATACATCGGAGAGACCATTGCAGTGAACTGCAGATACATTGTCACGGTTAAATTAAATTTAGTTGAATGAAAGAATTCAAAAAACTTGGAATGGAATGGTGTGGCTTTTTACCGTTTAAAAAATTGGAAGGTTAATTTGACAGGATTTCCCTTATTTCATTCCAATTATTTGTTAATTGGCATGTGAAGACAAGTTTGGTTCAATTATTTTATTCCAATTTTCCACCAGCTACACAACAAAAGTTAAAACTTTGATGTTCACCAAAAAATGTAAGTTAAAACTTTGAGGAGCGTTTGATTGCCCTTTCCAGTTTTCACTAAACTGTATTGGACTAAGGGTTAGTCCAATCTTGTGTTTGTTCACCGTTGAGACTAACTTTAATGACGCTAGCCTTCACTCACATCGACTAACCGTAGAATTAGCCGGTCTTAACGAAACCCCTAAAAAACAATGGGATTGCTATTCAGTTCACAAGATCTCCAAGCTCTTCACTACATTCTAGCTTGTCCTCTTCTAGCCAATTCTCCAAACGATTCTTTTTGTTCTGATTTACAACTAAACGTGACAGTTCCCATGAGACCTATTTACAATATATGTACAAAAGTGAGTTAAACTTCAAAACAGACCAATCATAATAATTTAATTTAATTTAACTGTTATATGTGGACCAAGTGCAAGCATAATAATTAATAAATATAACTTTATGCCAACATAGTACCGCAGGTAAATACATTGACATATAATATATTCATCTCAATTCTGAATTCTCCATTAAAGGCGACTAGCTAGACAGAACGGAAAAACAGAACACGGGGACTACAACAACCACTGTTTGATGAAATAAAAGCACTCCTTAACCATAGAAATCAAACGAAAAACCAGAAAAGGGGGACTTAAGAACATCCTCACACTCGAAACCTCTATTTACAAAAGTGCCTCCCATGAGGCCCTAATAATCAAGCAGTTCGACAGCGCCAGTCTCGGGAAATCCAGCTTCGGACGGCTGCAGGTTAACTTGGTCTGTGCCCTTTCCAGCCTCAGCTGATGTCACAGGCTGCAGGTTAACTTGGCATGTGCCCTTTCCAGCTTCAGCTGAAGTCAGAGTCTTCTTGTAGTCCAAAGAGTCATCATTGTATATCTCCAACCATTTGTTCACCAGCATCTTAACATCTTCCCTCTCCATGTTTTCTTCCTTCCCAGTGTAACTCCATGGCTTCGACCCCTGAACCAAGAATTTAAATGTCACACTTTCAACTTAGTTGATTAAAAAGAACGGACGTGCATCGATATTACATAACTCATTAAAGGTTGTAACGAGAACTCACACTAGCACAGTAGTTTACAACTTTGACCCTGTCAAGCTCAACGGCCTCTGGGTGACGCCAGAGCATGGGCACCATAAGGTTGTAATGTGGAGCCAGGGCCACCAACTTGTCCTTGAAAAAGTCGTTCAGAAAATCCTGCCGAAAAACAAGCACAAAACTGCAACGTCAGATTTTATAACCCAATTGAGCAAATACAAACAATGATCCAATAAAACTTATGTATAGAGAGAATAAAATAAAATAATTAGAGATAAAATTACCTGCTCTGCAAAAGCGGTAGTAGGAGAAGTCTGGACGGTTTTGACGAGGTCACGGTAGGTCGCCAAGCTGGGCTCAAAGACAAACACGCCAGCATTGAAGTAAAGGGAGGCTTGGGGCCCAATGTGGGGTCCCACCGAGCCTTGTTGGGCCATTGCTCGCAGTACCCAATCTTGTGATGTGGGCTGTGGCTCCAAGACTTCTCACAGAAGCAGTCCAGCGCCGCATAGAAGTAGGAGTCAGGGTAGTCGAACATGCGGTCAATGTTCTCAAAGACTTGGACGTTTCCGTCCAAGTAGATCATTTTGCGGTACTCCTCAAACTGCAAATTTCAATCAAAATGTAAGGGTCAAATCACATGCAAAAACGGACTAAGAACATCTCCGGAGGCAAAGCTTTGCCTCTGGAGCTAACGGACCCACTAATCCTGGCCATTAATCGTGCGACCAAGAAACTAGAAGGAAAAGGTTGCGGTCGATGGGAGAGGAAGGAGGAGGGATGGGGGTTGGATGACGGCAGTCATGGCGGTGGGTGACTGGTGAGTGTGAATAAGTGAAAGTGAAGGAGAAAGTCTGCTACAGTACAGAGTTTTGTGAGGAAGAGCCCGTCGAACTCTTGCTGGAATCCACGGCAGGCGAGAAGGGGAGGGATGTGAAAGAGCCCATCGAACTCTGTTCTGACCGTAAGATCTATTTCTAACAATTAAGATTTGTTGATCCCGGATCCGGATAGAATTGATCCGAAGGAGATCCTCTTCCATGCAAAAACTACTAACAATTAATAAATAATAAATAAACGTTTACCTCCCAAACGCGAAGCTTGGAGTAATTTGTGCCATATGAAGCCCCGAACACAGGCTGAATCTCTTTCACTATGCAGCCATGGGAGGCCAGAAGCTTGCGATACTCTTCAGACACATCCGGCAAGACAGCCACAACCAGGGCGTACTTGCTCCTCACTTTCTTCAAGCCCTTGGCCAACCCAACTACACCGGACACGGCCTCGTCATATTTTCCAGCCAACATGGTCAAATAGGCCCTCCTGGATTCACTGGCTGCCGAGAACGCACCTTGAGGTTTCCTAATAACGCAACACAGCAGACAGAAAGTTAGTCAAGTTACACCAAGCCCTAGCTAGCTAGGTTTTTCCAGATCGGAGAAAAAGTGAAAGCTCCAGGATAATAAAATTTGACCAAAATAAAACAAGAAAAGAAGAAAGACGATTGGAGCAAGTGCAATTAACTTACAGATCGGGGATCCCCTTGAGACTGCTGGCACCCCGACCATGTATCTGATATCGGATCTCATCATAACCGCGGGCGAGTGGGGACTCCTGGAGGTCTCTGAGTTTGGAATCGGCGCTCGACATTTTTTGTAGATTTGGAGAGGGAAAAGGGATTCGGACTTCTCGAGCTCAAGGTTTCTGTAGGCTGATGAAGTTGGACAGTGGGTGTGGGTGAGGGTGAGGGTGTGGGGTATTTATAGGATCTCAAGGTTTCTAATTTTCTAATTTTTTAATTTTTTTAATTTTTTAATTTTTTAATTTTTTAATTTTTTAATTTTTTAATTTTTTAATTTTCTAATTTGCTAATTTTCTAATTTCTCATTTATAGGGCCAGTTTGTCTCTTTTGTTTGTACGGCAGTTGACCCATCATGCAGGACAGACGCATGCAAAAATTCTTATTGGACGAGGTAATGCATGACACACAAATTAGTATCGAGGTAGCGTGTACAAAGCCAAGGAGATTATCAAAGGCCACAATATTTGACCGAGATGATTACGTCCACAGACTACATACTCTTTTGAAAGCTGTGCAGCAACTACATACTCTTGTGGTTGGGGAGACCTTTAAAGTTTTTGTGGAGGAGAAAGACAAAGAGTGAAATCAAGCTTTTGGGGAATTTCGAATGGATTTTGTGTCATTATTTACGTTCAATGGGAATTTTCTGATTTTGTTTTTGTCTTGTTCATGTGTAACCATGTTCGATGGATTCTCCTTGTGATACACGGAGCAATATTTCTTGTTTACTGCTGGAAAAAAGGAAAAAAATTGTGGGATAAGTAGGAAGGGCCACACGAATGGTGTAATATATGAGTAAGACCAAGCTTCTGGTACTGTTTACGTTAACGAAAAACCACATTTTTACACTAAAAAATCAATCATGATACTATTCACTTTACCCTTTATTCTGTCTTTATCGTTAAAATTCAAAGTTTTCAAGCCATTTTCATTAGTTTTTTTTAAGCCTATCCGAGCTAGAAGGATGACAAAATTGGTAGTTAAATGATGGAAGCAGAGCCTTTGATTGGGTTTGAGGAGTTCATGTGGCCTTTTAGTTTTGATTTTTTTTAAATTTTTTAATATCTACGTGGCGCTTAGTCATTATCCACGTGGTCGTCACGTCATCGGTTAATTGCTGATTTAACAGCAACTTTAACGGATGTATGAGACTATCCCAAAATTATGACTTCAGGTATCACTCAGGGATGAAAAAAACTTCATGTAATAAATGTTGAAAACCAAAAAAATTTAGAATAGTAAACTGAAATTAATCCTAAATTAAATTTAGTTGAATGAGCTCAGAATTCATAAAACTTGGAATGGGTTGGTGTGGCTTTTTACCGTCTAAAAACCTTCGAAGGTCAACTTGACATGATTTCCAATTTACCACACAACAAAAGTTAAACCTTTAACAGCTTGCTTTGAGATTTGCCACCAGCTACACAACAAAAGTTAAAACTTTGACAGAGCAGAAGACTTTCTGAGCAGGAATAAACGAGTTTGCTTGTAAGAGAACGTTAGGTGACCATTACACTTCACATATGTTTTTTTTCAGGGGTATTCAATGGGCTTATCACTTGTTTGGAGGCGTCTTTAAAATAACTTAAAACATTTTTGGTAAAATTGATTTTGAATTTCAAAAGCATTTTAAGTATTTTTCTAGAAGAAGTACTAGATATATGCTTCTTGAAGGAAGCACTTAAAGAGTTTTTTTATGATCCACTTGAATTTTTATTAAAGATTAGATTCCAAAACATTTTCATCAAAAGTGTTGTCGATCATTTTAAAAGCATTACCAAACTAGTCCTAAGTAATTTAGAAACTAAGACATTGTTTGGCTTCTTATATGTAAAGTGTCATGCCTTTTGACATGACGATGTGATATTATTTTACTGTATAAAATTATATTTGAAGATCTTTTTGTATGAAATTTCTTTCGACTTAGTGACTGTCTAATCATCCATATGAAGAAAAAAACAAAGTGACGGTGAATCATGAGAATATTTTTACCATAATTATCCATTTTTTCGAAACATAAATGACTAAATGATCTAAAAATTAATTGAAATTTCTAGAAATGATATTTAGACGATGATAAAGAGCAACAACGTGAATAATAATATTTGAAAAGTAAAATGGGGTCATGTTGATATAAAATGAGAAATAACTCCTTACGTACAAAGGAGATTATAAATTTTCTGCGCCCATTTGTGTGTGGTATTTTTGTGACCTCTTTTATTGATTGACACATATTAATAAATTGGGTAAATATCAGTTTACTACCCTCAAATTTCATGGTTTTCAACATTTAGTACATGAAGTTTTTTTCGTCCCAGAGTCATACCTAAAGTGTTAAGTTTGGGACAGTCTCATACATCCGTTAGTCTGACTGTTAAGAATTCTGTTAACTGATGACGTGGCGCCCATGTGGACAATGACTAGGCGCCACGTGTCATTAAAAAAATTAATTAAAAAAAAGTAAAAAAAAAAAAAAAAAAACCCAGAACTCTATTGTCTTCCCCACCCCAACCCCCCTTCATTCTCTCTCTTTTCTCTTCTCTGCACCTACCCAACCTCTACACATCCATCCTTCCCCCTCCCTCTTCGACTCCACCCACTCAACCCTCATCATTTTTAATGGCCCTGTTTCTCTGTACACAACCACCACCTTCCCCCACCCCTATATTCCCCCATTGTTCATCACTCTCTCTCACTCTCCCTGCAGATTTGACGGCAAATCTCGAAAAATCGACCGCAACCTCTGCACATCCATCCTAACGCCCACCTTCCTCTTCCTCCTCCTTATCCTGCACCCCAACCCAAACCTAGACCGAAACCCCCACCCTTATCCTCCTTATCCTGCACCAAAACCCTAGATTTTTCAACAGAGCAACGATTTTCAATATCTGTTTCCCCAACTTTGTACTTAGAAACCCAATTGAGAGAAAAGCTTTGTACCTTGTTATGGTGGCGATACATGAAGAACTTGTCCAAGGAAGCCATCAACTCCAAACGGCTGTTCAAGGTGCGAGTGGAGTCCGAGGGGAATTTAGTGAAGTTCAATGTGGGAGTTTACAGATAAAAGGCTCTGCATTTTTTGGATAACATACCAACTCGAGTGATGTGGGGGTTTCAGTCTGGGTTTCGGTTGGGGTGCAGGATAAGGAGGAGGAAGAGGGGGTGAGGTTAGGAGAGGAATGGTGGAGGAGGTGGTGGTTGTGGAGAAGGGGGGATAAAAATGGGGGAGCCGAAGAAGGTGTTGCAGAGGGAAGAAGTAAGGGAGGTGGAAGACGGGTGAGTGGGCACGGGTGGGGATTTGGTTTTTTTTTTTTTTTTCCCCTTAAATAATTAGTTTTTTGAATTCTTAATTTCCACGTGGACCCCTTAATGACACATGACGCCCAATCACTGTCCACATGGATGCCACATCATCAGTTAACGGGACACTTAACAGCCAGATTGACGGATGTATGAGACTGTCCCAAAATTAACACTTTAGGTATGACTTTGGGACGAAAAAAACTTCATGTACTAAATGTTCAAAACCACGAAACTTAAGGGTAGTAAATTGATATTTACCCTAATAAATTTCACTCTTTTTAACTTTGTTCTCATAAATTTAACACGTGTCAATTAATAATACAAGCCACACACAAAATGATTTCTAACTTTGTTGTCATAAACTTAGCACACGTCAATTAATAATAGAGATCACATATAAAATAAGTTCAGAAGATTTGAACTCCGTATAAAGAGCCAAGTAGTTTTTAATAATTTATAAATAGACTTTTTTTTTTTTTTGTCAATAAATAGACCTCATTAAATGAATGAAAATATAACCGTTGCTAACAAGCATATTGTTTGCTTCGCTGCTCTAACCTAACTTTTGCCTTTTAATATTATATTCATATTCAAATACTTTTGGGAAATTTCCAATCAGTTTCTCTTACAATATTCTCCTTCATTGGTCATATTAAAAATCCCTATAAAAAATGAAGTTGAAGAAATGTATCGCACAAGATCCCATCCATACTTTTGTTCCGTTCATGTGGCTTCGAATTTGAGTTATTTCTAATAGGCATGATCTTTAAGAGCAATTTCAATAGATGTCTTTAAATAGGGATTCTTATCATCACTTTTGAGGTTCATTTAGAGACTTGAAGAGAATTTTTGTTCCTAGAGGAATATTCTTCAATGGAAGAGTCTTTATAGTAGAATTTCGAAATTTGATATTTTAAAGATTTTATGCGATAATTTGATGAGGTGCAAATTGTCTATTTGTGTTAATTTTTTAAACTAATTTAGCATTATGTTGTCTTAAAATATTTTTGTGAATATTTTTATAATAAAAAAAGCTCAAATTCGTACACGAAATGAAAAAAAACATTAATTCAATACTGTGAAGTGCATGAATTTGCTAGAGAATTATAGCAAGAAGTGGTCAGTGCATGCACATTAGGGCTGGCCAACTATCAAAAAAGGCCACAAAGTTTCAAGTTTAGGAGCTAGTTGATTTCATTATTTTTCAATTAAAGAATATTTGGGTATTTTTTTTATGTAACCAATTGAAGGTAAATAAAGCAATTTGATGATTTGATTAACATGACTTTTCCCAAGTCATATGTACGTGGCACGACGATGACAACATATTTCTTGATATTTTTCATTTTCCAGTGGGTAGGCAGCTGGAGGTGGCTTTTTGTGAGTTAATTTGGTTGTATTTCGGAGAATTCTATTGTAAAAGATAAAACTTAGTTCAGATTGTATTTTTCAGCTTGTTATTCTGTTTTGATTTGATAGGTACATGACTGCAGGTCGAACGCTATATGTATACATACACACTAACATATTTGGAAAGGGAATCCTCCTAATTCATCAAATCAGAGAATTCGTGCCGTTGAAAATTGATCCAACGGTTGAAGTTATTATAACTTTTAAAGTGGGACCTTGTTTGTAACCGTTGGATCAAGTCCAGTTTCATTTGATTTGTTAGTATGTCCATTTTGCCGCTTAAAGTAGAAATAAAAAAATATTTTAATTTGTTAAATTTGAATTTTAAATGGACTTTTTAGCCAAAATGGTTCTTGAGATTTACATAACACATCACTTTGGTCCCTGAGATTGAAAATCAATAGAAATGGTCCTTGAGATTGTCCACCATAAATTATTTTTGTCCTTCTGTTAAAAACTCTGTTAAGTGTCCCGAAGTTCTTGGCCGGAAGTTTGGGCAATTTTCAAAGCTTCGTAACATAATCATTTCTTAACCAAATTCAACCCATAATATATCAAAATGAAGGTAGGAAAGTTTGGAAGCCTAATGGTTGCCGGATATGGCCGGAAAATAGCTTGAAAGTGACTGGTCCGCGGGAAAACTGAAAAACTCGCCGGAAACTGGGTAAACTTTAAATGTTCATAACTTCTTCAATACTCAACGAAATCGAGTGATTCAAAAACAAAAATCATACTTCTTGATGAGACAAAGAGAATGGTACCTTTCTGGATGGCTAATTTGCCGTTGTTTGGCCAGAATAAGGCTCGAAAGTGGCTAACTAGAGACCAAAACACCCACTTTCGAGTCCTTTTTTGGCCAAACCATGGCAATTTAGTCATCGAGAAAGATACCATTCTCTTTGTCTCGTCAAGAAGTACGATTTTCAGTTTTGAATCACTCGATTTCGTTGAGTATTGAAGAAGTACGTTTAAAGTTTACCCAGTTTCCGGTGAGTTTTCCAATTTTCTCACGAACCAGTTACCTTTCAAGCTATTTTCTGGCCATCTCCGGAAACCATTGGGCTTCCGAATAGGTATAATCTTGTTCTACACTTTCCTATCTTCTTTTTGATATATTATGGATCGAATTTAGTTATGAAACGATTGAGTGTGGCACATTCAAAATCAAAAGAATAAAACAAGTCTTATTTATTTATTTATGAATGTGGCACATTCCTCGGTCTTTCAAAGCATCCACCCCACTAAGGTAATAATTGTCTCGTCAATTAGACAAAGACAATTATTGTCTTAGTGAGTAATAATTATTCGGAAATCGTGTCGGTTTATCGTATATGCTGAATATAAAATATAGAGTGATAAAGAATAGAGAGAGACAAAAGTGAAAGTGAAAGAAAAATCAAGGTGTGTAAACTATTGAAATATGTACATGTTGATCCAGAAAACAAACATCCACATAATGAATAATATTTACAACAATCCAATCACTCTTTTTTTTGGTCCAACAACAAAGTTACAAACATATCCAATCCCAAAATTAAACGGAAATGAAGAAATTTGGTTAAACTATTGTTAAAGATGTGATTTGGTTAATTATTGCTGAAGAGAAAAATGTGATACAATAAGGATATTACTTTAGTACCATCAGCATGAAATATATCAAACCATCATATATTAATTGTATTAGATAAATGTAAATGTTATAATCTTTCAAAAAATAATTTATCTCCTACTAAAGTCACTACTGCAATCATTAAAATATCAGAGTGATACCTTCTAACATTTTTTTTGTTTTGTATTTTTTTATCCACACATGAAGACGAATCGTTGTTGGAATTTACCAGAAAAAGAAACTACATCACGTGCGGGTCGACTTGCCCTTTTCTAGAAGCAAATGACGTGACCTCGACTCGTTATTTATATCTTGGGATTTGTTAAAAATTAGCTTTCCTCACACCGCTCTCTCAAGTCAACCCTTCCTGGACCCCACCATTGCCGTTTTTGCCAACCCTTTTGGGAATGCCTTAAACTAAAAGTAAATTGTAGTTATAGTCCTTTAATTTTAACTCAATTGGAGCAATGGTTCTTTAACTAAAAATCTATTACCATTGATCTCTCAACTCATCAAAACGTGCAGCTATAGCTACACATTTTGATAAGTTGAGGGACCAATGGTAACGGATTTTTAGTTAAGGGACTATTGCTCCAATTTGATTAAAGTTAAGGGACCATTGTTACAATTTACTCTAAACTAAAGGGAATGGACATAGTATAATAAGAGAAATTGAAGGGTTTTGTTGTCTTAATTTGAACATAGGAAATTCTTTTTCTTATTAATTTCATAGCGTGCACAATATGCACTGGACAAAATAATATAGGTAATAAGAATAGCGTGCACAGTGCACAATATACACTGGACAAAATAATATTTAAATTGGCATTTTATCGAGTTTTGGTAGGCATGTAGTGATAGAAAAGAGACCAATACGGTTCTACCAAAAACAAACATCCACATAATGAATAATATTTACAACAATCCAATCACTCTTTTTTCCGACTCAGGGGACATAAGCTGATTTGGAGTTCCAAACCAATAGGGGCTTGACACCTGCATATTTTACCTTTAAAACTTGAAAAGATTGACACGTTTCCATTTATTTTAGAAAGCTGTTAGGCCCACCCCCCCCAAAAAAATCCTATTTCCCCACCCCATTTTTAATTTATTTTTAATGACATGTTTAAATGGAATCAAACAAATTAATCGCCTTTGATTGGGGAATTTAGATTAGGTTAATCTACTGCTAGCATGACTCATTCAATAAGCGAATCTATTTATATCTTGGGATTTGCTAAGTGTGGGAAAAAGATTCCTTCCGGATCTATTAGTTAGGAATCTTAGGGATCTCTACATCTTAACTAATTATTTGAAACAAAGTTTTGAAAAATGAAGGTAGATTCTCTGCTCTTCTTTTCCCATACACTTCTCATCCTCTCCTGTTTGTGTAGTCACGGTTAAGTCACGTTTTTTTGTCTTATTATCTCTATAAAAAAAATCAATATAAAATGTTGACGTGGCTTAACCGTGACCACACAAACATGAGAGGATGGGAAGTGTATGGGAAAAGAAGAGCAGAGAATATGCCTCCTTGAAAAACAACCTTACTTGAGCCGTTTATACAATAACTACCAACAACTACCTTGTTCTTTTGCAAGTATTTTTAAGTATTTTTATCCCTATTTTTACAGGTGGTAAAAATTTCATCAAAAAATTAACGCCGCTGCCAAAAATTGTTTTAAATAATTTGTGTTTATCATATCCTTAATTAATTATTTTTGTATATAACTTTTTATTTACTTTATTTTATTTTATTTTATTTTATTTTTTAGATTACAACGTATTGATTTTGAAAGCCGGCTACGCCTGGTTCTTCCTTTTCTCTTTGTACTTCGTGATTAAGTTTTCATTCGTCTATAACAACAACGAAATGGCGAAGAGACAAAATTAAGTATGATTAAGTTCATCATCGCATTGCCCTATGCGAATCGAATGAAAGCCGCCACTGTTGACTGATGGATCGAATGGATAAAGATTTTGATGATTTTAACTTTGTTCGATTTTGTTGGTACTACATTCATAACTTTGTGGTTATGATTGTAAAAACTTTTTTGACTCAAAGTTATTATTGTCTTCTACCTTTGTGTGGTTATGATTCAGTGATGGGTGTATAAGTCAAAATTTGAGGGACCCCATCATTGACGTTTTTTTAGAAAATTCCTGATAAACCCACCCCATTTCCTATTTTTTCACCCACTATAAAAAATTAAAAAACTAAAATTCTATTTCCCCACCCACTCTTATTCCTAAAATAACCTTATATCACATCACCACCTCTTCATTGTACTCTCTGCACCCCAATCCCTCCCTCAACTTGCTTTAGCAGCAAAATACGTTAATTGGTGGCCATGGTTGAGAGTCAAGAGGACAAAGTAGGGAAGAAAGAGTAGCCCGTGAAGGACACCCTCTTCCCCCTTATCATCCCATCCCTCTTCCCCTTCCGCCTCTATTTTCAACCTCGCTAACCCAAAATCCCCAATCTTGGTATTGAAATGATACAAGGGCAAAATCCCAGACCCAACCCATGGTTTCGAGATTTAATCGTATCCAAATGTCATTAACATCTAAGTATTAGAACATGAAATGAATTTCAGGGAAAAAATGATACAAGGGCAAAGGAAACCTATAGTGTGGCTACAATGAAAGTAGTGGACCAACAACAACTTCGGTCATGGCGGTTGAAGCCAAGGAGAGAGATGAAACGAAAGAGAAAAACTAGAGACAAAGAGAGAGAGACGGTGAGGGAGAGAAAATGGGTAGAATTTAAAAGTCTTTTTCTACAAGGATACACATGTCACTAATATTTTCATTAAAATGTAGGTGAATAAATAAGACAATGAGGTGAGTTTATCAGCACTCTAAAGGAAATGGGCATAATATAATACGAGAAATTGAAGGGTTTTGTTTGTTGTCTTAATTTGGACATAGGGAATTCTTTTTATTTTTAATTTCATAGATTATAATATAGGTAATAAGAATAGTGTGTACAGTGTGCAATATATACGGACAAAATAACATGCAAATTGACATTTCATCGAACTTTGGTAGGCATGTAGCGATAGAAAAGGAACCAATACAGTTCTACAAAAAACATTAAATTTAATCTAAATGTCTTATGATTTCGAATTTAAGTGATTTTTGATAAAACACGACTTGGATTCGGCCTTTAAAGAGGAAGGATCCAGAAAATCCAGTGAAATTGGGTCCGGGGAGATCCATTTGCTCCAATAATTTGTTAATTAAGTTACCTATTGGAATCTTGTGGACCCATCATATCATGCATGACACACACATCCAAAAATTCTTATTGGACGAGGTATGACACAAATTTCAAGGCGTGTATTTATTTGTGGTCTTTTTTTTTGGGGGGGGGGAGGGGGGGGTGGGGGTTGGTTAGGGAACGTTTGTTCCCCGCGGAGCAACTATACAAAACAACAAAAGATGGCCGACGTGGCCTCCTCTACACCAAGCATTACTTGACGAGGTAAAGTTGTGAGAATCATGGAAAGTTGTAATAAACATTTCACTAACATTATCATTACAATGTAGATGAAGAAATATGATAATAGGGTAAGTTTATCAGCACTCTAAAGGAAATAGACAAAATATGATAAGAGAAATTGACAGGTTTTGTTTGTTGTCTTAATTTGGACATAGGAAATTATTTTTCTTATTAATTTCATAGATGATAATATAGGTAATAAGAATAGTGTGCACAGTGCACAATATGTATTGGACAAAATAATATGTGAATTGACATTTCATCAAATTTTGGTAGGCATGTAGTGATAGAAAAGAGACAAATACGGTTCTACAAAAAACATTAAATTTAATCTAAATGTCATATGATTTCGAATTTGAGTGATTTTTGGTAAATATGATCTTTGAGATAAGACATAAAAAATAAGTTTTTAGATCATTAAAATACATTGAGAAATAGACTCCACAAAAATAGTATGTCAAAAGCGTGACTCTCCGAATCCTAACCCATCAATATTAACCAAACCTTACAGGTAAATTACATATGTTATAAATAAGATTTATTATGGGGCCGAATATATAATATGTAAATAGTGCAAGCAGTTTGGCCCTCGGATTCCGGACCTTCCTTGTCCTATAAGCAACTAATTAACTCCCTTCAAATGCCTCGAAAATTCCCTTTTTTTTTTTTTTTTTTTTTTTAAGAAAAAAAGTGCAAGCATTTTGGCCCTTGGATGAATTTGATTTTAATATAGTCCCTTTAATTTAATCGTTATCTACAAAGTGCTAGCATAACAAATATAACTTTCTGCCGACATACTACCACAGTGAAATGCTATCATCTTTTTCACTTATAATAAAATATTCGATGATAAGAGCCCACTTTCCACGCCTTTACAATTAAAAGTTTTTGGGGTTGATGATGATAAAGCACGAAGATTGGTGGACGTCTTTCTTACAATTAAAAGTTAAAACATAAAAGGGTGATATTTAGACATTGACGTGCAGACATTTAGATTTATTAATACAGATATTTAGGGTTGTTATAAATTATAATTAAATAAGACTTTGCCGTTTTATTCTTTTTGAATTTGAAGGACAGTTGAACACGTGCTTATCTTTTTTTTGGTCGGAACACTGCTTCTGTGTTGCGCACTAGCTTTAACTAGGTTCAACCGAATGACGGAAGAAACAAAAGTTTCAGTTGCAATACTAGCCTCAACCAACGTTAAGCAGCCAACTCTGGAAAGCTTTGCGTAAAAGAAAAGACTAGAAAGTGTTACCCGCGATGCTGCGGGATTATTATATATTATTGTGAAAACATATAAAAGAGCATGTATATAATGGTTGCAGACCTAATAATCATGCACTCAACACTGCACCTAAATGTCATCAAACCAAAGTAAATTTTTATTTAACTAAGTTCTTAGTACTTCAGTTCAATCTTAAGTTAAAAAGAGTAGTTAATGACTAAAATTACACAAAGGGAGAAAGACAGGACTAAAATTACATAAAGGGAGAAAGACAGAACAAGCAGTTGCAGAAAGGTGTACAGTGACATTGATTCTGCAAGTTAAATATGAAAAATGTTCAAAAAAATGTAAAAGCTCAAATTATCCCTAACATCAGTAGATTAAAAATGAAAAAACAAAATTTGTGTAAGTTTATATTGCTTGTTGCTTAACAATTCAGCATGAGAAGAAATGCAAGGAAAAAAATATTGTTAAATATCCGGTGAATAAGTAAATGGCAATGAACATTACACTTAGTATAACATGAATATGCATGTGCATAGTAAATACTAAGCAAGAATATGCATAGGTAAGTAGTAACCATCAATTAACCATTTTAATTAAGGGAGTTTTAACGAAAAGCCCGCGGTACTGTTCACTTTAACGAAAAACCACATTTGTACACTAAAAAGTCAAACCTGGTACTATTTACTTTACCCTTTATTTTGTCCTTATCGTTAAAACTCAAAGTTTTCAAGTCATTTTCATTAGTTTTCTATTTAATTAACACTTTCAAAAAATTGTTTACGTATAAAAAAATCTAGTTCCCTTGAAATAACAAATTGTTGGTCAAAATACTACAAATTGAAAATATAAAATAAAAGAATAACAGGAAAACGATGCTTGCCAATATGGACATATGGATTGCTTCTAAAAGGATGTTATATGCAAGGCTATTATTCCAATGATTTTGTTTGTAATAAGAAGAGTAATTAACTTAAAAAGTATCATGACACACCCCGACCCGGAAGTGGGGTGTGCTGGCCGTCACGTGAGAGTGACATATGTGCATAGTGCGGACAATAAAAGATAGAATTTACGGATCAATTAAAACCGAAACACTAGCAATACTAGTGTAAAAGAAGTGTGAATTCCACTAATACAGAGTATAAAAGTCTACGTGCAGTCAAGCAGAAGTACTGAATGGAAATAACACCCAAAGGTGGTCCTACATAGGACGAGGCCTTTTGGGAGCTCACTGGCTTTGGGTTCCGTAGGAACTCTGAAGTTAAGCGAGAAGGGGGCTAGAGCATTCCCAGGATGGGTGACCTACTGGGAAGTTGCTCGTGAGTTCCTAGAAACAAAACCGTGAGGGAATGGTAAGTCCAAAGCGGACAATATCGTGCTACGGTGGTGGAGCGGGCCCGGGACGTGGTCCACCCCGGGCCGGGATGTGACAGATTGGTATCAGAGCCAATCTTTGGCCGGAAGTGTGCCGACGAGGACGTCGGGCCCCTAAGGGGGGTGGATTGTAACATCCCACATCGCCCAGGGGAGTGATCCTTAAATGTATATTCTCATCCCTACCTAGCACGAGGCCTTTTGGGAGCTCACTGGCTTTGGATTCCGTAGGAACTCCGAAGTTAAGCGAGAAAGGGGCCAGAGGAGAAGCCAGTGACAAATTGGTATCAGAGCCAAACCCTGGCCGGGAAGTGATCCGCCCCGGGCCTAGATGTGACAATTGGTATCAGAGCCAATCTTTGGCCGGAAGTGTGCCGACGAGGACGTCGGGCCCCTAAGGGGGGTGGATTGTAACATCCCACATCGCCCAGGGGAGTGATCCTTAAATGTATATTCTCATCCCTACCTAGCACAAGGCCTTTTGGGAGCTCACTGGCTTCGGGTTCCGTGGGAACTCCGAAGTTAAGCGAGAAGGGGGCCAGAGCATTCCCAGGATAGGTGACCCACTGGGAAGTTGCTCGTGAGTTCCTAGAAACAAAACCGTGAGGGAATGGTAAGCCCAAAGCGGACAATATCGTGCTACGGTGGTGGAGCGAGCCCGGGACGTGGTCCACCCCGGGCCGGGATGTGACACATAAATATAAATATACTAATTGTAACATTTTTAACATTAAATGAATATATTTAGAAATAATAAATATTTTATTATTGAAATAATTAATGATGTTATTAATACCAAAGACCTTGATCAAAAAATGAAAAGTAATAAGGTTTTAATCAAAGGAGTAGCAAAATGAATGATGAGAACCTAATTTCTCCTTTTTATTATTTACAACTTTGCATTAAGACGTTGTAGGATAAAGAAGAATATCTTACCCACTAAGGTAAATTCACCATTTGAATTTTTTTGAAGTGTTTTAATAGCAGCTTTTTTGGTTTTTGGAACTAGAATATTATGCAACGGATTTGAGTCAAGTTCTATAATTGTTGGTCAAATTAAGTTCAATCCAACAAATAAAAAGCCATCAATCTTTTATATCAAAAGTTCAAACTACAGTTCTATAATAATATTAGTTGATTATATTCTCTATTTTTTGCCTATATACAATTTTTTCCTTTGCTTGCTAACTATTATTTTGGTTAATTTCTCATTTCCCTCTATATCATCCATGTTTTTATATTATGCCCATTTCAGTCTAAAGTGTGTGTAACGCCCCAACCCGAAAATTTTATTACGGAAACAAATTTTGGTGATAGGTCAAAATTAAACTCTTGTTTAACTAACTACTATTAATCAGAATTTATTTAAATTTCTTAAACACTCACAAAATCTATAAACATAATTTACTTACCAAAAACATAAGATTAACTTTTCAAATAATTCACCAAAATTTCACTTCTTCAATCAAATTCCCAACAAAAGATTAATCTCAATTATTTAAGGCTGCATCTAACCCCTGTTAGACTGCCTACGTACCCTTGATGCAGGATCAAACCTTTCGTAGTTCACCATTCAATCTTTTATCCATTTCCGAAAATAATCTAGAAATGGAAATATTCAACATTAACTTTCACAATCGAATCACCTCAAATGGGTACCAATTACAGATTCAAAATATCAAAATTTGCATGAAAAGGCAGCATCAACCCACTGGCCACGCTCCGTTGTAGGTGGCGGTTTCCGACGAACGGAAACCCAATTTTCCGACAAACTCTAAAATTTACCAAATTTTACAGGAAAGTAGAGTTCAATGAGATGAATAACTTTCATACCTGGGCCGAAGTCCAATTCGGCCAGGAAACACCTGAAATCAGCCTTGGGCCACCGGAAACCCTAGAAATAGGTGTTCTCGATTCGACCTCAAAACAAACTCCAACGCTCACACCATTGCTTGGGCTTTGTTCCTGACATTGAGGGAAGACTATTGGTGGTGGTGACGGACAGAGTTAGCTTCAGATTTTGGTAAATCGAAGCCAAACCCGTCGCACCCCCCTTATGTTTTCTCTTGAAATCCACCCAATTTCATCAATTTTTCGGGTTAACATGGGAAAGAGAACGATTGGGTTCGAAGTAAGGATCATTTTGGCCCGGTGGTCAGAATCGGAAAATCCGGCCGAGTTGGGTCTGCCAATCATAGGGGATCCAGTTCTCTCTTCCACCTCTCCCTCATTTCCCCTCCTTTTCTCCTTCCTTGATTGGTCCCCCCTCCTCCTTCTTCTCTCCCGCATCTCTCCTTTTCCTCCTCTCTCACGCTGCCATCTGGCAGCTTCCAGACTCCTTTTTTTTTGTAAGCCTCTAGTTTCTTCAATTCAACTCTGATTCACAAATGGTTTTTGCCCACACTTTCTTAGGGTCGAGCTCTATCCAATTATATCAAAAATTACTATAAAATATAGAGGCATGAGGATAAAATACGTCCTCGTAAAATTACATTTAGTCAACTAGTGCATTTTCGTCTTTTCCACTTACTGATAAATTTTTCGACGTAAATTATAACAAATCTCGGAAACAAAATTCTAAAATTTCTCTAATCAAATTTTCATAACCATAAATCTATTTATTCTCGATTTACTCCACATATTCATATAT
This sequence comes from Heteromeles arbutifolia, assembly GCA_024362995.1. Taxonomy (NCBI): domain Eukaryota; kingdom Viridiplantae; phylum Streptophyta; class Magnoliopsida; order Rosales; family Rosaceae; genus Heteromeles; species Heteromeles arbutifolia. The sequence continues at coordinate 5,917,718 of JANCRC010000003.1, forward strand.
TTTAAATTTTCAAGGTATTACAGTGTGCTCCTCTGTCACTGTTTGTGAGTTAAGCTCGAGATCTCTTACTTACAAATAAATAAATAAATTATTAAATTGTAATTTTATTTGTTAAACTCTGTGATTTTTTTTTATACATGTGACCTTATCTACACTAAGAGGTGGGCGAGTGAGTTAAAACTCACAATGGGCTTGTCATAATAATTTGGTTCGAATTCACCTTTAGCGAAAAATGAACTGAAGATTTCTCACTTACAAATAAAGAGGAATATCACTAGAATATAGTACGAATTGACAACACTCCATGAACATTAGCTAATCATTTTTTTTTCATATTGGAAACTTAATATTTGTCATCTTTCTAATAAAGTACTTAAATATTATTACATATTCTTTTTCATTCAATGAATATTTATGTCATCTTTCTAATATTTACATATTTGGTTATAACCGTCATATATTCATTGTATTAATTATTCTTCCTTAATTATTAAAGGAAAACAACACTACCTTTTAAACATTTTATGCGTCTGCAGATATTTAATGTTGTTTTCTATTTTGATTCCGTTATTTCCAAAACATGCCGGCGAATCTCGTTTGTTGGAATGTACCCTGATTAAGGGAAATAATATATCAGAGAATTCAAAGTCCCACAAACATTCCCCAATATACGACATTTCTCCTGTCCAATTGCATCGCGTGTGACTTCGTGGCCTCGTGGCACATGGTCGACCTTGCTTCTCCTACAAGTAAACTCCTTACCTTCAGCAAGTGGTTATTTACTACAATGGTAAAAAGATGTTGAATTCTTACATGACGACTTGGATTAAATTCTGCCGATCTAATATTTAATTTAACAAAATTTATCGTTTGACAAAAAAAAAAATACTATCTCCAAATGCGGCCAACATTAATTAATTATTTATTTATATATGAATCTGGCACATTCCTCGGTCTTTCAAAGCATCCATCCCACTAATGCAATAATTGTCTCATCAATTAGGCAAAGATAATTATTGTCCTAGTGAGTAATGATTGTCGCATGAATCTTTTAATCGTGTTCGTTCATCGTAGATTATGCAGTCAGCTTTCTTCAGATATTGTTTGTGTTCAATTTTAAATAAAATAATATTTAATTGTACGATGTACGATGAACGGACATTATTAAAAGATCAGGAGATAATCATATTGGCATCAAACCTATACTTGCATAAGGAGTCAATATCTCCTACTGATGCATTCCACGTGGCCAAAACAATATCAAAAGGCATTAGCATTTGTACTCCCATATGATAATCATCCCACCCTGCATGCTTCATTATCTGATAATCTTTCAAAAAATAATTGCTCTTTTATTAAAGTCACTACTGCAATCATTAAAATCATCCGAGAATATACCTTTTAACATTTTATTTGTTTTATTTTTGTATCCAAACATGAAAGACGAATCGTTGTTGGAATATACCAGAAAAAGAAACTACATCACGTGGGGTTGAAATGGAAGCAAACAAATTAATCGCCTTTGATTGGAGAATTTACATTCAAAAAACGAAATCTATTTCTTTCTTGAAATGTGCGCTAATTGTCGGTCGCGTTGGAAGTGGCTTTCCTCACGCATCTTTCTGTGGCTTTCCTCACGCATCTTTCTCAAGGCAAAGCAGCCAAAATCTAAACAAAGTGTCGGTTGGTTCGTCGCTGAGCCGACATGCTTACAATAAAAAGATAATGTTAAGGAGATTAAGTTTTTAAATTAAATTTTATAAATTAAATGATATGTTTTAAGATTATTAAATTATGATTTAAGTGTTAATTAACATGTTTTCTTCTTATTAGTGACACATCATTTGATTTAAAATTTTGGTCCCCCTAATATTATCCAAATCTAAATAAGGTGTGGGATAAATAGCAAAAAGGGTGATACTTAGGTAAGGGTAATGCTAGGGAGCCAAATTTATAAACTAAATAATGTGTCATCAATAGGAAATAAGCATGTTAATCAACACTTAAATGATAATATAATCATCAACAATCACATCATTTGGTTTACAAAATTTGATTTCTCTAGCATTATCCTCGTCTAAATATCACCATTTCTACTCTTTATCCCACACCTGCTAAATTAAGAGTCCATCTAATTTCATTTTTAGCTTTTGTTGGACTGCTATTTCATGTTTTAGTTTTTAATTTTCTAATTTCATAATTGCGATATGAGAAAAGTATACTAAGTCCTACTCCAACCCTTGGTTTATAACTTAAAATTTAGGTTTTTAAAACACCCCCTCCAACTTGCTCCAACCTTTTGCCCAAAAATCTATATTGAGTTAAAACTGATTTTTGGAGCAAATTTAACACAAGAAACCAGCCTGGGTTAAAAAATTTGTCCACTGTGAATGTAGACATGCTGAGAAAAAGAAAAAGCACACATGATTGACACGCTAAAAGCAAGGAAACACGCCAAACGCAAGGAAAATGGGGCAACGCTGAGGGGAAGGAGGGCCCAACCTGATAGGGTTGTCAACCACCTTTGTGCAATCCCAAATGCTTTATTTCGATCAGATGACATAGATTATTGGACCGTTGGTTGATCCAACGGTCTAGATTCAAAAGTACTTAATTTTAAATTTACAGATACATTAAATCCAGCGGGTGAGATTGAATATGATCAAATCTAACAGTAAAAAAAAATGATCTAATGGTCCAAATTAAATCAGCAGCTAAGTGCAATGCTTTGTTTCGGTAAAATGATCGGTTTAGTGATCTTTTAATATTTATCATAATCTAAATATTTTTAGGTAAATTGGTCATAAAATTGAATTAGAATAATCTACATAATTTTTTTTAAAGTTACATACAAAATTAGCTTAAATTCATTCTTTAAGAATCACGAGTTAAAAATTTAACTCATAAGGGTTGGAGCAGAAAAAAACTATTTTGGATTAAAACCTAATTTCTGAGTAAGATTTTTTAAATTTTAACCCAAAACTTGGAGATGGTCTAAAAGAATAAAGAAATGACCAAAAAGATTGTGAGAGAAAGAAAGGAAGACATAGAGAATAAAAGAAAACAAAATCTTCAAAGTCGCATAACAAACGCAGGCCATTGCAATACAGATCAAAGGCACAATGTATCTTTATATGATGTCACTTTTACTTTACCTAGAAACCAAATTATTGCAATAAGAACAATTTGTAGTTGATTTAGCTTTTGATACCACATCTTTAAATGTGCAGATACGTAATATCTCGTAAACATGCACATAAAGTTTTTGACACGAACTCTAAAAAATATATCATGTAGTGTCATGCAAATTTTGGTATTTCTGTATCCTTATCCTCGTGATTATCTTCTTCTTCTTCTTGCCTTGCAACAATGATTTCTTTTTCAATTAAAGCGTACACACAACTTTTTGCACAACTTAAGACGATTTTCTTCAGTTTGTTGACTTTGCATAATACACACATGCACTAACTTCACTGTGAGTTTGGAATATTCTAATCCAGTTCACGTGTCCATTTGTCTGCCATTTGACCTCGTACCAGATAGACTTGTAAACAAATCAGATTTATTGAGTTTGTGTCGGGTTCAATTTGATCCGTTAAATTAACAGATTAATCACATCTAACCTGTTAAGTTAATGGATCATCCAAATTCAGCACATTAAACTAATGGATCACCCGTTAAGATCCGTTAACAATTATTATTATTTTTTATTTCTAAGCCTCAAATCTGATTGAATAGGATGTAAATTAGAACAATAACTGATTGAATAGGATGTAAATTAGAACAATAATTTATGCCTAGGATGTAAATCAGACATAACAACAAACACCTTGCCTACAAATGGGTTCGCTTCCAAAACCAATCAAAGAATTCAGAAACTGCAAATTGTGCACAATAATTCTCTTAACTATTATATCTTCATTGATGGAATTGGAAGAACAGGTCTGCTTGGAATTACATATTCAAATCATCTCGAACGTTCAAAATTAACAAGCAAATTCCTCGATCATGAAAAGATTTACAAAAAGCCCCAAATTTAACCAGAAGGATTTGATTCTACATGTCTTGAAATAACCTCTGAAACAATAGAAGCTTCGCCCCAACACCATCTCAAAGCAAGTAATTGAACGCAATTCACAGTCCACTGTACAGATGCTTTCACACCATAATTCACTTGAGCAAGTCATTATTTTGTTCAATTATGCCATCTTCGAGTCATTGATCTCACTGAGATATTTCTTAAGACAAGTTAACTCTTTCGTGATATTCCGGAACTTAGTACGAATCTGAATCAAGGGAAACGAAATGATGTTCTCAAAGTCCAAGTTCACCTCGACCTAAAAGTCCCCTAACACCGTTCTTACTCATGTAAATTTTTTGACATCTCATTTGGAGATGCTCTAAAAATTTGTTTTTGTTATCACAACAAACAACCAATTGAATAAGGCTAGCCGTTTTATCCTTCTGAATCTTGACTTTGGAAAGGAGAAATTGAACACGCTGCTTCTCTATTTGAACAAAGACTTTACCGTTTCATTATTTTAATTTGAAATTAAGCGACCTCATTAGACCATCTCCAACCGAAGGGTCCAGAGGGCCAGAGGGTCGAAAATAGCCTGAAAATCGTCTCCAACCGAGGGCTAGGCCAGAGGGCTCTGGAATCTGGGAGGTCCCCACGGAATCGGAGAGGGCTGGCCATTTTTTTTTAAAGTGTTGTTATTCCCAAGTCATATGTACGTGGCACGACGATGACAATATATTTCTTGATATTTTCCATTTTCCAGTAGGCAGGCAGCTGGAGGTGGCTTTTTGTGAGTTAATTTGGTGCTCAACCTCTTATGCATCCAGGAGAATTCTATTGTAAAAGATAAAACTTAGTTCACATTGTATTTTTCAGCTCGTTATTCTGTTTTGATTTGATAGTTACAGGACTGCAGGTTGAACGGTATGTGTATAGATACACACTAATATATTTGGAAAGGGATCTTCTCCGGATCTCTTTCTCATAATTCACAAAATTAGGAAATCCGTGTCGTTGAAAATTGATCCAATGGTTGAAGTTATTATAACTTTTAAAATGAACCTTATTTGTAGCCGTTGGATCAAGTCCAGTTTCATTTGATTTGTTAGCATGTCCATTTTGCCCCTTAAAGTAAAAATAAAAATATTTTTTAATTTGTTAAATTTGAATTTTAAATGTCTTTATCTACTTTCTCATAAAAAAAAACATTTTAAAAATCCATATACAGCAAATATGATAAGTTTATCAAAAATAAAGTAAAACAATTGTGAGAATCTACCAAACACTCCTACGAACAAAAAAAATCTAAATTTTTCAAAGAGGCAAGCACTTATCTTAAAATGCGGCCGACATTTTTTATTCAGCACCGACTTTCCTCACTTCCATTTCTTTATCCTAAAAGCAAATAAACTATTTTTCCTTCTTGCACGGAGGAGGAGTCGTAGAAGAAACCCAAAAGATTTTGTCCAATATCGGTACAGATAAGCAGCGTGTTCAATTTTTCCTTTTTCAAAATCAAAAGAATAAAACGGCAAAGTCTTATTTAATTAAAAAAGTACTAATTAGTCACTTAGTATACAATTTAATTTAGTAGTATTTATCTTCAATTTTTTGTGGGATTGAAATTTTTTATTGTTTTATTTGTTTTTATGGTTTGGTTACACTTACTCAGCTGGGAACCAACTGACATCACTCTCTGGGTCACTCGTCTAGAAAGGTCGAGAGCCTCTAGAAAAGAAATAATTTTTTTTTTTCAATTCGACCAAAAAAAAGAGAAAAGATAAAGTTAAATTCAAAAAGTCTCTTGGCCTGAACGCCATCTATATACAACGAGAGAGGACCCTCGCCGAATCCTCTTTGTAAGATTTCGAGAATTTTTAAATCACATTCATTCATCATATATTATATGATCAGAAGTAATTATAAATCTTTTTATTTAAAATTAATTATAAATATTATCTGACGAAAACTGACCGCATGATGCACGATGAACGGATGTGATTTGATGATCACCGGAATTCTCACAAAAAAATTTCGCGCGATGTATAATGAACCAACACAATTAAAGGATCTAGAAAACATCATATTGGCATCAAACCTATACTTGCATAAGGAGTCAAAATCTCCTACTGATGCATTCCACGTGGCCAAAACAATATCAAAAGGCATATGCCATTTGTTGAAATCCTTGGAACAGTAAAAAATGAGCAAACAAAAGAGAAAAGAGTACGTTCTTTGACTCTGGGTGACTCGGGGAAAAGTTGTAATAAAAGAACGGTATGAACCTGCTCAATCAACGGTCTTGATTACTTGGGTTTATTAGTGTAATTTTGAGTCTAAACAGGATCATGCAAAAATAAAATTTATAAAGAATGTGCTGCTAACATGTTGGATATAAAATATGAAGTGATAAAGAATAGAGAGAGACAAAAGAGAAAGTGAAAGAGAAATCAACGTGTGTAAACTATTGAAATATGTACATGTTGATCCAGAAAACAAACATCCACATAATGAATAATATTTACAACAATCCAATCACTCTTTTTTTTGGTCCAACAACAAAGTTACAAACATATCCAATCCCAAAATTAGACAGAAATGAAGAAATTTGGTTTAACTATTGTTAAAGATGTGATTTGGTTAATTATGGTTAAAGAGAAAAATGTGATACAATAAGGATATTACTTTAGTACCATCAGCATGAAATATATCAAACCATCATATATTAATTGTATCATATGTTAATTGTATTAGATAAATATAAAGGTTATAATCTTTCAAAAAATAATTTCTCTCCTACTAAAGTCACTACTGCAATCATTAAAATATCAGAGTAATACCTTTTAACATAAAATGTGCTATTCACGCACCCCTTTAACATTTTTTTTGTTTTATATTTTTTTTATCCACACATGAAGACGAATCGTTATTGGAATTCACCAGAAAAAGAAACTATATCACGTGCGGGTCGACCTTTCCTTTCCAAGAAGCAAATGACGTGAGCATGACTCGTTCAAAAAAAAAAAAACAAAAATCTATTTATATCATGTGGACCCCAACATTGACGTTGTTGCCAACCCTTTTGGAATTGTTACCAGGAATCTTGTGGACCCATCATGCATGACACACACATGCAAAAATTCTTATTGGACGAGGTATGCATGACACACAAATTATTATCCGTTCGTTTCCCGCTGCGCAACCATAAAAACCAACCAAAGATGCCGACGTGGCCTCCTCTACACCATGCATTACTGGATGAGGTAGGCATGTAGTGATAGAAAAGAGACCAATACAGTTCTACAAAAAAACATTAAATTTAATCTAAAGGTTATATGGTTTTGGATTTGAGTGATTTTTGATAAATATGATCTTTAAGGTAAGACATAAAAAATAAACGTTTAGATCATTAAAATACATTAAGAAATAGACTCCACAAAAACTGTATGTCAAAAGCGTGACTCTCTGAATCCTAACCCATCAATATTTAGGGCTGGTTATATATGGGATACCGAACCAAAAATGGCATATCAAATCCCGAACCGAAATTTCAGGATTCCCGAAATATTTTCGGTATTTCGGAATTTCCAGAAACCGAACATCATCAGAATCCAAATCATCTTAGATTAATATTGAAATCATCCGAACCTGCATTAAAAATCCAAATTGAAATCAGAGACATAGTGACAGTGAATCAATGAAAAGAGGGACCCCCTCCTGACCCGAGCCCCCAATTTGAAACCCTAAGCCCCAATTCAAAACCCTAACCTTAATTTGAAATCTCACACACACAGAGAATCACTAGAGAGAATCGGAGGTGGGGATGAAGCCATGAGGTGTGGTGGTGGCCGGAGTGGAGATAGTTCGTCGGAGTCGGATTGCTAGACGGTGGGTGGCTGCTGAGCTTCAAATCCGAGAAAGAGAGGGAGAGTCTGAGACTGAGTGAAGGCATATGAGAGGCAAAATGAAATGAGAGAGAGTGAGTAGGGATGTTCGGCTTGGTTTTGGATTGGGTGGAAGGAAGGGTTGTGTGGTTTCTGGGTTGTAGAAAGAGAGAGAGGATACGAGAGAGATGAGACAGAAAAAATGAGAGAGATAAAGGTTAGGTGGGTTATGAGTTGTAGAGAGAGACGAGACAGAAAATAAAAGAGAGATGAAGGGTTAGGTTATGGGTTGTAGAGAGAGGGAGATAATCGAGAGAGATGAGTCAGATGACTGATGAGACAGAAAATAGGGGAGAGAGAGACGGCTCTGTCTTCAGAAAGCAAGCACCCGTGCCGTGCGTGACCTATCCCTTCCCATGTGCTTGATGCAACTTTTGTCAACACCACACCACATGCACACACCGACACACACATATATACATATATATATATATATATACACACACACACATTCCAACACACACACACAGACACACATAGACATACACGCACACGCACACGCACACGCACACACATATAAATATAAATATATATATATATATTTATATAATATAATATAATATTAGTAATACTGAATATTTCAAATTGTAAGACCGAATCCCATACCGAACAATTCGGGATCGGTTCGGTTTCGGTACTAAAATTTTCGGGATTTTTGGTTCGGTATTTTTTCGATTTGGTTTCGGTATGATTTGGGATTTTCAGTATTTTTTTTCCAGCCCTACCAATATTAACCAAACCTTACAGGTATTGATTATTGATCAACTAAATACCAATTTTTGTGCCCTTCAGATTTTAGGGCCCCCGGGGATTGGGGGACAATCTTCAATAGTAATGGACAGAAATGCCTTGCGCACAAAGTGAGAAATGTTACTACAAAAATTTTACCAATGAAAAGTTTCTTGACACTAACAAGACCAAGTTAAAAAGAAATTCCTATACAGGTAGTAACAGTGTTGCCACGACCATAGCCATGAACTACGTGCAAGCTCGGTTGCCATCCTACATCTCTCAAAAAGCCAAGCAACAAAGAATTGATACTGTAAATTCAAAAGAATTTCTAAAAACGTGACCATAAACCCGCAGCATACGAAGATGTTGAACTGGCAAGAAAGTGGGAGAATAACTAGCTCAACCGTTCATTTCCCTCAACCATATGTGAAGTGTGAAAACGAATTGCCTTCAGCGTGATTGGAGAATTCCGGGCATTCTAGCTTTCAGCCAGTAGAAGTTGTTAGAGTACTCGTAAAACCTCAATCCGCCTCAAAATTTAGTAAGAGGGGCCCATTTGTGGCATTCCAAACGGGGGCATTGGCGGCATTCCCATCCCTCCCATTGGTGGCATTGGTGGCATTGGTGGTGGAGCATAACCTCCCATTCCCGGTGGTGCAGGCAAAGCAGGAAGCAACTGAGCATACATATTCTGCAGATCGTGCAAAGACAATTAGTTTAAGAAATCCTCTCAATAAAACAAGGATAAAGCAAATAGAAATACCTGCTGAGCAACGAGTTCCTTCTCTTCTCTCTCTTTGGCTTTCACCTCGTTTTGAGCTTCAATTTTGTCCTTGATAAGTTCATCCACCTTACCTGTGTACTCTCGGATAAACTAGAGAGAGAGAGAGAGAGAGAGAGAGAGAGAGAGAAGACTGAGTGAGGAACAATTGAAAGGTAACCAATGGATAAAGGACAACAGATAAAAAAACATTACCTGCAGGAGGTATGGTAAGGCAAAATCAATTATATTGTTCATCCACGCAAGCTCAAGAGCAACATCTGGCCGGATCATATCATAACACACAAATAGGCATGCTGCAAAACACTCTTTCTTTCCCTGCATATTCATTACAGAAGAACATGATTACAAAACCACATCAAAAATTAATACTTCACAAAGAGAAAGGGATGGAAGGATGGACTGAACCGCCTTCTTTAATTCACGAGGTGGGAGGAAGGAAAGAATAAATGAGTATGTTTGAGCAGTAAAATCCTTGCTTTATTTGGCATGCATGAGCACTCTTAAATTAGTGCATAAAAAGAACACAGACCTGCTCAATGAAATAGATAAGTAGTTCCTCTGAAAGTTCATGATCACCAGATTGTGAGCACGTCTCCATGCAATCTTTGTAATGATTGTCTTTCTTTGACAATGCAATGGATTGCTTCCATCTACCAGCTTTCTTGTAAATGTATGCAGCAACGCGTCTCATCTCAAGAAGCTCATGTTTCTCAAGCTGTTCATTTGGATCAATAACAAATAATTACATGTCTCAGTCAAATACTAACGATGTATGAAAAACTTCAATCTCACCTTTTGAGCAAGACCTATCTGATCAAAGCTGTCGTGCAAATCTATTGATTCACGAAGCCTGTCATAGTCTTCCTCCTCCATGTATATTTCATTTAGAGCTTCATTCACAGCAGTTACATTGTTGCTCTGAACTGCAACCATGTATGGCTTTATCAGACGGATGTGACCAGCCTGAAACCCAAAGGGATTGAACATGTAAGCACGAAAGAACCATTTACAAACCCTGCCAGAACAGAAACTTGGTAGCAGATACCAATATCAATGACATCATGTGACAGAAGCAAACCTTTCTCATTATATCCACCACTCTGGTGTGATCCACACGAAGCGCAATCACATTAAGAACATCATTAATAACATCAGGATGTTCTTCCAAGTAGAAGTGCACAGCCCTATAGTAGAGTTCAACACTCGCAACTTTGACAATAACGTCCTTGAATTGCATGTGGTCCCATGCTTCTGGGGAGTGGTTCATTATGGTAGTTGCAGCATTATCAAACTCATCATATTGGATATATAAGTATGTTAATTCTTTCCAGTGCTGCTGTTCATCACAAGCTCTAATAAGCTTGGGAATGTTGAGACGGGTAGAGAATAATTTAATGTGCTCCATAAGCTTCTCAGGACGGTATCTTGCATATAGAACTCCTAGTTCTGTAAAGATGCCCATATGTGCACGCTCCAATCCTAGCCCACTCTCCATGAGACTAATGAGCTCATTAAAGCATCCCCTGTTCTGGTAATACTCACAGACCTCTTCCAGATCATCCACCTAAGAAATAATCAAAAGTATAATTGAGTAACTTAGTAATTGTGTCCTATGGCACATAGAAGGTGCGGCAATCTGCAGTGCTTACAATTTGACAAAAACTTATTCAAAGAATCCGCACCTCCCATCTTGGGAGACATCTTAATAAACAAAAGCATTATATATAACTTTGTGATGACAGGCAAAATTAACATAAACAGGAAATGCTACCTGGATAATGATGTTGAGTCCACAAATCTGAGCTAAGCGGAATTCCTCAGCATCCACACATGCAAAGCAAACAAACTTCCACGTTTTTGAGCTGTTAGCTTTCCGTGCTGCATCAACAGCACCTTGAAACTGATTTAGCTTCACAAGAGTGCATGCTAGTTTACTCCAGTTAGAAATGAATGCAAATATGATCTTGGCTGCTTCGTATAGGGCTTCATCAAACAAGCGATCCCCAACATTTTGGAGATTGGCAACATTTGGCATAAGAATGAACTCTTCAATATCACCAAGTCGATCAATCTTAGCATAAGCATAAATAAGTTCACTGTCCACCTTCGGCTCCTTGGTCTTCTGCCTGACCATCAGAAGGTATCTTACCAAGTCATGATATACATCTGCATCCTCAGAAGCACGTATGACCTCCAAAAAGTGGGTGGCATCATCTGCACGGATGAATGACTCGATGGCATCACTCACTAATCCCTCTTGCAGTTGAGCCTTGGCCACCTGGCTCCAAACAGCATCTTCTTCAACCCGGAATGCAAACTCTACAGCTCGGTCAATGCTCTGTATGTTGTCCAACAGGACATTCACAGCATCAACATTCAAATTGAACTTCTTGAAGATTGCAAATGCTTCTTCATACAACTGAGCTTCTACGGCCATTACTCCAACTGCAGGTCCATCAAAGTTGTCTAATCTATTGATGTAGTCCATGACTCTGGATGGATCAGCTTTGATGGCAGTCAGAATCAATAGATTCTGCAAATTGAAGTTCCCACTAAAAGCAGAATTTTGAAGCACTATCTTTTCAAGAAGCTCAATCAACTCGTGTGGAAGGTCTGCAGTCATAAATGCTTTAACAGCTGATGATACTTGCTCAGGACTCTTGCTTTCAGGCAAGGCAGTAGATACAACTTGATCGATTAGCTGCCTTCTATATTCATTTTCAGGATCAAGGACCTTAGCCCAGAGATCATCATCCATTCTTTCCACAACATATCTGACATGCACATATCAAGTAAATAGCATAAGGGAGCCACATACAATCATGATCCAACAACATCGTACTAGCAAACAGAAACACACAAACCTGGCCTGGAGTTTGAACAAAGAATTTTTATTTGTAACGTTAACGAGTTCATCATCGCATTGCCCTCTACGGTATGCAACAACAGCAAGGGTAGGATCCCTATTTGCACAATATTTACCAACAACACGAGAATCATAGTATGGGTTAGTTGTGAGAAAATGCTCAGGATTGTTGCCGCTATCTATGATGATTTTACCCAGAGCATTGTGGACATGTACATCTTGGCTTCCCTCACTCACAAGATGCTCCAAGAATTGGGTGAGCAAGCGAAGACGATTCCTGCAAATAGAAATCACAGAAACGATAAGCAACTAATGTGAATGATGAAGGGTAAACAGGGTCATAAAGAGATCACTACACCTCTTTTCACATTCCTCGACAAGGGGCTCAACCGGTAGAAGAGAACGAACTGATAGAATAAGACCTTTAATGAAATCTTCAGGGCATTCATCATCCAATAGCTGCCCTACAACTAAAGGAGCATTTCCTGGATTGACCTATCAAACCAAAAAAGATATGTAACAATTGATGCTCAATTTGAATAATAACATTGACAAGGCATGAGAAAGCTAACAGGAAACCTGCAATTGGAAAGAGAGAAAGAAAAATGATATAAAGCCTCCAATTATGAATACCTTTTGGACATAACCTTCAATGTAACGAAGCATATTGTTCGTATACAAATAATGGGTGAGATCTGGAACAAAGCCAAAACGATCACAGACATTAATCAGAGGACGTGCGTCTGGAAGCTTTGCTTCCATTAAAAAGTTCTTAGCTTTTTCAGGGTCATAAAAATTGGATTCCCGTGTCACACGCTCCACCTCCTTAATCTGTCCAGTTTTTGCAGCTGCTTCGATGTACTTGAAATGGATATCAGGATCCTCACTGTCCAGAAATGATGAATAAATGAAAGGGACAAAGAAAAAAGAATCTCATAAAACTTGCGGAGCAAATGAATGTCATCTTTAATCTTCTCTTCCATTTAATGAAACTGATACCTGGAGCTCAAATATGCGCCTAGGAAGAAGTACAGCCCCTCATAGGACTTGAACTGCTCAAACAATTTTATGCACTTATCTACACCCAGTTGCTCGGAATACTCTTTGGCGGTCTGCACGAGATGATCAGGTAAGCCTCAACTTTATAAACTATGAAAGAGCAATACTAGTAAAATTTAAAAAAAAAAAGAAAAAAAAGGCACTTTACCTGTACAATAATCTGAAGATTGCCCCTAAGATTGACCAGCAGAAGATCTTTCATGCACTCAAGAGCCCATTCTTCAGAAAGAGTTCCAAAGAACTCGACAAGAGCCTAACACACATAGTGGTTAGAGATATACTACATCACATAATATCAAGTTAGAAAGAAATTTAAGTGCCAACCTGAGGGTCAATTGCATGTGTGTTCACAATGACACGTTTGATATCAGGCAACTCAGTGTAGTGCTGCGCATTAAAGATACTATTGGTTAGGAAAAAATTTATCTTTTTTAAATGAATATTCATCAGAATCCAAGAAGTACTATACCTGTAGGGCACGCAAATACAAACCAGCTTTTTCACAAAGTTGACCAATACGTGGGCGATCATAATGACTGAACATACCATTGGCCAATATAGCATCGGCAACATTTGGAAAAGTCACAAGATTGATTTCCAAAACCTAAGAAAAACATTATATGGAGCAGACATGTGAGAAAAAAAAAAAGGAAAAGAAAGGGAAAAGAAATCAAAGTTTAAGAAAGGGATTATGAACCTTTGTCTGAAGGAATCCATGCTCAGGTAGATTCGGCTTCAGCACATCCAACAAAAAGGCTGTTGCCTCACGGATCAAGTTCCTCTGAAAAATAAGAGAAAATACAAAATGACAAGAAGTCCCGAAACTCATTCTTCAGAAAAATAACAAAATGAAGAACATATTCCAACAAAAAATTGTTGACACAACATAAAAGCAATATTTAATTTAAACCTGAAGGAACAGATCGGTGATGGTATTGTAGTCAATGGGACAACCTCCCTCCATTTGAGACATCATTAGAGCAAAATTAACAGCCCCCTGCCATCAAGATAGTTGAAGTTGTTCCAATGTCAGACAATTTAGCTCAACCCGTCAGAAGAGCATAGTAAATTGTTACAAAACCGCTGTAAAGAGAAAAGTGCCTCAAATTTTCAAAGAAATGCGTGTACCTGGGGATCTGCCCGCAAAATTGTTTGGAGAAGGAACAAATAATCAGGTGTATATCCAACCTGTGACAATTTAAAAATCACAATAAGATAAAAATCCAGTAAGAGCTATTGGCCATGTTATTAAAATTCACACTACCAAAACTGACACAATAATAGTTTTCAGCCAGGATAATATTGCTGTTCAAAATGAGAGAATTTGAACAACTGTATGTCATTAAGATTCTAGTTCAAAGAAAAGCAAAGTTGTGTGACCTGCTTTGAGTATATTAAAATCTTGTCAAATTCCCTTCTCTCAGCAAATGCTGCAACAACTTTGGGAGTTGCCCGGGCTTTGATGTATATTTTCAAAGCGAGGTCGTTATCCACTGTCTGCATTGTAAATATGTTTCATAATATTAGAATGACAATATAACTCATAAAAAAAATCAAGCGGCAGCAGACTCAACAATGTCATTGTTGAGTAAAAGTTGAAAAGAGCCCTCTAACATGATCCTCTCCTTTCTCTTTTAAGGTTAGCTCAATTTTGTTTCAGACCTTCACAAGATCTCCAAGCTCTTCACTACATTCTAGCTTGTCCTCTGCTAGCCAATTCTCCAAAAGATTCTTTTTGTTCTGATTTACAACTAAACGTGACAGTTCCAATGATTCATAAGCATTGAGTTTTCCTCTAGTTAAAAGAGTTCCAAAATACTGCAATAACGGTGGGGTTTGCCCAGCTTGCACAGGAACGCTCTGCAAAGAACAAATAAAGTGTGTAAATTAGATCCTGATTCAAAGATTACATAGTCTTGTAAAGGAAGCACAATACTTCCAAGGTAATCTAAAGGTGACACTGAGAAGCACAAGAACTATGAAGAATATATACGTATATAAGCTGACACGTGGATAAAATATCAGAATGCTATACCTGAAATTTAGCAACAGTATCAGGAGTACGGAGTATTCCCATTGGAGATTCCGCCGCAAGCTCTGCAGCCTCCTTATACTTTGTCTGAGAAAACAGTTCTTGGAACCGCTGGACAACCTGAGCACAACAACCATATATTGTAGTTTCAAGATATCACCAAAGTGCAAACATAAAACAATTGTGCATTCATATTCTCATACTTTTTGAACACCCACAAAGACTTAAATTACGAAATACACCACAGAACTTCCCATGAAAAGGTTGTTTCCAGAGGGAATATAGGGAGCCGATTTCTACGTATCACAACATACTGATTTCCACACATATGGGGGAAAGACACGCACCACAAAAACCCACACTATCGTTACTGATTTCCTTCTTCGACACCACAAGTAATGACAACAACTAAGATAAACGTGCCAATTGTCAGAAAGTTATTACAAAAACCAGCTGCAATCGTTACCAGGTCCTCAGCACCAGGGAGGTTTCCTCTTTTCGCAAGACTCACTGCAAGCGCCAAATTGTTCAACTGCAAAATCCCCAAACAATAAATTAAAGACCTAACACTTCCTTTTCTCCAGTAGTCAAATGCACAAAACGACTCAAAAGCATACCTGACCACTAACAAAAGGTACAATTGTTTGTTCATTTACAGTGGCAAGTAAGACCTGGCCTCGCCTATTTACTGCATAAAAACCCCCAACAGTTGAAGCTTCAGCTGTCAAAAATATAGGATCTGGACTGATTCGATTTCTATAAACTGCAGTTGCTGTCTCTAGGTCATATACAAATAAAAGTCCAAGCTTTGTGATAACATATATCAACCCATACTTTTCCGATATCTGAAATCAAGAAGAGAAAAAAAGAATGTAGTTTGATTGATAGGTAAACATATGTTTAAATCAATGTAATAACAACCAAAAGTAAGACCTGCATTGATACTGGAAAGTCATCAGCAAAATCCGGAGGAAAGAATAAATCTGCTTGCTTCTTAGTATATGATGGTTTTCCTGATGCCAATTCACAGTAAATGTTAGATCTGTGCGATGTGCACTAATATATTCTTATATATTCTAAATGGAATCCAGTGAAGAAGCAGTATACCTGGCTGGGCACCAAGCTCAATTACATGCATCTTTGATGTAACCTGTCCAGCATTGGAGGACTTTGAGGCAAAACTAATAAGAATTGATGGATGTTCATTCCCAGGAACCTGCATGTAACAGAAAATTAAGGGAATATAGCACAGTAGTAAACCGCATATATTTAAGCCAAGAGAAAGTGACAAAGAAGTATGGCACCGCACTTTATATGTGGCAAACGATGCAGCATGTGCTTCAAGAGCCTGACTACGTTTCTGTTCCACAGAAAAAAGCTGCATATTTCCTTTGACAAGTTGTGGCCTCTACAGTCATTTTGGCAGAAGCAATATGTTAATTGTTAAAGATGTCACTAAATCTGGTAAACCATAATTAGTTCCATTCTCGTTAAATTACAAAAATAATGAGATAAAAGTAGATAAATAAAAAGAAAAAAAATGTTATTTTCAATAAAGTAATTACATACTTCCAAGTATCAGTGAAAATAAAACGGGTAAAATGCTGAAGTATAATAGTGCAACTAGAACATCTTATCTAATCCCGGCTCCCATGAATTGAAAACAACACAACATTTTGACCACTCTTCTAAATCTTTTAGCAACTTCACAACAAAGTAAAATGAAAAAATAGCAATAAGAGGTCATGTCTAAAAATATTAACATAGAAAAATTATTTTCATACAGTTATGTACAATTATAAAGGTGCCAGTTCACACTCCAAATTTAGAATCCATCGATCGACAGGATTACAGACACAGAAGGGGTACAAAGGCAAAATAAGCAAACAACAAGATAATCACTCACCTCTGCTGAACCAGGAGCAATTCCAATTAAGACCAACCACTTTTCTGAAGGATCACAACGGTAGTTGATTATTTGATTGTTTGCCAAATTAGCTGTCCGCTCGAAGACCTTTGTAGGCTCGGATTCACCTAAAAGTAAAATATATTTAAAACATGTGCAACAATATAAGAGTAAAAAACCTCGTATGGAGAGATGAGATAATGAGAAGAAAATAAAATAAATGAAACCAGGTTCAAGGATATGTAAAGACATCTTACCTTCAATTAACCAATGATATACTGAGGTCTGTGTGACCAGACCCAGCATCTTTGGAGTAATCCACTTCCAAAAGACAATCTACAAAGAACGATTTAACAAAGAGCAAACAGAAAAATTTAGGATTACAACCAGTTACCAAAATAAAATTATAAATAAAGATCGTAAACGTTCACAGCATCAAATTCGACATTGTGAATGCCCTAAAAGGACAAGATCATCACCTGCTCAGGCATCTGATGTGATTTCATCTTTGCTTTCATTTCAATGTTAAATATTTGTAAATGGTCCTGAGTTGTTCCTTGAACTTGAGCTACACATTGAATTCAGCCATTGATAAGCAGGACAATCACCACAACAACAAATAATAAGAGAAAAAGACAATAAAATCAACAACTCAACACAAACTATGACGGTTTATAAACAATTCCACGCAAATAAAAAACGAATTTCAATAGTGCTCCACGCTCGCCAATTTACCAATCACAAAAAATGGAAATGCATCCAGTATATAACAGAAATCACACAGTTCCAATATACATTCACATTTCACAGTGATAAGCTGAAATTGCATTACTACACATTGGAATTGCATCACTACATAAATTCCAAGAATTCAAATCATATACCTTTTAGAGCAAGAATTTTGGAATTGGGATTCATCAAAGCCGAGTCGGCGGTAATGGGTCGACGCAATGGCTGCATGGGCATGCTCATATCGATGATAACGACGCTATTCTGCGGCGATGTCTCCCTAACACAAATGTACTTATCCGATTCCATAGTCACATGCGTAAACGTAATGAATTGGGGATTGATCCCAATACTAGGCAACTGAAAAACCACACAAAATTCAAATCAACAATCACCATCATCGCACTCGATCACTCAAACGCAATGCCAAAAATCCAACAAAAAATACACAAAATTGCACAGATGAACGCCTGATTTGTACATAACTCGCAAATGGGTCAGTGGGAAACAGAGTAACAATGCAGTTTTCAAAAGGATCTAGATCGATCCAGTGAGGCATTGGATCAAACGACGAAAACCCAGAAATGGTTTTATGAAATTAGGATCGAGATGAAGGTGGCATTACCGTGAGGGCCTCTTTCATCGTCATGGGGGCGTTAGCGGCGGCCATGGTGCCCGGGTCGGGGCTTCGGTAGGAGGATCCGATAAGCGGAGAAGAATGTGGCAGAGCAGAACCTTCTGCGTGTGGATTTGCAGAGGAGGGGGAGAGAGAGAGAGAGAGAGAGAGAGAGAGAGAGAGAGAATGTGTGGATCTTGTAGTATGGGAATGTATGCAGAAGAGGAGGAGCTATAGTTTGCGTTTTTTGTCGCGCAAAATTTGTGAATCGATTGCTAAGTGGGGTTGTACGTTGAGAATGTAATGGGTTAGTCGATTGCACTCGTCAACTTACAATGCCGATTGCATTTTTTGTATACATAATGCAGCGGGTGATGTGAGCATGTTATGTCGGTTAATGATTTTATTTTACTGTTTGTTTGTTTTATAAATATGTGTTTACATAATAAATTATACAAATGCAATACATAAATATACTCTTCATAGCATTACTTCAAATTATAAGAAAGAATATAGGCGAGACGCGAGGTGTAGCACTATTTGGCGAGCCCATCTATTTGGGAGAGTATACATGACGTTTTCAAGGTGCAATATATAAAATAAAATGCCTTTCGGGTTAAGTTATTAGGAATCCCTTTAAAGTGCTGATAATTAATTAAAATACGGTAGGAGAAAACCATTTACTATATGAAAGGATAATAGTAAAACTAAATGCACGTTTAAATTAGACCAGTTGATCAATGCGGTGTTGAGGGCGTGTTTAAGCACAATTAATGACAAATTAGGTAGTGTTCAAGGTATGTTTACGTAAAATCAAATTATTAAGATATAGTACCATATATTCCATATACATCATACATTCCATCGTTATTGGTCAAACATATTCATCATCATTTGGTATCAATATGGGTCGTGGAATGCGAATTTTCAACCAATAGTAGCCAAAATTGTTTAATGTTTTTTCCACAAAATAAAAAATAAAAAATTGTTTAATGTTGAACAACTAATGCGTAGACTTGCTACTTAAGAAACCTCTAACACTTTGTATCTAAGAAACCCCATAAAGCATCTTCTTCTTTTTTCGGTTCCTTGAAGTAACTTTGTCAAACTGTTAAAAAAAGTTGTAAAACGCTGTTACTGTTTTAATTTTCGCTAGAAGGAGGAGAGAGTTTGACTCGAGAGAGTTGAAGAGGCTCTGTATGCCAATAAATTGGGATGTATTACGTAAAATGTAGCTATAACGTAAAAAGTTAGTTTAGTTGATCAAGATAGGGTAGTCACCTTTTCAACCTGAATTCGAGTCTCTTTTTCAAAGATTAGTTTAGAATGTCGTATTATAAAAGAGTTTTTTATTCAAAAAAATAAAATATTTAGGGGAAGTTGGGCTTATTTCACAGGCCGATTGATTTTGCTGTGTGGGCTTTTTGACCACTATGTGGGTACTCTTATAGTTTAAGCTTGGGGTGCCGTTCTACGAAGTACGAGCTCATTGGGCTAGTTGTTTTTTCTTACTTCTCCCTGGCCCTTGAACTATTTTTTATTTTTATTTCAAAATAAATAACAGAATTGTTACAACAGTTTGCAATTAAATTAGCTTACATAAAAGACTAATGTGTCATTTAGAAATATTTTTAAAATGACTAAAAGCGTTTAAAAAAAAAAAATAGGTTCCAAAAACACTTGAAGTGTTTTTCCAAGATTCACTTGCATTTTTGCTAAAGATTGATACCAACAACATTTTTATTAAAAACACTTTCAAAATAAATAACAGAATTGTTACAACAGTTCGCAATTAAATTAGCTTACATAAAAGACTAATGTGTCATTTAGAAATATTTTTAAAATGACTAAAAGTGTTTTAAAAAAAAAAAGGTTCCAAAAACACTTGAAGTGCTTTTCCAAGATTCACTTGCATTTTTGCTAAAGATTGGTACCAACAACATTTTTATTAAAAACACTTTCAACATTTTAAAGCACTTTTAAACGAACCCTAAATGTTTGTCGCTCAATTTGTTAATGCTTTGCACTCGAAATTCCTAGCTTTAATCCCAGTATCGCAAAGAGAACATGCATGTGAAACAATAATTCATTTAAACTTTGGTGTTCGACTTCAAACTGTAGCGTTATCCAGTTCCAAAAGAAAAAAAACGTAGCGTTATCCAACATGTAACATTATAACGTTTGCAGCCCATTAGATTCGAGAAATGATTTAGACGCATCATTTTTATCTTTTCTTGCACTTGTTTCTAGCCACGTAATTCCATAGAGAATACACAATCATGGGAACTTTCATGGCCACTATCTCATACGCCAACAAGCAGTTATAGTCCTTGTCGAACTGTTTATAAAAATCAAGTCGTTTGTTTGTAAATTGCAGTGCATCGTCTGCTCATTTTCCCACTTGTTTCTTCATCCTCAGGCCTGCTTCCATCTGTTGTTTACGATATTTTAGCAAATCTCGTCCTTATCAGTTGCAACCACTTGCAAACTCAACTCATCCCGATTGCTCTCACACTAGTCCACAAAAAACAAAAGGTATACAAATCTCTTATGGCATGTTTACCAAACGGGAATTGAATGGAAAGAAACGGAATCGCATTCCTCCCGAAGGATTCTAGCATTTACTAACATTTGGGGGAATGAAAAAGTATGTGGAGCCCACTTAAAATGCGGAATCGAATTCCTTAATCTCCCGGAATCGGATCCCCTAGATGGAGGTGGTATTTGGATTATGGGGAGAAGGCTCTTCCAGGAATCCAACTTTTATACCCAAACTACCCCTGTATCTTCTACCTCCCCCTTCACGGTTCTGGATGATTCACATCAATTCCATCACAATGAACGGAAAGGTTATCTGAAGCGGCGAGAAGAAGGCTTGGGCTAAGATGATCCCGCCGAGCCCCAACCAAGCAAGAACAAAAGCGCTTTCATTTGTTCCCATCTTGTTGGCCTTAGCCTCATCTTCTTCAAAATAAAGCAGGGGCTTTTCCACCGGCGACCTCCTTTTCTTTTTATGATCAGTGGCAGAACGTGGTTGGCGATGAGGAGAATCTTGTGGGTGTGGGGGAGAGTTAAGGCAGTGGAGGGTGAGAGAAAAGAGGATGGGGAGGAGAGGAGGGAGGAGAGACGGCTACTAAGAAAGATTGGGGAGAGGGAGAGAGAGAAGAGGAAGTAATTGTTATTAAGTTTACTTTAGGTTGATATTACATGTAGAAGCAAATAAAAAATATTCTCTCTAAAAAATTAAAAAAATGGAAGAGTACAAGTTTTACTAAAAATAATTAGCACATAAAATATATTAGTTAAACAGGGGTACTTTAGTAATTACATTAGATTTTATTCTAATTCATATGAATTAGTGAACAGCTTATATAGATCAATGTCATTTCTACTCCGATTCCAGGCAATTTTGGTAAACAACTTCAACATGAATCTAATTCTGATTCATCTCATTCCAATTCCTCCTCAATTCAATTCATTTCAATTTGATTACGGATTAGTAAATGCGTCCTTAGAGTAGACCTGACAATTTCAACACGATTATGAACCTGACACGAAACGATACGAGAATAATAAATTTTGGTCAATCGATTAACGATTTGGGTTATTATCGGGTCACCTGTTAAGATAACGGGTTTGCACATCACAACCCGTTAAGATAACAAATATGTCACGAAAACAACACGAATACGATAAATACGATCCATTTGCCAGGTTATTTTTAGAGTGCGTTTGTTGCGCTGGACTATTTCGAACTGGACTAGCTTCGGGGACTAATTTGGATTGGCTTAGACTAGACTAAGATGGATTGATTTAATGAAGCATTTGATGTAGTGTCAGGACTAAGGAACAGACTAATAACAAATTCTAATATTATATTATTTAATTCATATTTATTAATATTTTATATTATTTAATAAATATTTAGTAATATTTTATTATTACTTCTGTCTATTTTCTCATTCTAGAAACCTCCTTCCATTCCCAATTGTTTTTTGTTCATCCCCTCTTTCTTCCTAAATTTTCTCTGCCCTTCTTCCTCTGTTTTCTTCCCTCTTTTTCTTTGTCCCTCTCCCTCTTCATCTCCATCTTCTTCTTCCTTTTGTTCTCCGTTCATCTCCCTCTTTTCTTCCTTTTGTTCTCCATTCATCTCCCTCTTTTCTTCCTAATTTTTCTAAGACCCAATTGGTGAATGAGAACCCGAATCAGAATCTGGGTCATCTGGGTATTCATGGGTCTGCTTCTCCGGCGTCAATGGCAAAGGTTTGCGATAAAGGAGTCAGGACT
The DNA here is from genome assembly GCA_024362995.1 of Heteromeles arbutifolia. NCBI lineage: Eukaryota > Viridiplantae > Streptophyta > Magnoliopsida > Rosales > Rosaceae > Heteromeles > Heteromeles arbutifolia. The sequence continues at coordinate 5,940,694 of JANCRC010000003.1, forward strand.
TGGTGCATGTGTGATTAGAGCGACTGTTGTGCATTTCATACGCCCAATGATTTTGTATTTTTTTGCCTTTTTGTTTAGAATTTTGGATTTGGATATGATTTTGAAAATGGAAAGACTGCAAAATTTTGCCTTTTTTGTTTTGAATTTTGCTAGATATGGGTTGAAAAATGGTAGATGAGAGGGGCGAAGGAGGGAGTTGGTAGATGGGATATGAGTTTCGAATCTTGCAAGGAACAAGTATATGGGAGGGGCGAAGCGAGGAGGAGTGGACTTAGCAGTCCGGCCGATTTCGAGGGGTTTTGCTAAGACCCTTTAGCGAAGAGCATAGAAGTTTAGTCGACGTGAGTCTCATTAAACTTTGTCTCGGCATGTAACAAACACGGGACTATTCTGCCAATTAATTAAGTCCAATCTAATGAATGCTAGTGAGTGCAAACAAACGCACCCTTAGAGTACAAGGACCTATTGAACACAAATATTTAGAAATAACTCAATATTGTCCGGTGGTTTAGAGACTACATAGCAACATGCTCCATGCCAAGATAATGAAATATAAAGAACATAACAAATAAATCGGATTCGTAATATAGTCAGGAATATCCCCAAATAATATAAAAATAAAAATAAAAATAAAAATAAAAATAATCTGCTTATACACAAATTAGACAAGCTTTGACAATCCCTTGATCTAATTCCTACCCTTTCCACCGCCATATATTCCCTTTTCGAACCGCTGGCACCAACCGCGCACCACCCACAGTAATTGACACCCCGCTCCACTGAACCACCGCCACTAAAGCTCTCAATTTCCAATTCTACCCCTTCACAATCCCAATTTTCCCCGCCGCTTGTCCCTTCTTCCTCGCAAGGGCTCCCGCCACCTGAATAATTCCTCACCACCGTCCATCCATCTGATTCCCAGTTTTCCCCTCCCGTCGTCGCCAATTTACCTATTCTATTCCTGGCAGAAACCTCGTACTCCTCATCGTCCTCGTCATCCTCAACGTCGTCGTTTTGATCACCGAACTCGGAGTTAGCCCAGTCGAGAACGCAGCGAGGTGACGAGTCGGCGGCGACCGCATTTGGAGACAGGGAAGCCAAAAATGGATGCTGCAGCAACTGATCGCAGCTCCACCGCTCCTTCGGGTCCCTCCTCAGACACTTGTCGAGAAAGTCGCGACCCGTTTCCGACAACCGGCTCGGGAATCGGGGCAACCCGTCCGAAACCCCGATCCGAGACAGCGTCTCCAACCCGCGATCCTCCCACGAGGGCTTTCCGGTCACCATCTCGATAACCGTGCAGCCTAACGACCATACGTCGGACTCCGGTCCCTGATATTTCCCGTTAATCACCTCCGGTGCCATCCAAAGCGGACTTCCTCGTGGTGTGATCCTGGCCGTACATGTGTCCTCCGACAAGAGAATCGCAGAACCGAAATCGGCGAGCATGGCTTGGTTGATCGCGGGGCCCACCAGGACATTTTTACCCTTGACGTCGCAGTGAACAATGCCCTTCGAGTGAACGTCCCTCAGCGCCGCAACGACGCACCAAACGCGCGACCGCAGCGTAGTTTCGTCCACTTCGGCATCCACTGCGGTGCCACCTGGCAAGTACTCCAAGTGGAGGTTCCGAAACCACGTCACAGAACCGCTCCCCGGTTCGCACGACACGTCGTCGCAGAGGTAACTGACGACGTGCGGCGAGGAGAGCGACCGGAGAATTCGAATTTCGTTCTCCAGCGCCTCCAGCTGGCCGGGAAGACACGCGGCTTGATCGACCGATTTGACGGCGAAGACACGACCGTCCGTTTTGCTGACCCCGATGCTGACGCTGCCGAACGACCCTCTTCCTATGCATTTTCCTCGTACCCAAGAAACCGTGTCGTGAGAATGTTGAGAGCTTGAGTTCATTTTCCCCATGTCGGAATTTTTTTTTGTGTTTTTCTTGTGTCTTTCGATTTGGGTCCAACAGGGTATTTATACGTGCGGGAGATCCAAACGAAAGTTCGTAGCTTTTTAATTTTTATTTTTATTTTTAATTTGTGGGAAAAGATAAAAGGAGAATTTTTTTGGTGAGAGTGACCAAGATGAGAAATTTTTAGTTGTGACGAGAATATAGATGGTACACCACGTGTTTCTATGTAAGTGGTGGAAAATTTTAATTTTTAAATTATTAATTTTTTAACACACATATCCTACTATTTATATGAAGACACGTGATATACCATCATGTGTGACAATTACATTGAAAAATCTCTCAACCAAGGAGTGTGTGGTGACGTCAGTGAGGCATCTTTGCCTCTCGGTTTGTGTTTACGTAGAGAATGGATAGTAGGGTGGGGGAACGTACTCGGGGTAGGGTTGGGGAGGTTTATCCTTATCCAAATAACCGAATTTGTGTTTGTTTTGATCTCGGGCCAAGTGTTTAATCTCCAATTGCATACGTCGTATGTGGATGCCTCGAAGCCAATTCATGTGGTGAATTTTGATCTTGGGCTAATGTCGGTAACAAAAGTTAAAAATTTGTGAATTTTCGTTTGACTTACGTTTAAAAATTGTACATGAAGCACACAGATGAAAGCAATAGAAACACATTGAATGATCTTTTTTCACCACAAAAAAATCTTTTTGTGGTTGATATTGGTGATCGGTCTATTCAAAAGTTTAAGTTTTGGCCTAGCTAGTGATGAGATGATGAGGTCACGTTCGGTTCGTCATTATTTGAATTCTAAATTTAACCGAATCAAAATTGAACTGAATGTAAATTGAATTGAAAAAAAAATGAAAAAAACCCGAACCGAATCTTACAATAACTTCGGTTTGATTTTCAATTATAATAAAAAATCGAATCGATTGGAACTGAACCCCCTAACTACCACTCCTCGCCGCCAACTTACTGTTCTTTTTGTGTTTTGTTTTCCTAACGAAAAAGAAAAAGGAAAAATAGAGTTTGGGGTGGGGGGGGGTTGAGTGTGTGATGGGGTGGCGGAAGGCATTGTGGTTAGGTGGGCAACAAGATCCGGACCCTTTGATTCGTTGACTTAAAACTATATTCCCGATCTGGACCCTTTGATTTGTTGACTTAAAACTATATTTCCGAGGCTGCATGGACATTGATGCGGACGTGTTACACAGTATGACAATTAAAACAAAAGAAAAATTAATGAAAATTGGTTGAAAACTTTGAGTTTTAATGATAAAGATAAAATAAAGAGTAAAGTGCATAGTATCAAGATTGACTTTTTAGTGTAAAAATATGATTTTTCTTTAAAATGAACAATACCGGAAGCTTTTTGTTAATGTTCCTTTAAACAAATAATTCCTTCTTTCTTTTTTATAGTAATTTTGTGAATATTAGAGAGGTGGAAAATTGGTCGCCAAATATATTTGGAGCGGGTGGGAGCTCAACACATCATAGAGGCATGGAGAACTTCAGAAGAGGCACAACTGTTTTTGTTGGTGGGGCCCACTTAACTGTGACGTGGCGGGAAATCGTTGGTCCACGACGGCGGGAGAGAACTTGGAAGGCAGCAAAGAACAGATGCTTGTGGGTGGCAGCGAGAAAGAAAGTGAGCGAGGAGTCTGGTGATGACGTGTCGTTACGACGGTCCATGGAAAATAAAAATACTTTGGATTAAAATAATGTGGCGAGTGACAAATTGGCATAAAGACGAAAGAGAGCAGCCAGCTATCCATATCAAATCGAATCCTGTGGAAAAGGATGAGGGGAAGGGAACCCATAACATGAAATAATAATGAAACACATTTTGTGGCTTTTGGCACTTTCCGCATCTTCTCTCTTCCTAACTTGTTGGCAACACCATTTGGGACAAACTACGTCAATTAAAAATGAAGAACAATTTGGCAGACGGTTTGTAATTCAGTTGGTTAAACATTTTTTTTTTCAAGTTTTATTTTTAGTTGAGATTTTACAATACGGTACGTTTAATCAGCATTCCTTTTATTTCATCAAAGAAAATCTTAACTGTTTACGGTAATATATATTTCTGACTGTATACAAGATTTGCCCTTTTTGTTTCATAGTAGAAGGATAAGGGCCAAAATAGTAAACAGCATAAATTTGGTGATTGACACATATTGGGAAGCTTCAAAAACAGAAGAAATCTCAGACGGAGTTGGGTTCTTTTGATAAACTTTAGTTAATCAAGAAGACCGAGCAAGTAGCAAGAAGTTTCGTGAGCAATCTTTTTTGGTGTCACATGTGACATGTTAAAGCCATATGATTAAGTTATTCTTTTTACGAGAAACTTTTTAGAGTTTCAGGAACACAGCTTAAAATATTAAATGTCATACACTAAATTAAATTTTCAATCAATTGTACTATTATATGTGGTTTTTTGGATCGTATTTCTAATACATCAAAAAATCTATTTCCTCTTACAATGAGGTTCATGGGTTTTCAGCCACGTGTTCTAAAGTTTGGTTCAATGTAAAAGTTGGTGCAAGCTTAAGCATAGGAGGAGGTGTAGAAAGGCAAAGCCAAAAAGGGTGTAAAAATGTTTCTCCAAAAACAAAAAAAAAAGGGTGTAAGGATGTGAAGGTTCGTGGATGAAACTTCAATTTTTGGGAGATTGCCTTAAAGGGAAAGAAAAAACGTGTCCTTTTTTGCTTAATGATATATGGCCAGCAGCTCATGTGTAACATCTCTCCAAAGTGTCCAACCAAAACCATACACGGACCCAGGAATCATTTCTCCAAAGTGTTTCCTTTTGCTTGGCCATCGATTGTTATTACGTGTCGGAAAAATCGATGATTATGATAACAGTTAATTAAAACTATCATGATAGACCGTACATTGACTTAATACATACATCGCCAAACAATCTTTGATTTGATTTATTGTTTTTGAATACATGATTTGATAGCTAACAAAGAATGAATGGTTTTGATCCTAACATGTGTACAATAAAAATTCGTTAATTACAACATGGTCCACAAGGAGACACACCGCTAAAATAGTGAAGGAAGTTGAGGTTCTACCATAATCAATTGACCATCTGGGGAGTAGCCTAACATAATTACTTATAAGCTCATGTAAAGTCCCTCCTTTTATATGTCGGCTTCATCTCAACACAGCCCTCGCGCGTTTCGAATTTTCAAGCTAAACACGCGGACAACACAACCGAGGTGACGTGGAGCACGTGTAGCTGTTGGACTTCATACATGATACAACTTGCTTTGATACCATGACGGAAGTTGAGGTTTCACCATAAAATTAATTGGTATGGTAGCTGGAAGTGTTGCATATTTGTTTAAAGCCGATGATTAACCACCATGAAACCAATTTTCAACTTTAAGATTATACGGTCTAGTTATAGTAGCTGGAAGTGTTGCATATTGTTTATAGCCTATGATTAGTTGTATATAATTATAATTAACAAAAACGTGTGTTTGTTTTTTTAATTGTTTATGAAGTGGTTGATAATCTGATACATACTAGGTTTAGTTTAAGTTTGTTCCGATGGTTCGGACCAATGTCGTTCAAGTCGAAGACAAGAGAGCAAACGCTATCGGCGGGCCGACAATGGAACATGCATGAACCCAAAGACGATTCCATCTTTTGCGGCTGGCATGCAATCCTCACAACTCACAATGCTTCCTCTTCTTTGTCATTTCATTGCCGCTGAGGTTCATGCATGCACGCATTGTGTTAATGAACCCTACCAATTGCCAACAGAATCACAATCCCCACAAACCCCAAGTTTTGATTTTGACAGATGATAGGATATTTAGAAAGATGCTTCATGACGGATCCTCAATCTATTCACAATACAAAATTTATCATAAAAATATCGTCTTTATATTTGTGTGAAGAGTAAATTGTACGAATGGTCCTTCAACTTTAATCAAATTGGAGCAATGGTCCCTCAACTAAAAATTCATTACCATTGGTCCCTCAACTTATCAAAATGTGTAGCTATAGTCCTTCTCATCAATTTTGTCAAAATTTTGTCAAAATAAGCTATGTTGGAATGACCATTTATACAATTAGGATCCCTCAACTCATTAAAGTGTATAATTATGGTTCTTTTCGTCAACTATGTCAAAATTTTTGTCAAAACGAGTTATATTGGAAGGACCATTGCTACAATTGGGTTAAAGTTAATGGACCATTTCTCCAGTTGAATTAAAGTTGAGGGACCAATGGTAATGGATTTTTAGTTAAGGGACTATAGCTGCACGTTTTGATAAGTTGAGGGACCAATGGTAATGGATTTTTAGTTGAGGGACCATTGCTCCAATTGAGTTAAAGTTAAGGGACCATAACTACAATTTACTCTTGTGTGAATGAACATAATATCTTACACAATCAAATGAAAACTGAGTGCTGCTTGGGTAATTGGTCATGTGTCACAACATCCCTCTAAGATCCAAATTAACGTTTTAAATACATGAACTCAATAGTATAGGCTTAATTATACATATGCCCCATTAACTATATCTCGTCTCATGTATGTCGTTTGAAACTCAATTGAATCAGTTTATCTGGTTCCAAAGGTGACATTATGTTAAGGATGATGCTAGAGAGAGCATCTACTTAAACCATATTTTGTAAACCACATGATGTGACAGTTGATGGTTGTACTCATTCTTAAATCTTCAAATAAATAATCTTATCATTAATCGCCACATCATATGACATACAAAATATGGTCTCTTAACAATTTTCTTCTATTAACCATAAACCTTTTCCGTTAGAATTGATGATGTGACACATACAGCAAGGGTATTTTCTTCATTGCCCGAACATAGACAGCATGAACCAACGAATGATCCCCATGTAGATCAAGAAACCAAAGCGAGTTTGTTTCAATTGTTTAAGTGAGACACGAATTATAATTCAGACCTCGTCAAAGTATAATTAAGCCTTAATTACGTGAGTACTTAAGAGTTCGTGCATTTATTTAACGGTTCATGCTTCTTTTTCCTTTCTAGATACGAAGTAACTAGTAAGTACATGACATGATCTGGCTGCATAGGAGCCATATACAATGCATGTAATTAGGATTTTTTAGTGGAATTTGATTGATAAATTAGGTATGATATTTGGTACAACAAAATCACACCGTGATTGGTACTGAAAAGTCCAAAGGGAAGCCAACCTGGGCTTTTTCTAGGAGAGAGGGTACCCCAGGCATGATTGGGAACACGGTATATGGGTGGACTCAAAGCCATTTGGTCGGATTCATGTACAATTTTTAGGGCAAAGGGGGTCCTATTGACAACGGATCATGTTTGTGTTTCCTCGTTATCTCATTGTTTTTTTTTTCTTTGGTTGTTAATTAGCCATCTGATTAAGATAATAGGCACAGATATTATGCAACTCACCAAATCTTCGAATGGCAACCACATATTTTATCATGGGGGCATAGTAGTAGGCAGGAAGGTTAAGTATATATCGTCTTATACTTTGATGAAAGAGTTGGCGGATGAATTATTTGTAGCCATTAAAATTTACAGCGTGACATGCCCACGTAGTGTATGTTACAGTAAAATAACAAATTCTATTTATTGGAAGCGTTTAATTTTTAATTATCTTTTAAGATTACTCGCGGAAACAATTGTCTATACCACACATTTGTTTAGCTATTTGATTATCGACATTTTTGTTCAGTTTTATGATTTTTATTTAATGAACTATGGTAGCTTGCAGTTTTTACCGAATGGGAGTTGATTCCAACTCGTTCTAAGTTCAATTTTAAATTAGATCGATATGAGTTTGTCATTCCTTTGTGGATCCTCATTTAGCGAGCCAATTTTAGGTTTTGGTGATAGCAACATCGTAGATGGGGTGAGTTTAAAATAATGAGGTATCCAACATATATCGATAACTATAACAACACATTGATAATATCTATTAGCATATCAACAACATTATGAACATATAGACGTCTACACACATTATAGACATCGTATCAACAATATCTACATTGTATGTCAATACTATATCTATGGTATTTACGTTTTATCAATATTTATCCATGTAAGGGTACTTTAGACATTTACCTCTTTCAACACTCTGTCATTCACGTCTTTCACATATTTCTTTCTATTTCAGCACTTTGTGTTTGAAATCCTTCTATTATAGCTAATTTCCTTATTAATATTTATACACGACTCATAACATGAGGAAATGTAACGACTGTTTTGGACCTCTTTTAGTACTGGTTTGATACTGATGTGTTTTTATAAAAAGTGGGTATAAAAAAAAACTAAGCTAAAAAAGGTGTTTGGTAAATACTTAAAAACAGTTTATTTTCACAGTTTTGAGTGAAAAAAAAGCTAAAAACGTGAAGCAGCAAAAATGAGCTTATTCTCACAGCATAGCAGAAGCAGTTTTTTTCAAAGCACAGCAATACCAAACTAGCCCTTACTGATCACCTTGATGACTGCTGTTTTAATAAAGGTGGGTCTAATTTCTCCATAAAAAAGATAGATATAAGATCAATGAAGCAATTACTTACATGTACATTTTGAAAAGACATATATAGAAAAGAATCATGATCCTAACCAAAGACATATATAGAAAAGAATCATGATCCTAACCAGTCTTATTTAGGATAGGAAATCACAATTTTGTCTAGGAATATATATAGGAGGGTCCACACTTATTAGACAAATTGTGAATAATTGCGGTACAAATAACATTATTCAAACGTAATACAGTATCTGTGTAACAATGAGTTCCACTTCGGGGTTATTGGAATTTCAAAAATAGTAAAATAATTATATAAAAGTAACTGGAAAAAAGAAATGAAGATTAGCATTACTATAGTCTAAAGTTGAGGGCCTAATTTTGGATTATTTACGATTTTGCCATTCCTCATAAAAATGGTCTGATTTGGGTTGCCGCAGTTGGGCTACATGTGGGCTTCGCACAGGGTTTTGGAGGCCTGCACTCAAAATGGCCCGGGGCCTGTAATCATCTATGTGAGTATCCGTACTCCTCTTTATCTGAGTATCTGTACCAGAGGGTAAGCTTTTTGCTTTAGCACACACTATCTGCCCATTTTTTTTTTTTTTCACGTACCATGGTACATTAAAAAAATATAATTTAGTGGTACGTTTTCCTTTTAAAGAATAGTTTGTATGGGGTACATTTCAATTTAACATTAATATGTTTCAAGCAAATATATTAGTATGTTGCAAGTTGGAATGGTACGTTTCAAATTGAAATGAATATATTTCAATTTGAAGTCGTTACGTTTTAATTTGAAAAATAAATTGTATCTCTATTTTGACGAACGGATGAGAGAAACGAATAAGTAAGAAACGTGTTCTCTGATTTTAGGGGAGATAATAGGAATTAATAAGTGATATCAAAAGGGTAAACTGAAAATGAGTATGTATCATTTCGTTTAGAAAAATACATTTATGACAGGTAAATGAACTAAATAAGAAAATGCTAATATGGACATAAATTAAAGCACCCTAATTAAATTTAAAAAGTTTAATCAAAATTTAAAAACCTATAAATGCTTAGTTTAAAAAATGTGGAAAAGAAGTAAGAGAATCTAATTTCCTTATTCGAATATATGACTAGAGAAATATCATCAGATTATAATACTAAGTGGTAGGTACATTTTATTTTAACTTTTTTTTTTATACAACTGATATTCGGTGGCAGGATTTGAAGTTGTTGGTTGGTTCGGTAACCCATAAGACATGACAAGTGTTTTCAATACATGTAAAAATATATTACTTGACACTTCCATAGATTCCATACATTTAGAATGCATAAATAATCTCCAATTAGAATGTTTTATTATTATTATTATTTTATAGAAATGATTTTAATTGAAGATTAAGAAATTAATCTCCAATTCGAACATTAACAACAAATGATTTTTATTCACAACCAATTAGAATGATTATTTCTTCGCATGCAATTTATACATGTACTTTGGCATACTCCATCGGCATTGAGCGGTAAGTAGAGCAATTGAGCTCCAATGTATCCCTCTCTTCCGGGAGAAATTTTCCACCTCACGCGGAACGGTAGACCACATGTAATTATATAATTGAAGGGATATTTAAAAAAAATTGTCCGCCACTTGTATAATAACATATGCCATAACACCCCATGTTCCGAGCATATTGAATAATCTCTCATCTATTAGCTGTGTACATTGGATATTTATGTTGAATGGTTGGGGTGTACATTGGATGTTTATGTTGAGTAGTTGAGGTTGTTATTTATGGAGAAATTTTCCAGTGTGCCGAAAATCTGGCTAAGTACACCAAGTGTCATAATACAAGTGGTTGAATTATTTTTTTTCAAGTATCTAATCACTTGTATTATGACATTTGTTTTATCATGCTGTGTTTCCGGCACACTGAAAAATCTCTCTTATTTATGGATGAGTAATGAGTAGGTAGGTTAAGTAATATAAATAGGTAAGTTAGGGTTCTTATACATCTCCAATACACAGCCGTATCCTCTCTCCCTTTCTCTGTAAGTATATATTTGGATAAATTACACTTTACTACCTCAGGTTTGAGGTCTATTACAACCTCATACAACATCTTCAAAACATTTTACTTTCATACCTCAAATACTATTTTATTTCAATATAATACATCCGTTACATTTTCCATCTATTGATCCATTAAGAGCTGATGTGGCTGGCACATTTGTGCCACATGGCAAAAATTTTTTTTTTATACATTAAAAATATTATAATAATTTACCCAATTAAGAAAATACTAATATGGACATAAATAAAAGCACCCTAATTAAATTTAAAAAGTTTAATCAAAATTTAAAAACCTACAAATGCTTAGTTTAAAAAATGTGGAAAAGAAGTAGGAGAATCTAATTTCCTTATTCGAATATATGATTAGAGAAATATCATTAGATTATAATACTAAGTGGTAGGTCCATTTTATTTTAACTTTTTTTTTTATACAACTAATATTCGATGGCAGGATTTGAAGTTGTTGGTTGATTCGGTAACCCATAAGACATGACAAGTGTTTTCAATACATGTAAAAATATATTACTTGACACTTCCACAGATTCCATACATTTAGAGTGCATAAATAATCTCCAATTAGAATGTTTTATTATTATTATTATTATTATTATTATTATTATTATTATTATTATTTTTATAGAAATGATTTTAATTGAAGATTAAGAAATTAATCTCCAATTCGAACATTAACAACAAATGATTTTTATTCACAACCAATTAGAATGATTATTTCTTCGCATCCAATTTATACATGTACTTTGGCATACTCCATCGGCATTGAGCGGTAAGTAGAGCAATTGAGCTCCAATGTATCCCTCTCTTCTAGGAGAAATTTTCCACCTCAAACGGAACGGTAGACCACATGTAATCATATAATTGAAGGGATACCTAAAAAAAATTGTCCGCCACTTGTATAATAACATATGCCATAACACCCCATGTTCCGAGCATATTAAATAATCTCTCATCTATCAGCTTTGTACATTGGATATTTATGTTGAATGGTTGGGGTGTACATTGGATGTTTATGTTGAGTAGTTGAGGTTGTTATTTATGGAGAAATTTTCCAGTGTGCCGAAAATCTGGCTAAGTACACCAAGTGTCATAATACAAGTGGTTGAATTTTTTTTTTCAAGTATCTAATCACTTGTATTATGACATTTTGTTTTATCATGCTGTGTTTCCAGCATACCGAAAAATCTCTCTTATTTATGGATGAGTAATGAGTAGGTAGGTTAAGTAATATAAATAGGTAAGCTAGGGTTCTTATACATCTCCAATACACAGCCGTATCCTCTTTCCCTTTCTCTGTAAGTATATATATGGATAAATTACACTTTACTACCTCAGGTTTGAGGTCTATTACAACCTCATATAACATCTTCAAAACATTTCACTTTCATACCTCAAATACTATTTTATTTCAATATAATACATCCGTTACATTTTCCATCCATTGATCCATTAAGAGCTGACGTGGCTGGCACATTTGTGCCACATGGCAAATTTTTTTTTTTTTATACATTAAAAATATTATAATAATTTACCCAATTAAAAAAATAAGACCCTCTCTTTTATGGAGAAATTGCCTACGAAGCTTCTGTAACAGTCCGTTCCGAACTAAGGAATATATTATATGTGAAATGACGTTTTTACCCTTGCGAGAGTGAGAGGGTGTGTGAATTAGATTAAAGTCTTGGAAGGGTGCCCATATTTTTGGATTTATGTGGATGTGATTGGTTGAGAATTATATACACACACACACACAAAACACGTGTGCAGCCCTCCCCATTTCCCCGTCATTCTCTCTCCATCCTCTTCTCGAACTCTCTATCATTTTCCCCTGTAAACGTACGGACACCCTTGTTCCTTTTCAATTGGTCACGGATCAAAGCCCTAAATACCATATTTGGAACCTTGGTGACTTGGTGAGTACAACCATACTCTTAGTTTAGGTTTAGACCCACGAAAACCCTAGAAACTGTGAAGTACCGTGAAGGGTACTGTTCATGCACTCGAAAACCGTGGTGTTTTAAGCCTATTTTGAGATCATAGAGAGGTTTAGAATGGTCTTGTGAAGCTCGGAGGACAAAGTTGGAGGTTTTTGGACGTCGGGATCTGGAGTTCAAGGTTTGGCCGGATTTCGTGGTTTTTTTCCAGCGAGATTCCGTCGTGTTTCGAGCTTTTAACAGGTACAAACCTCTTCTCCTTGTCCTAAGGTTCATTTTGGTGTAAATTTCGTGAAATTTGGTTGAAAATTGAGCTAGAAATCATAGTTTGAAAAATTACCCAGTTTCCGGCGACTTAGCGGCACCGGCATCGGTCGCCGGCGAACTGAGGTTGAAGGTGACGGAATATTCCGTCAAAGTTGACGGAATATTCCTAACGGAGGGTAACGGCGTCAGTTAACCTTAACGGAATATTCTAGGGATTTAACAGAATATTCCTTAACGGCGTTAGGGTTTCCGTCAGTGTGCACGGCATGTGGCTGCGCGTGGGCGGCGCGTGTTGCCGTGCCTTGGTCGCCGCGTGAGGGCGCGTGGGACTTCCAAAAATTATTTTAAAAATATGGGGGTGTATTGAGTAGAGCATGTTGGTATATTCAAACACCCCAATTGAGCAATGTATGAGAAGTTATTATCTGATTTGGGTTATGTGCGTAATTAATGGTTATATAGTTGTTTCGCATATAGGTGAGACGTATCTTGAGGACGAGCGCAGCCACGCGAGGCTCGGGGGCTACGACCCGTCTACTTATCAGTGAGTGGGCTTTTTTTCTTCAGTATATATATATACACACACACACACACACACACACACACACACACACTTGATTGATTCCCAGAAATATGTTTTAAAATGCTTTTATGAAATTGAATGCCATGTCGAATGCCATATATATTTCTATGTCTATATGATTATATGTCGATGCATCGCGGTCGCTAGGTAAGTCAGGTAAGTATGTGCTTGTGATATGATGATTGTGGTGATATCAATGAGATTAGACTATGGCTCATTTACCTGCACATCGGGGTTTGTGCCGCCAGAGTAGGGCTTAGCTTTCATGTGATCGTTCACCTCCCGCACCGTACGCTCACCTTGGATCCAAGGCAGGTGCCAGCTTGTCGTACAGATCATACTAGGTGGTTCCGACTCGTAGGTGACTTGCGATTCGTCACCAGCCTTCACGTGATCGTAGCACAGAGCGTTATATATATACCCAGCTTGATATACAGACCACATTAGGTGGTTCCGTCATGGGTGCAAGTTATTGATTGAGAGATGAATTGAGGATTTGGTTGAGGAGCCATAGATCCAACCGTACAGGTCACTAGAGGTGACTCCAGCTGACTGATATACATTGCCGGCATGATTTGTGTTGAGATATCACCTGATTGGTTTGATGATATTTGATGCATGTTTGATACTGAATATGGTTTATTCAAACATGGCATTATTTGAATGATGGTTTTCAGTGATAGTACGTACATATATTTTCTGGGAAGTATACGGGTTTTACAGAGAGGGGTTACAACTTTTATATCGAAGTGTTTTTGGTAAAGCTTTGTTTTTGCCCACTCACACTTTTGTTTTGCGCCCCTCCAGGTATTAGATAACGTTGGTGGCAAGCGAGGTTTCAAGGCATATCTGACAGTACACTATCCATGTAAATATTATGGCTTTCCTGTTTATGTCTTTCTAGACTACACCTAGGATGCTCGAACTTTGTAAGTTATGTTGTTAACTTTCACACTCTTTTATGCTCTTGTATCTCTAGTTGTGCTATTCTAGTACTTCTTATCTATATTTATTCTTCCGCACTGTGCACATGGCTTCGTCACGCTCACGTGACGGCCAGCACGTCCCGATGTTCGAGTCGGGGTGTGTTAGCTTCCCTCTCATCTTCATTTACTGGAAAATCACGTGACAATCCCACCTCTTCTTTTAAAATTGCAAGTATATATGCACGTAAAGAACCTGTGATTTGTCACTTAACAGAAAATGAAGCTTGTGATTGGCCTGTAATTAGTCTTTGGTCAAATCTCTTGTGATCAACCTTTGAATTAGACCTATCAGTTTCTTACACGATACGGTGACACGACACAACACGAAAATAACGGATTTCGGATCAACACGATAACTAATCAGATCATTATCGGGTGATCCGTTAAGAACTCGTTAATAACGGATTCTTAACGAGTATACACGCGGGTAACATGTGGGTAACCCGTTTCGACCCGTTAAAAAAAATAAATTATAATTTTAAAGTTTAATTACTAAAAAATTTAGTATAAAATACAATAGCCATATTGTATATATTGGTATATTCTATATTAAATATATATTTTTGTATTATTATTCTATATAAGTTAAAAAAATTAAGTTTTATTCATTTATTTATTTTTATTATTAGAGTTTCTTATTATCATTAATAGGATAAATTTTGCTTAATATGTTGTTGTCCAAAATTAAAATCAACTAGTATAGTATTAGTATAGGCAATAAGACGTCCCTACAAGTATGAAAAATGTGAAATAATATATAAACACTAGTGATTCATCATTTCTTCACGAGTAGACAATGGTTACACTTACATTATCATTTAGATTTTTAAAACCCTCCAAACAGTCATGAATAGTGTTTTTTATTTGAGTGTAAAAGTAATAAAATTAATAATAATTATTGTAGAAGTGTAAGAAATGTAAAAAAAAAAAAAATATATATATACACACTCACACACACACAATCACTCGTAGTGGCAAACTTTACAACTTTCATGAAGGGGTTAACTTCGAAATCCGACACCATAATCCATAAACCTTAAATTTGTATTTAACCGTCGATTGTCGTTTAAACTTTGTTCTTTATATTGAATTTCATTTTTAAAATTTTCTTTTTTGAAAACATGATCTTCTGGGGGATGTAGGAAGATGAACGGTTCGGATCTTTGATATCACGTCCCGATATTTACGGTTGATTGAAATATGAGTCGATGTTATATAGTTTGTAGAGACTTTATAAACACCAAACAATATTTTCACTAACGGTAAAACTCTGAACATAATATCAACGATCGGAACCGTTCATCTTCCTGTATCCTTTAATAGATCATGTTTTCAAAAAAGAATATCTGAAGAAAAAAAACAAAATTTGGTGAGAAAAATGAAGCATAAATGTAAACAACAATCGACGGTTAAATTTTGATCTATGATTCATATGATTATAGTGGCACATTTCAAAGTTAAGCCATTTACGAAAGTTGTAAAGCTTGTCATTAGGAGCGTTTATATATCTTTTTCTATATTTTTCACACTTCTACATTAATTAAAAAACCATTAAAGGCTTTACTTGAACAATAGCCATATGATGAATGAGAAGAGAGTGCTAATGTAGAAAGTCTCACTGAAAATATCATCAATATAACTCTTGAAGACAATATATCAAGCCAAAGTTCCAATACCGTTGCCCATGGTGATTGATGAAAATTGAAGAGTTTGATTGTAAGAAAATGTGCAAGGTTACAAACCTTGAAACATAACTCCCTTAATTTTGCAAATCTTTTGAACATTTGATATTTTGTAATGTTCTAATGTTTTTTTTATTTTTTATTATGCTCTTATTTTGTGTGATAGCCCGTCCCTGATTTTACAATTGTATAAAAATTTTAATAAGTGATTTTACGAAATTGCCCTTCGAGGCACGTGTGTTGACTGAGGTTAATTACGGTGTCGTGTCACCTAAGTTTTGTTTTCTTGGCATATTCTCGTAGTACTCGTCGCTATGGACGCGTGGGCGTAAGCAGTTCGTGATTTAGAGCTATATCGAAGAAGATATTAACGTTTAAAGTTGGGGGTATTATAGTAAATTAATTAATCTCTAGAAAGCCCCAGATTTTTGGAGCTCAATCTGATGGAACCACGTGTGTGGCCCAAATTGAAGAAAAATGGGATGGATGGTGGAGATGAAAGGAAAGAAAAAAAAAGAAAAAAAAGAAGAAGAGTAGTAAGGGAATCTGCCTAATGGCAGCGAAAGAGAGGGGAGGAAGAGAGCAGGAGGGAAGATGGCCGAATGAGGAGAAGAGAGAAAAGAAACCGGCCAATAGGAGGAAGAGGAAAGGAGAGAAAGAAGGGAGGAAAGAATGAGGGGAACGGACGGGTCATCCTTTGACCCGCAACCCGTTCTCGACCTGGTCGGCAAAAACCTCACTTTTTGACGATTTTCACCCATTTTTCCGGCGAATTGTTGCAAGAAACTACTTGGGAAATCCTCCACGACCTTCCCTCTATCCATTCCATCTCAAATTTGGAGAGATTTGGCCTTGAAAAATAAAAGAAACCGCAATGAGGGGTGCGGCGGCTTTGGCTTTGAATCACCCAATCCCGAAGCAATTTCTTTCAATTGCCACCACCCTTAGCATCCTCTTGAGGTCTGGAACAAAGCCCAAACAAGTTTGGAGGCGGCGGAGTTGTTTTGGAGACGGATTGAACACACCCAAATTCAAGGGTTTCGTACGATTTTGGAGGATTTGAGGCTTTTCTCGGCCGAATTAGCCTTGGTCATAGGTATGAAAGTTGTTATAATCTTTGAGATCTTCAATTCTACAAATTTTTGGAGAAAGTTGAATTTTCCGGCGAGTCGGGGCGGCCGACCGCCACCCACGGCGGCGCAGGCGGCGGCGCGTGGCCAGTGGTTTGTCAATGTTATTTTTAGACTATGTTTGATATCTTGAATTCAGTTTTGATAGTGGTTTGACATAAGTGGATCATTGAGCCAGATTCTTTACGATACGTCGTTAGGTGAAAATACGAATTGGCAATCAAACCGTAGGATCGTCACCAAACTTTGATACGTTGTAGTACTTAATATTTGAAGAATGTAGGAACTTACGGATAGGGAATCCGATGTATGGATCTTCCCGAATTGGATTTGTAAGTTCATAAAATAAAAGGTTAATCACCACTCGGTTTTGGAAATTGGTGGAGATCCAATCGTTGGATCATAACAAAACTTTAGTATGTTGTTCTATAAGCATAATGTGAATCATGAGAAGTTACGGATGGTAAATCTGAGATGCGGATCTTCCGGATTGAGTTATGTAGGGTTGTGGACCCTACCGTCGATCTTTGATCGACGGTTGACTTATGGTCAATGAGTTTTGAATCACTCTTGAATGCCCTTGAGGATGTGTTTTATGTGAGTTACGTGTTCTATCGACAAGTATTCTGAGATGTGATTTAATAATTGTTCTAGGCGCCGATCGTTCGGGACGCCTTAGTACTCGTTCTAGGGAGTTGTAGCGTGGACTCCAGGTAAGTAGGCTTTTGTTTTCAGTATATATATATATATATATATATAGACACATTTAACGTTTTTCCCAGAAAACGTACTTTAAAGGAAATGTGGTTTAAATGCCATGTCATACATGCATCATATGTTAGTATATGCATTATCATGATTATGTATATTGTTGCATGGTGCTGCGGAGGCCCAGGTAAGCCCCAGGTAAGTATATTATGCTTATGAATGATGATGTTGAGATGTATATTGAGCTCATCAACCTGCACCCCAGTGTTAGTGCTCCTGCCCAGGGCTAGGGCATAATCCTTCACGTGATGTTCACCTCCCGCACCATACGCTCACCTTGGATCCAAGTTAGGTGCATAGTCTTGTCGTACAGACCATTATAGGTGGTTCCGACTCGTAGGTGACCCGCGATTTATCGCACAGTTTTCACATGATCGTAGCACTAGGGCGTATTTATTTACACCCAGTCCTGTCGTACAGACCACTACAGGTGGTTTCGGCTCATGTGCAGATATATTGCCGTACAGGTCACTTTAGGTGACTTCGGCTAGATGGATTAATGAGCCATATAAATTTAACTGTACAGGCCACTACAGGGGCTTCGGTTAATATGTTATTTTATTGAGATTACTTTACCTGGCTTACATTTGTTATATCTCGATAATGGACATGGCATATGCATGGCATACACGTATGTGGTTTTGGATATACTGAACATGGTTTTGAGATATATATGTATGTATACTATTTTCTGAGAAAATTATACAGGTTTTCCAGCGAGGGGTTAGAGCTTTTGATATTGAAATGATTTTGTAAAACTTGTTATTGCCCACTCACGCTTTTTGTTTTGCGCCCCTCCAGGTTCTTGTAGCATAGTTTCTTTATCGACGAGGACTCGTGGTATATCTCAGTTCAAGTGGCTATTTCTGAGGGTATGATCTTTACCCACACTACTGTACTTTACTTATGCTCTGACAACGCGTGTGAAATGGGTCAATTGACACACCCCGACCTGGAAATCAAGGCGTGCTGGCCATCACCAAAAACTCATAATCTCCATAACGGTTATACATTTAAGGATCACATAAGGTCCTACCTAGCACGAGGCCTTTTGGGAGCTCATTAGCTTTGGGTTCCGTAGGAACTCCTAAGTTAAGCGAGAAGAGGGGCTAGAGCACTCCCAGGATGGGTGACCCATTGGGAAGTTGCTCGTGAGTTCCCAGAAACAAAACCGTGAGGGCGTGGTCGGGGCCCAAAGCGGACAATATCGTGCTACGGTGGAGGCGTGCTCGGGAAGTGATCCACCCTGGGCCGGGATGTGACATCCATACCCACTGACAGTGCACTCTGATATTTAGGCACCTTTAGGTTTAAATCTATTCGCATTCTTCCATATGATCACTTTTTGGCTTCGTCACCTTCCAGGTGTCGGCCAGCACAGCTCGATTCAAAGTCTTAGTGGACATTCCAGGTCGGCGTGTATCATTTTGGGTATGTAAATATATAATACTTGAATTAGATTTTTAAAACCCTCCAAACAGTCATGAATAGTGTTTTTTATTTGAGTGTAAAAGTAATAAAATTAATAATAATTATTGTAGAAGTGTAAGAAATGTAAAATATATATATATATATACACACACACACACACAATCACTCGTAGTGGCAAACTTTACAACTTTCGTGAATGGGTCAACTTCGAAATCCGACACCATAATCCATAAACCTTAAATTTGTATTTAACCGTCGATTGTCGTTTAGACTTTGTTCTTTATATTGAATTTCATTTTTAAAATTTTCTTTTTTGAAAACATGATCTTCTAGGGGATGTAGGAAGATGAACGGTTCAGATCTTTGATATCACGTCCCGATATTTACGGTTAATTGAAATATGAGTTGATGTTATATAGTTTGTAGAGACTTTATAAACACCAAGCAATATTTTCACTAACGGTAAAACTCTGAACATAATATCAACGATCTGAACCGTTCATCTTCCTGTATCCTCTAATAGATCATGTTTTCAAAAAAGAATATCTGAAAAAAACAAAATTTGGTGAGAAAAATGAAGCATAAATGTAAACAACAATCGACGGTTAAATTTTGATCTATGATTTACACGATTATAGTGGCACATTTCAAAGTTAAGCCCTTCACGAAAGTTGTAAAACTTGTCATTACGAGCATTTATATATTTTTTTCTATATTTTTCACACTTCTACATTAATTAAAAAACCATTAAAGGCTTTACTTGAACAATAGCCATAGGATGAATGAGAAGAGAGTGCTAATGTAGAAAGCCTCACTCAAAATATCATCAATATAACTCTTGAAGACAATATATCAAGCCAAAGTTCCAATACCGTTGCCCATGGTGATTGATGAAAATTGAAGAGTTTGATTGTAAGAAAATGTGCAAGGTTCCAAACCTTGAAACATAACTCCCTCAATTTTGCAAATCTTTTGAACATTTGATATTTTGTAACGTTCTAATGTTTTTTTTATTTTTTTTATGCTCTTATTTTGGGTATGTAAATATGTAATACTTGAAAGACAAATGCGTTTTTATGTTTTGAATGTGATAATATGGTATGTATATACTTATTTAGTATTATATTTTCATTTGATTATTTATTGGTTTAAAATATATTTTCCTTAATGGGTAACGGATCGGGTCATATTACATGTTAATATTATCGGGTCGATTTTGGGTCGGGTCATTTTACCCATTTATTTTAACGGGTGTTACACGACACAACCCGTTAAGATATCGGGTATGACACGAAAACACAACACGAATGCCAGGTTTACTTTTAATAGTTTTTTGCTTTCACTTTAACTTTCTATGTGCTGACATGGGGATGCCATCCAGCGAGACATAACTTGTACAGTGCACATGGACAACAACTGTTTTTTATTTTATTTTGTATCAAAAGATAAATTTAGAGCATCTCTAATAGAGTTCTTAAATAGGAACAACCGTAGTATAAAATGAGTATAAATAAATACAAAGACAAAATGAATATTTAATGGATCGGAAAGTGAATCCCTAAAATATTGAAACCGTATAAAGACAAAACCTTGAGTAGAAAACGTAACTCATAACCTTGAATTTGTTGCTTTTTACTTGATTGCTGCTTTTAATGTTCTGATCAACACCATTGAATTTGTCACTTAGTACTACGGTCTAGTGATATTCCTCTTCACTTGTAAGTGAGAGGTCTTAGGTTCAATTCTCGCCGAATGCGAATTTGAACCATATTATTGATAGCAGTTTTTTAAATAAGCATGTTTTTTGTTTTTTTTACCAAACACGTTTGACGTTTCAAATTTTAGCTTTTAAAAAAAGCTAGAGTTAAAATTGTATTTCATGAATGAAAAAAAAAATGAAACTTTGGATGCAGTCCCTAGCTATGAATATTATTTGACCGAAATATTGTTGGTTTTCAATTTTTGATCCAAGTCCCTGAAATTAATTTGATAATTTATTTCTATGTACGTTACTATATTTTTTTAAATTGAAAATTGAAAATTGTAGTTGTTTATATTAATAAGATTTTAAATAAAAAACCAAAATTTGTGGGATTAAAAATATTAAAATATAAATATACTATTTTGTGTGTGTGCGTGTGTGTGTGTTTGTGTATAAACATGGGTAGATTGTGACAGCCCGTCCCTGATTTTAAGAGTTTTTAAAGTTTTAATAAAGGATTTTACGAAAATGCCCTTTGAGGCACGCGCATTGTTCGAGGTTAACCGTTGTGTCGTGCCATTTAAGATTTGTTTTCTTGACATATCCTCGTAGTACTCGTCGCTACGGATGCGTGGGCGCGAGCGGTTCGTGATTTGGAGTTATATCGAAGAAGATATTGATGTTTGAAGTTTGGGCATTTTAGGAATTATAATAGTAAAATCTGGAATTTCTTTTATGAAAATGGACGGCCCAGATTTAATAAAGAAATAAATGGATGGCTGGGACTTAAAGGAATAAGATTATGTGTGTGTGTGTGGCTGGTGGAAGAAGAAAGGAAGAAGAAGAGGATTGGGCAAAACTGCCCAACCAGGAGGAAGAAGAAGAGAGCTCCGGGAGAGAAAGGAGAGAGCTGGGCGAATGGAGAGAAGAGAGAGAAAAGGCCCAGCCAATCGGAACAGAGAAAGGAGGAAAGGAGGGAGAGAGTGGCGCGGGGGATCGGCCGGATCCCCTTGGCCCGTTTTTGACCCGGTCGGCACCCATGTCTATTTTCGATGATTTTCACCCGTTTTTCCGGCGAATTGCTTCAAGAAACCTCATGGGAAACACTCTAGGACCCTTCCTCTATCCATACCATCTAGAATTTTGAGAGAATTGGTCTTGAAAATGGAAGAAACCGTGCAAAAGGGGGCACACGGGTTGGGTTCCTTTCCGTCACGATGTGAAGCAATTTCTTCCAATTACCACCACCCATGGCATCCTCTTGAGGCCTAGAACAAAGCCCAAACAAGTTTGGGAGCGGCGGAGTTGTTTTGGAGTAGGATCGAAGACACCCAAATTCAAGGGTTTCGTACGGTTTTTGCTGAAATTGGAGCCTTTCCAGGCCGAATTGGCCTTGGTCACAGGTATGAAAGTTGTTCTACTCTTTGAGATCTTTAATTCTGCAAATTTTGGTAATTTTTGGATAAAGTTGAATTTTCCGGCGAGCCGGGGCGGCTGACCGCCACCCACAGCGGCGCGTGGCCAGTGAGCTGCCAAAGCTATTTTTAGGCCATAATTCATATTCTAAATTCAGTTTTGGTGAATGAATGACGTATGATGATCATTCGAACCTAAATTCGTTACGATGCGGGGTTAGGCCAAAATATGAATTGACGATCCGACCGTTGGATCGTCACCAAACTTTGATACGTTGTAATACGTAATATTTGAGGATTATAGGAACTTACGGATCGAGAATCCGATTTACGGATCTTCTGGAATTGGAGTTGTAAGTTCATAAAATACAATGTTTACAGTCACTTAGTTTTGGCAATTGACGGAGATCCGACCGTTGGATGGTAATGAAATTTTAGGATGTTGTTCTAGAGATTTATTGTGGACCTCTGGAAGTTACGGATTGGAAATCTGAGTTGCAGATCTTCCGGATCGAACTACATAGTGACGTGTTTTATATAAGTTATATATTTTATCGATATGATTTCTGAAGCATGATTTGATGATTGTTCTAGGCGCCGATCGTCATGACGCCTTGATGTGTTGTGCTAGGGAGTTGTAGGGTGAACTCCAGGTGAGTGGGCAGTTGTTTTTATTATATACCTATATACTTAATGATTTTCCCAGAAATCGAATTTAAATGAAAGTATGTTTAAAAATGCCATGCATAGATTTATATGAATCATGTGATTTGAAATGCCATGCATAGAATTTATATGAGATATGTGAATTGATATATGATGCATATATGTGAATTGGTGCTGCGGACGTACATGTGAGTTATATTTGGTTCATTGAATTGTTTGATGAGATTTATGTTGATAGCTCATAACTTGCACCCCTGGTGTTAGTGCTTATGTTATTCACCCGCATCACACGCTCACCTTGGATCCAAGTAAATGCTAGTCGTACAGACCACTAGAGGTGGTTCCGACATGCTAGTTGAACAGACCACTAGAGGTGGTTCCGACTAGTAGGTGACCCTAGATTATGTGCACATATGATTGATGAGAGGAGCACTAGAGCGTATTATTACACCATCCTAGTCGTATAGACTACTACAGGTAGTTCCGACTTATGTGCAGTGTAGTGCCGTACAGGTCACAGTTGGTGACTCCGGCTGGATTGGATATTGAGCTCTAGAATCGGCCGTACAGGACCACTGCAGGGTCTCCGGTTGATTTATTATTCCACCTTATTTATGTTGATGCATCCATATTATGTTTTTGGCGCATGGCATGACATATTTTCTGAAAAGTGATAAAGAATGGTGTTTTGAGATTTTTGAAGCTATATATATATATATATATATATATATATATATTTATATATGCTATTTTCTGGGAAAGTATACAGGTTTTACAACGAGGGGTTAGAACTTTGATAAAGGAAAGTTTTGAAAAGATTTGTTTTACTGACTCACTCAATTTTGTTTTGCGCCCCTCCAGGTTCGAGATAGAGCAGAGCTTTGGTGGCCACGAGGAATCCAACGGTGTTCTGACAGAATTCACAAATGTAGGATTCACCTTCGGGTGTTACACCTTAGTGATTGTATCTTTAAAGCTTCCGAACTGTGCAAATGGTTACGTTACTCTCACGTGACGGCCAGCATGCCCTCCTTCGAGACGGGGTGTGTCATACATTCATCAAAATTAACCCAAAAATTATTGTATCAAAACATGGGTACATTCTTCAAAATCACTAAAAAAAAAGAAAAAGATATTAGGCTTAATAAAATTAGTAAATATATTCGATTAAACTTAACATGGATACATTCTCAAATCAAAGAAAAAAAAATGTACCCATATAAGTTTAAAAATGGATTAGAAAAAAATTGAATAGATTTTATATATATAAAAAGGAACATTTTACATATAAAAAATTGGTATATTTAAGAATGAGTACATTTTAAGATTAAAAATTTGAAAAAAATTACATGAATGGTACATATAATTAGCATGGGTACATTTAGCAAAATTAAAATGCATCCTCACAATTAGCATGAATGATACATATAATCGTCTTTGGGTTCATGGAACATGCATGAACCCAAAGACGATTCCATCTTTTGCGGCTGGCATGCAATCCTCACAACTCACAATGCTTCCTCTTCTTTGTCATTTCATAGCTACTGAGGTTCATGCATGCACGCATTGTGTTAATGAACCCTACCAATTGCCAACAGAATCACAATCCCCACAAACCCCAAGTTTTTATTTTGACAGATGATAGGATATTTAGAAAGATGATTTATGACGGATCCTCAATCTATTCACAATAATTTACAATTTAATACAGAATCTATCATAAAAATATCGTCTTTATATTTGTGTGAATGAACATAATATCTTACACAATCAAATGAAAACTGAGCGCTGCTTGGGTAATTGGTCATGTGTCACAACATCCCTCTAAGATCCAAATTAATGTTTTAAAGACATGAACTCAATAGTATAGGCTTAATTATACTTATGCCTCTTAACTATATCTCGTCTCATGTATGTCGTCCGAAACTCAATTGACTTAGTTTGTCTGGTTCCAAAGGTAACATTGTGTTAAGGGTGATGCTAGAGAGAACATCTTCTTAAACCATATTTTGTAAACCACATAATATGGCAGTTGATGGTTGGACTCATTATTAAATCCTTAAAGAAATAATCTAATCATTAACCGTCACATCATATGACATACAAAATGTGGTCTCCTAACATTTTTCTTCTATTAACCATAAACCTTTTTCATTAGAATTGATGATGTGACACATACGGCAAGGGTATTTTCTTCATTGCCCCAACATAGAGAGTATGAACCAACGAATGATCCCCATGTAGATCAAGAAACCAAAGCGAGTTTGTTTCAATTGACTAAGTGAGACACGAATTATAGTTCAGACCTCGCCAAAGTATAATTAAGCCTTAATTACGTGAGTACTTAAGAGTTCGTGCATTTACTTAACAGTTCATGCATCTTTTTCCTTTCTAGATACGAAGTAACTAGTAAGTACATGACATGATCTGGCTGCATAAGAGCCATATACAATGCATGTAATTAGGATTTTTTAGTGGAATTTGATTGATAAATTAGGTATGATGTTTGGTACAACAAAATAACACCGTGATTAGTACTGAAAAGTCCAAAGGAAAACCAACCTGGGCTTTTTCTAGGAGGGTACCCCAGCCATGATTGGGAACATGGTATGTGGGTGGACTCAAAGCCATTTGGTCGGATTCATGTGCAAATTTTAGGTCAATTTTAGGGTAAAGGGGGTCCTATTGAGAACGGATCATGTTTGTTTTTGTTTCCTCTTTATCTCATTATTTTTTCTTTGGTTGTTAAGTAATCATCTGATTAAGATAATTAGGCACAGATATTATGCAACTTATCAAATCTTCGAATGGCAACCATATATTTTAACATGGAGCCCTGGAGGCATAGTAGTAGGCAAGAAGGTTAAGTATATCTCGTCTTATGCTTTCATGAAAGAGTTGGCGGATGAATTTATTTGTAGCCATTGAAGTTTACGGCGTGACATGCACGCGTAGTGTATGTTGAAGTAAAATGACAAATCTTATTTATTTGAAGCATTTAATTATTAATTGTCTTTCAAGATTACTCGCTGAAACAATTGTCTATACCACACATTTGTTTAGCTATTTGATTATCTAATTTTTGTTCAGTTTTATGATTTTTATTTAATGAACTATGGTAGCTTGCATTTTTTACCGAATCGGAGTTGATTCCAACTCGTTCTATGTTCAATTTTAAATCGATCTGAGTTTGTCATTCCTTTGTGGATCCTCCTGCAACGAGCAAATTTTAAGTTTTGGTGATAGCAACATTGTGGATGAGGGTGAGTTAAAAATATTGTGAAAGTATCAATGAGATATCCAACACATTTCGATAACTATAACAAAACATTGATAATATCTATTACCATATCAACAACATTATGAACATATAGACGTTCACATCTATCTTTTTATTTCAACACTTTGTGTTCGAAATCCTTCTATTATAGCTTATTTCCCTATTAGCATTTATACACGACTCATAACATGAGGAAATGTAACGACCTCTTTTACTGATCACCTTGATGACTGCTGCTTTGATAAAGGTCGGTCTAATTTCTTCTTCAAAAAGATATAGGATATGAAGCAATTACTTTCACGCACATATTGAAAAGACATATATAGAAAAGAATCATGATCCTAACCAGTCTTATTTAGGATAGGAAATCACAAATTTGCCTATGAATATGTATAGGAGGGTCCACACTTGTTAGACAAATAATGAATAATTGCAGTACAAATAACATTATTCATACGTAATACACTATCTTTGCAACAATGAGTCCCACTTCGAGGTTATTAGAATTTCAAAATAGTAAAAGAAATATATAAAAATGACTTGAAAAAAGAAATGAAGATTAGCATTACAGACAAGGATCCTCTTCGGATCTACTTTGTGGGGATCTTAGGGATCCCTACATCCTAGCTGTTCATCGTACATCGTGTGATCTGTTTTCGTCTTGTACTATTTGTGTTTAATTTTAAATAAAAAAAGTCAAATAATTTCTGATTGCACGATGCACGATGAATGACTAAGATTTGAGGATCCTTAAGCCATCTCCAACTGATGGCTGGCTAGAGGGCTCGTTTGAGCCCTCTGGCCCTCCAAGATATTAATATTTTAATGAACAGTATAGGGCCATATTTGCCTCCATCTCCAACCGAGGGCCAACGGGCCAACGGGCTCGTTTTAGCCCTGTCACAAAAAACCGTCTCCAACTGAGGGTCAAACATAATATTTTAATGTTGTTTAATATTGTTTAATGTTATTTAATGTTATTGAAAAGATTATTAGAAGAGGTAAGAAAATATAATGTGAAGAATTGAAATAGAATGAAGTAAGATGGTATGGAATGGTGAAAATTATGTGAGAAATGGTGTAGGAATGACTTAGGTATTTATAGGAAAAAAAAAAAGGGAATTTTTAAATTTCATAAAAAAAATTTAATCCAACGGTAACTAGCCGTTATATTTCAAATTTTGCCTACTATTCGTGTCAGTTATAACCGACACCATTGCAATTATTCCTGTCGGTTATATCTGACACAATTAATCAAAATTCTGGCCAGCCTGTGTCATATCCCGGCACGGGGCGGACCACTTCCCTGGCCCGCTCCACCGCCGTAGCACGATATTATCCGTTTTGGGCCCCGACCACGCCCTCACGGTTTTGTTTCTGGGAACTCACGAGCAACTTCCCAATGGGTCACCCATCCTGGGAGTGCTCTGGCCCCCTTCTCGCTTAACTTCGGAGTTCCGATAGAACCCGAAGCTAGTGAGCTCCCAAAAGGCCTCGTGCTAGGTAGGGATGGGAATATACACTTAAGGATCACTCCCCTGGGCAATGTGGGATGTTACAATCCACCCCCCTTAAGGGCCCGACGTCCTCGTCGGCACATTTTCGGCCAGGGATTGGCTCTGATACCAATTGTCACATCCCGGCCCGGGGATGATCACTTCCCGGGCCCGCTCCATCACTGTAGCACGATATTGTCTGCTTTGGGCTTACCATTCCCTCACGGTTTTGTTTCTGGGAACTCACGAGCAACTTCCCAGTGGGTCACTCATCCTGCGAGTGCTCTGGCCTCCTTCTCGCTTAACTTCGGACTTCCTACGGAACCCGAAGCCAGTGACCTCCCAAAAGGCCTCGTCCTAGGTAGGGATGGGAATATACATTTAAGGATCACTCCCTTGGGCAATGTGGGATGTTACAATCCACCCCCCTTAGGGGCCCGACGTCCTCGTCAGCACAGTTCCGGCCAGGGATTGGCTCTGATACCAATTGTCACATCCCGGGCCCACTTCACCACCGTAGCACGATATTGTCCGTTTTGGGCCCCGACCATGCCCTCACGGTTTTGTTTCTGGGAACTCACGAGCAACTTCCCAGTGGGTCACCCATCATGGGAGTGCTCTAGCCCCCTTCTCGCTTAACTTCGGAGTTCCTACAGAACCCGAAGCTAGTGAGCTCCCAAAAGACCTCGTGCTAGGTAGGGATGGGAATATACATTTAAGGATCACTCCCCTGGGCGATGTGGGATGTTACAATCCACCCCCCTTAGGGGCCCGACGTCCTCGTTGGCACATTTTCGGCCAGGGATTGGCTCTGATACCAATTGTCACATCCCGGCCAGGGGCGGACCATTTCCCGGGCCCGCTCCACCACCGTAGCACGATATTATCCGCTTTGGGCCCCGACCACGCCCTCACGGTTTTGTTTCTAGGAACTCACGAGCAACTTCCCAGTGGTTCACCCATTCTGGGAGTGCTCTAGCCCCTTTCTTGCTTAACTTCGGAGTTTCGATGGAACCCGAAGCCAGTGAGCTCCCAAAAGGCCTCGTGCTAGGTAGGGATGAGAATATACATTTAAGGATCACTCCCCTAGGCGATGTAGGATGTTACAATCCACCCCCCTTAGGGGCCCGACGTTCTTGTCGGCACACTTTCGACCAGGGATTGGCTCTGATACCAATTTGTCACATCCCGACCCGGGGCGGATCATTTCCCAAGCCCGCTCCACCACCGTAGCACAATATTGTCCGCTTTGGGCCCCGACCACGCCCTCACAGTTTTGTTTCTGGGAACTCACGAGCAACTTCCCAGTGGGTCACCCATCTTGGGAGTGCTCTGGCCCCCTTCTCGCTTAAGTTCGGAGTTCCTACGGGACCTGAAGCCAGTGAGCTCCCAAAATGCCTCGTGCTAGGTGGGGATGAGAATATACATTTAAGGATCACTCCCCTAGGCGAAGTGAGATGTTACAATCCACCCCCCTTAGGGGCCCGACATCCTCGTCGGCACACACGCGACCAGGGTTAGGCTCTGATACCAATTGTCACATCCCAGCCCGGGGCGGACCACTTCTCGGGCCCGGTCCACCGCCGTAGCACGATATTATCCGCTTTGGGCCCCGACCACGCCTTCACGGTTTTGTTTCTGGGAACTCACGAGCAACTTCCCAGTGGGTCACCCATCCTGAGAGTGTTCTGGCCCCCTTCTCGCTTAACTTCGGAGTTCCTACAGAACCCGAAGCTAGTGAGCTCCCAAAAGGCCTAGTGCTAGGTAGGGATGGGAATATACATTTAAGGATCACTCCCCTGGGCGATGTGGGATGTTACAATCCACCCCCCTTTGGGGCCCGACATCCTTGTCGGCACACTTTCGACCAGGGATTGGCTCTGATACCAATTTGTCACATCCCGGTCCGGGGCGGATCACTTCCCGAGCCCGCTCCATCACCGTAGCACGATATTGTCCGCTTTGGGCCTCAACCACGCCCTCACAGTTTTGTTTCTGGGAACTCACGAGCAACTCCCCAGTGGGTCACCCATCTTGGGAGTGCTCTGGCCCCCTTCTCGCTTAACTTCGGAGTTCCTACGGGACCCGAAGCCAGTGAGCTCCCAAAATGCCTCATGCTAGGTGAGAATGGGAATATACATTTAAGGATCACTCCCCTATGCGAAGTGGGATGTTACAATCCACCCCCCTTAGGGGCCCGACGTCCTCGTCGGCACACACGCGACCAGGGTTAGGCTCTAATACCAATTGTCACATCCCGGCCCGGGGCGAACCACTTCCCGGGCCCGGTCCACCGCCGTAGCACGATATTATCCGCTTTGGGCCCCGACCACGCCCTCACGGTTTTGTTTCTGGGAACTCACGAGCAACTTCCCAGTGGGTCACCCATCCTGGGAGTGCTCTGGCCCCCTTCTCGCTTAACTTCGGAGTTCCGATGGAACCTGAAACCAGTGAGCTCTCAAAAGGCCTCGTGCTAGGTAGGGATATAAATATACATTTAATGATCACTCCCCTAGGCGATGTGGGATGTTACAGCCTGGGACTGGTTAGCTGGCTGGAATGAGCCAGCCCTTTGGCCCTTTCAAATTTCGTGGGGCCCACGAGCCCTCTGGCCTAGCCCTTGGTTAGAGACGATTTTCGGGCAATTTTCGGCCCTCTGGACCCTTCGGTTGGAGATAGCCTTAGACCATCTCCAACCGAATGAGGGCTAGATGGCTTGTTTTAGCCCTTTGGCCCTCCAAGATATTAATATTTTAATGAACAGTACATGGCCATATTTGCCTCCATTTCCAACCGAGGGCCAAAGAGCCATAGGGCTCGTTTTAGCCCTGTCACAAAAAACCGTCTCCAACCGAGGGCCAAAGGGCCATATGGCCAAACATAATTTATTATTTAAATTGAAAAACTACAACAACTTAAATTTAAAAAAATACAACTTAAATTTAAAAACTACAAATTAAATTTAAAAACTACAACAACTTAAATTTATAGGAAAAAAAATGAGAATTTTTTAATATTTTTTTACAAATTTTGGCCGAAAAAAATTCAAATTCAAATCCAATGACTAGTTGATGTCAGCATGATGTCAACTAGCCGTTGGATTTGAATTTTTGTTGGCTATAAATAGGGTGGATATTGAGCTATAATTCACACACCTTTGAATTCAATCTATTTCATTTCAATCTATTTCAATTCAATTTCTTTCCATTCAATTTCTTTCAATTCAAGTTTACAATGAATTCCAACTTTGGATCCTCTTCGAATTCCAACTGTGGGTCTTCATCCAATTCTAAATTAGAAGAAAAATGGGCACAGATGAGACGAGAAGATGAGGAGTCTGATGAAGAAGATGAAGCATGGTGCAACACAAAACATGTGGTAGCTATGGCTGCGGCCATGATGGGTTAGCCAACTGAGGAACAACCTCAATGGGGTGTCTCTGTTGCTGGTCGCTCTTACAAACCAAAAAGCAGAGCGATGATACATGCCAATCTAATGAACAACTACTTCGACCCCAACTCGGTGTACACAGAAGATGATTTCAGATGTCACTTTCGGATGAGGCGTCATGTCTTCGAGTGTGTACGTCATGATGTTCATTAGGTCAATCCATATTTTCAACAAAAGCTGGACAGAACAGGCTGCCCTGGTTTCTCACCTCATCAGAAGATTACTGTTGCACTACGAATGATGGCCTATGGCTCCCCAGCTAATTCGATGGATGAAACCCATGGTATGTCTGAGTCTACATGCCTTGATACTTTTGCTGAATTCTGTAACACAATTGTTCAACTTTACAAAGAGGAGTACCTCCGTGAGCTAAATCAAGAAGATCTGGATCGGTTCCTTCGCAAAGCTGAAGACCATGGGTTTCCGGGCATGATAGGGTCATTAAACTGCATGCATTGGAATTGGAAGAACTGTCCCACCGGATGGCAATGAGGCTTTAGCGGAAGGTCGAGAAAGCCAACTATTGTGTTAGAGGCGGTTGCCTCGTATGACACATGGATCTGGCATGCTTTCTTTGGAGTCCTTGGATCCCAAAATGACATTACAGTTCTTGGGCGTTCACCCCTCTTCAATAACTTGACGGAAGGTAAATCACATCAACTTGACTACTACATCAACGGCCGTCAGTACAATATGGGGTATTACTTGGCATATGACATCTACCTAAAGTGGGCGACACTTGTCTAAGCAATTCCAAACCCTAAAAATGATGCCGAGAAGTGTTTTACCTTACACCAAGAGGCATACCGGAAAGATGTTGAGAGAGCTTTTGGTGTTCTACAAGCACGGTGGAAGATCATCATGGAACCGGCTAGAGGGTGGAGTCAAGAAAATTTGGACTCCATCATGATGTCTTGCATCATATCACACGACATGATTATGGAGGATGAAGATGGGTATATTGATGGAGAGTCCGATGACGACCAAAAGGATCTACATAGGTCAAGAATGGCTTGTGCAAAAATATATGATGGGCCTAATTTGCATTTCAATCCAAGAACTGGTAGTATCTTTATAAATGAGTACATGAGGCGCTATAGGATGATATGTTCCCGTGCCACAAACAAGTACCTACAACAGGATCTTGTTGCACATCTTTGGGCCAAAAAAAGCATGGAGTATGCGTTTAAGTTTTATGTTGTTAAATGTTTTTAAAAATGTTGTTTAAGTTTCATGTTGTTAAATGTTTTTTTTTTATGTTGTATAATTTTTAGGTTGGTTAATGTTATTTAATGTTGTTTCATGTTACTTAATTTAATTTAATGTTGTATAATGACTTAGGAAGTTAAAGGAAAAAAAATGAATTTAAAAAAAAATATGGCACAAATTTTGTAAAATAGAAGTTATAGGAAGTTACAGAAAAAAATAGAATTTAAAAATAGAAGTTATAGGAAAAAAAAATTGTAACAAAAAAAAAAATGACGGCTAGCTGACGTCAGCTAGCCGTTGCATTTGAAAATTTGCCCTAGCATTCCTGTCGGATATAACTGACAGGAATATATTCATATTGATGTCGGTTATATCCGACAGGAATGCTCAAATGTCTGGCCCAGCCTGGGGCTGGCTGGCTGGAGTGGGCTAGCCGATTGGCCCTTTTAGATTCTGTGGGGCCCACGAGCCCTCTAGCCTAAACCTTGGTTGAAGACGATTTTCGGGTTATTTTCGGCCCTCTGACCCTCTAACCCTCTGGACCCTTCGGTTAGAGATGGTCTTAGAATCCTCACAATTTGGATCCGGATGGAATCGAAATCCTAGCATTACATTAGTCTAAAGTTGATATGAAATTGGCACTGTTCATTAAGGTCCTAATTTTGGAATATTTACGATTTTGCCATTCCTCGAAGCAATTGTCTGATCTGGTTTGCCGCAGTTGGGCTGCATGTGGGCTTCGCACAGGGTTTTGGAGGCATGCACTCAAAATGGTCCAAGGGCTGTTATCATCTATGTGAGTATCCGTACCAAAGGGTAAGCTTTTTGCTTTAGCACACTATCTACCCATTTTTCATTTTTTTTTTCAAGTATTATGGTACATTTAAAAAATATAATTTAGTGGTACGTTTACTTTTTAAAGGAGAGTTTGTATTCGATGCATTTTAATTTAGCATTGGTACGTTTCAAGTTGATATATTAGTACGTTGCAAGTTGGAATGGTAAGTTTCAAGTTGAAATGAATACATTTCAATTTGACATTATTACGTTTTAATTTGAAAAATAAATTGTATCTCTGTTTTGATGAACTGGTCAGAGAAACGAAAAAGTAAGAAACGTGTTCTCCGATTTTCAGTGGAGATAATAAGAATTAATGTGATATCAACAAGGTAAATTGAAAATGAGTATGTATCATTTCGTTTAGAAAAATACATTAATGACAGAAGAAAATGCTAATGTGGACATAAATTAAAGCACCCTAATTAAATTTAAAAAGTTTAATCAAAATTTAAAAAACCTACAAATGTTTAGTTTAAAAAGAAGCTGAAGAATCCAATTTCCTCATTCGAATATATGACTAAAGAAATATCATTAGATTATAATACTAAGTAGTAGGTTCATCTTATTTTAATTTTAATTTTTTTATACAAGTGATATTCGGTAGTGGGATTTGAAGTTGTGCGTTGGTTCGGTAACCCATAAGACATGACAAGTGTTTTCGATACATGTAAAAATCAGAATATATTACTTGACACTTCCGTTGATTCCATACATTTAGAATGCATAAATAATCTCCAATTAGAATGCTTTTTTTTTTTTTTTAATAGAAGTGATCTTAATTTAAGATTAAGAAATTAATCTCCAATTCGAACATTAACAGGAAATGATTTTTATTCACAACCAATTAGAATGATTATTTCTTAGCCTCCAATTTATACATGTACTTCGGCATACTCCCTCGGCATTGAGCGGTAAGTACAGCAATTGAGCTCCAACGTATCTCTCTCTACCAGGATAAATTTTTTATCTAACACGGGACAGTATACTACATGTAATTATATAATTGAAGGATCACTTAAAAAAATTGTCGACCACTTGTATAATAACATGTGCTATAACGCCCTAAGTTTCGAGCGGTGTACATTGGATGTTTATGTTGAGTAGTTGGGGTTGTTATTTACGAAAAAAATTTCCAGTGTGCCGGGAACCCAGCTAAATACACTAAGTGTCACAATACAAATAGTTGAAATTTTTTTTTTTTTGAAGTATCTAACCACTTGTATTATGACATTTGTTGTACTAAACTGTATTTCTGGCACACTGAAAAATCTCTCTTATTTATGGATGAGTAATGAGTAGGTAGGTAAAGTAATATAAATAGGTAAGATAGGGATCTTATACATCTCCAATACACAGCCGTATCCTCTCTCCCTTCTGTTCTATTTATTATTTGTTTTAATTTTTGTTTAAACCGTCATAATGTTTTCTAGGCAAGGATAAAGGAGGCTATATTTGGAGTAATGTTGTCAAAAAGTGTTTTGGAATGGAAGGAGTAGGGAAGAGAGAAAAGTGTTTTGGAATGGAAGGAGTAGGAAGAGAGAAAAATGCTTCACGAGCTATGTGATTGATGTTAGTAGTGGATTGACGGCATTGTAGACTGTTTATAAGGTCAATTACACTCTGGTGCTTGATAAACGCGTCTTTCCTAGGAGCCTTGCCCACAATGTGTTGTGAGACAGATCAAATTTTACTCCTACCGTGCTTGAACACACTTGACAACGGTTATTGCTCAACAGTCGGCTACACAATATGTAACTACATATAGTAGTTTTATATTTTCACTATTTTTTTCTCGAAATTTTCATTCAATATCAGAGAAGTAAAGTACCGGCAATAGACTGTATTTTATTTTAACTTGCTCATGGCTGATGTGATTCATATAATTTGTCATTGCAGTATCGTAGGCAATGATTTAGTCTACTTTATTCGATAATTTTACTTGTCACTCCTTTGTCCGCAACTCATCAAGGAATGTATCCGTTTGAATACCCACTTAAATTGGGAGGATAAAATTTTCCATAACTAATCCGTCTTTTACCTTCAATATTAACTAAGATTTCAACGTTTGCAAAAACAATCAATTTATAACACTATTGGTGAGAATAGTTGTAACATTTACTGTCCAACTTGTGTTTCACTTTGCACTGTGACCATAAGGAATTACTTTAGTCTAAAGTAGGAGGGAAATTGGCACTATTCATGTGAATAGTGATTTGAACCACATTTCAGTTTATTTTCAAAATTGCCACTCGGCTGCTTTTACCCAACTTTCTCAATATTTACAAAA
This sequence comes from Heteromeles arbutifolia, assembly GCA_024362995.1. Lineage (NCBI taxonomy): Eukaryota > Viridiplantae > Streptophyta > Magnoliopsida > Rosales > Rosaceae > Heteromeles > Heteromeles arbutifolia. The sequence goes on from JANCRC010000003.1 coordinate 5,976,334, forward strand.
ATACCACCCAGCCTTAAAACCCGATTTCCACCCACTGCATCTCAAGGTTTGACTCGGGCAGAGAGAAGGGAGGGGGACAGACCCGCTGACAAATTGGAGAGAGATGATGACTTCCCATTTTCACTCCGAGACAGCTGGGTCTCGCTGTGCGGAGAGGAGAGGAAGGGGACAGAGGGAGTGGAGAGGATGGGGACAGAGATACTGACAGATTGGAGAGAGATGGGAGCTACGGGTTTCCACTGAGTGACAAAGAGATTTAGCTAGGTCTTCTGCCAGGATCCATGGGATTTTCTGCGATTTTAGAGAGAAGGATGAACAGGAAGAGAGATACAGAACGAAAAGCATGCGTATGTGCATTCGTTAGGGTCAAGGGCTTACGCACAGAGTCGGTGAGGAGGGGATGGGTGAGGGAGGAATGGCAGGGTCTGGGTTTTCACCTTTCTCCCTTCATTCAAAAGGTCATGAACTCTTTTAGATTAATTGTTTTGTTTCTGATTTGCCATTTGCTTTGTTAAAATTGCCATTCATATTTGGTTCTTTCATTCAAATTGCAATGCATGTTAATAATTTGTTCGGTTGGGTGCTAGGATTAAGTCTCTGTTTTTGTAAATTAGGGCTTTCCACTGATATAATTTCTCTGTTTCTTCATCATTTTGTGTATAATTCATCATTTTTCTGTTTAAAAATTGTTACAGATTTTATGTTCCTTCATTAAAATTGTCATAGATCTTTGTAGATTGTTTAGGTCACCTTAGAGTTAACTCTATTTCAGTTTATTGTTTTTAATTGTTGTTCACTGTTTGATTTGCCATTCCATTTATTAAAATTGTCATAGATATTTTTTCCTTCATTAATGCTGTCATAGATATTTTATATTGTTTAGTTAACTATTAGGGTTTCCTCTGAGTCTTTTGTAGGTTGTTTAGTTCAGCTCTAGGGTTAGCTGGATGTTAAAACTTATCCTACAACCTAATCCATTGTTCTAATAACCATAATGTAGATTAATTTGTGATGCTCCACTACCCATAGGCAGTAAGCTGTTAAATATATCAATATTTGCATAAGATGAACCAACATTTGACAAGTATAAGCAGAGCTGGACCAACACAAACAGAAAACACCTAAATTTACAGCAAGATTAACGGTTGACAGAAAAAATAAAAAATTTAGTAAAAAAAACGTAAATTTACACAGTTTTTTGTTTTAAATTATCTGTTCACTGTTTGATTTACCATTCCCTTTATTAAAATTGGCATGGCTAATTTTTCCTTCATTAAAGTTGTCATAGATATTTCAAAAATTGTTTGCTTACCTATTTAGACTTTACCCTTAGTCTTTGTAAATTAGGGGGCTTCACTGTTTATATTTGTGTTTTTGAGAATTTTTTTTTCCTTTGCTTATGAGTAAACAAAATTAAGCCTCCTTTTTAAGTTTATTGTTTTTAAATTAGGGTGTCTAGGTTGTTTAGTTCACTGTTAGGTTGATATTTCTGTCTTTATAAACAAAGGGGTTGTACTGTGCTCATTTCTGTGTTTCTTCGTACTTTCCTACTGTTGGCTAATCAACAAATCAACTTCAGGTTCCTTTTCCACTTCACATCATTCTAATATCCATATGTTGCTAGGTTGGTTTTCCGTTTCTCGCTTTCTTTTATATTTCTGAGATACACTTTTGATTTGATTCTTGATATGCATGTAGATCCAACACAACCATACATATCAAACCATCCATTCACACAGCAGCCACCAAACAAATCATTAGTGAGGTATTTGTCTATCCATTTTAAATTTTGTTTATACAAAGTAATTTCTAATACAAGTCTCTTTACTGTGTTTAAATACAAACTCTTTTTCCCTCTAATTTTTTGCTATGTGATGTATCCCTGCAGCTCAAACATACACACTTTTTACAGAAACAGAGAGTCTCAACCACTAGAATCTGGATTTCCTAGCAGCAGGTATATGTCCGAGAGAGGGGATTTCAGGGATTAGGTTTGGTTGGGATTTCAGGGATTAGGTTTGGGGGTTGATTTGTGCGATTTGCACAGAGAGAGAGAGAGACGCTTATCCCAAGCCCTCCGGGTTGAGAGAGAGAGAGAGACGCTTCTCCCAAGCCCTCAAGGTTTCCATCTTTCTTTCTTACCTTGCAATTTGTGTTATCCCTTGTTTGGTTGCTCAGAAAATGAAAGAATTCATGCAGTTTTGGATTCTTAATTTCATATGGATGACAGTGGCTGTTGGTTTGAACTTTGAACTAAGAATTGATGCAGTTTTGGATTCTTCATTTCTTATGAATAATCCAATAGAATTAATACTGAAAATTTACCATCAGATTTAGGTTATACTGTGCATAGTTTTATTCTCTGTTGTTATCTGCGCTATACCATTTCTATGCAGGTTCTGAAAGTTATTCATGAGCTTTATAAGCACTTTCCATAATTTAAGCGGTCTGTTTTGGGGCTTTTTTCGTTAGGTCATTAGCTACTGATTAATGGAGAAACGAGGACCATGCCACTGATTTTGGGTTCTTTTTCTAATCTTCTGCTTTTGGGGTTTTGCAGGGAGTGCTGATGTATCTGAGAACCATCTTCTTTTCCTTCTTCTGCTTCTTCCTGTGCATTCCAGTTTGATTGTCTGTGATAAAAAAGGTCAGCTCATCTAAATTTAGCAATTGACTTTCAAACTCTGAATCTGATTTCGTCTCCTTCTATTGATCTCCTCCATTCCCCTCTTCTCTTTGTCTTCCGTAAATTTAATCAACTAATTCAATTATTCATTTTTTCTGATAGAACATTTGCGGCTCCACGAAATATTCAGTTTTTGCCTGATCATTGTCAAACGCTGTAGCAACTGTAAGTTTGTCAAATTTTATAATTATGGTTATTGATTGTTGGAATTTTGATGGTAGTGTTCCAGATTTACTTGCTCATGATCTTTGTATTGCTTTACTGTCAAAAGATGGATACTTTACTACAAAATGTGTTTATTTTAATGGAGATTTGCTAGGTTTTTCTTTAATACAATTAATTGGATAATGGATATTGGAGATTTTCTCCAAAGGATTATAATTTATATAGAATTTATAAGTTTTATTACTTTCGGGTTACTTTATGTTTCGAATTAGTTGGATTTAGCATTCTTCACAAGCTTTGATAGGTGTTTAATTTCTAATTTTTGTTCCATGCATGGTTGATTTTCTTTGATAATTGTTCAATCACTTTTATATTTGCTTGGTTCTTAGAATCTAAAAGCATTTTGCCTTTTGAAGAGCAGCTGTAGGGAAAGTATTAGGTACCCTTTTGTTTGTTGTGTTTTTGTTTAAATTTCTAATTTTTATGCAAGACATGAAATATTGTAGGAATCAAATGTATGATTGTCACCAAATGTATATATCTTTTGTGGAATATTATTGGTGATTATGGTATGCATAGTTAGTTTTCCTTGCTCTGTTTGAATTTCTCTCTAATTTTCTTTACTCTTCCTCATCTGCTATGTTGTATGTGAGAATCTGAAACGATAGCATTTGTTAATATACCTTATTATTGGTGATTATGGTAAGTCTATGCATAGTTAGTTTTCCTTATTATGTTCAAATTTCTCTCTAATTTTCTTTACTCTTCCTTATCTGCTGTGCATGTTTGTGATAATCTGAAATGATAACATTTGTTAATCTGTGTTTTCAGTTGTGATTTCCATATTTTACTTCCAATTTCTAAGTCATTCCTTCTCCCATGGTTTCTCAACTTTTGAATATGTAGCATAATGCCCTATTGCTAGACATTCTGGCAACATAGGTGGTATTGTTGCCAGACAGTGTATATGGACCACACATTCTCGCAAAAGTTTACCTTATCAATGATTTAGATTTATAGTTTGGCATATGTGGTCAAACTATGATTCTGAACCATTGATAAGATGGGTGTCTGCTTAACGTGTTTCTTACGGGCCAGGGTATGCATGTGTTCTTTAAAAAAAAAAAAAATATATATATATATATATATAAATCTAAATCATTGATAAGGTAAACTTTTGCGAGAATGTGTGGTCCATATACACTGACTGGCAACAATACCACCTATGTTGCCAGAATGTCTAGCAATAGGGCATTATGCTACATATTCAAAAGTTGAGAAACCATGGGAGAGCCTCAATTCCAATGTTCTAAACTCTCTCTCAACTTATTTTTCTATGTTCTGTGCTTTCTATGTTTGCACTTAGATCGATGGGTTCAAACCCTTGAATAAAAATTTAATTGACAGCCTTTAAAGTTTTTGACTTTTTCGTGCTCTTTAATACATATTTTCTTTTGTTTATCTAGATTATAGTTTTTCCTGCACTCTTAATCCTTGCAGTTCAGAGAGTACTTATTGATCCTGCAATTGTTGTTCTTAAGTTATTTGTGTTGAGCAGAGGCTATGTTCTGTGGGTTTTAGGGTTTGGGGAAAGTTTTGAGCTGCTTTGGTAATTTAATGTTTAGACAAAATTTTGAGATTCTTTAATGAGATTTTGGTGGCTAACATTCTTTAACTAAATTTTTTGTGTCTCTTGGTTGCTTTCTGCAATTTTCGCTTTTGAGAAAACCTAATTGCAGGTTCTCTCTCTCTGTTAAGTTATCAGTGGTAATGTTTTTCCTGCACTCTTAATCCTTGCAGTTCACAGAGTCCTTATTGATCCTGCAATTGTTGTTCTTAATTATCTTTGTTGAGTAGAGGATATGTTCTGTGGGCATTACTATTTTAATGTTTTGGGAACATGTTGAAATTCTTTAATGGGATTTTTTTGGCTAACACTCTTTAGGTAAATTCCTAGCTATTTACTGGTTGGCATCCATATCTTATAAATACGTTGGCCAAGACATATGTTAGCTTTCATTGTTTTTTCATTTTCATTTCTTATAATCAGTGTGTGTGAGTGCAGTGTCTGTGAGTATAATGTGTGTGAATATTTAATTAGCTCACAGGTTTGTTGGGTCAGTTCAACTACAATCCTGATGAAGTTAGTTTTACATCACAAACACATATATATAGAAGTTTAGACACCTTGGCAAATACCACCTTTTGGTTATTTTCATGGTCTGTTTAGTTGGTTTTCATGCTCTAACCTCTACTTTTGTAAACTAGATTGTGCATTTCCAGTTGTTAGGCATGATGGTGTTACCTAAACATGTAGATATTGCATTGCTTTTGTGTCATGCAATATTAACATTCTATCTCGCCTCTTAGATAATAATACAATGACATTACATAAACTTTTTGTTAGTTTTCATGAGACAATTTCAATTTCTTTGCTTTGTTTGAAAATTGGTGTGTTTATCTTCTGGACACTTAATCGATTTAGCTTGCAGTTTAACTGTTGCGGTTTTTATGTATTTTGGTTTTACCTGGATTGCATTTCTGAAATGAGCATGTGTCTCTCATTGTATCTAGAAGTTATTTCGGTTGAAGTAGCATGCTTAACATTTGTACTCTGGAGTTGCGTAATTTTCCTTATTGTCTTTTTTGGATTGGAAAATTTTAGATGAGAAATACTGGATGATATATGTTTCTTTGGTATGATATTTGCATTACTATCTCAGATAAAGTATATAACTAACATGCTAAATTCTACAGATAATACTTGCAGAACTTGCAACTAATGCCTAAACTATATTACTAATTGGTGTAGCTTTGCTACAATCCCTGTTTGCTAATAGAATTTCGCTACTGTCTCTGAGCTGTCATTTTCATTTCTGTTCTGTGAGTTAATGCTAATCGATTTGCTTTGTTTCCGATTTTCAGAAAGTTGGATCGATCGCTGGAGCACTTGGCCCTTTGACTTTTGAGGTATATTAATTAACACTGGTTTCATAACTGTTCTTACATTTATGTTTTTCACATTAGGATTAGATTTAGCTATCTAATTATAGCGTCCTTTTCGTATATATGACCGCGATAACAGTAGAATTTGAATATATATATGACCGCAATAACAGTACAATGTGTGATTGTTACGTCTTAAATTAGTGTAATGTAACAAATATTCATGCCATCAAATCTAAACTGAAACATAATTGTAAATAAAACGCAATTGTTTGCAGTTAAACAAGAACAACGTAGATAAACATGTTGTGAGACGACCGATTTCAAAACACATTTTAACAGCTTTATCCGGCTGATAATTCATAACATTATCAAGTATAAATGATTGGCCATCAGTTAAACCCTTCTGAGATTTACCCTTTCTTTGTTGCCCTTTCATGGATTTAATCCATTCCACCATCACAGTTTTTGTTATTTTTACAGTTTCCCCATGCTTTCTGGAATGCGTTTTCAATCTTAATAATATCTGCTCTGTTGCTTGGAATTATCAGTGGTTTCAGTTATTCGTTTTCTTTTCTTCTTGAAAAGCATGACTGAAGTTTTATCACTGAGTTTCACAGACAAACATATTAAACTTTTCAAATAGTCTTTAAATTTACCCTATATATTTTTCCTTTTCTTTTTCTGACACATGTTCCCATGCTGACAAACAAAGTATAATAATATGTATGATGCCTTAATATGGTGGATTATCTTACTGCTAACCTTCCGTCACTGCCTTGCTTTATGCATGATCGAACTAATTTACTTTTGAATACATGCTTTTTTAGATCTTCTTAGTTTTGTTACAATGTTGTTACTGTGATCTCCGCTGGTTCTTTAAATGGTTTGGTTTTTCAATTAGTTAAACACTTTTTTAAAATTGAAACAACATTATTTTTCTAAGCATAATCATCTGATTAGTCTCCCCTTTAGCATAATTTCTTGAAACCATTTTCTTTGGGCCATTTGTAGAAAGATGGGGATCTTTCAGATAAAATTTACAACATTTGGTTTAGGAATTGCAGAGAGATAGAGAATCTCCGACCAAATTGTGCAAGAGTTTAGCCGGGATTTGAGGGTTTTAGTTCAGCGTTTGTTTTTTGCGATTTACACACATAGAGAGATAGAACAAAGGTGAGCGAGAGAGGGAAGGATTTTTTGCAAGGGTTAAAGCAAAGGGGTAAGGAAGGTATGGGTAAGGAAAGGGTAAGGACGCATAATCAATTTGACTACATGTGTAATTCATAAATTTATATTGTCTGAATGAGTTTTGGCAAGTATATATTCTTAATGACTAAGTGGTTCTAAATATTAAACTAATGGAATTTGGATCTCATCGTTTCAATTTATTATACATATAACTAAATGCATCGGTTTTGGTTCGAGTATCAAGTAGAGAATTTCTTGCTAATTGAACATGTTTGGTTTTGAGTTTCTGGATATAAAATTTACTATAAAAGGCTCTGTCTCTTTGAAATTTTGACCATTATGTTTCTGATCAAAATAGAGAACTTTGATTGTTCTATTATACATGACCTATATTTTTCACATTGTTGAATTATTTATACTATTAGGATTATTAATATGATCATCATCAAAATTATGGTATGTTTTATTGTTTGTCCCATTGGGTCTGTGAATTCAGTGAATTGGTGAAATTTTTGGGTCTCTGAATTCAATGAATTGCCCAGATGGACCCATAATTAATGCAGTAATAGTTTATTTCATTTTGGGAAAACTGTTGTTGGCCAAAGAGAGGTTATGATGTCCCATTTTGTATGAACTAATGTCGATGATGATAGATTGTAAGGTAATTGAGGTTTCTGCAGACAATAACTATTAATACAAAAGGATGAACTGATGCCGGGTGTAATGTTAATTATGTGTAAGACATTCTTTCTATGATGTTGGAACCCAAAATTAGGATGCATTTAAACTTAAAGTATTATATATATGGGTGATTTTCTTCTTTTTCGTTTCTTTCATATCCTTGATTAGAGAAAAGTTTGTGAAATGTAATACTGATGTAGATTAAGTCCGTTGAACTGTCCTAGGTCGAGTCCGTTGAACTGTCCTAGATTGAGTTACTTTTGTTGTATCCATTTGTTTGTGCTTCGAATTCTTACTCTCAATCTCACTGATTTGTTGTAGTTTAAATTGGAGTCTCATTGCAACTTCGTCATCTGCTCTTCTTGCTGCCTTTGATCTAGGACTCCAAACCTGTTGCATTTCAATCAAGACTTTGGTATGTCATCTAAACTTTGATACATTGTTTCCCTATGCTTTCCGTTCAACTACTCAAACATGTAGCTAACTTAGAAGATATATATTTTATCACCTTCACTACAAGGGCAACATTTATGTAAACTATATGTTACTTCTATTTATTAGGGAACCAAAACGTTCTGTTTCGTCCTGTTAATTGTACAATACATTTCAAGGTGATGCATTCAAGTCCCGCAGCATCGCGCGGGCATTTTTTCTAGTTGAAATCTATTTAAGGCTTATGTCTAGTAATTAACAAAAACAAGAATATAATTATACAATTTGCATGGACTGGGGTTGCTCGCGGGAGTGGGGAAAGGTGTTTGGGGGATTGAGTGGGCTAGTTGAGGGGCCGTCTAAGCGAAGAAGAAATTTAAATGAAATGGATTAACCATCAGATAATGTCTTTGGTCTAATAATACATTGATGTATCAATGTTTTTCCACATTACAATGCATTATTGGACCACAATGAGATATCGGTGAACTTGTGTCTATGCAAGTTGCTCTCGTCTAAGAAGATGGTTGAGAGGGTGCTACGGTAGAAGGTGGCCTATTAAGAGACTTAAAGAAAGATTAGGGAGGCGGGGAAGGGGAGGGGTGAGAAGGGGAGGGTGGTGCATGTGGTGGTTTGAGTGGACTTGGCGTGGTTTGGGTGAACTTTGGTTGAGGCTGTTACACTATGGACGAGACTGAGTCTGGGCTCGAGTAAGTAAGCGTAGAATGGATTTGTTTTTTTTCCGGTTTTGTTTGAGTGGACTTGGAATGATTTACTGAGACGATCATTTTACAAATTTCAAATCAAATATTGACAACAAACCGATCAAATATTCATGACAAACCGATCAAACATTAACCACGTATCTAGAAAGATGGAGCCTTGGAGGACAAAATGCAGCATCATCCAAGACCCAAAAAATGATAAATGATGGAATCATGGGGAAGAGGTTTAGAAGCCTTTGGGTGTTGACTCTATATTGACCGAGTAGTCCTATTTCCAGAACATATTCCCAAATCCTAACACATCCCACAAAATCTTAAACACAAAGACAAAGTCTTACGCACAACGGTTCAACATTGTTTACATCAAATGTTGATTGCTCGATGTCGTATACCGAATCAAGGGGAGAAGAGGTCAGAGAGTTTGTAACATTCTAATGCGTAAATTATTCTAACAGAATGAATTAATCAACATCTTGAACTAAGTCAAGTTCTACAAAGAAACAAAGAATAGGGCTGCAACAATTATACAAGTACTTGACTAAGCTCAATTTACCTTCTACGGGTGTTAAATAAACTGCAGCTACAATTGTTGAATAATTTAGCATAGATATGGCTACTGCGAAGTCCAAACACGTTGATCTTTCTGATGTACCACCTCTCATTAAGCCGAAAAACATGAGTAAGGTCTCAATTGGACTACCATCACGCTAATGTCGTCGCAAGAGTCGCCTGATGTGGATAGTTCTAGTAGCTTTTTGCAAGCCACCAAAGGTTGCCCGTCAGTGCCTAAGCATGAAGGACGAACAATATCCACTGCTTCTTGGTTGCTAACCTGAAACCAAAGAAATAAATCCAATTTAGTTGATGGGGACTAATTTGATCCAAAGAGTATGTATGGAACTCTATTGGTTTAAAAGCAAAATCATGACAAGGGCGATAAATATACCTTATCCCATAATCCATCTGAGGCCATGATCAAGAACTCGCGTTCGGGTTTGGTCTCTGGCTCTGGAGTTGCATATTGTTTAAGGTGCCTATCTCCGATTCCTCTGGATACAGCTAGAGACCCCTGAATTCTCCATACACCACGGCATAAATCGACATATCCACCCTACAAAAACAAATTCACTGTAACTGTCAATCCCAATTCAGATAAGGTTTCATCGGAAGTAACCATAACGTATATGACAATTTGGTAGACAAAAACTTAAATGCTTACCAAGTTCTCAATTCTGGCTTTCTCGTCTTCCCTCGATGGCCGATGATCAGATGGCCTCAGCAGCACCTCCACTGCTCAAGACAGCACGACAATCGCCAGCATTGTACACAACCAGGTTACCGTTCCTGATCAAAGTCGTCAAAGAGCATGATTCACCACAAAAATCCTCTTTAAGAAACTCAGAGTTCGTATTCAGATAACCGTGCTTAATTGCCTCCTCAATTTCATCATCACCCCTCCTCGCAACTTCATCTAAAACATTCTTTGACAAGTTCTCTGCTGCAAACTCAGCAGCTTTTGCACCTCCATGTCCATCAAATATACCGAAAATCGCCTGCAGAAATAAAGTTTCAGTATCTCGAATTCCAATTATCAAACCGCTAATTCGACTTACTACAATCAGTAAAGTCGTAAAACATGAAGCACCATTCTGCTTTAATAGATCAAAATATTCTATATATTCGCCAAATTCCTAACATAAAATTCCAATTCCACCATTTCAGAAAAGGGTTTAAAATTTTCCATCATTTCAGATGATAGAACAAATAATAACATAGAATTTTAATTAAAAATTAAACTAAATTTGTTATGGTTTATATGAAAACCCCAACTTGATTTCTCACAATTCTGCATAAGCTCTCAAATTTCCCAAAATTATATATAAAGCATTTGAATTTCCCAAATTCAGCTCAATAACTAAAACAAATTAATCCCAATTTAAAAAATTAAGAAAAAAAGAGAGCAACTTTAGAATTACATGTTCGGAATCACCTTCAAGATTAATTGATGCAAGCTAGCATCTGTTCCCTTGGGTAATTCTACCAGTTAGCTCGCTGCCGCATGCACAAAGGCCATAAATGAGTCTGTCCTGGCACATCGTATTAACAGATACTTAGGATTGATTTTACAAAAGTCTTGATAACTAATGCTGATTCACGCAACCGAGAAATGGTAAAAAGAATACAGAACAGTTGAATAATGCATCAATAATACACATGAGCTACTGAAACGTTAATACATCATTCAGTTATGAAACGTTAATACATTATTCGGTTATGAAAGAGTACCTATAAATGTTGCACTTTTGATGCTTACCATGCTGGATTGATCCTCTTCATACCATCCGAAAATGTTGAAGATGTAGGGATAATGTGTCTTCTTTGCTGCAAAGAAAAAATTGATCAATATGCTATGATTCTTATTTCTATTATGTCTTTTATTTTTCAAACTATTGAAGTTAATTAGATGCAAAATACCTGAGAGAGTGAAATGCCGAAAAGCACAACTTTGCATGAGAGAGACAGAGCTCATATGATGACTTCGTCATTTATCTGTATGCAAGGAATGTGAGATATCTTGGCCCAATCTTCTCCCGTCTTATTCTCATACCTTTCTTCCAGGGTGGAACAAGAGGAGAGGGCGGCAAACCATTTTCTGGCAGGAATTGGAGTTTTGGACACCCACGAATTCGTAGCTTTTGAAGAGAAGTGAGGTGTAGAAGTCCCTCTGCTGGAAGGAATTCCAGATTTGGGCATCTAGAAATATTTAGATATTGAAGAGAAGTGAGGTGTTGAAGTCCCTCTCGTAGCAGGAATTCCAGACTTGAGCAATCATCAATAATTAGCCGGTGAAGAGAAGCGAGGTGTCGAAGTCCTTTTACGTCCACCGATTTCAGACTTGATACTTCATAGATGTGGAGACTGTAAAGAGTAGTAGGGAGCAGCTGTTCCTTGAGCAATGGTGCCCAGATCTTGCCATCAATTGTAAATCCTTTAAGGGAGACAAGTCCTTGTAATCCCCACTCCACTGAAGGCTTCACTTTGTCGCAACGTGTAACTTCAAAATATTGCAGGTTGGGAGGCAAACCCCCTTGGGCAAATGATACAAAATTTGGAATATCGTCTAATCGCAATCGTTCAAGGGCGGTGAGGGTGCGAATTTGTTCGGGGAACGACCTCAAATTCTTGCATCCCCAGACTCTCAATTCTCTCAAGTTGGGAGTGGGCAATCCTCCGTCCGGGAAAGACGCCAGATTTGGACACTTGCGGATTTCTAGCTGATTGAGATGGCTTAGGTTCTGATCAACTCCTTCAATAGAAAAGGATTCCAGATTCTCACAGCCAGTGATTTTAAGAGTTGAAAGTTTGGGGAAAACGCCCAACGGGAAGGACCTCACCGAATGAAAACTATAGTGTAACTTCAAATGCTCAAGTGATGTCAATTCGGCCATCATCTCATGAGATAAGAACTCTATTGACGACACGGTTGGGCAATCGCTGAAATGCAATCTTCGAAAATATTTCATTTTGGGCAGGCACTGTATTGCATCAAAATTAGAAATTACAAGTGTGGACAACTTCTTCTTCTCTACTCTCTCTATTAATGGTAACAGACCTGGGCATCCCTTAACGTATAAGTAGTCCATGTTAAGACTACTACTACTACTGCCCCATTCATCATGCAGATGTAGATATTCACACCCATACACCTCAAGTGTTTCCAAGCAAGGAAGACGATTGGGCAAGTATCCTCTCAGCTTCGGACAATTCCTTATTCCCATCTCCTGGAGACTAGGAAAATCTGAACATTGACCTCCACTTGGACTCGGTAGCCAATCCTCCCACTCTGGCATCTCCTCAAACTTTAGCATCTTCAGAGACCGAAAGGGCTGAGTTACAGAAGCTCCATTAAGATCACCATAGAATTCAACACCAACCGTCCTAACAAATTTCATCCTTTTGATACGTAGCTCTTTAAGAGTGGGCAGCTGCCCAAAACTTGGCAAGGACAAACAATACTTACAATCACTGATACACATGAACTGTATGTTAGAGAAGGAATTAGAGCTTCCTAACCAATTTGGGAAGCTGGTTCCTCCATAGAATCTGATAGTCAGTTTCTCCAAATTTGCAGAAGGTTGGAGCTTGTCAAGCACATCTCTCTGCTTTTGGGTATCATCGGCATCCTCCTTAGCCCATTCCAACTCTAAGTCCTTGAGTTCTTTCTTATCCTTCAATTTGGCTTCCAATGCATCCACAACATGAACTACATTGTGCAGCTTTGAAATACAAAGTCTTCCTTGAAGGTGCTGCAACTCCCTTAATTCTCCAATGCTAGACCCGGTAGATTTCCCCACAACGAAATCAGTTAATTTTCGCAAACTTTTTAGTCTTCCAATTTCCACTGGCATCCCTTGTATTTTTGTTCCACTGACATCAAGGTAATGCAAACTACTCAATTCCCTCATATCTACAGGTAATTTAGTAAGGGAGCTGCAACCTGCCAATGTTAATGCCCGTAAATTTATCAATTTTCTCATGTCTGCTGGCAGTTCAATGAGAGCACAACAACCTGACAGCAGTAACGTCTGCAAATTGTAGAGAGTGCTAACTGCACCAGGTAAGCTTTCAATTTCCGTGTGGGAGAGATCCAGGTAGCGCAGGTGAATGAGATTACCCACAGAATCAGGTAATTCATTGACATTTTTATAACGGGACAATGATAAAACCCGTAAACGTTTCAGGGATGGCAACAAATCTTGTAGAAACTTTTGACTTATGTAGAACCTTTCATATGAGCGATATGCTTCAACAGAGAGAGGTAGGAATGTCCGCAGACACTTAGCCTCATTTAATGGCTCAAATTTTGGAGCAGCATCAATTTCTCCCCTAGAATATGACAAATGACGAAGTCTTTAAACTTCTTGTGATTCCCTCTCTTCCAGCCTGAGAAAAAATCCCCTAGACATGAACTGACCCAAGTCGGTAAGAAGATCATGCATTGTGAAACCTTGCCCCCCTGATTTTTGAAGTAGTGATCGTGATACCAGTTCATCAAAGTAACTTCTAGCCGTCTCTTCCATTCTTTGCCCGTTAAAATCTTGTGGAATTAAACCTTCCGCCATCCAAAGTAGAACTACATCTTCATTCTTGAACAAATAGTCTTTTGGAAATAGTGAACAATACACAAAGCATCGTTTCAACTGAGCAGGGAGATAATGATAGCTCAACCGTAGGGCTGGAAGGATATCACTTTTATCATAAGGTAGCTCCCAAAGACTACTATTTAATAATTTATTCCATTCCTTGAAGTCTCTCTGGCAACGTAACAGACCCCCGAGTGTCTCTGCTGCTAAAGGCAGGCCATTGCACTTGCGTGCAATTTTCTTGCCAATTTCTTCCAAAGTTGGATGTGCATTGTGGTTTTCGTTTCCAAATGCATGTTTTGCAAGTAACATCCAACAGTCTTCATGCGACAAAGGCTTCAAGCGTTGAATGGGAACATTTTTCATGAGAGATGCAACATTTTCACTTCGTGTTGTCACGATGACTTTACTTCCCCTTGCCCCGGAAGTAAAAGGAGCCTGTAGGCACCTCCAATCAGAATATTTCTCACTCCAAAGGTCATCCAACACAAATAAGAATTTCTTTCCCGTCAGTTGTTCTCTAAGTTGAACTTGAAGCGAATTCAAATCCGTCTTATTACAAGGATCTGAAGTGACCGACTCGAGAAGAGTTTTAGTCACCCTAACAGCATCAAAATCTTCTGAAACACAAGCCCAAGATTTAAGCGTAAAGTGCTCTTTCACCTTATCATCATTGTAAAGGGCTCGAGCAAGGGTCGTCTTGCCAACCCCGCCCATACCAACAATGGTGATGATAGATACATCATCCTCGCTTGCATCACCAGAGAACAAGACTTTTGATAAATTTTCTCTATCTCCGTCTCTTCCATATACACAAGGTTCATGAATCAAGGAAGTTGTTGGAGTTCTTTGTGAACCCTTCCTCGCAACATCTGCCGTCAGACCAAGGGCAACCTTCTGTTGCACAAAGCCGTCCAGCCTTTGCAATAACCCTTGTATCTCAACATTCATGCTTTGATAGAAATGACTACGAGAAGGAGAGAAGAGGTTCCACACCTTGGTTAATTTGTCGGTTTGACCTTCACCTTCGACCTTGCATCGCAAAGCTTCAGTGTCGATCTCATCCAGCAAGTCCTCCGCGTCCAAGACGGCATGCTTGAGCTCGTCAAGCCATTTTCTCACAGCAGGGTTTGAAATTTGCTTCTCTTCTGCATCATTGAGGACGGCACAAAGGGCGGGCAGCGTCACCTTCAGTTTCTCGAGGAGTGGTTCGTCCAGCTTCTTCTGCCGGAACAAGTCACCAAACTCGGTTGAAGCAATTCTGTCACACAGCACCTGGACGGAAGCGGAGAGAAAAGCCTCTCCAATCAAAGCGCCAGCCATTTTTCTCTTGGTTTTCTCTTGGTTGCTAAGTTTGAGGTGGTAATTATTGATGCATCCCAATTCGTAATGAACTTGTGAGTGGTCAGTTGACCAAAAAAGAACTTGTGATTGGTCTCCAATTAGTCTTTTGGTTCAAAAGTTGTCCCATGGATCCAGATCTGGATCTTTTTATGGGTAGCCTACTGACTACAACATCGTGGCCGTTGATTCAAAGTGGATGCAAATCGTGCGGCCATTAAATTTTTTAATTTACACAAACAGCAAGGCGCTGCTTTATGGTTTCCAGCTGGTGCTTCTCGTGAAAAACGAGGCGCTTTCTTTCCTGGTAGAGTGGCACTTTCTTATCACATGCCAATCCTCATGATCTATAAATTTGGATCATTAAAATTTAATCAAACGACTACAAATAAGAGATTTCATTAAAAGTTATAATAACTTTAGTCGTTAGATCAAATTTCAAGAGTTTGAATTAATGAATCATGAAGATTAGAATGAAAGGCTTTTGAGATTGTAATTATTTCACAAAAAAAGGAGACCCTCCCTTTTCTGGAGAAATTGCCTATGAAGCTTCCCTCTCCTCTTCGTTTAATGGAAAATCACGCGACAATCCCACCTCTTCTTTTAAAATTGCAAGTATATATGCACGTAAAGAGCCTGTGATTGGTCACTTTACAGAAAATGAAGCTTGTGATTGGCCTGTAATTAGTCTTTGGTCAAATCTCTTGTGATCAACCTTTGAATTAGACCTAGCAATTTCTTACACGATACGGTGACACGATACGAAAACAATACGAAAATAATAGATTTTATATCAACACGATAACTAATCAGATTATTATCGGATGACCCGTTAATAACTCGTTAATAACGGGTTCTTAATGAGTATACACGCGGGTAACATGTGGGTAACCCATTTTGACCTGTTAAGAAAAATAAATTATAATTTTAAAGTTTAATTACTAAAAAATTTATTATAAAATACAATAGTCATATTGTATATATTGGTATATTCTATATAAAATATATATTTTTGTATTATTATTCTATATAAGTTAAAAAAATTAAGTTTTATTCATTTATTTATTTTTATTATTAGAGTTTCTTATTATCATTAGTAGGATAAATTTTGCTTAATATGTTGTTGTCTAAAATTAAAATCAACTAGTATAGTATTAGTATAGGCAATCAGACGTCCCTACAAGCATGAAAAATGTGAAAGAATATATGCACGTAAAGAACCTGTGATTGGTCACTTAAGGGTGCGTTTGGTACGCGGGACAGGACGAAACGGAGTGGGACGAGGCATTCCGTCCCACGTTTGGTGCGCCCAAAAACCGTGGAACGCGTTGTCCCACGGGACGAAATTTGGCTGATTTTTCGTTCTGCCTTCCCCCCTGGAACGACTGGTTCCACATCCGTGGAACACAAATTTTTAACATTTTAAGACAAAATTGCCCCTTATCTTTTTCAATATTTACACCATCCAAATCATAAAACAAACCCTAACCATCTCTGCTGTTGCCTTTCTCTTCCCGTCATCCTTCCTCCTCATCCTCATCCTCTCTCGTAGCCGGCGACTACACCCAGCCAGCATGCATCAACACGGAGCCACTACTGTCCCGCTGCAGATTGACCCAGGTATGCGATTGATAGCTTGTTGAATCTCAGTTTTTGATTTTAATCGATGAATCTTTTCTGATTCAATTTTTTTTGTGCTCGTTTTGTTTCATTGTTTTGCGTTTCGGTTGAAAGTTTTATGTGCCTCTCCCTCGACTCCAATGCGCCATACTGTTCTTCGTCTCAGTCAGGTTCGAAACCCTAATCTCTAATCTTCCTCCGTTTCCAAAAATCCAAGATTTTCTAACCTAGTATCTGCAACAATGGTTAGATGCGTTTTTTCCCCAAATTTAATTTTACTGAACGCGTGATTTTGCTGTTGTTTTTTGAGTGACAGGAAAAATGGCCGTCCCTTTGCTGAAGAAGCAAATTGTGAAGAAGCGCAAGACGCACTTCAAGATGCCCCAAAGTGACTGGAAGCACTGCGTCAAGGTATGAATCTCTGGCTCATTTCATTTCTGTTCATATTTATTTAATTTTTTTAATCATTACATTTATGTGGGGATTTCAGCTCTAATGTATTAGAAATTTTCTGTTTTGGATATGAATTTTTAATAGGCTATTTGAGTGGGATTAATAAATTCATAACCTATTAAGTTATGGGTAAATTGGGGTTAATTCACTTAATTGTGAGATCTGCTAGTTAATGGTGTGAAGTACTAGTTACTACAGTTGTATTTGTTTGTAGTGATTTGGGTCCAATAAAGTTGACATTTAAACTTAAATCTTGAATAGGAGGTGTCAAACTGTTTTTATATTGCCGGTTCTGTATCGCTTTAATGATGTTGGGCATATCAGTGGTCAAGTGCTCTTCACAACCTTGAATCATGGGACGTGTTCATTGCAGTTGCCTGAAGTTGGAATGATTCATAGTTTTGTTTGCAGTTTGAGATTTGTATATCTTAATGGCTGAAAATTGAATTAGAATGTGAGAAATGAAAATGACTTGCAGAGGCGATGAATTCATTGTGCATCTTTTCCTGATCAGCAATGAAATTGTTACTGTTCTCTGTTTAGGGCAGATAGTGTTGCCTGTTAAGCATGTATGTTCTACCCTTGTCTCCGTGTGTCTGTATGGTCGATGCATGTATGGTGATCATGTGGTTCAATGTCTTATTTCTGAGATATGTTGCTTTTCTTTCGTTTGTGACTTGATTAAGTAATTCGGGGATGCATATTTCTCTGTGCATCTCCGCTTCCTGAAGCCTTAGCATTAAGTTGTTCTGTTTTAATGCATGTTGCTTATGGCAGGAAAGCTGGAGAAGACCTAAGGGTATTGATTCACACGTCAGGCGAAAGTTCAAGGGATGTGCATTGATGCCCAACATTGGCTATGGGTCAGACAAGAAGACTTGTCACTATCTGCCTAACAAGTTTAAGAAATATTTTGCTATGTGTGTTTCTTATATGCTAGTCTTCAGAATTTTGGGAGAAATTTTATTCAGGATGCTACTTTTGTTTTTGATTTGGTACTGTTGAATTTTATTCAGAATTTTACTAATCTAGTCATCTTAGACGACATGAAGTTCTACCAATTTGTTTGATTTTGCCATTGTACTGCAGTTCCTCGAGTAAATTTTCAGTTTTTATTACTCGTTTTCACTTTTACTATCTATTGTCGCTTTTGAAGCAGCATATTCTACCAAACGAAATGAATCCAATCGAATTATCTATGTTTTCCATTGCTATATCCGTGATTTATGCTATAATTTGGAACGTGTTTAACTTGGTTGTTCACCTCTCTTGGGACTGCCTTTCTAGGAAAAAATTATGTGCATGCTTGCTTCTACTAGAACTGTAGAAATGCTTATCTTGTTAAAAAGTTAGTTCATGGGAGAAAAACAAATAATGAATAAGCATATATGTGTTCTAATATGAAAAAGTTAAAACTAAAAAATAAAAAAACTGTCCCGTCCCGTACCACACATAAACGTTGTACCAAACAACAGACAGAACATGGATAATTTAGTCATTTACCTTTTGGTTCTATTCCGTCCATGCGCTTACCAAACGCAGAACGGAACAACCATTCTGTTCCGTCTTGTGCATACCAAACAAAACACGGAACATCCGTTCCGTCCCGTCCCGTCTGCGTACCAAACGGTACCTAACAGAAAATGAAGCTTGTGATTGGCCTGTAATTAGTCTTTGGTCAAATCTCTTGTGATCAACCTTTGACTTTGAATTAGACCCAGCAATTTCTTACACGATACGGTGACACGACATGAAAACAACACGAAAATAACGGATTTCAGATCAACACGATAACTAATCAGATCATTATCGGATGACCCGTTAATAACTCGTTAATAACGGGTTCTTAACGAGTATACACGCAGGTAACATGTGGGTAACCCGTTTCGACCTGTTAAGAAAAATGAATTATAATTTTAAAATTTAATTACTAAAAAATTTATTATAAAATACAATAGCCATATTGTATATATTGGTATATTCTATATAAAATATATATTTTTGTATTATTATTCTATATAAGTTAAAAAAATTAAGTTTTATTCATTTATTTATTTTTATTATTAGAGTTTCTTATTATCATTAGTAGGATAAATTTTGCTTAATATGTTGTTGTCCAAAATTAAAATCAACTAGTATAGTTTTAGTATAGGCAATCAGACGTCCCTACAAGTATGAAAAATGTGAAAGAATATATAAACACTCGTGATTCATCATTCTTTCACGAGTAGACAATGGTTACACTTACATTATTGTTTAGATTTTTAAAACCCTCCAAACAGTCATGAATAGTGTTTTTTATTTGAGTGTAAAAGTAATAAAATTAAGGGGCTTTTGGATCTAGGTCCAAAAATATAGGTAGTTTTTGGGATTGAGTCCAGTTATCTAATTACATATTTTGATATCAATTTTGCCCCTTTAGATAAAAATATTTAATTTTTTTAATTTTTTATCATTTATTCAGTTTTTAAATTTTGAATATTTAAATACTCAAACTAAAATATTATCTAGTAACTACCTACTATTTATGAAGAAAACAAAACCGATATAATCTAGTAATGTATAGGAAGAAAAATGCTTTATACCTACAAAGCAGATATAATCTACCTGCAAAACAAAAATAAACTGCCTATTGTATTGGAAGAAAAATGATGGGAACCTACATGGCGGAACATAGAAATATAAATATGATATGATATATCTCCATTAAAGGAACAAATTTGGAGGGAAGAACACAAAAATATCACCCATGAAAAGAAGAGACAAAAAAGAGGAGGATTGATAGAGGGAATTGTTTGGAAGAAGGAAAAAAGGATGGATGAAGGTGATTATATGGCTATAACTAATCCTACAATTAAGGGATTAGTTAAACCACAAATAATCCCATAATTAAGAAATTTTGTGTATTTACTATAATTTGTAAGCCTAAGGGGTAAATATGGTACAAACCACTAATAAGCATACGTGGAATCTCAATTATTGGACTTATTTCAATGAAGTGGACTAATCCTACTAATGGCTCACAAAATTGGATCTATATCAAGTTATCCCTAAAATTAATAATAATTATTGTGGAAGTGTAAGAAATGTAAAATATATATATATACACACACACAATCACTCGTAGTGGCAAGCTTTACAACTTTCATGAAGGGGTCAACTTCGAAATTTGACACCATAATCCATAAACCTTAAATTTGTATTTAACCGTCGATTATCGTTTAGACTTTGTTCTTTATATTGAATTTCATTTTTAAAATTTTCTTTTTTGAAAACATGATCTTCTGGGGGATGTAGGAAGATGAACAGTTCGGATCTTTGATATCACGTCTCGATATTTACGGCTAATTGAAATATGAGTCGATGTTATATAGTTTGTAAAGACTTTATAAACACCAAGCAATATTTTCACTAACGGTAAAACTCTGAACATAATATCAACGATCTGAACCGTTCATATTCTTGTATCCTCTAATAGATCATGTTTTCAAAAAAGAATATCTGAAAAAACAAAATTTGGTGAGAAAAATAAAGCATAAATTTAAACAACAATCGACGGTTAAATTTTGATCTATGATTTATATGATTATAGTGGCACATTTCAAAGTTAAGCCCTTTACGAAAGTTGTAAAGTTTGTCATTACGAGCGTTTATATATTTTTTTCTATATTTTTCACACTTCTACATTAATTAAAAAACCATTAAAGACTTTACTTGAACAATAGCCATAGGATAAATGAGAAGAGAGTGCTAATGTCGAAAAGCCTCACTGAAAATATCATCAATATAACTCTTGAAGACAATATATCAAGCCAAAGTTCCAATACCGTTGCCCATGGTGATTGATGCAAATTGAAGAGTATGATTGTAAGAAAATGTGCAAGGTTCCAAACCTTGAAACATAACTCCCTTAATTTTGCAAATCTTTTGAACATTTGATATTTTGTAATGTTCTAATGTTTATTTTTTATTTTTTATTATACTCTTATTTTGGGTATGTAAATATGTAATACTTGAAAGACAAATGCGTTTTTATGTTTTGAATGTGATAATATGGTATGTATATACTTATTTAGTATTATATTTTTCATTTGATTATTTATTGGTTTACAATATATTTTCCTTAACAGGTAACGGATCGGGTCATATTACATGTTAATATTATCGGGTCGATTTCGGGTCGGGTCATTTTACTCGTTTATTTTAGCGGGTGTTACACGACACAACCCGTTAAGATATCGAATATGACACGAACAGGGAAAACACAACACGAATAACAGGTCTACTTTGAATAGTCCTCTGCTTTCACTTTAAAGCTCTTTTGGGGACAACTTCTGAAACTTTCTATGTGCTCACATGGGGATGTCGTCCAGCGAGACATAACTTGTACAGTGCACATGGACAACAACTGTTTTTTATTTTATTTTGTATCAAAAGATAAATTTTGAGCATCTTTAATGGAGTTCTTAAATAGGAACAACCGTAGTATAAAATGAGTATAAATAAATACAAAGACAATGAATATTTAATGGATCGGAAAGTGAATCCCTAAAATATTGAAATTGTATAAAGACAAAACCTTGAGTAGAAAACGTAACTCATAACCTTGAATTTGTTGCTTTTTACTTGATTGCTGCTTTTAATGTTCTGATCAACACCACTAAATTTGTCACTTAGTATTACGGTCTAGTGATATTCCTCTTCAATTGTAAGTGAGAGGTCTTAGGTTCAATTCTTGCCGAATGCGAATTTGAACCATATTATTGTTAGCCTATTGTGAGGCTAAGCCAACCCCTCCACTTAGTGTAAATACTATCGTTAGCTCAAAAAAAAAAATGTTGGATTTAAAATTTGTTTAATAAGCTCTTTTTTTTACTGTCATTGATAGCAGTTTTTTAAATAAGCATTTTTTTTGTTTGTTTTACCAAACACGTTTGACTTTTCAAATTTTAGCTTTTTTAAAAAGCTGGAGTTAAAATTGTATTTCATGAATGAAAAAAAAGGGGGGAAACTTTGGATGCGGTCCGTAGGTATGAATATTCTTTAACTGAAACCTTGTTGGTTTTCAATTTTTGATCCAAATCCCTGAAATTAATTTGATAATTTATTTCTATGTACGTTACCATATTTTTTTAAATTGAAATTTGTAGTTGTTTATATTAATAAGATTTTAAATAAAAAACCATAATTTGTGGGATTAAAAATATTAAAATATAAATATACTTTTGTGTGTGTGTGTGTGTGTGTGTGTGTGTGTGTGTGTGTAAACATGGGTACATTCATCAAAATTAACCAAAAAATTATTGTATCAAAACGTGGGTCACTACATGAAAAGTGAGTATTAGGGGCGTAATATTAGATGCAAAAATAAAATTTTGTCTCTAATAGTATTCATTAGGGGCAAAAACATGCAATTGTCTCTATTAAAGTAATAGGAACAAATAATAAACCGCCCCTACTAATTTTATCACTTTTAGGGGCTGAAAAAACTGCCTTTACTAAATTTAGTTATTAGAGGTGAATTCAATTAGCCCCTAATTCAACTAATAATTATTAAATTTGTTTATTTTTTCATTAGAGGCGGATATTTGAACTTATTTATATAAAAAAAAATCTATTTAAGATGGATATGTTTTTTTTTTTTTTTGAGAAGATTAAGACGAATATGTTTTGTGAGATCTCACATCACCCAGGGGAGTGGATCAGGTGAGCCTTATATGTATATTCTCATCTCTACCTAGCGCGAGGCCTTTTGGGAGCTTATTGGCTTCGGGTTCCATCGGAACTCCGAAGTTAAGCGAGTAGTGCGCGAGAGCACTCCCATAATGGATGACCCACTGGGAAGTTCTCGTGTGGGTTCCCAGAAACAAAACCGTGAGGACGTGGTCGGGGCCCAAAGCGAACAATATCGTGCTACGGTAGAGTCGTGCCCAGGATGTGGTGGGGGCCCGAGCCAGGATGTGACATGTTTAATTACTAATTAATTTTTACAAAAAATAAAAATGAAGGATATTACTATTTACCTGGGGAAAAAAAACCATTAATTATCTAAACCCTAATTCGAATATATACCCACTGTGAGGACCTGTATTTTCAAAAATAATTATATATAATTATGTGTTGTATATACTTATTAATTTTAGAAAATTTTGTATTACTTCTTATTTAATCGTTAATTCCATTATTTCATTTTTTCTATACTCTAAATTACTATTATTTTGAACCAAAGAAGTTCAGTACACCATCACGGTAGTATTTGAACTACATATTCATATTATTCATTTTCTTTTCTTTTACATTATTTTATTAAGTTGTTTGTTCTATTCCAATTGGACCAAAAACCATAGCCAATTAAAGGGCTTTTAGTTCATTCCTATCTAAGAATCTGCCGACTTTGTATGACAATAAGTAGAAACCCAGGGTTCTAGAGCGGTGCAGTCTGCGAGAGCGAGATAGAAGATGATAACTGGATAAAAGAGGCAATGTTTATAGAGAAAGTAAGGGCGAGAGAGATCGGTCGGAAAAGGAGGAGAGCGAGAGGTTTTGGAAAGGGAACAGTAGGAAATCGGAAGAGGGGAGCTGAGAGGGTGCTGGTGTGTTCTTCTATTGGTACAAAAGGTTAGCTTAAATTTGTTAATTTTCTATTTTCTTACCACTGCAACTTTGATTTCTAGAAAACTGCAGTTCATGAGACTCACTTCAGCTCTTGTTTTCTCTCAATCCATTACACCTTTTCAAAGAGTCTTCTTATATATTTGAAATTAGACATGACAAGGATCCAAGCCCAATTTATTTCATCGATTTTGGTTGAGATTTTCTATGGAAAAATATGATTGGAAAATGTGGGAAAAATCTGGAAATCTGCAGATTTTCTGCAGAAAAACTGTTTGTGAACTCAAATTTGGAGCTTGATTATTTTCTTCTCTTAAATCCGTTTTGAGAAACTCTTAGTAGATTAGGAACTGGGATTGTTGAGCTTTAAAATCCAAGTAATTTCATCCTTTTCCATGGAGTTTTGAGGGATGAAAATGGGGTCACAATATTGGGACTTAAGCTTGGTTCATCATGAGGTTGTGACGGGTATATTTGGGTAAACTTTTGATAGGCTGAAATTAAACCTTCATTCCAGTTTTATGCTAACTTTTATTACTATTTATGTGATTTTAGGCTGTGTTATGGGCTAATAGCTTCATATCCGGTGTATTTTATATATTGACCTTGTTGAATGTTATTATGTGTTGATGAGTGGTTGAGCTATGTAAAATTGCTAGACTGAATATGTTGAGGTTTACAATTGTATTTGTGAGTTTTGATATCTATGTGAACATGACATATGCATTTGCATTGCAAAGCAAGAAAAAGAGTTTTGTTGAGTCTTGTAAAGTGTTTGAGTTGTGAGGATATTCAAGGGCAGAAGTTTGCCTTGAATATAAAATAATAAACCTAGTATATGTCAGGCGTAGGGTGCAGGGCTTGAGTATACAATTGGTTAAATACAAAATAATGAATCTTGTATATGTCAGCCATAGGGTGCAAGGCTTGAGTATACATTTGGTTGATTATTAAAATAATGAAATCTTGTATATGTCAGGCGTAGGGTGCAGGGCTTAAATATACAATTGGGCGTCGGGGGAAGTGCCTATTTAATAAAGTGGAAACTGAGAGTTTAAATACGAAGATTGGGTTTAAGGGATGAATGGGAGTTAACTCATATTCTAAGATATTCGGAGCCAAGTGGTATAAGCATGGTATGGGACGTGCAGGCTTGGGTGCCTTAGGTATGTGTTGACGGGATTAGATGTGACAACCCGTCCGGGAAATTTTGTACAGTTGATGTGAATTGATGAAAATGCTCTTGGACATTAAGTTGTATTATTGGTTAACTTGGTTTTGGGCCAATTAAAGGAAGTCCTAATTGTTTGGAACCAATTAGGATTAGGTTTTATGTATTTTGGGTTATTGACCAATCCAAAACCACATACTCATTTCTCTCTCCTCTCCCGTGCTCTCTCTCTCTCTCTCGAAATCATTCTCTCTTCTTTCTTGTACGGACACACCCAAAACCCTTGCAAACTTGACAGATCGAGGGATTTAAGCACACCTTTGTGTTCGTGAAGCTCAGATGAATCGATTGGTACCATTTTCAGGTAAGGAAACCTTCGAAATCACGTGAAAACCTTAACCCCGATTTGGGATACTGTTCATGCAAACGTTAAATCTTGTGTTTTTGGAAATTTCAAGTTCATAGGGAGCTTAAGGAGGTCCTTACGAAGCTTGGAGTGCTTCGTTGGAAGAAATTGGACGTCAGAATTGTGAGATCGGAACTTGGCCGGTTTTTCTCGAAAGTTCCCGACGAGATCCCGTGGTTTTTGGGGCTTGAAAGAGGTATGATTGTGTTCTCCTTGCTCAGGGCTTCATTTTGCTATAAATTGCGTGAAAAATGGTGCAAGATCGACGAAAGATCCCCAGTTTTCCGGCGCCGACGACGGTCGTCGGAGGTTTGAGGAAAAAGACGACGGAATATTCCGTCAAGTCTGACGGAATATTCCAACGTCGTCAGTTAAAGTTGACGGTTTTTGTTAAGACATAACGGAATATTCCGACGAATATTCCTAACGCCGTTTGATGTTCCGTTACACGTGCTAGGCACGTGGCCGCGTGTGGCCGGCGCGTCTTGCCGTGCACTCGCCGGCACGTGGGGCACTAAAAAATTATTTTAAAAATATGGGGATGTTTGTGAGGTTGAGTAGGTCTCAGTGGTATATTCATATACCCAATTTGAGCAATATATAAGAAGTTATTAGCTAAAGTTGGTTATGTGCTATTAAATAACGTTATTTCAATTATTTCTCATATAGGCAAAGCCTATCTGGAGGACGAGCGTAATCATTCGAGGCTCGGGGGCTACGATCCTTCGATATATCAGTGAGTGGACAGTTGTTTTCAGTATGTGTGTGTGTGTGTGTGTGTGTGTGTGTGTATATACACACCTGACCTTTTTCCCCAGAAAACGTATTTAAAGGAAATGAGATTTAAATGCCATGTCATACTCGCATCATATTTTAGCATATGCATTATCATAATTATGCATATTGCCGCATGTTGCTGCGGAGGCCCAGGTAAGCTACAGGTGAGTATATTATGTTGGTAATGGTTATGAGATATGATGGTGATGATGATGATGATGAGATATACTAGAGCTCAACCTGCACCCCGGTGTTAGTGCTTCCGCCCAGAGTTAGGGGCACAGTCATTCACGTGATGTTCACCTCCCGCACCACACACTCATCTTGGATCCAAGTTAGGTGCACAGTGCTATCGTATAGACCACTTTAAGTGGGTTTGACTCGTAGGTGACCCGTGATTAGCACACAGTCTTCACGTGATCGTAGCACTATAGCGTAATTATTTACACCCAGTCCTGTCGGACAGACCACGTGAGGTGGTTCCGACTCGTGTGCAGGTATGTATATACATGATGAGATATAAGATTGAGATATGTATATACTTGATGAGATATATGATTGAGATGAGATTGAGATATGAGCTCTAGATTTTGCCGTATAGATCACGTGAGCTGACTTCGGCTAGCAGATGATTTATAATACATTGCATCACCTGGCTTACATTTGTATATTGTGATATTGGGCATGGCATGCATATATGTGGATTTCGATATTTCTAATCATGATTTTGAGATATATACGTATGTATTATATTTTTTGGGAAACTATACTTGTTTTACGGTGAGGTATTAGTATATGATGCGATGTAAAACAGCACACAAAATTAAACCCTCTTTTTGACAATTGTAGTATATGTATAAGTAGGGATCGTTCTAGACCGGGGATTACGATGGCTTGCTAAAACCTCTAAACTGACTCAAAAACATAAAAACAAAGTTAAAAACACTTAACACGACTCAAAGAATGCAAAACTAAACTCTAGGACACTAAAACAACTTTAAAACACTCAAAACTGCCTAAAAACACAAACTGGGCAGTTTTGGACTCTAAACACAATTTTGGACGAAAATAAGTTTTAACTTGACTCAAAACACTCAAAAACACAAACTAAAACAGTTTCTAACTAATATGACTCAACAAGTAAAGGGGGGATTGGGTTTTGACGAATTTGAAAACAAAACAAGAAACTTAAAGTACTAATGAAATCTGCACGAAATTGGGTGAAAACTATGGATGATGGGATAGCTAGGAGGTTCTTCTCCACACATGACACACTTGCATACAAAACGATTTCCAGTTGCTTTCCATAAACCACGAATCCTCAACGCCCCAGATTAACCGTGAATTGCACTAATTAACCCTCAGATTTTCCTAATTTTATTGAATTGGATGATTGCATACGACAACCCAAAGCATTCCCCACAAGTTCCCTACATGAATTGCATAATAGAGATACAAGCAAGGATCATTAAGTTCTATGAAAATCATAAGCATTGACGAGGCACTTGTAACTATGAATTGCATGATACTTATGCCAAGAATTTACTTAACGCGATCGTGACTAGCAACCTTCACTACTTGTGAATATAAGTTCATAACGATTAGGTGAAACTCCCTTATATTCTAGCATCAAATTCATGCATGCAAATTAAGTTGTCCACCTCAATCAACACACACAAATCAGTTATAATATGAACAGATAAGTAAATTGAATTCACAACTTATGAATCACAACTGGATGTAATCAAATCATATTGCAAGTATAATCATGGTTTCGAATCCGCCCCCTAGCTAAGAGGGGTTTAGTTCCTCATACTCACAGAACAAAGATTATTGAATTGAAACATTGAAAACAAAAGAAAGATTACACCTAAAACGTTCCAGCAATCCTAACTCGAATGGCAAGCACATCCAAGGGCTCTCCTCCTTCCTCTTTGCTGCGGCACAAGGGTTGGTGGTGAGTTTTGGGGGTTATGAATGGTGTTGGGTGGTAGAGGATGGATAGGTAGATAGGTGGATGGAAGGTGGATTTTCGTCAGAAAGTATGGAGAATGGTGAAGGATAGGTGCGGCTAGGGTTGGAGAAGGAATTCTGGCGAGACAGGTTGTGTAGATGGATGAAAAGATCCTCTGTGGCTGCAACAAGGGAGTTTATTTAAAGGTTTTAGGGAAATTAAAACCCTAACTTATTTAGGTAATCAGAAATTAAGTCAAAAGCATCTAGAAAGAGGAAACAAAATCAGAAAACTAAGGGAAAGTGCCAGGGGTGTGCGGCAAAGACTTTAAATTAAAAAGGAATGTGTTTTAATGCAAGGAAACAGGAAATAACCCTCTCCCTTGCACGGCAAGGAAGAGGAAAGGGGTAAGGAGGTGCGGCAAGGGTCCTTAGGTGGTCTAAGTCCTTCAATTTGTGTCCTAGAATGCATAGGAAGCCTTCAAAGTTGCTGGAATTTGGAAACATTTAGGATTAGGAAAGGCAAACCAAAATAGGAAACCTTGGCTTAACTTTCCTACTTCAAGTAGGAATCCTTGTTTGAGTAGGAATCCTTATGTGAGTAGGAATCCTCATGTGAGTAGGAATCCTTCGTTGATTAGGAATCCTAACATCTTCAAGTCTTCAATTTCGTCCATTCCTTTTGCTCCAAACATGTGATATCCATTCCAAGCCCAATTTTGCTCCAAAATGCTCCAAAATGCATCTTCTTGCATACTTTGTCTTTAGGACCTAGAAACACACGAAAATGGCTTTAAACACTAAAATAACTAAGAAAACACAACATAAATGCACAAGAACAAGAAGAACAAGCCAACTAAGTCGCATAAATATGCTCCTATCAGTATATTCAAAGGAAAATAAGGTTTTCATATAAGCTTCGTTTTACTGACCCACTCAACTTTGTTTTCGCCCCTCCAGATTCTAGGTAGCAGTGCTTTGGTGACCACGAGGAATCCAACGGTGTTCTGACAGAATTCACAAAAGTAGGATTCACCTTCGGGTGTTTTATCTTAGTAATTGTTCTTGACTGCAACTAGAAGTTCTTATTGCTCTGAATGTGTATTTATACCCTTAGACTCTCACTAGCATCCTTTCGTAGCTAGTATTTACTAGCGATTCGGTTTTTATTTATTCATATTTCTATTTATCTTCTTAGCTTCCGCACTGTACACATGGTTACGTCACTCTCACGTGACAGTCAGTACACCCTATTTGGGACAGGGTGTGTCATTAGAAGGGAGTGAATTTATGGGTACTTCTTTGTCATAGCATTTGTATTTTACCGTATTGTATGATGCATGGCACTTTGATTAACTGTGATAAATGAACTTGAAGGGTATATGGTTCCTACTAGGTATGAAATGCTCACACCCTATTAGCTATTACAGGTACCAGTATGGAGGAACATGATGATGACCTGTCTCTAAATGAATGGCCATATCATGTGTGTGTTGGTTCCTAGTTGTAATTAAAGTAAAGTGTCTTAGTATCTTAGGAGTGTGGTAAGAATGGAACTCTTTAAACTCAAGATGTATTAAATAAACAGATCTAAATGA
The DNA here is from genome assembly GCA_024362995.1 of Heteromeles arbutifolia. NCBI lineage: Eukaryota > Viridiplantae > Streptophyta > Magnoliopsida > Rosales > Rosaceae > Heteromeles > Heteromeles arbutifolia. Next base: position 6,006,235 of record JANCRC010000003.1, read on the forward strand.
ACTTTTAGATTGCTTTGATTCCATTATACTTTTGTTGTAATATTTCAAATTTTTTTTTAGATATTATTCATGCCCTAATTCGATTATCATCCTTATTTTCGAATTTGGGGTGTGACACCCACTACCCTCATTTTTCTCTTTTCTCTCTTCCACTGCCGCACAATTCATCATTTTTCCCGTGTCCTTCATTTTTCTTCCCATCCCTTTCGCTTGTGCATTTTTCTTCCCTTCCCTTTCTCTTGTGCATATTTAAACTCGTCCTCTCTTTCTTTCATTCTTCATAATCTTTTGTTGTCTATTTTTCCCTTGCTACCCTAAGAGCACCGGAAGAAAGGTTTGTTCGAGAGATGATAAAACTCATTTCATTTGGTTTGATCGAAGGGATTTTTCCATCTTGAATTTTTTTGTGTTGCATGTATACTTAAGGGGGTTTTGAATAATTTAGAGTGAAAGAAAACTTCATGAATAGTTTGGAATAAAAATATCATTTGATTGATGGGGAGAAAGAGGTTCTAAAAAAATTTCAGAGGTAATTACCTTGTGTTAATCTTTGTTTATTGATTTTTCTTATACGTTTAATTGATTTGTGAAATTCAAGATTGATTTTTTCTGTTTGTTCATACGAATTAGTAAACTTTGTAATTTGGCTTTGTTGTTTGTTACGTTTGATTTTTTCTTTTTGTATTTGTTTATGAACAGTTGTTAATTGAGAGACTCGTTCGCTGCTGCAAAATAAGAAGATGAACTTAGAGATCTAATCTGCAAAACTTGAGAAACTGAAAGAGAAAGGAGAAGATTTTGAGATCTGGAAAGAAGAAGATGAATCATGCTGGGTTTCAATATTTTGAATGATTCAAAACCAATAATTGACGTTTGGGTGGATAATGCATTTATTATAAGGAAAACTAATGAAAATGGCTTGAAAACTTTGAGTTTTAACAATAAGGACAAAATAAATGGTAAAGTGAATAGTATCATGATTGACTTTTTAGTGTAAAAATATGGTTTTTCGTTAAAGTGAACAATACCGGGAGCTTTTCGTTAAAGTTCCCTTTTATTATATTGTAGATTTTTTTTATATAATTGAAAGTATTAGGAGCAGATGTAATTATATGCTTGATTTTTTTTTTTATATAATTAAAAAGTATTAGAGGCGGATTATCACATCCCGGCCCGAGGCGGATCACTTCCCAGGCCCGCTCTACCACCGTATCACGATATTGTCAGCTTTGGGTCCCGACCACGCCCTCACGGTTTTGTTTCTGGGAACTCACGAGCAACTTCCCAGTGGGTCATCCATCTTAGGAGTGCTCTGGCCCCCTTCTCGCTTAACTTCGGAGTTCCTACGGAACCCGAAGCCAGTGAGCTCCCAAAAGGCCTCGTGCTAGGTAGGGATGAGAATATATATTTAAGGATCACTCCTCTAGGCGATGTGGATGTTGCGATGTGGGATGTCACAACATCCCACATCGCCCAGGGGAGTGATCCTTAAATGAATATTCCCATCCCTACCTAGCACGAGGCCTTTTGGGAGCTCATTGGCTTTGGGTTCCGTAGGAACTTCGAAGTTAAGCGAGAAGGGGGCCAGAGCACTCCCAGGATGGGTGACCCACTGGGAAGTTGCTCGTGAGTTCCCAGAAACAAAACTGTGAGGGCGTGGGGAAGGCCCAAAGCGGACAATATTGTGCTACGGTGGTGGAGCGGGCCCAGGAAGTAGTCTGCCCCAGGCCGGGATGTGACAAATTGGTATCAGAGCCAATCTCTGGTCGGAAGTGTGCCGACGAGGACATTGGGCCCCTAAGGGGGGTGGATTGTGACATCCCACATCGCCCATGGGAATGATCCTTAAATGTATATTCCCATCCCTACCTAGCACAAGGCCTTTTGGGAGCTCACTGGTTTCGGGTTCCATAGGAACTCCGAAGTTAAGCAAGAAAGGGGCCAGAGCACTCCCAGGATGGGTGACCCACTGGGAAGTTGCTCGTGAGTTCCCAGAAACAAAACCGTGAGGGCATAGGGAAGGCCCAAAGTGGACAATATCGTGCTACGGTGGTGGAGTGGGCGTGAGGGTGTGGGGAAGGCCCAAAGCGGACAATATCGTGCTACAGTGGTGGAGTGGGCGTGAGGGTGTAGGGAAGGCCCAAAGCGGACAATATCGTGCTACGGTGGTAAAACGGGCCCGGAAAGTGGTCCACCCCGGGCCGGGATGTGACACGGATGCTTCTGCCTGTGACGATGTGTATTTATAAAACTTGCCAACGCGGCAACAAAAACATTAGGGGCGGATGTTTGACATTTTTTGTCTCTAATAACGATAGCAACGGCTCTTTTAGGGGCGAATCTACTATCCGCCTCTCCTTTTTATTAGGGGCAATTTTTCAACATATTTGCCCTTACTAGGGGTTTTTAGAGGCAAATATTTATGCCCATATTTATTCGATTTCTTGTAGTGGGTACATTCTTCAAAATCACTAAAAAAAAAAAAAAAAGATATTAGGCTTAATAAAATTAGTAAATTTCTTCGATTAAACTTAACATGGATACATTCTCAAATCAAAGAAAAAAAATGTACCCATATAAGTTTAAAAATGGATTAGAAAAAAATTGAATAGATTTTATATAAAAAAAAGGGTACATTTTACATATAAAAAATTGGTATATTTAAGAATGAGTACATTTTAAGATTAAAAATTTGAAAAAAAATTACATGAATGGTACATATAATTAGCATGGGTACAAATAAATAAAAAAATATGGGTACAAATACAAATAAAACTTTATAAAATATGGGCACAAAAAGAAATTAATATATGGGTACAAATTAAAACTAAATAGAAAATTGGTACAAATTAAAAAAGGGTTGCAAATTAAAAATGGGTACAAACTAAAAATAAAAATATATGATAAAAAATTTGGTCATAAATATAAATATACTAATTGTAACATTTTTAACATTAAATGAATATATTTAGAAATAAAAAATATTTTATTATTGAAATAATTAATTATGTTATTAATACCAAGGACCTTGATCAAAAAATGAAAAAAAATAAGGTTTTAATTAAAAAAGTAGCAAAAAGAAGGATGTTAACCTAATTTCTTAAAAAAAAAAAAAAAAAACAAGGGTCAAAATCATGGATCCAAAGGACACAATGTTATATTATTGTTTTAAACCTAATTAATGGAAGTTCTCGGGTTTGAGCTAAACGATACAATGTTATATTATTGATCTGCTCTTAAAAAAAAATGAACAGACTGAATACCTGCTAGAGAAAGAAATAGGAGACTTAGAAATTGTAAATAACATGAAAACGTACTATGGCTAGTCCTAATGAAAGGCTGCGCTTGGAGCCTGAGAACTTAATGTTGTCCAACCAAAACCATACACGGACCCAAGAATCATTTCTCCAAAGTGTTTCCTTTTGCTTGGCCGTTGATTGTTATTGCGTGTCAGAAAAATTGATGATTATGATAACAATTAATTAAAACTATCATGATAGACCGTACATTGACTTAATACATATATTGCCAAACAATCTTTGATTTGATTTATTGTTTTTGAATTCATGATCCGATAGCTAACAAAGAATGAATGGTTTTGATCGTAACATGTGTATAATAAAAATTCGTTAATTATAACATGGTCCACAATGAGACACACCTTAAAAATAGTAAAGGAAGTTGAGGTTCCACCATAAATCAATTGACCATATGGGGAATAGCCTAACATAATTACTTATAAGCTCATGTAAAGTCTCTCATTTTATATGTCGGCTTCATCTCAACACAGCACTCGCGTGTTTCGAATTTTCAAGCTAAACACGCGGACAACACAACCGAGGTGACGTGGAACACGTGTAGCTGTTGGATTTCATACATGGTACAGCTTGTTTTGATACCATGCCGGAAGTTGAGATTTCACCATAAAACTAATTTGTATGGTAGCTGGAAGTGTTGCATATTTGTTTAAAGCCGATGATTAACCACCATAAAACCAATTTTCAACTTTAAGATTATACAGTCTGGTTATAGTAGCTGGAAGTGTAGCATATTGTTTATAGCCTATGATTAGTTGTATATAATTATAATTAACAAAAACGTGTGTTTGTTTTTTTAATTGTTTATGAAGTGGTTGATAATCTGATACATACTAGGTTTAGTTTAAGTTTGTTCCGATGGTTCGGACCAATGTCGTTCAAGTCGAAGACAAGAGAGCAAACGCGATCGGCGGGCCGACAATGGAACATGCATGAACCCAAAGACGATTCCATCTTTTGCGGCTGGCATGCAATCCTCACAACTCACAATGCTTCCTCTTCTTTGTCATTTCATAGCCACTGAGGTTCATGCATGCACGCATTGTGTTAATGAACCCTACCAATTGCCAACAGAATCACAATCCCCACAAACCCCAAGTTTTGATTTTGACAGATGATAGGATATTTAGAAAGATGCTTTATGACGGATCCTCAATCTATTCACAATACATAATCTATCATAAAAATATCGTCTTTATATTTGTGTGAATGAACATAATATCTTACATAATCAAATGAAAACTGAGTGCTGCTTGGGTAATTGGTCATGTGTCACAACATCCCTCTAAGATCCAAATTAACGTTTTAAAGACATGAACTCAATAGTATAGGCTTAATTATACATATGCCCCTTTAACTATATCTCGTCTCATGTATGTCGTTTGAAACTCAATTGACTCAGTTTATCTGGTTCCAAAGGTGACATTATGTTAAGGGTGATGCTAGAGAAAGCATATACTTAAATCATATTTTGTAAATCACATGATGTAACAGTTGATGGTTGGACTCATTCTTAAATCTTTAAAGAAAGAATCCAATCATTAACCACCACATGATATGGCATACAAAATATGATCTCCTAACATTTTTCTTCTATTAACCATAAACCTTTTCCATTAGAATTGATGATGTGACACATACAACAAGGGTATTTTCTTCATTGCCCCAACATATATAGTATGAACCAACGAATGATCCCCATGTTGATCAAGAAACCAAAGCGAATCAGTTTCAATTGACAAAGTCAGACACGAATTATAGTTCAAACCTCGTCAAAGTACAATTAAGCCTTAATTACGTGAGTACTTAAGAGTTCGTGCATTTACTTAACAGTTCATGCATCTTTTTCCTTTCTAGATACGAAGTAACTAGTAAGTACATGACATGGTCTGGCTGCATAAGAGCCATATACAATGCATGTAATTAGGATTTTTTTGTGGAATTTGATTGATACATTAGGTATGATGTTTGGTACAACAAAATAACACCGTGATTGGTACTGAAAAGTCCAAAGGGAAGCCAACCTGGGCTTTTTCTAGGAGAGGGTACCCCAGGCATGATTGGGAACATGGTATATGGGTGGACTCAAAGCCATTTGGTCGGATTCATGTACAACTTTTAGGTCAATTTTAGGGCAAAGGGGGTCCTACTGACAACGGATCATATTTGTTTGTGTTTCCTTGTTATCTCCTTGTTTTTTCTTTGGTTGTTAAATAATCATCTGATTAAGATAATTAGGCACAGATATTATGCAACTTACCAAATCTTCGAATGGCAACCACATATTTTATCATGGGGGCATGGTAGTAGGCAGGAAGGTTAAGGAAATCTCATCTTGCGTCACATCCTAGACTCGACTTCGCTGTAACACGATATTGTCCGTTTTGGGCTTACAATTCCCTCACGGTTTTGTTTCTAGGAACTCACACAAGAACTTACCCATCCTAGGAATGCTCTCGCCCAAACTCGCTTAACTTCGGAGTTCCGATGGAATCCGAAGTTAGTGAGTTCCCAAAAGGCCTCATGCTATAGGGAGGGGAGCATGTACATATAAGGCACATCACCCCCTCTCCGTTGGTCGATGTGGGATCTTATAATCCACCCCACTTAAGGGGAACCCAGCGTCCTCGCCGGCACATCCGCACCGAACAGCATAGTGGCTCTAATACCAAATTGCCACATCCTGGGCACGACTCCGCCATAGCACGATATTGTCCGCTTTGGGCTTACCATTCCCTCAAGGTTTTGTTTCTGGGAACTCACACGAGAACTTCCCAGTGGGTCACCCATCCTAGGAATGCTCTCGCCCAAACTCACTTAACTTCGGAGTTCCAATGGAGTCCGAAGCCAGTGAGTTCCCAAAAGGCCTCGTGCTATAGGGAGGGGAGCATGTACATATAAGGCACATCACCCCCTCTCCGTTGGTCGATGTGAGATCTTACATCTTATGCTTTGATGAAAGAGATGGCGAATGAATTTATTTGTAGCCATTAAAGTTTACGGCGTGACATGCCCACGTAGTGTATGTCGAAGTAAAATGACAAATTCTATTTATTGGAAGCGTTTAATTTTTAATTATCTTTCAAGATTACCCGCGAAAACAATTGTCCATACACACATATTTGTTTAACTATTTGATTATCTACGTTTTTGTTCATTTTTATGATTTTTATTTAATGAACTACGGTAGCTTGCACTTTTTACCGAATCCGAGTTGATTCCAACTCGTTCTTGTTAGACCAAGTCAGTGTGTGAATCTTGCTTCCGAGACTTCAGGCAGTTGTGATCACTCTAAACTCTTATCCATGAAGAGTTAGCTTAGGTTACAACTCTTTCAAATGTTTGTTGTTTCTGGGATATATTTCCTTTGTACAGTTTGTTGTAATTTTTGAATTTTGAATAGCCTTGTAAATAGGGATTGCTTTCCCTGATGTAATCTAAAATGGAATATAAATACATGCAGCCTCTCTTTGAAAAGGTATGCAATTGAAGTGAACTTTTGAGCATTCTTAAGTTTTTACATGGTATACGAGCCCTAGCAAGTCCAACGACACAGATCCAATTTTTTTTCCAATGGCTGACAGTTCCAACGGTGCTGCAACCCCAAACACCTCCATTCCCAACCCAGCAGTACCTGCTGTGAACCCCTTCTCGTCAATGACTACAGTCATCAATATCAAACTGGATCGAACCAACTATCCTCTATGGTTGGCTCAGATCCTACCAATTCTGAAAAGTCGAGACCTGATGGGTTATGTAGATGGGTCCATCGCATGTCCTCCCAAACAGCTTGCTGGTACCGCTGTCATCAACCCTGCATACACAACCTGGGTCCATCATGATCAAATGATACTGAGTTGGATAAATGGCTCCCTCACGCCATATGTGCTGTCTGTTGTGGCAAGTAAAAGATGCTCTCGTGATACCTGGGAGGCTCTCGAGCAACGGTATGCTTCATCTTCCCAAAATCGCATCTTGTTTCTTCGGAATGAACTGATGCAGACCAAAAAAGGAGATATGTCTATTGCTGATTATCTTGATCGAATGAACTCGTTTTCTGACAACCTTGCCCTAGCTGGGCAACCAGTGAATGATGATGAGCTTGTCCAGATTATCCTGAACAATCTGGGTCCTGCCTATGAAATGACTGTGAGTGCTGCACAGGCACGTGACACTCCAATCACGTACCCTACACTTGAGGCTCTCCTACTGACAACGGAGAGGAGGATGGCTGAGCAAACTGCTCCTACTGGAGAGGCTGCTGCTGTGACTGCATTTGTGACTGCAAGAGGTCGTGGTGGACGACTTCGAGGTAATGGACGCGGTGTGTAAGTTTTTACAGTTCTAAGTTCAATTTTAAATTAGATCGATTTGAGTTTGTCATTCCTTTGTGGATCCTCCTTTAGCGAGCAAATTTTAGGTTTTGGTGATAGCAACATTGTATATGGGGTGAGTTTAAAATAATGAGGCATCCAACATATATCGATAACTATAACAACACATTGATAATATCTATTAGCATATCAACAACATTATGAACATATAGACGTTTACTCACATTATAGGCATCGTATCAACAATATCTATATTGTATGTCAATACTATATCTATGGTATTTACGTTGTATCAATATTTATCTATGTAAGGGTACTTTAGAGAGGAAATGTAACGACTGTTTTGGACCTCTTTTAGTACTGGTTTGGTACTGGGGTGTTTTTATAAAAAGTGGGTATAAAAAAAACTGAGCTCAAAAAGGTGTTTGGTAAACACTTAAAAACAGTTTATTTTCACAGTTTTTGATGGAAAAAAAAACTGAAAACGTGAAGCAGCAAAAATAAGCTTATTCTCACAGCACAGCAGTAACAATTTTTTTTCAAAGCACAATAATATCAAACCAGCCCTTACTGATCACCTTGATGACTGCTGCTTTAATATTGGTGGGTCTAATTTCTCCTTAAAAAAGATAGATATAAGATCAATGAAGCAATTACTTACACGTACATTTTGAAAAGACATATATAGAAAAGAATCATGATCCTGAGCAGTCTTATTTAGGATAGGAAGTCACAATTTTGCCTATTACCATATATAGGATGGTCCACACTTTAGATAAATTGTGAATAATTGCGGTACAAATAACATTATTCAAACGTAATACGGTATCTGTGGAACAATGAGTCCCACTTCAGGGTTATTGGAATTTCAAAATAGTAAAAGAATTATATAAAAGTAACTTGAAAAAAGAAATGAAGATTAGCATTCCTATAGTCTAAAGTGAGGTGAAATCTTGGTTGCAGGTTCTCTGTGGTCAGTAGCTGTGTTAGGTGTGAAGTTTGGAATTGGCTGCTGGTATTGGTGAGGTGTGGCTTTATTTGGGGACCGAATTTGACTGGATCGACATGCACGGCTGCTATTTTGGTGGTTGCAGCAGAGGTTTTGGTGGATGTTGCAGCGGCTCTGGTTGTTTCTATGTGTTCTTTGTTTTGGGCTCAACTTTTGGTTGGGCCTCTGTTGGTTGTTTGTGTTTTTCGTTCTTGGGCCTCCGTGTTGTAGTGTTTGTATTGTTTGTTGTTGGTAATCTATGTTACTTTTGCTCCCAAAAAAAAAAAAAAAAAAGGTGAGGTGAAATTGGTACTGTTCATTAAATGCTTTTTTTTTTAAATATTATTTTTTTAATATAAATTATCTTAATTTAAGATTAAGAAATTAATCTCCAATTCGAACATTAACAAGAAATGATTTTTATTCACAACCAATTAGAATGATTATTTCTTAGCCTCCAATTTATACATGTACTTTGGCATACTCCATCGGCATTGAGCGGTAAGTAGAGCAATTAAGCTCCAACGTATCTCTCTCTATCAGGATAATTTTTTCATCTAACACGGAACGGTACACCATATATAATTATACAATTGAAGAGACACTTAAAAATATTATCCACCACTTGTATAATGACATGTGCTATAACACCCTAAGTTTCAAGCACATTGAAAAATCTCTCCTCTATCAGCTGTGTACATTAGATATTTATGTTGAGTGGTTGGGGTGTACATTGGATGTTTATGATCCTATTCAATTTCTACTACATATGCATGCAATAAAAATAAATTAAGTACCAAATCCAAAAGCAAAAATATTAGTTACAAGCCAAGGTTTTAAAATATTAACTAATCTAAAAAGGCCTTTTACAGTACGGTCTGGGTTCAACATCAATGATTTTTGCTGTATAACATAATGCGGCCATGCAAACAGAGTTCTAGCTGCTTATTTAGTTCATCATTATCATACCAATAAATGCTGGATTTGTGTTGATTTCAACGCATGTAGTCTATATAAGCATAGGGTGCATGGAACTTTAATGTATGTAGTCAGCATTCATAGACTCCTGTGACCATGGAGATGTCACCACATTAAACTATCATCGGGAAGCTTGTATATCTATTATTTAGCTTATTGAAAGTATAATTTATCGGCAGAATCATGATTGACATGATATTAACACCTATACAAACACATTTGAGTAATGAATTGACACAAGAAGACAATACAAATATAATAAATGTAGAGAAGCTGCCATACTTTGCTTATCAACAGTTCCCTTAAACTCTGTCAGGTACACTTCCAGCCCTTCAAGTGTGCTCCTGCATTCCTGAAGATGCTGATTGACTTGTTCCTTAAACTTGTCATAAATCACTTTCAATTGTTCTTGTTGCTCTGCATAAAAAAATGTGGGTTTTCAGGCATAGCTTCAACGACAAGAAAATCCCAATTCTAGGTGCATGCAGGCTAAACTGATTATATACATTGTGATTTCCATGAAGCCCTCCCTCCAAGAAGAAAATATGGAGTGTGAGTTTCAACAAAAAAAAGTACTGTGTGTAGATCAGGGACTTCCAATATATTAAATGTTAAAACGCTAGAGCGTCCAATCTAAAACCCAATATAATGTTTGATGTGAGATTCTTTATTCTCAAAACCATTGATGTTGAGGACAGGTATCACTCAGGCTCCCTAGCCGCACTTCAAATTTATCATCAAGAAGTATACTGCTTGCTTGAACATCCCTACAAAAAGAAAGCTAAATCACTACTTGCACCAACAAGAATACAGAACCAATAGGGAGGCTCTCCGTCACCTGCATAAGTTAATCGTTGATGGAAATGCAAAGATGCAGCGCATAAAAAACATTCACTCTTCAAACAATTGATGTATATAAACATATGAAACCAGTAAGGGAAGATTCAAGATTGAAATTAGATTCCAAACCCTAAATTAAATTTCAAAAGGAAGACAGAAATTAGATTTCAAAACACTAAATTAATTACCTAATTTGGGGTGAGAGTGAGACTCGGACTCGGTGTGGTGGTGAGAGAGATCACGGGTTATGTTCTGTCCGTGAGAGAAAATCGCCCGAGAGAGAGATCGCGAGAGAGAGCGGTGGCTGTGTGGTGAAGGAAGGCTGGAGAGTCAGAGACGACAGTATGGTGTGGTGGTAGGCCGATGGCTGGCCAGAATTCGACACAGACAATCAGATGAGAGATGAGGGCTCGGTGAGGGAGGGCTGCACTTCGAGTTCGATGGATGGAACAAACAAATGAACGGAAGTGAAATCTGAAATGGGATCTGACCTAAAAACAAATAAACAACACAGATTAAATCCAAAACAATGAACGGTTGAAATAATTCTCTTATAATTAAAAAATAATATATATATATATATATAATTTTTTTTTTCGGTTCGGTATGGGAATACCGAAAAAATGGAGATGAAAACCGAATCCCATACCGAAAATTTCGGTTTGGTTCGGGATAACATACCGAAAATTTCAGGATTTTTGGTTTGGGATTTTTTTGGTTTGGTTTGGGATTTTTGGGATTTTTTTCCAGCCCTACTTGTATTATATAATGCGTTGTACCAGACCGTGTTCCAGGCACATTGAAAAATCTCTCTTATTTATGGATGAGTAATGAGTAGGTAGGTTAAGTAATATAAATAGGTAAGCTAGGGTTCTTATACATCTCCAATACACAGCCGTATCCTCTCTCCCTTTCTCTGTAAGTATATATTTAACTTTTTACTGTTTTCTAAACTTTGAAATAATGGGAAGTTCTCTTTGCTTTGAGATCAGTAATAAATAATTTATAAACAGAAATAGCTTTTTAATTGGTTATTTATGTTATACAAATGTTAATTTTTCCCTTATGTTCAATTTATTATTTGTTTTAATTTTTGTTTAAACAATCGGAAGGTTTTCTAGGCAAGGATCAAAGGAGGCTTATATTTGGAGTAATGTTGTCAAGAAGTGTTTTGGAATGGAAGGGTGTAGGAAAGAGAGAAAAGTGTTTTTGGAATAGGAGGGGTAGGAAAGAGAGAAAAATATCACGAGCTCTGTGATCGATGTTAGTAGTGGATTGTCGGCATTGTAGGTTGTTTATACGGTCAATCACATTGATGAACTCGAATGCGTCTTCCTTGGAGCCTTGTATGTGTTGAGACAGATCCAATTTTACTCCCACCATGCTTGAACACACTCGACAATAGGCAGTGCTCAACATTCGGCTACACAATACGTAACTACATATAGTAGTTTTATTTTTTTTCTTCGAAATTTTCATTCAAAACCAGAGAAGTGGAGCATTAGTAGTGGACTGGATTCTATTTTAACCTGCTCATGGATGATGCGATTCATATAATTTTCAATTAGATTCATATAATTTTGAATCCATGCGTCATTGCAGTATCATAGGCGATGATTTAATTTGCTTTATTCAATAGAATGTAAGGAAAACTAATCAAAATGACTTGAAAACTTTGAGTTTTAATCAAAATGACAAAAATGTGTTGTAAGTGAATAGTATCAGGATTGACTTTTTAGAGTAAAAATGTCATTTTCGGTAAAAATGAATAGTACTATGAGTGTTTCGTTAAAACTCCCTAGAATGTATCCGTTTGATTACCCAGTATCGAAGGCGATGATTTAATTTACTTTATTCAATAGAATGTATCCATTTGATTACCCACTCGGATTGGGAGGATACAAGTTTCCTGCATAAATAATCCGTCTTTTCCCCTTCAATATCGACTAAGATTTCGACGTTTGAAACAATAGTCAATTTATATCACTATTGGTGAGAATAGTTGTAACATTTACCGTCCAACTTGTGTTTCACTTTGCACCATGACCATAAGGAATTCAAATCTATTTACGCCTTATGTCTAGTAAATAACAAAAATAAGAAAATAATTAGACAATTTGCATGGACTGGGGTTGCTCGCGGGAGTGGGGAAAGGTGTTTGGGGGATTGAGTGGGCTAGTTGAGGGGCTGTCTAAGCGAAGATGAAACTTACATGAAATGGATTAATCAATAAATAACGTTTTGGTCTAATAATACATTAATGTATTAGTATTTTTCCTACATTACAATGCATTATTGGACCACAACGAGGTAGCAGTGAACTCGTTCTATGTAAGTTGTTCTCGTCTAAAAAGATGGTTGAGAGGGTGCTACGGTAGGAGGTGGCCTATTAAGAGACCTATAGAAAGATGAGGGAGGTGGGGATGGGTGAGAAGGGGAGGGTGGTGGATGTGGTGGTTGGAGGTGGTGGTTTGAGTGGACTTGGCGTGGTTTGGGTGAACTTAGGTTGAGATTGGTACATTATGGTGGATACTCAGTCTGGGCTCGAGTAGGTAAGTGTAGAGTGGACTTGGCGTGATTTACTGACACGATCATTTTACAAATTTCAAATCAAATATTGACAACAAACCCATCAAACATTTTCAAATCAAATATTGACGACAAACCGATCAAACATTAACCACGTATCTAGAGAAGTTCTTAGAAAGATGGAGCCTTGGAGGACAAGATGCAGCATCAACTAAGACCCAAAAAATGATAAATGATGGAACCATGGGGATGAGGTTTAGAAGCCCTTGGGTGTTGACTCTATATTGACCGAGTAGTCCTATTTCCAGAACATGTTCTCAAATCCTAACACATCCCACAAAAAATTAAACACAAAGACAAAGTCTTACGCACAACGGATGTTGATTTCAAGTTTTCAACCGTCGACGTCGTATAGCGAATCAGGGGGAGAAGAGGTCAGAGAGTTTGTAACATTCTAATGCGTAAATTATTCTAAAAGAATGGAATTAATCAACATCTTGAACTAAGTCAAGTTCTACAAGGAATTAAAGAATAGGGCTGCAACAATTATACAAGTCAATGACGCTCAATCTACCTTCTACGGGTGTTAAAAAAATTGCAGCTACGAAGTCCGAAAATTATAAGTAAGGTCTCAATTGGACTACCATCACGCTAATATCGTCACAAGAGCCGCGTGATGTAGATAGTTCTATCAGATTTTTGCAAGCCACCAAAGTTTGCCCGTCAGTGCCTAAGCATGAAGGACGAACAACATCCACTGCTTCTTGGTTGCTAACCTGAAACCAAAGAAATAAATCCAATTTAGTTGATGGGGACTAATTTGATCCAAATAGTATGCATGGAACTCTATTGATTCAAAGCAAAATCATGACAAGGGCGATCAATATACCTTATCCCATAATCCATCTGAGGCCATGATCAAGAACTCGTGTTCGGGTTGGATTCTGAGTACTTTGGTCTCTGGCTCTGGAGTTACATATTGTTTAAGCTGCCTGTCTCCGATTCCTCTGGATACAGCTAGAGACCCCTGAATTCTCCAAACACCACGGTATAAATCGACATATCCACCCTACAAAAACAAATTCACTGTAACTATCAATCCCAATTCGAATAAGGTTTTATCTGAAGTAACCATAATGTATAACAATTTGGTAGAGAAAAACTCAAATGCTTACCAAGTTCTCAATTCTGGCTTTCTCGTCTTCCCTTGATGGCCGATGATCAGATGTGAGGGCCTTAGCAGCACCTCCACTGCTCAAGACAGCACGACAATCGCCAGCATTGGACACAACCAGGTTACCATTCCTGATCAAAGCCGTCAAAGAGCATGATCCACCACGAAAATCCTCTTTAATAAAATCAGAGTCCGTATTCAGATAACCATGCTTAATTGCCTCCTCAATTTCATCATCACCCCTCCTCGCAACTTCATCTAAAATGTTCTTTGACAAGTTCTCTGCTGCAAACTCAGCAGCGTTTGCACCTCCATGCCCATCAAATATACCGAAAATCGCCTGCAGAAATAGAGTTTCAGCATCTCGAATTCCAATTATCAAACCGCTAATTCGACTAACTACAATAAGTAAAGTTGCAAAACATGAAGTACCATTCTGCTTTAATAGATCAAAATATTCAATATATTCCCCAAATTCCTAACATAGAATTCAAATTCCACCATTTCAGGGTTTAAAATTTTCCATCATTTCAGATGATAGAACAACTAATAACATAGAATTTTAATTAAAAATTAAAAATCAAACTAAATTTGTTATGGTTTATATGAAAACCCAAACTTGATTTCTCACAATTCTGCACAAAGCTTTCAAATTTCCCTAAATTATACATAAAGCATTCGAATTTCTCAAAATTCAGCTCAATAACTAAAACAAATTAATCCCAATTAAAAAAATTAAGAAAAAAAAAAGAGCAACTTTAGAATTACCTGTTTGGAATCACCATCAAGATTAAGACTAGCTGAGTAGCGATCCTCCAAAGCCTCTCTCCTCCCTCTCTTGCAACACACGTAGTAGTACCCTTCTCTATCTTCCTCCATCACCTCTCTCCTACCCGCCGTCGACGGCGTCGGCGGAGCAGTACCAAATCCCGAGGACACCACCGGAATACAAAGCTTCGCCGGCCTCTTCCTCTTCAGCTGCGTCACTGGAGACCTCGGACCCGAACACGACAACCCGCTCGGCGGATTCGGGATCCGAATCCGAAACGGCGACGACGGAGACGAACACGAAGCCAATCCCGACGGGGATAAGGCCGACGGCGGCGGCGGTAAAGTTAGGGTTTCTGGGGCCGGAGAGATCATGGAGGATTTGTTGCAGAACAGAGACGACGGCGGAGAAAACATCGGCGAGTTAGCAACTGCGACGGAGCACGACATGTTCCCTCCCCTTTTCGGTTTTATTTTTCCGATTCCAAAGCCAGTTTGTGCTCTTTTTTTTTTGCTTCCTCCTTTTCCTCCTTTTCCTCCTTTTCTGCGTGCGTTTGGATTTAAAATTTTGGTTGAAGAGAATTTTGAATATATAAAGGTGGCTCCTCGGGGTGGGGTCCACGCATATTCCGTGTTTGTGGGGCCCCCAATGGGCTGTTTTTAAACAGTGTTTTGACCAGTTATTTGGGGCACTACTTCTAGAATGTCGATTTTGCCCATCTTTGTATTTGCTTAGACTTTCAGTCTTTGCTTGAGATTAGAGTTTTGGTTATTCAACAGTTTTAATTGGAATTTCTTTTGTTTCATTTTGGACAAACAAGTATTTTATGGAGTTTTGGTGGACGTCTACGAACTCCTTGTAAATATTGAGTGAATTCTCTATGCTATTTCTCGAGAAGACTAAATTTGTTAAAGCTTAAAAGTTATTATTAATCATATTCAACGTTTGTTAGCATGTTATCTTAAACATGATTATTAACTTATCAGGAATTATTTATGTTTCTTTTTCACAGGTAAGCTAATCACTCATTAAATCATGGTATTCTAGTCTGATTAATCATGTTTTCCTCTTTCTTTGTTTTCTCTAGAATTTACACATATCTGTAAAACAAACGAATTAGCACTATAATCATTATACACATTTTCTTCATCATCTTTTACACTAGCAGGGGAGTGCATGATTAACGTTTTGCAGAGCCGATAATAGTTGGTTAGCTCCATTCCATGAATTACAATACATTGGGAACAATTTAGGCTCCAAGTATGTTCCACTGATTGTTCTATCTTTCTTTCGGTGACAATCACATATTTTCAATGTTAAAAATAATTATTTCTTTTTATCTCAACAGGATTATTCGTTTTGAAAGTTAAAACTAATATTATCTAAGCAAATTATAGCTCTAGATTTTTGGATGAAACAGTCTCAAAACCCAACCAATTTGAATATATCCAAGTCAATTCCAATTCGGTCTCTAGACCCAAAAAAAATCCAAAACATTTTTCTTCAAGATTATCATTGTCATAGTTTGGTTATGTTTGTCTTATTCCACAAGCCTTTTACTGTTCAGTTGGAGTGCTTCAGTCGGCAGGGGCAAATCCGTCCAATGAAACAATACCGGGCGCCCCCCCATGTAAGTCGGATAACACTAAAAATGGAGGAGATAATTAAGGTGTCAAACACGTTAATTAATTTCAATACGGTGTTTGACTACTTACTAATTAAGCTAAGCTAATGATGTCATTCAAAGTGTGGGCCCCCGCGCTGTCTCTCCCCTGATTGGTGGTTTGATGAGCTTCTGCGAAGTTACCGTTGCCAACAAGGTTGTCGTCGTTTGGTGATGCTGCAGTCGTTTGTGGGGAGGAGCTGACTCGGAAATGACTGAGAAATGACCGTTGGGAAACCGGGAGCGTTTACTAACGGTCAACATGTAAAAGTTTGAAATTCCGGTTTTGCACTTGTTTTGGTGTGAAATTTTGAAACTGGGCCACCGCGTAGTTTGAAATTTTGAATGTTTGCCATATTTGTATGCCAATTGAATTGCTAAACGTATGATTTTGTTCTAAAAACTTTCTTCTCTAATTATTTTAAGCTCAAAAAGTTACTTTCATTGAACTCACATCTCCCACGCCCAATCCTAGAGTAAAACAAGAACAAATTTATCATTGCGATCGACTACAAGATAAAGAAGCCGATTGAAGAAAGCATTAGTGGTATGTTGTATTATGTTCTCTTGATCTTCTTATTCTTTTTTAAGATGATAAGTGATCATTAATCAAACAAAACCAAGAACATCGCCGGTAAGGAATACAATTCCACAATTATGAATGCAACAGAAAGATAATACACAACTTATTTGACATAACCACATCTAACCAAATGAAAAGATAACGCTCATAGTCCTTAGCCGAGCGCATAAACCACAAAATCACCATCTAACATTTGAACAATTGCCATTGAAGATCAGAGGTTGACTCTCCTCGTCGAAAGGAGATAATGACCACCACCGATAACAGGAGGAGAAAGAAAAGAAGGGATGAAGAAGGATTGTGGCGAACCCTAAGGCCAAAAGTAGTTTTTTTCTTTAATGTCGATTACTATATTAAAGTAGTTTAAAATAGCACATGATTTGATGTCAGTGATTTTGTTAACTTGGAATTTCAATTCGAAGTGGTAAATTATGATTTTAACATGATCTAATTCAAAATTTTGTTTGATTTTGATGAATTGTGCGAGTTTTTTTATTTGATTTAAAAAGTGACATAGAGGAGTGCAATCTGATTTTGTTTAGTTTAACCTTTTGATTCGATTTGACACAGGAATTTACAATTTATACATACATTTTAACATTGGATGTCAACTTACTCATAATAAGGCCACAACTTCGTATTGAGTTCACTATAACGATACAGTTGTTCGTGCATTTATTTGTCAAACTTGAGACTAGCGGCGGATCCACCTTGGGACAAGGTGGGTCGTCTAGTCCCTCCCCAAGCTCAGAAATTCTCCATAGAAAAGTTGGGTGCTACTCTTTGAAAATTTTAGATGTCCTTGAAATCTATCATACAATTGCTCGACGAATTGTCTCTATGAACACTGGACAAGATAGTTGCTAGCCTTATTCCATATGTTGACATATGTCGATAGGCCTGCAATATAACTTGGCATTTCAGGCTCATTGAAATGCCAATTTGCATGCTACTACGTTCATAAAAATTTCTTGGATAGATTGAGACATTCTCCGAGTAAATAAGGGTCGAACTTGTGACATTCTCGGGCAAATGAGTTAGAGCAACTCTAAAACTAAATATGTCCGTTTTCTCAACCAAAGCCCGTGCCTGCTTTTGGGTAAATGGAGGCCCCAAAACCACCTAAAACTAACCTTTTTCCCCCTTCCTTTTGAAGCCAAAGACGTGTTTACGTATCCATAATTGAATTGAAAATGTGAAATTGAATTCGATTACAGAGTATTTCGGTGGTTACTCAACATAGAGGAATAAAAAAAATAGTGGGGCCCACACAAATTTTGGAATTCAATTCCTTGTATTGGTGAAATTGAATTCCCTAGATATAGGTGGTAATCCAATTTCTGATTGTTTAGGCAATCGGAATGACACTTTTGCTCCCTTTAAAGTATATAAAATATTTGATTTGGAACAAAAGCATTTTGGTAATCATACTGGTTTATATTCCGATTCTACTGAATTAGTAAATAGCATTATAGAATTCTATTTCGATTCCAGAACATTTAAGTAAATAGCTTCAACATGAATTTGATTCTGACTTCTCTTCATTCCAACTCCTCCTCACTTCAATTCTTTATATTTTCATTACCGTTACGTAAACGCACCATTGAAAGTGGAGTATTCATCTACTTGTGGCTTTATTTGCGTTTTACTTTTATTTACAAACTTTTACCAGTAGTTTGTGATATTGTTTTCAGTATATTTTCTTCAACAATTTTACAAAAAGCACCACGTACTTGTCAATTTTTGTGCAATTTAGTTATTTACCCCTAAATTAAAATCAATATTCATAAAAACACTCAAATTCTGGGCTTTTTTTTCTTCTTCAAAGATTCTGGGCATTTGCAGTAACAGTTCCTAATGCAAAAAGAGCAACTTGTAAGGATTGAAACAGATCAAATTATTTCTACAGATACAAATTAAAACGAAATAAAATATCGAATAAGAAAAGAAAGGAAAGTGGGGAGATTGGATTTAGTTCTCCGACGTCCAAATACCACACAGAAATTGCGGCATTAGATAGCGAGGAGAACATCTTTCTCGGCTCATCTCAAAATCAACACGCACCCAATCGAATTTAAGTGCATGTTCATACGAAATTCAAAGCCTTTCCCTCTTTCTTTTTTTTTAAAGAAAAATACCCAATAAATCACAAAAAGAATCAAAACCCAAGAAAAAGGATTGAATTCATGAAGTGGGTTATTTGAAATGTAGCTGCTTCAGCGTTCTGAATCTCCCAAAAGTAGCAGATTTGAGGGAGATAATTAAAAAAAGACCGAAGCAACACGATCGATTTTGCTTCAAGGGAACGAGTCGATTTGGGAATTGAAAATCCGCAATGACCAGATAGTGAAGCACACAACTATTTCATATCACATCGGATTCAAAAAAACAAAAACCAGCAAAAAATTTGGATGGAAACGATGGAGAAAACACATAAAATGCGAAGAGCGAAGGAAGGTAGCAAATTTCAGAATGGAGGAAGCGGCTGCTCCGATGCCTCAATATATAGAGGACCGAGAGGGAGGAGAGGGTCGGGGGAAACCCTAATTTCCTTCTTCTCCATTGGGTGAATTTACCAAATGATCCTTGTACCCCTTGAGTTTTTTTTCTTCTTCTTTTTGATAAGTGTTTAATTACATATTTGTGCTCTAAAGTTTTGGACTTTTTTCACTTTGGTCTTTCCACATTTTTTAAGTCGTAATTTGATTGGTGAAACTTTTGAATGTGTGTTAGTTAAGTACAAAAAGGGGGTTTCATTACAAAGGCCATGGCCACTAGTTAACGAACATTTCAGTAATCCATATACTTTTATCAAAATAGACTTGGTATATTGTAACGTAACGTTTAGTGAGTAATGATTATGCGGGCGGGCAGGAGAAGACTGGCAAGATACAAAGTGTGCCAATCCTACATCGCATCATATCTTCATAGCTAGATGCGTTTAAGTGTCTTGGCAAGGGACGCAATCGTTTATAAAGCGTTGCTCAACCTAGGAGTGCACCGATGTAGGACACAGCACACGCTATCACACGGTCCCTATGCTATTACAACTAGTGTTTAATGATAGCCCCCATTACAATTGTCCTTGAAATGGTTGAGCGACCAATTTGGGCGGAAAAGAAAACAATTTGAGGACCAAAGTGGAACAAACATTAAGATTCATGGGGCAAATTTGCCACACTTTAAAAACATGTTCTAATTGGTCTACGTTCAAATTGAAAGTTCACTTTCACCTTTCATAAGTTTGAATCAAAATGTAACATTTTTTTTCGTTGCTAAAGTACAAATATTAAGAAAGCTCTCAGCCAAACGGATATGAAGAATACAGAGATGGGAAAACAAATAAATAACAAAGCTTTCGGGGAGAGGAAAGGAAAACGAATCACATGTAACGAAAAATCGACTGTCAGAATTATGCCATACAGCAGGAAGTAAAACTGTCTGCTATAGTAAGAGATAACTGACACCTAAAACAAGAGAAAAATGGTGTAGGAGATGCATAATTGCTCTCACAAAATCGACAGTTCACAAGTCAAATCTAAATACAGTGTAATACAAGGTGCATCTGCATTCAAATCATCGCTCAGTCATCAATCTGAACAATCCAAGTTGACGCTTCCTCCAGAGTCCAGGCCTCACCATAGATGCCTGACACTATATTTGAAGGACAAGATAAAGCTACATTACAATCTTTCAGTTACTACGCTAAATCTTTCAGTTCAACCAATGACAGTCCATAAATATCTGATTGATAAGCTGAAAGGAGATTAACTTGTATGGAAGTGTTCATTAGGGACTTCTACAAAGCACAACAATCAGTTGATGAAAATTGTGCATTGCTTCAGTTGATTTGTTTGTGTTTTCGAAGTCTAAACTACATCCTAAAGGATTCGAATATAATCTGGGACCTTTATTCGAAGAACACCCCTGCAAATTAGGCAGTCTTTTTGGAAATCCATAAGCAACTTCACCTTATATAGTTCTGTGTGTATGTTTCTTAATGGCCCGACAAGCACATGTGATGAAGTCTAAAAATACTAGAGAAAACCTCAGAACTATTTTAGCATAAAGTTGCCACAATTCCTGGACAGTAACAGAAAGTGATAAACCCTTCATAATGTTCGGATTATTTTTTTATGGTGCTTTGAATTTGCAGCAAAAGAAACCTCTTCTCGTGTGTAAAAGTGATAATGGAGATTCAGAATGAAGTCTAATAATCTATTCGACTACAACAACTAATTCAAGAATTTTTGAAACTGACTACTACAAAAGAGGGTCGAGTGGCTGCAAAGCCTGCAATAAAGATGGCATTTCTTGGATACATAAACTAGAGAAGTTCAATGTCACAAAGGAACCAAGAGCTGTAAACTGATTCACTTTTAGATGGCATCCAAATCCCACATTATCTATTGGATCATGATACCATCACATCCAAATGCATCATAGCAAAGTACATACTACAAAGTCTAGTATAACATAATGATAAGATGCTACCACCTAATGATATCCGACAAGAGAAAACAGTTAGAATGTTACCTCTTCCCAAACTCCATTAAATATCGTGAGCCATTGTAACACAAGAACCACAGTAACACAAAGACCAAAGTATCTGTCAAGATTAAGGAACTGACAAATGCAATAAACAGCAGAAAGGAAGGGAGAGAACTCCAAATTAAATTTGACCAAGAATAGTGGGATATACGGTAAAATTTTTGAATCCTCATAGTATTACTTCCTCAACATGCATTTTCCTGCTATTCATCAAGAATCAAGATTCATAATATTGCACCAGACGCTGATGACCAAAAACACAAATTTTTATGATACTTATATGTGACAATATGGTAGAGACAATTAAACAAACTAGAAATAGAATCAGTTCTTAGCACACGATGATCTAAGAAACTGCTAGAAAAAAAGAGGCACTTTACCAAATCATAACAGCAAGAAGAATTTCCCGTGAGCTAATGAAATGCTAGGGTCCCTTTGACTACCATTTTGTTTTTTAGTATTTAGTTTTCACTTTCTGTGCTTGAGATATGAAGGAAAGGAGTGATGCAGAAGTGTGGTGGGAGAGAGGTAAGGAAATAAAGAAGTAAATGAAAACAAAATCTAGAAAGTGAACACAACTAGAAATGGTTTTTGGTTTTTGGTTTGCATTTTGTGTGTCTTCCCATATATTGTTCTACATCTCACCCACCATCTTTTCTCCACTCTTCTATGTCCCTCATATCTCCCATGTATTTCCCTCTATATCTAACACAAAAAATGAAAACAAAAACAAAAAACGAAATAGTTATCAAACGTTCCTAATTGCATACTCTAAATGTACCAGATCAATGAAAAAAGTTCACTCAATCAAAGTATGTAAATCCACATGCTCTCTAAACTAAAACAAGACAAAATATCCAGCATTCTGAAGAGAAGAGAAGAGAAGGTAAAACATAGGATACTGAAGAGATAACGCTCCCACCAATCCAACATATAGAGCCCAAATGTCACATTGTAAAGATAGATCTTTCGTTGAACCCAATTCATAACTCCGGAATCTACAAACAACAAGCACAAGATTAGTGCCAGATTAAGATCTCTCAGGTCACAGAAAAGTCAACAAAACCATATCCCAAAGATTAAAGAAAAACATGAGCAAATCAGCATAAGAAATTCCAGAATAAAAAAATATAGTAGGATGGAGTTGACTGTAAAGGTTAGAGCTTCATTGTGATCTTGCCCATCTATATGCGCGCGCACACACACACACATATATACGTGCATATAAGAGTGTATATTTGATTGGATTCCTACAGAACTTTAAATTGAGAAAACCACAAATGGGTGTTTCAGAAAATTGGGATTGTGTAAAAGATTTATTCTAAGCTAAAGAAAGGACACTAAGAGAATCAGTGTAAAGGGATTTGGAGATTCAGTGCAAGTTTCAAATTTGTATTTTTTTTCAACATTTGTTCTTCAGAATAACACAAACAACAATCTACTTCTATTCACAAGTAACCGAACAGATCAGTAGCTTTACATATTTGTCAAATCCTACAAATTATGTATCTTTTTACCCAATTTTTCTCACCAACCAATCAGAGAGGAAGAAGCTATTGACTAACCGGTTTCAGAGAACGAAAGGGTGAGTTCAGCGGAGCTGGCCGGAGACGATGAATCGTTGAGAGAGAGAGAGAGAGAGAGAGAGGGAGATTTGAGATGGCAACTAGCGAAAACGAGTTGGTTTGACTCTGACCAAAACAAAAGAAAACTTGTTCGACCCACTTTAAAGCCCATTTCGTCAATTTATCAATGAGGCCTTTTAGGCCCATTAGGATTAAATTGGGTAAAGCTTTCTGGATCGGACTTTCCCTTAGGCTTGGACTTTTTAGCCTCTAGAGTAGTTTTATCAACATTCTCATATGTTATGTGTTAAATAGATGGACGAGCAAGTGAAATAAGGTTTCATGGTATTCTTCGGAAATACTAGAGAAATCATCCACTTGAACTACGTTTGGTAAACTACAGGATGCGACGGTTGATGATTTTTTTTTTTTTTAATGATATCAACATTCGCATCATGTAATCTACAAAATATGGTCTAAAACATGGTCTCCCTGCTATTTTTTTTTTAATCGAGAACCACATTATTGGTGTACAATGTTTAGTTTTCTATTTCAATGCTTGTTTGGAAGACCTTGTAATTTTAAAATTAGGTTTGAAGAGTCGGGTTCTCTTGTTTTATTCATCGTGATCTTTTTCTGACAACATGTCATTTTAAAATGTAACTTTAGTTCTTGATATTTACGCTGAGTTTTGAATAATTTTATTTGTTTTGTTTGTTTGTTTGGTTTCTTTAACCAGTTTTCCAAAATTCTATGGAAACTGTCATCAACCTATTTTTATAGAATTTTCACCTAACCATAAGCTTCTTTATTAAGGGATTCTTTGTCCTTTGGCCGTTTTAACAATGAATATAAGAATACGTCAAAGACATTTTGAGTTTAATGACAATTCTTGAGAAATTGAGCTTATCATGTTTTGAGAAAACTTTGGTGGAAGTTTTTTTTAAATTTTTGTTGCCAAAATGATTTTTGCAGTTTTAGATGTCCCAAATATAAAAATGAGGTTAAAAATACTAAAACTCATGTCATGTTAGCAAAACTAACGCATCATTAAACCTAGTTGACGAAATAGAATATACAAGAACACAGACGATAACTACAAAAAATAAAATATGACAAAACAAAATGTAAAAAATAAAACTAAGTGAAACAAAAAATAGCACCGAATGTAAATAATTACTAACAATTGTCAAGACCATCATCTTCATCATCATCATTCATCACCATCATTGTCATCACTTTTTCCTAATTGAAGAAGTTAGAACACTTAAACGATGCTAAATTGTTCATTCATTGCTTATCTTATATTCTTTTTCTCCCCTTTGTTTAATACCTAACAACTCATTGTTTCCACATTACTTATCACCTTCACACCTACCATTTCCTCTCTGCTTTTCAGCTGAAATTCCATCATAGCAAAGCTCCAAACTCAGTTGTGCACCACGCTAACCTTAAAAAATTAACAGATCCTAGTCAAGATGTTATTATGGATTTAGTCGTCGTTTGTATGATATCCTTGTTGAAATAGAAGCCAAACGCAAAAAAACGAAACCCTTTTTACACTTGGCCTTACAATTAAGACTTAAAACAAACGATAAGACTATGTTTAACCAAGTGAATCGTTCAATTTGTCCTCGTCATATATTAAGATTCGGTTCCTTCAATAATTATTGTAGAATCTCTTACGACATTTTCAAAGCTTAATGTGATAGAAAATATGACAGGCTTTCTGTTTTTGTAAATAAATGCTTACGAATCTTTTTTTTTCCCTCAAACTCTCTTGCATATAAGCAAACTGCAAACTATTCAGTCTTTGATTAGGGTTTAGTGTTACGGTAGTTTGACATACATTGTTGACTTATTTTTAACAGTTTATGCTCATTTACAGTTCAATCGTTTGTATAACATTGTGTTAAAGTTCTCGTTCATGAAGAGCCGGTTTAGGATTAAGTTAAAATACATTGTTAAAACTTACATCTCAACCGTTTAAGCTCGTTTAGAGTCAAATCGTTATTTAATATTCCTTCAGAGTTCTCGTTCGCGAACAGCCGAAGCTCTTGATCATATTTAAATATTCCAACTGCACCATGCATGTCACTGCTCAATCGTTAAAACACGCAACTCAATCGTGTTGCCGCACGCCATGGCAATTTGTGAATATTATAGATGAAATTGGAGGTTAAGCCTAGCAAGTTAACTATCCATGACTCCAATTAATAAAGCCATTTTAATGAATCTTTTTTGCATTAATGTGATTATTTTCTTCGAGCTTACCTGTCGAACAAAGCTAAATTATTCATGCTTTCAGCTCTTTTTTTCCAGATGGCGATCAGCAACCGGCCGTGGATACATCATCAATCGTTTCCACTCACAAAGTGTTACAATAATTGAAAATTAGGGTTTCGTTTTCACCATATATAATAGGCCGTCCCCATATATACAGTGATATTTCTAATGCTAAATGTCAAATTACACCAGCGGATTCCTCACGCCACATATCTTGTACACGAATCATAGCTTGCTACCAACTAGCTACAGTATAAGAACATTATTGAGTTTTAAACAATAATGCACACGTGATTGGACCAAAAAAAAAGAAGGAAACTTTAACGAAAAGTTGTTGGTACCGTTTACTTTTCAATTCTGATACTATTCATTTTACCTTTTATTTTGCCCTTATCGTTAAAACTTAAAGTTTTCAAACTTTTTTCGTTAGTTTTCCTAAAAAAAAATTAGATACTTATGCGACAAAATAATTGTTTGATAATAATCCCGTAAGCGTATTTGGCTTTACTTGTAATGGTGGAGTTTATGATTCATCGACGGTACCAAATTAAGCTCTTCCGTGCAATAAATTTGTAGTTTAACTGGTTTATCTATGCACGCGTAGAATTGTTCAATTTCCTTTTCGGATATCACATGAAAACAAATTACTAACGGTGCTTTTGTTTGTTTTTCAACTCGAAGGCATGGTTTTTTCCTTGAGTTAATAATAATCAAGAGACCATGACCATAAACAAGTAAGATAATCTGCATTTGTATTATAAAATGTGATCAGCACATTTTTTAAGCACAAAATTCATTGCAAGATAATCTGCATTTGTATTATAAAATGTGACCAGCACGTTTTTAAGCACAAAATTCATTGGAGGTAGGGGTATGATTAAGAAATAATTTTAGGGGTATGATTAAGAAATAATTTACTTGTCTACCATAATTCATGAGCATGAAAATTGGGTAAAGATGTGGGAATATTTGCACTGATTTGGGACATGATTAACACGAGAGAGTACACATCTTCGCACCTTCTGTTCATATTATTCAAACCTATCAATTTCATGAATATTCTTCGCTGCAATTTCTTAATTATATAAAGAATCAATAATTAAAGTACTTGATGAGAAATTAAGAAGATTATATTATTCTTTGTTTACAAACGATAAGCTAGCAGAATATGTACGTCAGTTTGGAATCAATTATAGGTGTAGATCGCTACCATAAAACTATCTAATCAAAGCTTTAATTAGCACATGCCCTTTCAAAAAATTTACATCTTGAATGAATCTAGAACTTCGCATGTTATTACACATAAATTTATAACAACGCATGTTATAAGGCGTAAATCTATAGCATCGCATGTTATGGATATGAACAAAAGCCATCTCTAATTTGATATTAGCTGCAACTAAGGGGCTGTTAGACAACCTATCACATTGTCTTCAATCAATTGTAACTTATGGTATGCTGTAGCTAGCTTAGCTTCATATTCTGTGAAGCATTTGGTATCGTATTAAGGAAAGAAAACACTCCCTGATCCTTTAGTTTCTCCACGAACCTGGCATTGAACGTGGTCGTATACTTGACCCTTATCTTACTCTATATAACTGCCTGCAGCTTTCAGAAAGATAAGTGTGAATAATTGGAGAGATGGACAGTCGTGATCATATCACATGCCCTATTTTTTTCCATCCTGGCTTTTCCCCACAAAACCGTACAACTCTACAAGCACCAGTGATCCTTGCCCATCACTATATAAATTATTAACAGCTTACTCAGAATCATGATATGGCTCACAATAAGAAAATTTACGGGTTTATCGTTAGATCATAAGTAACATGTTGATACAGTGTATCAAATTCATTCAAATTATTATAGGCTTATTTGGAAGTGTTTTTAAAATAACCGAAGTTTTTTTTATAAGAGTACTTTTGGAACCAATCTTTTGTAAAAATACAAGTGAATTATGCAAGAGCACTTGCACTGCTTTCTATAAGAAGCACATAACTGATACTTCTTTCACGAAGCACATAACTGGTACTTCTTTCACGAAGCACATAACTGGTACTTCTTTCACGAAGCACTTCAAGTGCTTCTGGAACTCAAAAACACTTTCAGTTATTTTAAAAACACTTCCAAACGTGCCTATAACCCGATAGCATTGAGCTCTCCATTTTTTAATTTGAGAGACTGCCCTGAAGAAAGATAGGAAAAGGATGTTGAAATATCTCATATCGACCATATATATCTCTGAGAAAAAAAGAGTTTAGATATATCAATTCCATTCCAACTAATATCGAAACATTTTATGATAAAACCTCACGTCTGACGAATTGTGATTCAACAGAGGAAGATAGTGACACCGTTTATATGTTTAAAATTTGACATTATTATATCCA
Source organism: Heteromeles arbutifolia (assembly GCA_024362995.1). Classification (NCBI taxonomy): domain Eukaryota; kingdom Viridiplantae; phylum Streptophyta; class Magnoliopsida; order Rosales; family Rosaceae; genus Heteromeles; species Heteromeles arbutifolia. The sequence goes on from JANCRC010000003.1 coordinate 6,034,202, forward strand.
TATGGTGCTTTGAATTAACAGGCGCCATATGTCCTTCCCTTTTTTGTCTACAACGAAGAACAGGATAAGGCCTATTATACTCTATCTAGCAGATGCTTGTGATCCTCTGTGTCAACATTTATCTACTATCATTTTCTTGTTCGTCATCCTTTCCTTTTTCCCCCTTACCTTTTCCCCATTTAATTTGATTTTAGGCATATCTGTCTACTGAGCAATTATTGGTGTATCTCAATTTCTGTTTCGTAGTGTTGTTATTCTACTGTGACACCGTCATCTTATTATAATATATGAAATATGATTAATCTCAATTAAGTTTCGTGGTTTTCAATATTTGGTCTATGAAATTTTTTTCATCCCAGAATCATAACTCAGGTCTTAATTTTGAGATAATTTTGTACATCCGTTAAATTAGCTGTTAAGTCAGCCGTTAATTGATGATGTAAAGTTATGTGGATAATGACTGAGTGTCGCATGTCAATATGGGCCCACGTAGATATTAAAAAAAGACTAAAAAAAAAAAAAAAAACTATTCTGGGCATCCTGCCGTACCCTTCCCGACCCCCTCCCTCGTTCTCCCTCCCTTCTCTCCTATGCACCCACCCATCCTCTACCCAACCTCTGCACCCATCTACCCCTCTCCCTCCCTTCTCATCGCCGTATTCGAAACCCCCGCTCCATCACTTATCTTCCCTCTCGAGTCGGTCGAAAACAGCGCAAGCAGAAGGGTCTCGAAGCGGCGGCAGGCCTCGCCGCCGCACAGATGGGTCGGCGTTATCGAAGGTCAGCCGCGGGTGGCGGTGGATCAACGGAGCCAGTAGCAGATCGCCGTTTCGGAGATAGTGAATCGCAGGAGATAGATGGACTTGCCATCGAACCTCCATAGACGCTGAATAAAATACAAATCAAACAACCCAGAAGAGATCTTCTCTTCCTTGTTTCTTCAACCCCAAATTTTACCTTTTTTTTCCTTCATTTCTTGTGAACTTTCTCTCTGCTGCTGAAAGGCTGTAGCCAGAGACTTTTTTTGTCCTTCATTCCTTCATTTCTTGTTGCTGCCTTTGTGGTGGGGTTTGGTTCAGGGGAGCAGGCGCGCACTGAAAGAATTTCAGGTAGGAAACAGAAAGAGTTTGTCTTTTTCGATTCACATAGATTTGGTTGTTCTTGGGTTTTTGCCGTTTTTCGATTTCGAATTTGGAAGATGGGTAGATGCTGCAGAGGTTGGGTGGGTGCAGAGGAGAGAAGAGAGGGAGCGGGGTAGATGGGTGGGTGTGCAGGGAGGTGGGTGCAGGGAAGAGAAGGGAGGGAGAAGGAGGGAGGGGGTCGGGAAGGGTAGGGCAGGATGCCCAGAAAAGTTAATTTTTTTAATAATGGATATCGTAGTGGTCCTCAATCGTCCTCGTCTGCAAATTAATTTTCTAGGGTTTGGTGGGTTGGTGCAGAGGAGAGAATGGAGGGATAAGGGAGGAAGGAGGAGAGAAGGGAGGGTGATGTAGGTAGTAGAAGAGAGAAGGGAGGGAAGGGGTGGGGGTTGCAGAAGAGAGAAGGGAGGGAGAGGGTGCGGGGGGATGAGGGAGGGAGAAGACGGGGCTTTTTTTTTTTTATGAATTTTTGAATTTTTTTCAACCACTTCTCCAAAAAAATAAAAAATAAATAAATTTCACGTGGACCCCTTCATGACCTGTGGCGTCTAGTCATTGTTCACATAGGCGCCATGTCATCAGTTGACTTAACAGTTTGACTAACGGATGTATGAGATTGTCCTAAAATTAACATTTTAGATATGACTCTGGAACAAAAAAACCTTAATGTACTAAATGTTGAAAATCACAAAACATAAAGATAGTAAACTGATATTTACTGTATAAAATAACATGCCACATAACTTTATGTTTCTAAACTTATGTTATCGGTTCAACCTATAGAAATTTCTGTGCCTATACAACGAACGATTTTTACATCTTGTCGATAGGAGGTGAACTGGTGGAGATTAAAAGCCATATATATGTTGTGTCAACAGCATGCTTGCATGCGGTACAATTGTCCGGCCGTGTTTTATGAACTAGAAATATATATTAAGACCCATATGGTATTCTGTCAATATATTCCTGCAGCTGCATGCAATACAAGTTCGGAAAATATGTTTGTTTTGCCATCACTATCTGATCAGTCTTTTACATCAGCTCTTCTAAAGATCCTACAGCTAATGCAATTTAATTGGGGTGTGATTGCAAAATATGACAACACAATTATGTAGAAGAAAACAGAGAAAAGGGTAAAACAGCAAACCCTAAGATCACCAAATTAAAGAAAAATCCAGCGATCTAGATTTGGTGCGTTATCGATGTAGTCATGGTGATCGTGAGGCTTTGATGTGGTACATATATTAAAATAGAGCTTAGATATATTAAGTCTGTCTGTTAATGACGATTGACGATGATGTTAAGTATTATTAACACCAATAATCGTCATAACAACAACAATACTAAAAGAAAACAACAACATTACCAATACAATATCAACAAAGTTCATGCAACATATTGTTTACACATTTTAAATTGTACATGCAACAAACCATATGGTGCAAACATATATTCTTTGATTCGTCAAAGAGCATTATGCATTATCCCCATGTGCAACCACCATTTATCAAACCTTATCCCGACCATTTTGTGAATTATCGGTTGATGAATGCATGAAAGGTATAGATAATATATATATATATATATATATGACCATATTATAGGGGAAATTTTAGTGTGAATTTAGTTTACTTGTTATTATTTCACATGTTATAATATGATCATGAGGGAACGACATGGTTCATATATTTAACTTTTAAAGTATATTAATGAATAAAAGATAATAATTGCATCCACATAGGGAGAATGCACATATTACGCCTCTTGCAATAATTGCATATCTTTATCATCTAAATTTTATAATCGGAACTATTTAATTTTTTTTTTTATCGTCATTTGAATATTACTTACAAAAATTCATTCAAATCGGAGATTGTTATGCATTCAAATGTGTGACACTGGTCGTTGGTGTTAGTTCCAAGTACCATATTTACGATTAATTGTCCATTTATTTAATTCATTTGGACAACTAAACGATTTATGATTCGAATGATTTATTTATTGACGGTTCTTGTGGAGATATAAATTAACTACATCTAATAGAAGGACACATGAACTATATGCTTAGTATCACAGTTTTACTATTGATGTTGTGATAATAGTACCGCGTGACAGTATTTCAGGTGCACTGAAATCAACATATATTTAAGTCATTTCCAACCAAAACGTATATTCTGAAAATATTCAACTGCCAACTAGAGCTTTGACCAAAAAACTGCCAACTAAAGAAAAATATATACATACATGCATGAAGGAGGTACATGTGTTTCAAAAAGTTAGTGAGTGACGAGATTCGAAGAAATGAAAAACAGAAGCCGTAGATATTAACTCTTTAGTACTCTCTAAAGGCAAGCAAACCAGATAGTGAAAGCTGATTAAGGGGCACCAATACCTGTCGGACTTGAAATGAGCCGGAGTAGAAAAGCATGGCTTATCCATTAATCCAAAAGCCACATATCATCTCTAGCGAAAGCTACGTACTTAACAGCTTTAGCCTTGTCGCTCAGTACTACGGTGTAGTAGTATTTCTCTTCACTTAGAAGTGAGAGGTTTTAGATTCAAATATCCTGGATGACGAATTAGATACCAAATTAGGCTACACATTGTGTGGTTTAGCCGAACTCCCCCTTCTTTTAGTTTAAAAATATCGATGTACTAAAAAATATAGTTGTAGCCTTTCTTTTCTTCCACTCTAAAGTTCAAAATATTGTATTTGATGATTACGATTCTTTTAAAATTAAAATAGAAGTTAATTTTCATTTTACTTCAATACTTGTGGAACATGAAATTCTATCTAGGGTTTTATTTGATTAGTAAAAGGGAACTAATTTACGCCAACAAGTTTGGTTGAGTAGGTAATGATCGTTCTCTTTGTTAAATCAATGTCTCGGTTCGAGTTCCGTTATTAGCAATTCCTCTTAGTGGGCGATCTGTAAAAATAAAAAAAATGGCTAAGACCCCTCTGTAAGTCCTTAAAGAGGCATGTGATATGGCTAGGTCTTGGGATGGGGTAGCCTTCCCTCCCTTAATTTTTATTTTATTTTATTTTTTTAACAAAAAGGGAACTGATTTACACAGATTTTTTTAGCCTCTAAATTCTCAATCACCCATATTTATTGCTGACCATTAGAATGAATAAATCAAACAAAACAAGAACATGATTAAGCATGAATATGTGTGTATTTACCATTTCCTTTGATAAATTAACCTAAGAACACTTAACCTCTCCTTTATTAGGAGAAGATTTTTACTTTAATATTGTAACAACGTTGTTAATCAATAACTTGGAAAATTCAAGGTTACTCAGTCTCCAACCTATAAACATTATTTGTAAGAGCTTAAACTGATATAAAGGGGGGGGGGGGACCAATGTTTGATTAATTTATGTTCGAACAAAAATTCGAGCCAATTAATATCATCACTTGTTAGTGAATGGCTCGGTTCAAGTATTAACCTAGACATGAGGTACTAACAGGTACAGAATCACCACCCCACCCCCCCCCCCCCACACATAAGCAATGAGGACTTGGTTCATGTCATTATATATTTTGAGTTTGAATTTCAAAGAATGCATGTAGCCGTATATTCGGATCAAATAAACCCTCTTAGAAGTATATTTTATTTTTGTTGTTGGGAAAGAGAAAAAAAATTGAAGTTTTCAAAGAAATGGATGTTCACATATGTGCAACAGGTTATCACTCATCATTTATGTGTCTTTGTCGAAAATGAGTCCCGCATTGATAAGATTAGGGACCTTGCATATTCGTATGACTAATTATTTTTATGGTGTAATCTCAACTTTTTATTTGTTTATAGTGGAACCTCAATTTTTTTTTGGTATGAGAGCAAGTTAACCCATGTATGAAGTGCCTAACGGCCACACACGCTCTATGTCATGTGTTGTTCACGTGTTAGGCTTGAAAATTCGTCACACGTAAGATGGCGTGTTGAGAATGAGTCACACATCGATGGGAAGATGGACCTTGCATAAGCTTATAAGTAATTGTGTTACTCATTGCCAATTGAATTTATAGTGGAACCTCAACTTTCTTCAATCTTGTATACCTAGGCATATGCATGCAAGCATGATGACATGACATGTGAACGCATTACAAACCCTAATCGTTTGTTTTGTGGTTTTTTTTTTTAATATTTTTTTTATAAATTTGTACGTAAAGGAAGAAAACACGGGATTTGAAAATAATTATTTTTTTCTTTGGATAATATTTATTATAATTTATTTAAAAGGCATTCGAGTAAATTGGAAAAATAAAATTTGAGTGAAAAACGTGATTTTAGTGAATCACTTACATACGCTCATCATGTTCTTTATTTTTTCTCAAGTTTGATGGCTTACAAGTTCAGTGGTGAATAGACGAAAACCTTATTAAAACAACATAGATTAAGTTGCATTATATCTTGTAATTTTTTCTGTCGGTGGGCAAGTACCACCAAGAAAACAAAATTATGTCATATGTTAATGTTACCCTTCCTTGGAGATGAAGAGATTGTTGAATATATGATTTGTCAATCTCTTGTCAATTAAAACTTACAGGCGCATCATATTATATCTTAATTCTCGTAGATTTATTTTATCGCTTTTCACAGTGCTAGTTTGGTAGCGAAATCACGACATTCTACCCTTTTACGGGAGAGAAGACTCAAATAAATATTTCAGCCTCTCATTGATTGTGTGATCCAGCCTCTCATTGACTGTCACATCCCGGCCCGGGACGGATCACTTCCCGGGCCCGCTCCACCACCGTAGCACGATATTGTCCGCTTTGGGCTTACCATTCCCTCACGATTTTGTTTCTAGGAACTCACACGAGCAACTTCCCAGTGGGTCATCCATCATGGGAGTGCTCTGGCCCCCTTCTCGCTTAACTTCGGAGTTCCTATAGAACCCAAAGCTGGTGAGCTCCCAAAAGGCCTCGTGCTAGGTAGGGATGAGAATATATATTTCAGGATCACTCCCCTGGGCGATGTGGGATGTCACATTGACCGTGTGTGAATTACGGGTCTAAAATTCGTCTCAAACATTGGGATACCACGTGGTGGTTTTTACGGAATTCTTTGTTGAATTAGTCTAATTATCTATAGGTTTCCCAAGAAATAGTTTGCTCATATCTGGTTAATTATCTCCGAATTATTGGTTAGTAATAGGTGTAAAAATGGCTATTTGCCAAACTTGTTGAAGTGGGGATTAGTTGCCAGTCCCATCCATGGTGTGTATATTGATTGAAAGGAAGAAAGAAGCCCTAGGTCCCCATGCATGATGAATTCGTAGGAACCACACTGATGAGCCTTATCCAAAATTAACTTTCTTTCTTTCTTGTCACTCTTTTCTTCTCACACGGTACACTTGATTGTAAAACATCTTTTCTGTTTAGCGTAATTACGTTTAGCAGTAACTTTCTGTTTAGTCAATTATTAGTTCCAAAATTAACTTTTGGTTTATATTAATTTCAAAGTCGTGATCCCGAAGATTAATATTTTGTCACTCTTAGAGCTACTTGAAAGTTCTTTTAAAATGTTTGAAAACGTATTTAATAGAATATTTTGGAAGAAGCACATAACACTTGGGATTTGTTTAAAAATGTTTTTAAAATAACTGAAAACTGTTTTTGGAGAAATTGATTTTAGATTCCATAAACACTATAAGTGTTTTTTTGAAAGCAGCCCTTGATATGTGCTCTTGCATTTAAAGTGTTTTTTTTTTTTTTTTTTTTAAGAATTCACTTGAATTTTTATTAAATATTAGTTTAAAAAACATCTTCATCAAAAATGCTTTCAGTTAGTTTAAATACCGCTCCAAACGAAACCATTCATGAATCATGATCTACATGGCATGACATGGAAGGCATGTGTCAAACGAATAAGCCATTGGATATTCTACATGCTCTCCGCTTTTGAGTGGGTTCTCACATAGGCAATTAGAAAAGAAAATTTTCATTGTGACGAGAATACGAGTGGTACATTACATATTTTTATATAAGTAGTGGAATTTTTTATATTTTAAGTTATTAATTTTTTAACAACACATATTCCATCATTTATATAATGAGACGTGATGTATCACTCGTGTCCGGTCACACTGAAAAATCTCACTAATTATAAAACTAAATAAAAAAAATTGGTGCTCATAAACTCGAATCAGGATCCTCTCCGGATCCATTCCCTAGGGATCATAGATCCTACAATCCTATCAGTTCATCGTATATCGTGCGGTAAAAAATTATTTAAAATTTAAAATTTAAAATTCAAATATAAATAGTACCTAACGAAAACTCACCGTACGATATAAAATAAACGGACATGATTTCTAGATTCCTAGGATCCCTTGGGGAAGATCTGGCGAGGATCTTGATTCCCGAAACTCACCAGTCAAAGGCACATCAGCAAGGTAGAAGGGTCCAGAATCCTAGTAATTGACACGTGCACGGTTGAAATAAGGCAGTTCATGGATGTTGACTTGTGGTAAAACGTAAAAGGATAAAAAGCTGACGTCAAAGAGAAAGGAGGTCGATAAACCTCACCCCGAAAATAGGACTAAAAAATATATATATATATATATATATATATATATATATATATATAACGGACAAACAGCGAACCACGTTCCACCACGTGGCCATCAGAGAGAAGATGTGTCCGGTGGGTCCGGGGGTGTACAATACGAGCTAGCGGAGGACGGTAAGCACTTGGACACAACCCCGAAAAATGGACAGAAACGTCGCCGCTTAGGTGTTTGGTCGGGACCCACCAAAGGCGGGAGTTTCCCTATAAAACGTAGCCCGAGACGCGGAAGAACTTACTCCTCCAAACCAAACAACAACCGAAATATCCTTATTTTCTGTCACGTGTTTGGGAACACCGCAGGAAAAATCTCGTACGTGTTGTTGCCTCCTTCCTCGGTTCCTCTGCCACCGCCACCGTTTCTCTCGTTTCCAATTTCATCGGTTTCATCTAAAAGCCAAACACATCCTCAGCTTTTGTTTCTCTCTCTCTTTTTTTTTTGTCTGAATTAATCAGTCAAAATGTGTGGAATTCTTGCCGTTCTTGGTTGCTCCGATGACTCTCAGGCCAAGAGGGTCCGAGTTCTTGAGCTTTCTCGCAGGCAAATTCCTAACTTCTTTCAATTTTTCAATTTTTTTTGATGTTTTTTTAAGGTTATAATTCTTAATTATTTGGTTGAATTAAGTTAAGTACCACTTGCATGCCTCTAGATTCTTTTCATTTTTCATAAAAGCCGTGTTTGGGATGTTCGAGAGGGGCATTTGAACGCAAGATGTGAAAAATTTACATGAATCTCCGCCAATTACGTATCTCAAAAACGTATTTTAACTTTAAACTTTGAACTTTTACGCATTAGCGTGTAATTAGCTTGAGATACAGTTATTTGTGCATTAAAGTTCTTATCAAGTTGTCGGTAAATACTGCTAGAGCGTCTCAGTTACAAACCCTTGCATGCATTTAACAAAGCCAACAAGTTAAAAAGGGGATTCGCGCCTCTAAATTTTCGTATTTAGCTAATTAGCACTTGCATGCGTCTAGATTTTTCACATATGGTAATTATGACACATGATTTAGTTGCGCGATTCAACCAGGTTTCATTCGGAGCCAAGATGTGGTGACCTTTAATTGTATTACAAAAACGAGAAGTAACACGGGAAACTTTTTGTTGCACGCTCTTTAATTTTTTTTCTCAACAAGTATCACAATAATTTGGTCATAAATATTGTAATTAGGTTTGGTCCCACAATTCTTGTAACTTTCAATCAAGGGTTCAGATCACTTCATCTTTAGATTTTGGAGGATCTCTTTCCTACATGTATTAGGTTGCGGGGTCCATCTTTTTCGGAATACAAGACCCAAGAAAATGAACAGCAATTAAAGCACGTAGGCTTATTTTGTGTAATTATTGCTTAATTATTATTATTATTATTATTTTTTGGGTTTGATAGATTGAAGCACCGTGGACCTGATTGGAGCGGTCTATACCAGCATGGAGATTGTTTCTTGGCTCATCAGAGGCTGGCCATTATTGACCCTGCTTCTGGTGATCAACCTCTCTATAACGAGGACAAATCAATTGTTGTCACGGTAAGATCACCTCATATAATTTTTTATTATGTGGGGTTTGATTTATTGAATATTTGAAAAAATGGATGAATTTTTCGATTTTTGATCACTGATACAATGTTTGTTATAAAAATCATTAGGTTAATGGAGAGATTTACAACCATGAAGAACTGAGGAGCCGTCTGCCGAATCATAAGTTCCGAACCGGCAGTGACTGTGATGTCATTGCCCATCTGGTATGTCACCTTACCATATTTTTAGTAACTTCGGTTGTTGGATTTTAAGCTTTATGATTGGTTTTTTCGATGAGATATAAGTCGATTTGGTGTGGTTTCTGTTACGATTTCTTTGTTGTAATCGGTTTGTTTGAAGAATCGGATGTTGAAATGTGCTACTGATGGACATGCAGTTCTTGGTTAGCATTAACAGTGTTTTAATTCTTTTGTTCTTAATTTTGTTTGAGTAGTATGAAGAGTATGGGGAGAATTTCGTGGATATGCTGGACGGCATGTTTTCGTTTGTGCTGCTGGATACCCGCGACAACAGCTTCATCGTTGCTCGTGATGCTATCGGAATCACTTCCCTCTATATCGGCTGGAGTCTTGACGGTACCATCTTTTTCTAGCTTTGCCCTGTTTTTCTCTGCAGTTATTCCTTCAGTTTTGACATCAACGTGTACGTTTTTTTTATCCAGGCTCGGTTTGGATATCATCGGAACTGAAAGGGTTGAATGATGACTGCGAACACTTTGAGAGCTTTCCACCCGGTCATCTGTACTCGAGCAAAGAAGGTGCACTGAAGAGGTGGTACAATCCTACTTGGTTCTCGGAGACCATTCCATCGGGGCCATATGATCCGCTTGTTCTGAGGCGCGCTTTTGAAACTGTAAATATTCATCACTTTTTAATATCAGATGGATTTTAATTAATTTGTTTCGATCGATTTACTTGAGTTACTTTAATTTTTGCTTACATGTCGGAATTTATTTGGAACTATGGCTTATGTGCTGAGCGTAATACCTGCAGGCTGTGATCAAAAGGCTAATGACTGATGTGCCTTTCGGAGTTCTTCTCTCTGGGGGTCTGGATTCGTCTTTGGTCGCCTCTATCACTGCTCGTCATTTGGCAGGCACGAAGGCGGCCAAGCAATGGGGAGCGCAACTCCATTCCTTCTGTGTTGGACTCGAGGTGAGAGTTCCAAAATATTTTAACAGATTTACGATATATCTCACGAGAACTTATAGATTCCTAAACAAATCTCTCCGTATGTTGAGCAGGGCTCGCCCGATCTGAAGGCTGCAAAAGAAGTTGCAGACTATTTGGGGACCGTTCACCACGAGTTCCACTTTACTGTTCAGGTATCAATACGAAAAACATGTAAAAATTAAAGGGTTTGTTCCTCTCTTTATCGGAGCCAAATTGTAAACTGTTTGCCTTTCTGATGTGATAGGATGGGATTGATGCTATCGAGGATGTTATCTACCACATTGAAACATATGATGTTACCACTATCCGAGCAAGTACCCCTATGTTTCTCATGTCACGTAAGATCAAGTCATTGGGGGTCAAGATGGTGATTTCTGGAGAGGGATCCGATGAGATTTTCGGTGGATACTTGTACTTCCACAAGGCACCCAACAAGGAAGAGTTTCACCGCGAAACTTGCAGAAAGGTACTGGATTATTTGTTTGTTAGCATCGAAGATAGGTTTGGTTTCGTAGAGGTTGAAATGGAAGGAGATAACCCTGGAATTGTTCTTTTTGTTGGATGCAGATTAAGGCATTGCACATGTATGATTGCCTCAGGGCAAACAAATCAACATCTGCTTGGGGATTAGAAGCTCGAGTCCCATTCCTGGACAAAGATTTCATTAATGTTGCAATGGATATTGATCCCGAGTTTAAAATGGTACGACATAAAAATCTAAAATATTGGGAGTTCTTTCGATTTACTGCGGAATTCTACTTACAAAGTTTAATACTTATCACTTTCCCTTTTGCTATATTGACTTGCAGATCAAAAAGGACCAAGGAAGAATTGAGAAATGGGTCCTCCGGAAGGCGTTTGATGATGAGGAGAAACCTTATCTGCCAAAGGTATATATGCCTCTTATTTCGATCTTTAGTAGCAAGTATTGCCGATAAGTTGACATCCGTATCACATAAAATCGTATACTAACAAACCTTGTTCAATGCCTGCAGCACATTCTGTATAGGCAGAAAGAGCAGTTCAGTGACGGGGTCGGCTACAGTTGGATTGATGGCCTGAAAGCCCATGCTGAACTCCATGTAAACTATTCAATCCGTTTTTACAATTCTCTTTTCATTTGTTTTGGTATAAACTATAAATCTTGAAAACGTTATTAGATTGACTCGGCTGGTGATCGATGCTCAACTTATACTTTCAGGTCACTGATAAGATGATGCTGAATGCTGAACGCATCTTCCCTCACAACACTCCTTATACAAAGGAAGCCTACTACTATCGAATGATTTTCGAGAGGTTCTTCCCACAGGTAATCCACCGAATATGATTTTATTCTTTACGTTTATTCTTTTTATCAACTCTAACAACCTAACAAACTCTCGTCCATGAGACTTAATCCACAAGACCAGGTGTTTATCGGCAATTTTATTGTTTATGTTGATAACATATAGACCTAACTCTCTATACTTATAATCCGGTGTTGCAGAACTCAGCCAGGAACACGGTGCCTGGAGGACCGAGTGTGGCCTGCAGCACAGCCACAGCTGTGGCATGGGATGCCGAATGGTCCAAAAATCTTGACCCGTCTGGTAGGGCTATACTTGAAGTGCACCAACAAGCTTATGACAAGCAGGGTGCACCGGTGACTAGCGGCATTCCAGAGATCATCGACAATGTACCTCAGATGAAAGCGAGCACCGTGGGGCTCGCAATCCACAGCTAGTAATGCCCCAGAACAAGGACCCGAACCCTGAATTTTTAAGGAGGGTATCGTAGTAATCAAGATTTAAGGCACTTCGATGTAAAAAAATGTAACGGGGGATCCGTAGTGTTGGTTTAAAACATGTTTGTGTGGTCATATGTTGTAGTTTTCTAAATGCAACATGTTCTAGTGTGTTGTCTAATGTTGTTGTGGAGATGTTTTTAAGGTTAGAACCTATCTGTATTTTCCTTTTGCTTTCAGTCCTCTTTGTCTTTCACTTTGAATAATAAGACGATGATCCTGCATAGGTTACGGTGTTTTTTGTTCTTCCTTCCGGTTGCTGTTGTCTCTCTTCATCCATCGACTAAACATTTTTGGTGGAAATTGAAGAGGTTTAGTGATCCAAAAACTGATGAATTCTAGGCCAATAATTTGTTTACATAAAAGTATTACAAATTGGAAAATAATATCTCCAAATTCTTTTTCTCCTTACGTTTAGACATTTATTTTTATCACTTGATTCATTCAATCCAAAAGTCATAAATAAATAAGAATGCGTCAGATATACATTCAAAGAGTGATGCTCCCTTGGCATCAAAACACAAAAAGCAAGGACTGAGATTTGAATAAATGTCAACGGCTCACTTGTGAAACACAATGTGCAAGGGAGAATTTCGGAACTTCCTGATTACTTGCATTCGATTCTTGGTGATAATAATAGAACGGGTTGATCAGGGGGCGTATAGGCATTTACTATAAAGCCCAATTAAGAGCAAGAGTAGATTTTGACGCAATTGGACTGGACTGATGGGCTTTAGCTGCTAAACTAGTCGGCTATAATTATAATTTGAAAGCCCAATCTTGAAAAGTGAACAATAAAATGTCAAAAATGAACAAAAAGAATATGGCTGCTGGCATTCGATCTCCACGTCCATAATGCAGACAGATTTTTCAGTTTCCATCCAATTGTATTGACACTTTATGTATCATGCTGTACTTTCAGTACGCTGAAAAATTTCTTCACATGTCGAATTCTTATCGCTAAACTACAGCCACATTATTGTTTGTATGAGCTTAGAAATTTTATAAGAACTCAGGTAATATAAGATTATCAGTATACTTATTCACCTATATTAAAAAATATTAACATTGTCGTTCAACCATATTATAACACGTGATTAATCCACCACATAATGGTGTGCGACCATCACAATAAAAAATAAAAAATAAAATCCCAAAAGTGAATGCGAAGTTTTGAACCGTGATCGTTTATTTTTGCCAAATTGAACCGTGATCTTCTAAGTGTAGGAGATATTGTCGACCTGCAAACTCCCTACCAAATGTTTTCATCAGCGGGTAGCGTAGTTTCCCGCAAAGTCAATTTAGTAGGAATATATAATCACACACATTTTTTTTTATACATTTTTGTTTATTTATGTTCGTCGCTTCCGTTCGATTGATATGAAGGTGAAAGATTTGAATTCTGGTAGCTGGCTGCCCATGCAGCAGCAGACAAACTTTGCAACTTCCTGTATAAACATTAAAACATATACTGGCCATGCATAAACATTCACAGCTAAGTTCACACATGCAATGCAACAATCGTCTGTATCACATTCTTTGAGATCATAAACTTATATTTCTTTAAATAATTGATATGGAGATAAATGCGAATTTTTCTCAAAAATATATAAATAAATAAATTCTTCAAAAACATTGACTCAGATCGGTTTATAAATGACTATTATTAACCATTTAGTTATAAGTTGTCTATAAAACCGAATCGTGCTCTACGTAAACATAACATATTTCCTTCCCGCATCCACTACCGGAAGGAATTGCCTCACTTACCGCCTGCTCTTATTCCCATGGATATGCCCAGAAACAAGAACATTCTTTAGGAAGCGGACCGTTGACGACAGTAGACCGAGAAGGACATATGCTACTAAAAAGCCGATTATCTCATGGTTTTAGAGGTCATACTTGACCCATCTGGCCCCTTAAACTTGCAACTTAGCAAATAAAATAGACTAGTCTGAACGCTTTCATCATGTAGCTACCAGCTACGGATCATATATAACTGCTGAATCAATGTAATACATCATTGTTTACAGTTTATTTTATTTCATGTTCATATATTAAAATGAAAGCATACAAGATATACGAATATTTATTAAAATTAAGAATTTGAAAAATAATAGAGAGATGAAAGGAACCAATTCTTGCTTCTTGAGCAGTGGAAACAACTTGTGCTTTCAACCACTTCAATAAAAGGCAAGATTCCAAGGCCTCTTTTCCGGTTGGAAAACTATGCCTCAAAAAAATCTATTACAAATTAACCCTAGAAAGTTAGAAACGTTAAGTAAACTTTATGGTGAGTAATCCTACAAAACAACCACCAGAATTTTCCTTTCCTGTTAAAATAAAAAGATTTGCCATGCAGCTCCCACAAGAGGACATTGATAATCTACTAAAAGCATACTTCAAGGGTGACATTTAAAAGTATTTACTACTCCAACATAATGGTCATGCACTTCTTCGATTGTAATTTACTTTTCATGTTTTGATAAGATATTGAGGGAGAGGAGAGCCGAACACTTGGTTACAGAGGTAAATATGCTTAATCCCTTGAATTTCAAACCTCTTCTGACTTTTTTTAGAGGAAAGTAGTTTCGTACGCATTTTTTGTCATCTTGATGCACGTCTCTCTTTACTTTGTCATTGATACGTTCAATTCAAATGCTACAAAATAAAAAGAAAGAGAAAGAGAAAAATGAATGTGCGAAATTCAATTTATTTTTCATGTTTTGATAAGATATTGAGGGAGAGGGGAGCCGAACACTTGGGTACATAGATAAATATGCTTAATCACTTGAATTTCAAACCTCCTCAGACTTTTTTTTTAGAGGAAAGTAGTTTGTACGCATTTTTTTTCCTCATGATGCACATCTCTCTTTACTTTGTCATTGATACATTCAATCCAAATGCTCGAAAATAAAAAGAAAGACATAGAGAAAAATGAATGTGCGAAATTCGTTTATCTTTTCAGAATGGTAATAACAACTATCTTTACATAATTGTATGGACTTCAATTGATGAGAATCCAAAAAGGGTCTCAAATTTTACCTAAAAGTTTTTGTCATAATTGATAAGCCCAAATTCATGAGCATGAAGGTGATACTTTGGATGATGAAGTTGCATGAGGCTTGTGCCTAAATTTTCCATAAAGCAAAGTAAACATTACAAGACTGAAGAATGGTGTTCTATGTGTGTGTTGTTAAGTAAAGCAAAGAACACTTTGCTTTCCAAAAGGAAGTTTGCCCTCTTTCACAAAAAAGGTGCAGACCTACATTTTTTCCTCTCTGCCTCCTTTTTACGAATCGAGATTCTCTTCGGATTTCTATTCTATGTTCGTAGCCGTTGGATCCTGAAATTCGGACCACTTAATTTTTTAAATCATACAACTCTCAGTAACCCATCTCACTGGCCCACAAAATCAAGCCCTTGAACGATTCAAATCTCTCTCTAGGTCCATCAGCTCCAGACACAGAAACCTGGAGAGGACTTTTTACAATAGATGGGGGATAAAAGATCTAACTTTGAGGCGCCTAACATAATAACACACAAAGAGGCCCCCATAGCCACCAAGTTGAGATGACCTCACCCCACATTGCTTGCCTCCCTCACCACACAACCTTGGCCAGTTGGTCCCAACTTTAAATTCGTGAAATCTCTAAAATTTGGGTAATTATTGTATGGTTTATAACATGACATACTTGTTTAGTGCATCGAATTTACTCAAATTGAAGAGAGTATAACAATATTAATAGTGGTAGATTTAGAAATTCATTTTTTTATGCGGGATAGATGAAAGAGCTCTCAACCCCTTAAGACCATTTTTAATAAAAATAAATGAGTTACACACACTCATTCTTTCATTGTTCACATCTATGTTTATTTTTATACCTCGATTCTCCTTAACATAGTCAATCAAAAGCCTAGATTTTAAACAATGAATCAAACTGAATACGTGTAGTATAGTTTGGATGGATGTATTGCACAATATGACTGTTTTGAAGTGATATTATCAACTCTGTAATTCTACCAACCCAATCCATACGCAATTCTTAGACAAAATATGCATTCATACAGGTTCCCGGCCCCCTCTTTCTTTGATTCACACATTGGCATACCTTTGCCTTTCTACCGTACATCAATGTATAATATATAGTGCCTTTTAAACGACTCATATCACAAATTAAATTGCATAAAATGCTTCAAGATACATCTATTTGTTAATTTCACTAATGTATGTCAATACACCGGTGTATGAGATGCACTGATGTTTGAACGGCTAGATTGAAAGTAGCAAAATTTAGCCATGCAATTCAGCGATTCAATACAATAATGTATTCCATACACTAATACATTATAGAATTTTCTCATAAAAACACCATATTCAACAAGACCCCATGATGATTTGTGGACAAAAGTCACAAAACCACTTTTTTTTGCATTCCAATATGAAAGCAAGAAGTGTCGGTTCAGCTTCAAGGCTTGAGGGAGGGAGGGGGTCCAAATCATAATCTCACACATTCACCGTCACCAATCCCCCTCTCAATTTTATAACTCACGTGTGAGTGTGAACCCATCTCAGCCCTTCACAAGTGATTTTTCAATGTGATCGGAACACAGAATGATACACCACATGTCCTTATACAAATGATGAGATTCTTGTATTAAAAAAGTAATAATGTAAAAAAAGATATTTTCCACCACTTATTCGATAAGACGTGATGTATCACTTGTATTATGGATACAAGGACAAATTTTCCCACATGCACACAACAAATCCAAAATCCCCCTCCATTTTTATATAAAAGGGCCAATTGCATTTGTAGAACCAAGATTTCAACTTTTGTTCGTAAATTTACATTACTCCGGTACTCTCTTCTTTTCAGCTTTTGCTTTTTCTTCATCACCCAATCATCTCTCTTCTCTGCAAGACTGCAATGGCACTTTTCTGCTCCCAATCTATTGCTTCATGCTTAGCTCTTTTGTGCTTAGTTTTTGTTCAATCCCACTCTGCCATAATATACAGCATGAAGAACCACCACCACAAATTCCACCATCACAGAACAGCTCCGATGTTCCAAACCAACCAATCCATTTGCGCATTGTTTGCAGGCACTTGGGTCCAAGACGACTCCTACCCAATGTACCAATCTTCCGAGTGCCCCTTAATCATCGACCCTGAATTCAACTGCCAAATGTACGGCCGCCCGGACTCCGATTACCTCAAGTACAGATGGAGACCCCTCAATTGTGAGCTCCCAAGGTAACCAAAACTGCTTTCAAAATGTGATTTTGAGATATGGGTTTTTGTTGGGTTTTAGATTCTGAGCTCCCAAGGTTAAGCAAAAGCTCTTCAAAAGTGATTTTGTGAAATGGTGTTTTGCTGGTCTCTGATTTTGAGCTCCTAGGATAAGCAAAATCACTTTCAAATGTGATTTTGAGGAATGGGATTTTGTGGGTTTAGGATTTTTTTTACGTTTTGGTGACTTTTGGTGTAGCTTGTTGTTGTTGGTAGGTTCAATGGGGCTGAGTTTCTGCTCAAAATGAAAGGGAAAACAGTGATGTTTGTAGGGGATTCACTTGGGAGGAATCAATGGGAGTCTTTGGTTTGCCTGATTTACTCTGCAAATCCACAAACCCAGACTCAAATGGTCAAAGGAGACCCACTCTCAACGTTCAGTTTCCTGGTGAGTCCCTTAATTTTTTTTACTTCTTTCTGGGTTTTGGTTTTTTTTTTTCTTGAGCAATTGGATGCAAATTCAATGCCAAAATAATTGTTAACGATACATATTTTAAACTACTCTAATTATAGAAAAATTAAATCCAAATTTGAGCGTAAAACACACATTGTCCTAATCAACTTGCCAAACTCGCCTTTGAATTAAAATACAGATTACCATAAATGGTTATAGTTTTTGTAAGAACAGAGATGGTGTGAAATTTTTCCTTTCCATGTCACATAAATTTTCATCAACACATTCTCATGTACTATTATTATTGCGGGAACAAAAACTTGCAAGACTCATTTATTAAATGAACAAATTCATTTTGCATTTTTTAACAATGGTTTGAAAATGGACAGTGCTATCCACACATCCGTTTATACTTCTTACACACCCTTCTTAATTTTCAACCGTCGAATCGAAGGAATTATATAAAATCAGTAATAAAAAATTAACAAATGTGTGTGATAGACAAACATGAGAGTGAAAAGCAATTTCCTTCGAAAATTTAGGCCAAACGAATCACATAGGGAAGATGTTCTGAGGGACCCTTTGGGTCCATTGGTGACGACAGCAAGATAGCACCAGCATGTTCGTTGTCCCTAAAAAGTCCTGTGCTAGGAAATGAGGGCATCGTATCGATCCAAACAGGACCTTATTGGGTTTTGCTCCTATGATGCAGGACTACAGCTTGACACTGCAATTTTACAAAGCTCCGTACCTGGTCGACATAGAAATGTATCAAGGGAAGAGAGTTCTGAGGCTTGAGGACATTTCGGAGAACAGCAAGGTGTGGCGGAACGCCGACGTGCTGTCGTTTAACACCGGTCATTGGTGGAGCCACAAAGGAGGTCTCCAAGGGTGAGCAATCCGTGTGTGTTTGTTCATCTTATGGTACTTTTGTGCTGTGGTAACCCTAGGGTCAAAATGATAGTGTCCACATTCTGACTAAAGCATTTGGTAAAGTTGGGTAGAAGTACTTTTAGAAGCATAAGTACTTTTTGGACCAATTAAAGAACTTAGTGCTTTCTTACATTTTTATCTTGCTGTAGAACTGCATCTCTATACCAAAAAGTTACCAAAAGTTGTAAAACGTTTTATGGCTTTGTCCAAAATGTTTTTGACATGCACCAAAATGTGTAGTTACTTTAGCGTTCCAAACTTATCACGCGTCGTTATAGTATAGCGTTTCAAACTCATGTAGAGAGCATTTTTGCTCACCACCATTTAGTGTGGTGTATGCTCACCATCCTATTTATCACAGTTAGATGAGTTTGAATTTCGAGATTCGTGTAATGGATAAGCACAAATCTCAAAATTCAAACTTATCTAATGATGATAAATAAGGTGGTGAGCATACACCATACTAAATGATAGTGAGCGAAAATGCACATTTTCATGTAAATCATTCTCGACACGAAAAATTAAGATCATCGTGTTTGAAAACGTGTAGGTGGGATTACATGGCATCAGGAGGGAATTATTACCAAGATATGGACCGTTTGGCTGCTTTGGAGAAGGGGATGAAAACATGGGCAAATTGGATTGACTCGAACATCGACACCACAAGGACCAGAGTTTTCTTCCTCTCTATTTCTCCTACACATTACGAGTCAGTATCTCTCTCTCTCTCTCTAATAATTGTGTTTGGTGGAAATTCCAATTTTCAATTTTCCATGGTTCATAAATTATGTATTGGAAGATAGGCACTGCTACCTTCGAGCACCAAATAATCGCGAGAAATGCTTGCAAAGTCGAATTTTTTATGAATTTTTTGTGACGTCACAGTTAACGTTAATTTTCATATTAATATTATAAAATATTATGTAAAAAATATGAGGTGACGGAGAGTCGTCTTAGCATTTCTCTTGCTGACATTTTTAGATATTTTTTTGGGTTGCTAAATGTTGACTTGATTTCTACCCTGTATTTAGGTCGGTCCACTAGAATGGTCGGGTATAAGAACCCGAGGAAGATATTTTATTATGAAAATTGTATTATCATGTAATGTTACTAATTTACATAATATATATAAATAGGTTTTAGTGTTCATTTGTCCTGAACAATGAGTGGTTGGGTATGATATTTATAAGTCAATACATGTATTATAATTTGAGTGAACGAAACTACAACTTGGAGGAATGACCATCACAAGTAAAAACTTGAATAAATAGACCTATTTTGTTTAGAAAATGCATATGTTTCAGAGCACTGGCTATGTCGGTGGAAAACAGTACACACACACCATTTTTGAAGAAGACGAAAATTGCTCATGTACGGCTCACCAGAGAAAATGGACCACTTCTCTCGAATCTTTTCCTCCACAAAATTCAATTTCTCTAAATTTTTAAAAAAGATTATACTCTCTAAAGGATAGAAAGAATAAATTAATATCGAACTTGCGTTTCATGCACAGAATACATAAAATTTTTAAAGGGCACATTTGGGGGAATAAATTGTAGATAAGTAAATTGTAGTTATTGTCCGTCAATTATTATCCGATTCTCATCTTGGTCTCGGAATTAAGTTTTTGAGTTCTATTGTCCTTAAAAGTTCAATTGTGTCACTTTGGTCAATCTGTCAAATGTCATTTGCTTTGAACCATGCTTTGCTGCTGAAAGAAGAGCAGCAAGTGCTGCTGAAAACCAATCACAAATGATCACGTGTCTGAATAATTGAGTTCGAAAATATATGATTGGACACTTGTCTATTTGTGATTGGGTTTCAGCAGCACTTGTTGATCTTATTTCAGCAGCGAAGCATGATTCATTTGCCTATCAAAGTTTAGAGGCGCAAATAATAGATTTTCGATGGAAAGACCAAAGCGAGAATATAAGTAAATTGGTAACTATGGTATACAGTTGAATAACATGCTAAATTGACAGCCCAAATGAATGGAATGGGGGTGCAACTCCTACAACCACCAAGAACTGCTATGGAGAAACAGCACCAATGAAAGTGAGCGGAGTAACTTATCCCGGGACTACTTATCCAGACCAAATGAGAGTGATGGACAGTGTGATCCGGGGCATGAGAAATCCCCCGTCTTTGCTGGACATCACATTGCTTTCAGAGCTGAGAAAAGATGGGCACCCATCAATCTACAGTGGTGATTTGAGCCCTCAGCAGAGAGCCAATCCTGACCGTTCAGCAGATTGCAGCCATTGGTGCCTTCCTGGACTGCCAGACACTTGGAACCAACTCTTTTACACAACTTTGTTCTTCTAATTTTTATATTTTATTTGCACTCTAATTAATTAACAAGTTATATAGGTTTTATTTTATTTTGTGACACATTTATGATGAGAGAGTGCAAAATTTGCAGCTCATTCTCTATCTCAATATTGTAATTTGTAAAGTGATAAGCAAATATATTGTTAGTGTTAGTGAGGAGAAATGAGGTTCTTATTTCCTCATTATTTTTCCAATTAAGAATTTCTTTAACGTTTCTCTTTACTCTTTGGCATCTTCATCCCATTTTCATTAGTTCTAATTTAGGTTCAAAGCAATTTCATTTAAGACCTCTTTGACGATATTATAATCTCTAGATATATTTTGCGGTATGTCGGTGCCAGAACGTAGCCAAATTGATTAAAACATTGTGTTCTCTCGTCTCGACGAAGCAGTCCTATCTAACTTGAAATTTTAGTTCTTGATGGTGGTCGATTATAGACAATACTGGCTCAATTTCGATTCGAAAGATCCACCACTGACCATTGTTGGTTCGATTGTCAATATGGGCCTATTATGTCGACTTTCGAATCAAACCTAGCCCTAGTTTGGAGAAGACGTAAAACTTTCCACCCTTCTAGTCGAATCCTTAAATTTGTGAAGGTGGGTATGACTACGTCGGTTTGATCCTTGTGCAAGTGCAACGACACAAGTTAGGTAGACAGTGGAAGCCACATAGGAGCAAGGAGGTGCAGTTGCACCTCTGGTCGTGGGAAATCGACCCTAAGAGCAAGAATCTGCTCTTCTGATTCATCTGAACATGCACGGAATGGTTTCTTTTTCTACTTTCTCTGCCCCCACAACACCATGATCTTCTCTCTCCCTTCTCATGGATTCCTGTGACTATGACCCCATTTGCTGAGATCTCTCCTGGTCTTCAAGAACACCATAACCACATTGAGTTTATCAAATCTCATCATCCTATTTTCCAATCTTTCTCTTTTCTCTCAAAACATCGTCCAAGGGTTACCTACATGATATATCTCTTGCACCAGATTGAAGATCACTAGGACATCGGAAGAATACTAGAAAAGCATGCCACGGCTGTTAACTCATGCCAGACAGGCCCAGTAATTGATGCAAGCTAGCATCTGTTCCCCTGGGTGTAATTCTACTTTACAGTTCCACACCACAGTTAGCTCGCTGCTGCATCCACAACGGCCATATATGAGTCTGTCCTGGCACGTTGTATTAACAGATACTTAGGATTGATTTTACAAAAGTCTTGATAACTAATGCTGATTCACCCAACCGAGAAATGGTAAAAAGAGTACATAACAGTTGAATAATGCATCAATAATACACATGAGCCACTGAGAAACTAATCTGCAACTTTGATTCCCAAAACTTTCAAAAATATTTCTTCTTTTTCTCTGCCCCTCCCTCCCCACTCACTCTCTCTCTCTCTCTCTCATCAACAAGTTTATGTTGGAGATAAATAAAAAGAATGAAACGAAAAGAAACATCAGAAAACACACCTCGAAAGATTTAACTGCACACATCTTTCCATTTGTAAGCTACGATTATATGATTGGAACCACAAGAGCATAAAGTATCTACGCAAGCATCAAGCTGGTATCTGAATAAAGAAAACGAGACAGCCTGCCAAATGGAGAAGGAGGAAAGTGTGGATGCAAGTTTGTGCCGCCTATGTCGAAAGTAGGCTTCTGCAGACCAAAATACGCAGTATTGATGGTTTTTATTATTTTTGATATAAGAAACATGCATGCTTTCAATAAGAAATGAATGAAATCCGAAACCGGAATGCGGATGCAGAGACTTTAACATATAACAGCACCATTTTCCCCTAAAGTCCAGGAATAAAACATATTCCAAAAGTTCTTGCTCAAAAAATTGTGAGTTTTCGAAGTACAATATGTTCTAAAAGTGATGACATGGATAAGGCTAGAGAATAATTCAGAGCAAACAAGACTTGAGAAAGAAAATGAGAGAGACGAGAAACAAATTGCAAAATTTGTAACTTCTGAAACGTTAATACATTAGTCGGTTATGAAAGAGTACCTATAAATGTTGCACTTTTGATGCTTACTATGCTGGATTGATCCTCTTCATACCATCCGAAAATGTTGAAATTGTAGGGATAATGCGTCTTCTTTGCTGCAAAGAAAAAATTGATCAATACGCTATGATTCTTATTTCTGCTATGTCTTTTATTTTTGAAACTATCGAAGTTAATTAGATGCAAAATACCTGAGAGTGAAATGCCGAAAAGCACAACTTTGTATGAGAGAGACAGAGCTCATATGGATATGATGACTTGTTCGCCTATCTTTATTGAAGGAATGTGAGATATCTTGGCCCAATCTTCTCCCGTCTTATCCTCATACCTTTTCTCCAGGGCAGAACAAGAGGAGATCAGCAATGCGGTCACACAGCACCTGGATGGAAGCGGAGATAAAAGCCTGTCCGATCAAGGCGGCAGCCATTTTTTCTCTTGGTTGCCAAGTTTGCTAATAGCTCAATGTAGCATGAAAGGCTTTTGAGATCGTAATAACTTGTGATTGCTCGGTTGACCAAAAAATGAGCTTGTGAGTGGTCTGTAATTAGTCTGTAATTAACATCGTGGCCGTTAATTCAAAGTGGATGCAAATCGTGCGGCTATTTGTTTTTTTTAATTTATTTCCCAAATGGCAAGGCGTTGCTGGGTGGTTTCTTACAAATAACGAGCCGCTCTCTTTTCAAAAGACTTGATACACGTGACAATGTCAGTTGATGATACTCACTAATTAAATCACCAACACGTGAAATTGTGCTGTATGTAAACACTAATCAGAAACTTTTATTAATATTTCATTAACTATTAATAAATAGGAAACTTCCTCTCCTCTTCTCCACTTCGTTTAACGGAAAATCACGTGACAATTCCACCACTTCTTTTGAGTTGCAATTATATTACTGGAAAATCAGGTGAAAATCACAATTGTTTTGAGATTGTAAATTTGTAATCATATAATCATGTGTAAATCTTGCGATTGGTCCTGTAATTAGTCTTTGGTCGTAATCAACCTTTGAATAGTTGTCTTCATTCAGTACTATGGTGATATTTTTCTTCACTTAGAAGTAAAATGATTTAGGTTCGAATCTCGTGAATGACGAATTTGATACCAAATTAGACTGCCTATTGTGTCGCTTAGCCGAACTCTTTCTCCTCTTAATATAAAAATATCGATGTACTCAATAAATAAAAAAAAAAAAACCTTTGAATAGTCATCTGATTTCACTTTTAAAGGCCATTTGGGGACAACTATTGAAACTTTCTAAGTCCTTACATGGGGATGGGTCCAGTTACACATCATTTGTACAGTTCACATGAACAAATTGTTTTTTATTAGGTAAATTACACTTTATCATCTTATGTTTGAGGTCTATTACAATCGTATACAACATCTTCAAAACATTTCACTTTCATACCTTACATACTATTTTATTTCAATATAGTACCTCTGTTACATTTTCCATCAATTGATCATTTAAGAACTGACGTTGTTGCCACAGTTGTACCACATGGCTACCAAATTTGTGCCATGTGGTAATTTTTTTTATATTTTATTTATTTAAAAATAATTAATTAAAGAAAATTTATAAAAAAAATTTTTAAAAAAAAAACCCATAACCCATCTTCTTCCTCGAGACCCCCTTCCTTGCAACCTAAACACCCTATCCCACCCCATCCCCACCTCCCCCGCAACCCCTCACCCCACCCACACCTCCACCGCAACCCACCCCACCAAAAACCCTAAAAAACCCAGCTTGGTTTTTTGGAAGTGAGAGTTGCAGAAGACACACAGAGGTGCCCCCACGAAGAAAATGAGAAGAAGACGGGTCGGGTCTTGTAGCTGCTTTCTCCTTCTTAATCCACTTCTCTTCTCTCTCTCAGTCCACTTCTCTTCTCTCTCTCTCTCTCTCTCTTTCTCTCTTTATCTTCTTTCTCTCTCTAGAATTCCCTTTGCTTTGCCCTTCCCAAAACCCCCACTCCTTCATTTCGTCTCGGGAAGTCAATTTCCCCTTTTGATTTTGGAGTTTTGGGTTGAACAACTGGATTTTTTGGGTGGAGGAGTTGCGGGGGAGGTGGAGGTGGAGGTGGGGGTGAGGTGGGATGGGGGGTTTAGGTTGCAGGGAAAGGGGGGTCTTAGGGAAGAAGATGGGTTATGGTTTTTTATTTATTTAATTTTTTTTTTATAACTTTTCTTTAATTAATTATTTTTAAATAAATAAAATTTTTCCACGTGGCACAAATTTGGCAGCCACATGGCACAAATTTTGCCCCGTCCCTAATTTTCCTATGTAATTTCTCCCTGACTATGTGAATTGTCTATTATGCCCTTGTAGGCAAGTGACATGGACGTATTTATTCGCTCTTAATTTATTTTCTCGCATAGCAATTTAATTGTACACGTTGTTACGAGTGTACGTAAAATTTTACCAGTGTAGGAACACTATTACGGATAGGTTTCGATTTCCTTTTACTGTAGAAAATCTAAAAACTTATCCCTAGTTTTCTATTTAACCTACCCGTGCCCTTCCCTTTGTGTCACTTACCAATCAACTCCCACAAATCTCTCACCAATCCCATCCATTCCCTCATCACAGCACCCAATCAGAAAAAGCAAAAAAAGAAAATCTCTCTATCTCTCTTCTCTCTCTCTCCCTCCCGAAGCTCTCTTTCTCTGCAATTGCCATGAACGAGCACCAAAGCTCGTAGATCGAGCTTAAAAACCTCACCATTACATTCATCTCACCTCCACGAACACAACCATATCAACCAACCTCAGTTTGGATGCATTTCAACTCATGAACTCAGAAGGCCCGAACTTGGACAATTTAAGTTCGACGTGATTTCGAACGAGTTAGGAGGTTTTGAAGCTTGGGTAAGCTTCTACGCAACTCCTCGAGGCTCTTACAGCAATTTGGAAGAAGTTTGGAAGTAAAACGACCGAGTTTCGAAGAGTTGACTTTTGGTCAGATAATTCGAGGTGTTTTCCGACCACCTCCATCCACTTTTTGGACTCTAAACAGGTATAATGTGATTCTCCTCTTCATGAGCTTCAAATCCATATAAAGTAGGTTGAAATTGGTTGAGAAATGAAAAAGTTATGTAAGTTTGAAATTTTTCTAGAAAACCAGCGAGATTTGAGTTGCAAACGGCGATCGATGGAGCTCGTCGGAAAAGACATGAAATATTCCATCAAAGTTGACGGAATATTCTAACGGCATTAGGTAACACCGTTAACTTCTATTATATATTTAACGGAATATTCCTAACAGACGATAGGGGTTCGCCTGCGCGTGGGAGCGCGTATGGCCTTGCCTTGGCCGACGCGTGATGGCGCGTGCGGGGTCCAAAATTTTATCTAAAAATTTGTGTTGGTTCGTGACGTTGAGTAGATCAATTTCATGTATTAAACCCTACGTTTGAGCAAACTATAGGGGTTTTATTTAAGTTTCTGTATATGTACTTTAATTAATTCTATTATAGTTATTTCACATATAGGGGAAACGTATCCCGAGGATTTGAGGGGCCAAGCTAGGCTCGGAGGCTACGACCCTACGATGTACTTGTGAGTGGGCAATTTGTTTTTATACCTATACATATTTATAGTTTCCCTAAATGCGTAGTTACTTCAGTTTTACTCTTATATTGCCAAGTATTTGTTATTGTGATATAATTGTGATAAATGATGCTATATGGTTGGGATATTATTGTCATGACATTCATACATATATGTATATGCTCATCTTGCTACACCCCGATGTTGGTACTTCGCCCAGGGCTAGGGCCAGTCTTTCACGTGTATGTTCATGTCTGCACCATTCGCTCACCTTGGATCCAAGTTTAGGTGCCAGTCTTGTCGTACAGATTGCATTAGGCAATTCCGACTCGTATATGACTATGCTTCGGCACCAGTTTTCACATGATTATAGTACTAGAGTGCATTATTACACCCAATCTTGTCGTACAGGATACTTTAGGCATCTATAACTCGTGTGCTAGCTTAGATGATGAGCAAACTGTTTATATTTGATTATCACATGATTATTATTATTGTGACATTGATATATCATGACTTGGCATATTCTCTTATTATATGGATATAGAATTGTGGTTACATACTTACGTAGTACGTTTTTAAAGGAAACAATACTTGTTTTACGGCGAGGGGTTACTATATTCAAAGATAAAGGTTTTCGTATAAGCATTGTTTGACCCAGTCAACTTTGTTTTTCACCCCTCCATGACCTAGATAGCTATACTCTTTGTGGCACTCGAGAATCTCGGCAGTTCTAACATTCTCTTCGGTTTAGACGTACGAACTTATCACTGTTGTGTAATAAGTGTACTTTAGCTGCTTTGACTACTCTTTGGTAGTCGTACTGTCTTTTAAGCTCTAAATATTTGTAGTGCGTTATTCCCACGATTGTGCACTATTTCACTGTTTAGTATAATTAGTTCTAATTAGTTTTAAATTTATTCCCTTTCTTATATCACTTACCTTATGGTTACGTCATCTCACGGTAACGGCCAGCATGCTTTGACCTTCCTAGGTCGGGGTCTGTCATCAACGGATGAAAAATGTAACGGAGATATTATATTGAAATAAAATAGTAAGTGAGGTATGAAAGTGAAATATTTTGAAGATGTTGTATGCGATTGTAATAGACCCCAAATCTGAAGTGATAAAGTGTAATTTACCCTTTTTTATTTTATTTTATTTATTAAGAGACAAACTTAATTAAGATACAAGCTGTGGTGCTTGAGAAAGACTAACCTCATTAAAACTTTGCTCGAGGAGAATATGTCGAACTAAACCCCAAACAAAGAAAAAAAACATAATTCTCATTTTAGTATTCTGAAATATAGTGATTTTTAAACTTTTTTATACATTAAGTTTTTTTTCATCATAGTCTCATACCTAAAAGTAAGGATTGTGGGACACTTTTATCTCAACTATGTGGGACCTACCATGCCACGTTTTTGCATAGTCATCGTCTAGTGACATGCCACGTCATCAATTAAATTAGTATTTGACAAAAAGACTACCAGAAGTATGAAAATGTCATAAAATTCAAACTTTAGGTATGAAAGTGGGACGGGAAAAATATTAAGTATGAAAGTTGGAATTTCATGATACTTTAAGGTATTAAAGTGAGAGTTACCTATAATTTTTTTTTATTTTTTTTAATGTCCACGTGAGCCCAAATTGATATGTGGCACCTAGTTATTATCCACATAAGTGCAACTTCACGAGTTAACAGAGGTTCCTTACGGAAGTAACATATGTACAATTCTCATTTTAGCTTACAAGACTGTGATGAAAAAAAATTAAATATATGAAATTTTGAAAACTACAATATTTCAAGGTAAAAAGTAAGAATTATTGGAGAAAAAAAATTACCGCAGCTCAAAGCCAATTTCATATTTACTCAACGAGAAGCTACGGTTGATGACTGACAGCTTGATGTTGTATTGCAACACATATTCCACTCCTGAGTCTAAACTCTAAATATGAGTCATTAACAGAATAGAGAATGAGTAAGTTGTCGGTACCTCCTTAATTCGGTAATTAATCCCTTCAATTCAGGATTTTTTCGTGTTTGTATTCATAATTTGACAGCTTACATTGAGCAAACAATTAGATTCAGGTTGGAGACAAAACCAGCTTTTAAGAAATTTAGAATTATCATTTAAGATGTGGTCAAGAATGTTGTATACAAGGCACTATTCTTTATACCGGAAAAAGACTCCTATTCAAAATTTGGCTTCATTTTCCACAAACATCACGAACTAAGCAAGTGTGCAATATCCACTGCATCCAAGTAACTTGGGGAGCTCACCAGTGCTTAACCTGTTTCATGGCTCTTCAAACGCACTATTCGAGTTTTCCTCACCAGCAGCACCCGACGCTCCATTTGATAACCGGCTTGTACTGTTAGAACTTGAATATGTTGAGTATGTGGAAGCAGGGTTTCCCCGTGAATTCCGAGTCTGTGCAGCCGTGCTACTTCTTGTGACCTTAGAGCAGTTCCACCGTGGGCAATAGCCCGATGGACTGGCTCTCAAACAGGGTCAGATAGCCTGAGGAAGGTGGTCTAGAGTGTGCTGGCGAGGGAGCCCGAGCAGGCCCTAGGGAGAGGCTCGGCAGGAATCGCTCGCCCGATAGCCTGAGGGCTGTGTGACATATGGCTGATGTGCGATATCGGTGTATGTGCCGAGCTTGACATCTCCCCGTTATCCTTCGACATGTTGCTTCAACTCATCCCATTTCTTCTGAACACCAATTTGCTTATCCCTCTCACCCATTATGTTCCCAGATCTCAACATCTCTCACAGTACACCCTAATCCCAGAAAACCCACTTAAGCTTTGAACTTAATTACACAAACCTAACAGCTAGAAAGCTTCTCTCTCAAGAACTAACCCTACCCTGTAACAAAAAATTAAAGAAAATATTTATTTAAAAATATATACATACACAGATATATGAAATCAGTGATCCAGCCATGTGGCTATCCAACAGATATTCTGATACCTCCCTCACGAGCACGTGCGCGGCACGTGATCCAGCAGCTTCAGTGATTCAGCCATGGCGCTTTGTGAAATTGGGGAAGGAATTGAAGGGGTTTAACGGGAGGAAGAAGAATAAAGACGAACATAGAGGAGAGAGAGAGAGAGAGAGAGAGAGAGAGAGAGAGAGAGAGAGAGAGAGAGAGAGTTGTTGATAGAGACAGGAACATGAGGCCTTGGAGTTTGCAAGGTTTAATGGATTGAGTAAGAAAAAAATATTAATATTTTATTATCTATTGCCATGACTATTCAGTTTTAGGGGTGAAGATGCAAAAGACAGTTACTATTCATTAAGGGCAGCAACTGTTCGCTGGGTGGATTGAATAGTGGATAGCCCGGGAGGGCCTTTCCCACGTTGAAACTGCTCTTAAGGCGAGCCTTCTACCCTGTGGTGGAGCAACAAATCGCATTATCCATTAGTCTCTCATTTAAGGATGTCACAAATAAAAACTGGGGAAATGTCCACCATCTAAAAAGATGACGGATAATTACCTTTCCCATACACTTCTCCAAATAAGGAGCAAACCTCCCAACCACGATAGACCGATCACAATTCATGCGCTCAAACACATCGCTGGCTATAGAAGGATGATTTTGCCTAAATATGTTAACCACGTACTTGCTATTTGCTTCACCACTATTACTAGGATCAGCTACCTCACTCGTGCATGGGCTGACAGCCTTAATTCTTCCTCTTCTCCAAAGTTACGATCAAGACCCAACTTCGTTATTCGATGACACTAAGATGCAAGATCAATAATGATCGAATCGAGGAGATCCCCAAAACATGAGATGAAAGCTGCAACCACAGGCCAACAAATTATGACAAAGCAAGATAGCTACAATTTACTAGTACAGAACCACTTAGCCATTAAAGTCATTAGACCTAGTAATGTGTGATTCCAAAAGGTCAAAGAACAGATAAATGTGAAATTATCTACACATGGACAAAATGCATCTCCTTGCAATTTTTTATTTTAATTCTTTTGGTATATGGTCCAGCCCATGATGAATGTTCTAGATTATTCTAGTAAGCAAGTGAGGTGGCTGGAGCATGCTAGACAATTCTAGCATGGTATTAAGTTGATGGAAGAAGCTAGAAAGCACTAGTTTCCTTGGTTGCAAATGGAAAGATCTAGAAGCTACAATTTTGTGGTTAGTCCAGAATTATCTAAGTTAGAGGTTGGTAGAATATTCTAGAAACTAGAAACTAGTTCTAGTTTGTAGAAGGAACTAGAAACTAGTAGAATGCCAACCCCTCACCTATAAATATGGGTGTAGTGCAACCAATCAACAAATGAAGTGAGTAGCAAATGATCAAGTTCAAAGCTAGAGTTCCACTCCAAGAGTGAGAGTGAGAGTGTTCCACTACACATTGTGTGAGTGAAGTTTAGTGTGAGAGAAAGTGTTGTTATACTTTCTTGTATCCATCAAGCCTTGTCTTTGGCTTGGTAAGACTACTTTTGTTGTACTCATTATTTTCATATAGTGAAGATTGATCGTTGTTCCGTGGACGTAGGCATAAATTGCCGAACCACGTAAATTCTTGGTGTCTATTTTCTATTTTACTTTGTGCATTCTCTATCTTGTAGTACCGTCATTCCTAACAAATTCTTCTATTGACAAGACACTATTCTAAACTACTATAATTTACGAGGTGGAGGATACGAACTAGACTGCAAAGGGAAGACACAATGTCATAACCAATTGGCCTAACCCAAGTCTCTATCACAAAGCATCTAAACCGATAAAAACTCAAAACCCACAAAAATGTCCCAACCCATTTCTCAAGCAAATTCAAACCAAAAGTTCAAAATCCTTCAACTTCTTCCGGGTCTGAAACCCAAACGCAAAAATAAGCAAAAGGAACTGCTTTAAATGTGAAAGGGAAAATACCAGAGCATCGGAAGAAGAGGACATATCATTTCTTCATTTGGAAGCGACATGGCGGAGCTAAATTGGTTTTATAAACCTACCCAAAATACAGAAAATTTATCAAAGCGACATGGCAGTTTTGTCCTTCATTGCCAGTTAGGCAAGAAGCTAGCCAGTCACCGTATCAGGTGCTTTGCAAGAACTCTGTTCCTCGTCATTGGTGTAGTTTTCGGCATACTCGTTCTGTCTGACCTCCTATGGGTTTTTGATTTTCCAGCGACGACGAAAAGTCAAGTCCTTTGGCTCCAACGATGGAAAAACAAAGTCAACAGAGACCCCTATGTCACCTTTACCGCCTTATCTGTGTCGTTACTTTCCGCTGGCTGAGATTAAAGCCGCCACCAAAACCTTCAAAGTTACTTTCATTATTGGTGTTGGCGGGTTTGGCAATGTGTACAAAGGATACATTGACGGTGGTGCCACTCCTGTTGCTATCAAACGACTGAGACCTGAATCATCACAAGGGGCCGGGAGTTCAAGATAGAAATCGAGCTACCCTCCCAACTCTACCACCGCCATTTGGTTTCACTCATTGGTTACTGCGCCGATAATGGCGAGATGATCTTGGTTTACGATTACATGGCGCGCGACACTCTGGGTGACCATCTGCATCGCACCGGTAACCCTAAACCTCTTCCTTGGGAACAATGGCTTCAAATTTCTATTAGAACAGCGCGAGGGTTGCACTACCTTCACAGCGGTGCCAAGGGCTCCACTGGCTGAGGGAAGGACCAAGGATTGCCTGGGCTTATCCTGGCTTTCTAAAACAAAGATATATATTAGGGAATTATGCATCTTTGTATTGCTTGCTTTCTAAAACAAATATATATATTAGGGAATTATGCATCTTTCTATTGCTTCAAGTCTTGCTTTCCAAGTTTCAAGCATAATCCCATCTCCCAATTAGCTTTAATATTTTATCTATCTCCTTAACATAAATTAATAGCATTTAAAATAAAGCAATATTTCGCCTTTTTTTTAATAGAAAACATTCAATTTTAAATATGAAAATTAAAAAAAATTCCCCTTTTCTTTTTGAAATTTCATACATTTTATAATCCTAAATTCGAAATCTATTCAACACATAAGTTTTAAATTTCTTTGTTTCTCTATTGTTTCTGCTCTATTCTACATATTACATGAGAGTTATGGTTCGTAAAGTTTTTATTTATCTCATTGAGTTTAATAGTATAGGCAACAGGGTTATAATAAAACAATTTTAAAATATAAAAACTATTCCAGGACAATTATAATTTTTGTGAGTATGTAATATTATATGTGCATATGTTGTTTTAAACATTTGATTTTGATATATATATATATATATATATATATATATATATTATCTTTGTAAATACCATCAGCTTAAAAAAATTATAAAAAAAAAACCTTTATGAGAGGCCCCTCCTCATCGAAAATTCTAGTTTCACCACTGGTCTTTAGGTACCTTTTTCAGTCTAATGAATTTTGTCTTATGTTTTCTCTCTGTTTTTTATGGTCTTGTTCTTTCGATTGGGGGTTGTTATTATTTGTGTTTGTGTTTGAGATGTACTATTTACAGTATTACCGATTACGGATTTGTAAACATATCGTCAGAATGATTAGTTTAATGTTTAGGATTTGATTGTCTACATTTTTTAGCAACATTTTATCCTTTTAAATTTTGCACCCCCCCCCCCCCCCCCCCCTCCAAGACAATTCTCGCCTTCGCCACTAGAGGCAGACAATTCAACCAAATTCTCCTAGTTGTGGTGTTCTTGTTCTACAAAAATTTGTAAGAACGTGACAGTGATTCAGATTCGTTAATTTCGATTAGGGTGTCTTATTAGAGGAGCTCTCAAATCGGTGCGAGTCAAGTGAAATCAAACTACAAAGGAGCTAATTTTTGTAGAAAATGTATTATGAATGATGTGACCGGATGACCCTGTCAAAGTTTCTCTCCCTTCAGTAGCCTTATGCAGCCTCCGCTGATCTGTCGAGCATTGATCTTATACTTGCGTCTAAAATTAGTCATTTTGGGATTTAGAGCTAAGGGTTTTGTTGAGTTTTATTGGGGCGGGGCTAGAGAGAGCAACTTTTATAGCATGAGTTCACGGCCATCATGACGTCCCGTGCCAATAATACAACCCGTGCCAATGATACAACCGTAAGTTTATCCCCTGACTTTCATTTTGTACATGACTTGAGACGTGAGTGAACTTCAGACATAAATTAGTTTGGCAAGCCTTCAACTTCTTTTATAAACATGATCAAGCTGCATACATACAGATGATAAATACATATCTAATCCAACGTTCAGTAGACAAAAAGAGCCCTGTAGCTATCCAAGTTATACCTTCCCCTTATAACTTATAAGTTGTCAGTTAACTGGACTGCCAAAATATGAACACCGACATTGAAGCTCTCCCCTTGTATGTCCAGGAACAAAAATTCAGGGCTCATACCAACTATATGCAACTGCAGCCGGTTAAATACTAGACACTGCACAGCTGACCACATTTATTTTGTTCATGTAGCGTGAGGTGATGTAGCCTAACTTGGATTCCTTTGGTTGATATCCTCCTCCGCTTGTACTGCTTGTAGTACTTACGAGATACTTTGTTGCAGTCAGCATCCTCGAAGGAGGAAAACACTGGATTGCTCTCACCCGCGCATGGTCTACTTTGTTTACCTGCAGCATTTCTGGTGAAAAATAGGAGAGTCAATAGTTTACTCTTTTATTCAAGTAACTTGAAGATCAAGTAAACTAAAATTAATGGTTGGCGTGCTATAGTGTGATTTTCCAATTTACTTTCTGTTATTGGCCAATATTATTTACTGATTGTATGATGCATCCGACCAGCTTCAACCACAATCTGATACTAGGTCATGATTTTTAGTATTGAAGAACGATATAACATTAATGCCGCGCCTGTTCTATTTTTCTTTTCAATATTCGAAGTATATAGTAGGAAGGTGAGACATACTCTACTCCTTGGCACGCAATTCTGCCATCCTCAATTGGTTCTGCTTGATACACTTCAGAGACGGTAATGGACATATCAACGTCAGTATTTTCACGACTTCCACAGATATCACCATAAAGATCAAGCATGGTTCCTGCGAAACACCATAGAAGAATGTGGACGCTAGTTAATTAGTCTGGTAATTATGGATTTCATTTTGTTCGGGGAAAAAGAGAAGACAAAAATTGAATATAAAAGATACTTTTTAATGGCCTTGCTTCAGCTGGAGCATTCTTCGTTAACAGTTTCTGACACAAAATGGTACCCTGAAAATCAAGGAAAGTATAATCCAGAAACTTTAGCCTCTCAGAAGGTGTCATCTTTGAGAACCCAAATGATGTCGTCCATGTGTTTAGCACATTTGGGACAGCGGGCAAAACCAATCTCTCCACACCTAATTCCATAAGCATCTGGCAGAATAAGGAATTTGGAGGCAATAATGAGAAATTAAGAAAATGACTTTCCAAGAAGGAACACAATAAAAATGAAACCCGTAGGAACATTTAACACGTTACCTTTTCAAGCTCATCCATTAATATACGACACATTCCAAGCCGACGATATTGAAATCTGGTAGCAACAAGAGGTACTTCTGCCACTTTATCTCCGAAAATCCTTTGATCAAGAAACTACCAGTTTAGAAACAAATTACTTGTCCCACAAAGCTCACAAATTTTCAACTAGCAGCTAATTAAAGCTCACCTTACAGTAGCCGCAGTGATTAATTCATCATTTCTCTCCAAAAGCACAGTATAGAACCCTCGGAAGTTCAGGCGATTAAGATCTGACCTGGAATATTCCAGAAACTGGCCTTAGAAAGTGAACATATACCTCATGCGCTAAGCTCAAATATTAGCAGTATGTTAGCAAGTCATGAAAGCAAAAGAAATTGTGACGTTGACAGTAAGAATTTCCCACCCTCTACTGAAGATGACATCTTCTACAAGATCTCTCCTGGTAAGAGGTTCCTTAACAGGCACAAAACACTCATGCATCACATCAAGAGCAACATTGAGCTTGCTATAACACTCCGTCAAGGCATCATCAGTATCATGTTCATCGGTAGCATGGGTATCACACTTATTGAACTTCAACAGTGACCAAGATAGATTGTCATCACCCACTGGAATTTGTTTTCCTAAACGCTCGTCGAGGTTGAAAGATATCTGAAAATTTGAAACAGTCAAATCAACATCACATGGAGAGAGCAAGTAGCTTGTGGATGGAATGTTAGAATAAATAAGATCCGTAATTCACCTAAAACATATGACAGAAAAAAAAACATGAGACTGAGCTTATTTAGAATAATTTTGATTGAATATAGAAAGGATAAAAGCGATACTTCTGAATTTTTCATTTTGCAAATCAGGCTAGGAAACAAGCAACTAAGTTCAAAAAGAGGACTGAAAAAAATTAATGGCATGTTGGAGATACCTTTTTACAGTTTTTGCTGCAATACCAGTTTCCTTCTGGATCACTTTCGTTTTCTTCTGCGCCTCTTTTTCTCAGGCACCCCTTGTGATCTACATCAAATAGGGGAACACTAAAATTACAAACTTTTTGAAGATGTGACGACACACACGAAGTTCACAGGCATGCATTTTCTATAACAGATGAAACAGACAACAATCATCCTACATTTATGCTCGCATTGACCACAGGTGAGAACACAATTATCGTCCACCATTGACTCTCTCTCTTCTTTAAAGTTCATTTGGCCACAAATTCCACAACGGCAAGATGAACAGAACCAGTCACCGTCTGGAACAGCCTGCAGAAGCAAAAACATTTAAGACCAAGAAAAGAAGTCAAGAATCTCAATCATTTTCGTTGAAAGGATAAAAAAGAGGAAACGAAACAACACACAAAGTATTAGAAATACTCGAGGAAAGCAATCTACCTTCAAGCCAAGGCATTTCTTGTGAAATGATGATGGACATTGATCACATAAAATTAGGTCACCACCAAAGTGACACACAGTGCAAATGTAATCGTTCTCACCTCGGCACCAATTGCCCTTCATCCTATCACGTGGTTGTTTCCGGAAGTTCCTCTCCCTTCTTTCATGCATAATTTGCACCTGGCAATCTAAGAGAGACCTACCATCTTCCAAGAAAATATTGGCATAAGGTCTGTGGTTACTACTGCCAGCGTGATGCCCAAAGGAACTAAGAGTATACACCTCTGTGCAACAGCCGCACCTGATCCCCTCACGAGTTATCTTCCCTTGTTTCATTGGATGACTATCCTTTGTGCTCCGATAATTTACTTTTTCTCTTGGAGAAACCATGTTATTGTCTATCAACCAAGATAAGACATTGCGAGGATTCTTGTGTGAGGAGGTTGCTTCCCGCACCCGTTTGCTTGACCTGAGCACACGAGTTGGCTGACTACCACCCAGTTCATCTCTTAACCCATCCAAAGCTCCAGATCCCTTTCTCCTTTTCAACTTTGGCGGGTTGGCACATTGATCCTTTAGACATCTTAGTTTTTCATCACCTATTAACTCTGTTGGTCCATATTTTCTCTTTTTTGGGCATTTTCTACTACCATGAACTTCCACATTACCAATCTCCACAAGATTACTCGCCTGTGACATGCTAACAGTATCTCTAGACCAATTTTTGGACAGAGTTTTCGATGGTACCAAGCCTTCATGATTAACCAAATTACTTGCTGTAGAGCATATTCTGTTTCTAGTGGACTGGCCCTCGTCCTCCTCAATGACATACATGCATTCAGCAGGTCTCTCTACAAAATCTCCATCCATACAGCTTTTGCATGCACTATAAAGTGTAAAATGCACCACTCCTTTGGGTGATTTGTAGCACAAGTTCTTTGAATTTCTACTTGCGTACAAGAACACCCACCCAACAGCTGAGAGGTGCTTCTTTGCTTTTGATACCATTTTTCGTACTTTCTTCTTCGTTCCCTTGGCCATTGCATGGTTATAATATTCCACAACTGCTTTGTGGCAATATTCAGGTTTGTAAATAAATTCTTCGTGGTAAGAAGACCCTGACATCTGAGGACAATAACTAGGATGATGACTCTCTTGTGGTTGTTCAATGAGAAGAGTCTGTTCTTCTGAACAATGCAAACCCTGGGTTGCATCTTCAGAGATTGAAAGTGTATCTCTCTTGGGTTTCTTCAACTTCTTACACACTTGAAAAAGAGAGTACTCGTATTCTCCTCTGTCAGGACACAAGTACCGGTATCTGTAGCTGCCCTTATCGATTGCAAATTCCATTTTCCACCCCAAATATTGAAGATGCTGCCTAACAGCTGTCACTTTGAAATTAGAACGCTTATTCAAATATTCGTCAACAGAGTCAGGGCAATATATAGCTTGAGGGTCGAAAGGTAGCCAATTAAGGGTACTTTTGCTTCTGGAATTAAAACTACAACCATTTCTGATACCAGAATTGACACAAGAATTCCCATCAAGATTAGAAGGAAATGCTGACAAAACCTGAGGTAGAGCAGACACTCCTTTATTTTGGAAAAACATATTTGAATTTGAGCACTCCAAACTATTCATATCTGGTATGTCATCCCCTGCCGCAGAGATCAATTTAGCCATATAAGATTTCTCATGAACCTGCTGCTCGCAGGCCGAGTCTGGATTAATAGGCAAACCCCCATCTACATCTTGTTCATCAATAAACTCAGCATTGCAGTTCAGTACACAGTTCATTACATTCTTGAAAGTATCTTCATGACCAACTAACGGATCTCTATACAGCGGGTTGTGGACAGGTACAATAGCTGAAGAGTCAACCATATTTTCTTTAGGATTCATATTAGCATCAGAGGAAAAATAAGCTGACTCCAATTCTACCTGGGTTTCTAGTGACAAGCATCCTGACTTGTCTAAAACACCTAATAGTTCATCAACTGTGATGCTTATGTTATCATCAATGACCTCCAACACCAACTCTTCCCACAGATGTCTCATTGGAGAAGTCCACTCCTTGACATTCTCAAATCCCTTTTTTTCTCGCACATCATACCAAATTTGCTTCACAGAAACAGCAATGTACCTCTCGTTATCATATTTCTCAAGCAACTCAAGTAACACCCAAGTACCGCGTCGCTTCCAATTCTCAGTAACCTCATCCCAGTCATGAGTAATTCGGATAGTGTCAATCCGAGCATTTAATTCATCACCCAAATCCGGGAAGAAGATCCTTCTCTCCTCCGAACCATCTTCATGATCGAAGATGACACCTTCCCACCAACCGTCCTCATGAAACACATCCACACAGAGTCCATAGGGAAGGTCCCATTCCCCTGGCTGAATGTGAGGTGGCGTTGGCCTTATACACCCGCGATAGTTACTCCGGTTCCCAGTGAATGAACCAATGCCATCCAAAATGGGTGAAACAGACACAACATCAACCAGATTACCAGACTCATCGTCACATAGAAGATGTTCATATTGAACTTGACGATGACCTTGCTTATTGCATGCAATGACAATCCCGGGGTGCCATGACCCCTGAAACCCAGGTTCTACACTCCTCACCTGCAAAAGTTCATATTTTTGTTTTAAAAAACAAAACTTGAAATTCCTAATGAACAATTTCCCACATCTACACTGAATACCCCCAATAGAAAACATTAAAGCAAACTACATAACGAGGTCAACCTCCATTACCTTACTGAGAACCCAAGATCAAACATTGCATAAATGGCGAAACGAACCGAAAGAAGCCA
The DNA here is from genome assembly GCA_024362995.1 of Heteromeles arbutifolia. Classification (NCBI taxonomy): domain Eukaryota; kingdom Viridiplantae; phylum Streptophyta; class Magnoliopsida; order Rosales; family Rosaceae; genus Heteromeles; species Heteromeles arbutifolia. The sequence continues at coordinate 6,073,604 of JANCRC010000003.1, forward strand.
TAGATGCTCAATAATAATGAGAGTAACATTAAAGGCAAGGTAGCCACAATCAGTTTGGAGAATTTGACATGAATCCAAAAGCTAATACAAAAAAAGAAAAAGGCTTTGACATTGAACCCAGAAATTAATTATAAAAAAGCAGAAAAAAAAAACAAATCAACAGAAAGGCAAAACAAAATTTCCCAAAAAAGACCAGCAAAAAATTAAAATTAAAACCAAATATAGAAAAAAACAAAAAAACACACCCAAATTTTGACTTGGATGCTTTACCAGGCCAAATCGGTCTTTCAATGCCAGCCGTTTAAGAAAATGCATTGGTTCCCAGATTGGACCACATCGTCTAACTCACAGTCTTCTTCCCCATAAAAATAACTCAAATAAAGAAAAAAACCCATTTTACAGAAAACCAGCGGCGGCGGCTGGGCGGCTTCCGACGGCCGCCAGCAAAGTAGTGAATGTTGCAGCAAATTAAAGAAAAAAAAACATTTTACAGAAACCAGTACAATCGGCCATCATGCATGCCCTTTCGAGCCCAAAACATTCAACAATCAGCTTAATTGACTTCATAAACTGTCAAAAAATTCGAATTAACCCATAAAAAATAAAAATAAAACCAGACAATAAAAAATCCCCAAAATAGACGAGAATCACAGCCCAAAAACTCGACTTTCTCAAAAACCCAGCAACAAAATAGCTGGAAGAAGGTGGCATTACCTCAACTTGGGCACCAACGAGAAGCTTTCGTCGATTGTGAGTCCTGCGTTTTCGTTTTTTGGGCTCTTCGAGCTCCATGACCGCCATTGAAGAGCCAGAGAGAAAGCAGAGGGTTGAGAGAGTGAGTGAGAGAGAGAATGCTTTTTGGGTCTTCGAAATTTGGGAAAATTGGAAATAAAAATTTCAGTGGAAATTGGACTCTCCCTTCTCTCTCGCCCTATTGGGCTTATCACTCTCTCTCTCTCTCTCTCTCTCTCGTATTGCTTTGGCACCAAGTAACAGACTCAGAACTAGAGACTGAGACTCTGATGCTCTGCCACTGCAACCACTATAAATTTCTCTGTTCCCGCTTTAATTTCCCTCCACGTCAGCTCCGTATGTACGGATTCCTGACGTGGCGGCAATCCATTTGTTTCGTCGGTCCATCTCTTTCGTACCGGTCCTTCTCTAGCAGATCAATTTCGGAAAAGATGGATGATCAGGTGCGGTGAGGAGCACGGTGGAAGGGTGTGGCGTTGGCCCGTCAGTTTTGGACCGTTGATGTGGGAGTTATGGGTTAGGGATTCTCACCATGAGTCTGTGGGCGTCGGATTGATTTGCACGGATTAAGGGGTGAGGGAAAAGGAAACAAAAAAGGAGAGGCATTGACTGAGAATGTTTTAATGAAAATCAAGTCTACCGGGGTCGAAAATCACAAGTTAATGTTTTCACATAAATGAAAATCAATTTGGGACAGTGGGGATGTAAATATGTTGTGCGTTCCCTTTTTGCAACTTCGATTATTAATTGATACGTGTTAATAAATATTTTTTAATTTATGTAAATTACATAAAACTACCTCAATTATTAAGTCAACCACAGTTTCATACCTCATTTTTAAAACATTTCAATGTCATACCTTATCTTCAAATTTGTTGCAATGTTATACATTCCGTCAATTTGTTTATTAATTCTTCTGTTAAATGCTGATGTGGATTGAGACGGGCCCACTTTCTATTAAAAAATTAATTAAATATTAAAAATTACAAAATAAAAATCATTTAATATTTTTTTTTATAAATGGGGACCCACCCTTACAAACCCATCATCATCCATCCGTGCCCCTTTCTTCCCTCAGAGCTACTCCAGCGTGGGAGTTTGCTCGAGGGATAGGCCAGGAAAAAGGGCTCGAGAGCCCGGCCTACACACTCCAGCATGGGGAGCCCGAGGGATAGTGGAGGCCGAGCACCAGGCCTGTGAGGAATTGCCAACCCGCGAGCCCGAAGTGGATTTGACGCAGGGCTAACGTCATCCAGGCGTCAGCCCAATTTTTTATTTTTTTTGTCAGGCGCGTGCACCTCACCCGCGCGTGGGGGCGCGTCACTGGACAAGGTTTCAGGGCCTAGGGCCCACGGCGCAATTTCAAAAAGTTACCGTTGGGAAGCCATGTGGCTTCCCATGGTCTGTTGGATCTCAACGGCTACATAATGTGGACCGTCCGATTTGCAATGATAAAAAAAATAAAAAATTCTTATTTAATATCAACCATTGATCTCAGATCCAACGGTTGATATTATTCTCCTTTATAAATAAAAAAAAAAGAAAAAATAGTTTTAAAATTAAGAAAAGTTACCGTTGTGACACAATCTGGAGTGTTGGAATTCAATTTTTTTTTTAAATCCAACAGCAGAGATTAATTAGTTTAATAAAAAATTTTAAAAAATTGTAAAAAATCTGAAAAAAAATTTTAAAAATTTTAAAAAAATTTGTTTTTACTTTTCTTTAAATACCTTCTCATTATCATCTACCTTACACCACAATTTCATATTTTCTCAACTACTTTCAATCACATTCCTATCTTTCTCTCAAAGTTTCAATCCAATTTTTTTCAACAAAATGAATATTAATGCAGGTACGAATTGGTCGCTTCTTGAAGATGTTGCGTTGTGTACTAGCTGGGTTGAAGTTACTTATAGTTCACTTACGGGTAATAAGATGTAGTTACGAGAAATGTGGAGTCTTATTCATGCCAATTATCTTGAGAAAATGGGTGGGAAAAGAACCAAATAATCGATGTCTAGTCGTTGGAAATTACTTAGCCAATCGTTTAGTACTTGGAAAGACGCCTTGGCACAAGCTAGTACTAATCTTCGAAGTGGGGAAAATTACGCGGATCAGGTAACAATATATTATTTATTTGTTTGTACTATACCCAATTTTACATTATAATTATTTGTTTGTATTATTTATTTGTTACCTACTTTCATTATAATTATTTCTTCTCCCGCATTGTGTAGCAACTTCAAGCACAAGCTTGGCATGATGCCAAAACCAAAAGCAAAAATAAATCATTCAACTGGTGGGAATGTTGGAATATTGTCAAAGATTGTCCTAAATTCAGAGTTGTGCATGTCGGTCCAGAAGTTTTCATGAACAACACCCATCTACACTCTACACCCAATCATGGCTCGCATGTTCATGAAGATGATGCAGAAGAAGTGCTTGAAACGCCCCTCCCTGAACAAGCGTTGGGGTTCGACCCGTTATCCAATTAGGCCTCAAGTTAAGAAGGTTTCAAAGAGAAAATGGAGTGCTTCCAAGAATGATTATGCAAAGTACATGGAAGAACTTGCTCGCCAAGGTGAATTGACTTTGGCGCGGGAAATGACGAAATTTGAGGCTGATAAGGCTAGAGAGGAGGCAAAAACTGCAGCTGTTGAGAGAGAATTTCAAGCTAATGAGAGAGAAAGAGAGCTACTTAGGCAAGAAAAGGAACAAGTTAGAGAAGAAAGAATGGCTTAACGAGATCGTGAAATTATTAACACGCATTTAGAAGGGAAGTCTCCAAATTCTAAATATTTTTGGAAGTCGGAGAAAGCGGACGTGGTGCGAATGAGGAGTGCAAGAGAAGCGAGAGCAAGAGAAGATGGTCCTAGCACGACAAGAGAAGATCATCCTAGCACCACAAATTGGTTAAGTGATGATGAATATAGTAGTTTTTGTAATCAGAGCCTATAATTTTTCAATCACTTTGGGTTGTAATTTATTATTTATTGAATAGAGTACTTTATGTTGTTTCCAATTTATTGAATTTAGTACTTTATTTAAAGTGAGAGTAAATTTATTTAATTTGGTAAGTTATTTATACTAAGAGGATATTTATTCAAATAACAAAAACACACCAACATAAACATACCAAATAATAAAAAAACTCAGTAAAAAAAACACACCAACTAAAATTAAATAAACACACTAAATAAAAACAAACACACTAAATGAACTTAATTATCTTCAGCTTGTTTTAATGCCCCCTGGTGCTCTATCAAGTCATTTTGCCGGGCATTATGCATATATGGCCTTTGAAGTGCAGTATATCGTTGAATGACCAATTCATTGTAACGTCCATCCCTTTCTAATGGCTCATGTTGCACGGGTTCTTCGGTGGCGTCATGAGCACAATATATACGTGTTCTTGAATTGTTCATCGTGTCTGGCTCATATTCATCAACAACATCATAATCGTACTCATTGTCCACAATCATGTTGTGAAGAATGATGCACATCATCATGATAGATTGAAGTGACTTTACATCAAACAATATGGCAACACCTCTGACGATCGCCCAGCGAGCTTGGAGGATACTAAAACAACGCTCCACATCTTTCCTGCACCCTTCTTGACAGGTTGCAAAGTGTTTTTCCTTTGCACTTCGCAGACGTGGTACTGTTTTGACAAATGTTGACCATCTTGGGTAAATGTCATCTGCTAGGTAGTATGGCCCGTCGTACATACGTCCGTTGACGCAGTACGTGACTTTTGGTGCCTTTCCTTGCAGGACATCGTTGAACACTGGGGATTGGGCAAGGACGTTGAGGTCATTTTGAGCTCTCGGAACCCTGAAAAAAGGCGTGCCAAATCCATGTATCAAAAGATGCCACCGCCTCCAAAATGATACTTTTTGCTCATTTTCTGTCCCCATAAGCGCCTTGCCATGCACTTGGACAGTTTTTCCACGTCCAATGCATACAATCGATGCTCCCAATCATCCCAGGAAAACCTTGCATCTCGGCCTTCTTCAGAAGCCTTTGCAAGTCCATGTTAGTAGGTTTCCGGAGGTACTCTGCGGTGCACATAGATTTAATTACTTCGTAAAACCTCATCAGGGACTCAAGAATGGTTGATTTCCCCATCCTCGTTATCTCATCCACTTAGTCTGCAGATGCTCCATATGCAAGTATCTGCATCGCAACAATAATTTTTTGCTCCGGAAGGAGACCCATAACACTAAAAACATCATTCTTTTGCACAAAGTAAGAATCATGGTTGCAAACAGCAATCATGATTTTGTTGAACAAATGTCGTTCCATTCTAAAACGACGTTTGAAGTACGTATCAAGGAATGCATTGTTACGGACAAAATAATCGTCCAAGAGCTCCGCACCTCGTCGTTGCCTGCTTTTATCAAGGTTTCCGGAACGGCTGGGCCTGGAGATCTGAGCCACCGCTTGGATGACTCAACGGGAATGTGAGGCTCTGGCCATTCTTGCTTCATCATCTCTCATTCTACGCTCCTCCTCCTCTTCCATCTCATTTTGGGCCACCTGGAGATTGAACATTCATTCTGATTGGTTAAACAATTCTTCCTCTTGCTGATCGATTTCCCACATCATCCTTGAAGAAGAAGACATTGTAAGAAGGAAGCAGAAACTATGAATAATGATACAGATTTTGATTTTGGTGAAGAATGAAGCATAAACTATGAATAATTATAGAGATTTTGAGAAAATAGGTGTGAGATTTCAGAGGATGGATGATGGATTATATGGAGGATTCAGAAAGGATTAGGTTGTAGATAGTGCCACGTGGCATGCCGCCATTTGTTAAAAATCTGATCGAAATCTATCCTCAAAGATTCTGAAAAGGTAAGGACACGTGACACGATGACATTGAATAAAAATCTTATCGAAATCCATCACCAATAATTATCTTTTTGCATAATGACACGTGGCGCAATGAGAACGATTAAAAATCTTATCCGAAATTACAAATAAAAAATTATTTTGTATTATTTAAAAAAAAACTAATATTTTATTGCCTATTGCCAGGGCTATTCAAATGCAACGGTAGAGATGCAAAAGGCAGTTGCTATTTATTAAGGGAGGTTACTGTTCACATAGTGGATTGAATAGTGAATAGCCTGGGATGAGGGCTCCCACGCTGGAGTTGCTCTCACCCTTCTTCCCCAGTCCATCGACGACATCGACATCGCCCATCTTCGGGCACCAAACTTCACCACCTGCCTATACCCCTACATATAACACTGAAAACCCATCCCCCATTGCTGCAATTTCAGAGCAAAACCAACAATCTTTGAGCAAACTAAATAGAATTTTGAGAGTTCAAAGAAAAAAGTGAACCGCATGAATATGAGCTCATTGGTCAAATTTTAGACCTAGTCAATGTTGAATCAAGCAAGCAGATCCAGATCCTCCTATCCTTCAACCTCCACTCGCTCAAAACCACCATACCCATTTCCCTTCCGCCGCTCCATACCGTCGTCGACCCATCTACTCTTTCGCCATCTCCGTTGTCGTCACCAAGCAAGAAACGTTCACAGAGGATTTCGAAGAAGAATCCCCGAAACCCACTTTCAATTTCAAATCCTGATGCTATTAACCAACCTTAGACGATGTCGTCTGTCTCCCTCCGTGACCCGATAACAATCCACGAGCGATGCAGTATTCCCTTCTCGCTGGCGGTAAGTGGGTCTGACCCGTCTTCATCTCGTTGTCGACGATGACGACGATGTAGAACCTGGATTGGAGTTCGGGTCTAGAATCGAACTGGGCTTCGAAGAGGTCCCAGTAAATGAGAATGTTAGTGGACAGCTTCTTGGAGCCGTGCTTTTTCCAGAAGAGAAAAGACTTGGGTGGAGGTGGAAGGAATGGGAGGAGAACAACGGAAGGAGGGGGATTCAATTGAGTGGCGGATGAGGTTGAGGTGGAGGGAGCGGCATGTGGTGAGGTTGGGGAAGAAATGCCATGGGAGGGAGGTGGAGATGAAGAAAGAGAGAGCGCAGTGAGGTTCTGGTTTCGGTGGTGAAGGAAGGTTGGGGGTGGCATGGGTGGATGATGATGGGTTTGTAGGGGTGGGTCCCCCATTTATAAAAATATTATTAAATCATTTTCATTTTTTATTTTTTAATATTTAATTAATTTTTTAATAGGAAGTGGGCCCCGCCTCAAGCCACGTCAGCATTTAACGTAGGAATTGACAAACAAACTAACGGAAGGTATGACATTGCAACAAATTCGAAGATAAGGTGTGACATTGAAATGTTTTAAAGATGGGGTATGAAACTGTGGTTGACCCAATAGTTGAGGTAGTTTTGTGTAATTTACCCTTTTAATTTTATTATCATAAACTTAACACGTGTTAATCAAGATAAAGGTCACGCACAAAGTGAGTGCAGAAGATTTGAGCACGCTGCAGTTTAATAATATTTTTCTTCTCTAATAATCGATGGGTATCATGTTTGACTCATACAGCTGACAATAACTTATTATATTTGTGTTAAGTTCACATCTTGACACTTGTCCACCTACTGAACCGGAATCTTCTTCAACTATTTACGTATGTAGCTTCTATAGCTTGCTTGTAATCTTGACACCTATCGACTAACTTAACAAAAAAACTCTAAATAAAATGAGAAAATAAAAAAATAAAAAAGGAGTAGCCGAGGTACTTGGTACTCTCCAATTTATTATTCTCCCTTCCAAAAAAAAATTTCAAAAACCCATAAACTAGTTTGGATGTTAGGTTGTACGCGCTTGGTCTTGCGGCGCCGCATCGACTCTGACGACAGCCGCCACCTGGGCCTCCGCCACCCCCGACGAATTCGATCCCACCCTTCACATCTTCCGCCTGATTCTCCCCGGTCAATGTACTTTAGTAGAGGAAAATAAGAGTCCTATCGGTCAATGTACTTTAGTAGAGGAAAATCGCCCTACAAATTCAATTTGAAGGGATTGGATGGAGGGAGAGAGGGGGTATTGTGACCCTAGGTTGCACGGACACTCCATTGAAGTGTCGGAGTGTCCGTCGACGTCTTGGACACGGTCAAGACAGGCATGGGCCTTTTTGTAAATTGAAAAAAATATTTGGGGGCATTTTAGAAATATTGAAACCAAAACCAAAACCTAAACGAGTCCCTGACCTGAACCTAGTTTGTTGCTTATTTTATTTAGGGAAACGAGTAATAATTTGATATATAATAATTTGATATATTATGAATTCGAAGTATTGTTTTTAATATATGTAATATTTATTATATTTTAATTGATATGTCCTAGCCATATCCGTATTCTTGTGTTTTGAAATTTGTTGGGTCCCCGTATCACCATGTCGCGTGTCGCCGTATCCCTATCTGTGCAACAGATTCAGGATTGAGTCTAGACTTCTTATTTTGTTGGCCTATTGTTTTTATTTTTAATATAATATTAAAGACAGTTGACAGAGTCAAATGGTGTTACGCTCTGAAACATGTGTCAAAAAATTAAAGAGGTTATAGAGATGCTACATACAAAATAAGTTCAAAAGATTTGAACTCATTTCGTGAACATAAAAAACAAAGTCTAACAATTCTCAAATAGAGAAATGCTAAGGATACTTTTTTCAAAAGTGATAGATTTTCCAGCGTGACTGGAATTCAGGATGGTATACTACGTGTCATTATACAAATGGTATGATATGTATGTTAAAAAGTTAATAACTTAAAAAATGAAATTTCTCACCACTTATATAAAAACACGTGGTGTACCATCCGTGTTCCGATCACAATGAAAATTTTCTCCTCAAATGTGGGACTTTTCATAGACTCTCTAACACTTCATGCTTTTGACACAGTTTTATATGTTGACACCAGAATTGACGTTAAACTGTTGGTGCCAAAAAATCTAAAAAAAATCGTACTTTAAGAGAATCCGCTTAGCATTTCTCTCTTAATTATAGTCATATGAAGACTGAACTTTGACGTGTAGTCAAACTCGCTTATGTTTCATGATGTTTCCATGTTTAACATGCGGTGGAGATCATGCACATAATAGGACTAAGAGTTGCACGACAAATAAATTTTGTGTGTGTAAAACAAATACGAAACATGCATCAAGGCAAATATAGGAATTGCATGATGAAGATATGTTCCCTCATTCTATAGCGCAGGAAATGCTTAATTTATCTTATGATAAAAAAATCTGTAGGGAAATTTAGATTAAATAATTTTAGTAAAGGTTTTAACGAAAACTACCAATTTTTTCTCAATATATTTGGATTAAGCCACAAATTGGTTGCAAATACACTTGTAAGCATAGCGACATTTATATTTTAGACCCATTGCACATGACTTACACTCCAGCAGTGTCAATGCCAGAATTTATTGTCGAAAAGTTTCAAGTCACTATTGAACAATGACCAATAAAACAATATGTAAAACTTTTTCATCTTCAATTCTGTTTTGTTTGTGAATTTATATTTTTTGAGATGTATACACAATAAAATGAGGGGACTTATGAAAAAACTCATTACTTGAAAAGATCGTAGTTGGACAATGGCATTGAGATCAGAAAATTTGACCGGTCTGTTGCCGAAAAATTTAATCAACAAGACGCAAAAGAATTTGATCGGCTGAGAAATGTGGTAAGATTGAGTGATGAAGGAAAGTAGAGTGACATGCACCAAGTATAATTAATGTTGAAAAAATACACGAGAAGAAAAAAAAACAGAAAAAATTGATCGGTCGAGAAATGTGGTAAGATTGAGTGATGAAGGAAAGTAGAGTGACATGCACCAAGTATAATTAATGTTGGAAAACTACACAAGAGAAGAAAAAAAAAGACTCATTATAGGACATACCTCAGACGAATTTTGGATTACTGTTTCGTTCCTATGAACTTTTGCTTGAACTACGAGTGAAAAAAAAAATCATGAGCAGAATTCGGTTGTATCTAATCCAGTCGATTAAATTGCCTACATACATACGTTCTCAGTTGTTTTCGGGTTGATGTGTTACCCTATAGGGTCAACTAAGAGAGAAAAAACCATTTTAATAATCTGGTTGGAGAGGGAGCAAAAAAAGGGATATGCCCCGAAAATTCATGAGAATATTTCATTTTGATTTTCTCTAATTACTACAAAGAAATTAAGAGATATTTACTTAATCAAACACCCTAATTTGAGTTAATTAACTATTGTGATTTATTTAATTGAATAAAAAAAATCCAACAATTACATATAAAGTAAACAACAGCCAATTGCAGAGTTGAAAGTATGTTCATAGCGTGTCCAAATTAACTTTAAATTGCGACACTTCAAACTACATGATCTAAATCATCTAAAGTGAAACTTTACCCAAACTACATGGACTAAAATCATACTTTTACCAAAATCTTAAATAATAAACTTTAAGAGCATCTCCAACAGCTTTACTAAGAGCAACTCCAGCGTTGCTGGTTGCTCGGGGGACAGTGGAGAGGAAAGGGCCCGAGGCCCTGTGAAGTCGGTCCAGCGTTGGAGGAGCCCGAGCAGCGGTGGAGGCCCGAGCAACGGGCTTGTGAACTGCTGCCAGCCCGAGAGCCCGATGGGTGTGACGCCAGCGCTGGCGTCAGCCTGGTGTCTGCCCCTTTTTTTATTTTTTTCTGTCAGGCGCGTGCACCCCACTCGCGCGTGGGGGCGCGTCGCCCGACCAAAAATCAGAAAAGTCAGTCCACTTTTCAGATTCAAATGTTACCGTTGGGAAGCCATGTGGCTTCCCACGGTCCGTTCAATCCCAACGGCTCTTTAATACGAACCGTCCGATTTCCAACGGTAATAAAAAAAAAACTAATTTAATATCAACCGTTCGATCTGAGATCAACGGTTGATGTTAATCTGCTTTATAAATTAAAAAGAAAAAGAAAAAATAGTTTTAAAATTAAGAAAAGTTACCGTTGTGACACGTGGCACAATCTGGAGTGTTGGAATTCAATTTTTTTTAAATCCAACGGCAGAGATTAATTATTTGAATAAAAAAATTTTAAAAATTGTAAAAAATCCGAAAAAAAATATCTGAAAATTAAAAAAAAAAATTGTTTCTACTTTTCTATAAATACCTTCTCATTATCATCTACCTTACACCACAATGTCATATTTTCTCAATTACTTTCAACCACATTCCTATATTTCTCTCAAAGTTTCAATCCAAAATTTTTCAACAAAATGACTACTGCTGCAGGTACGAATTGGACGCTTCTTGAAGATGTTGCGTTGTGTAGTTGTTGGGTTGAAGTTACTCATAGTTCGCTTACGGGTAATGAGATGCAGTTGCGAGAAATGTGGAGTCTTATTCATACCAAGTATCTTGAGAAAATGGGTGGGGAAAGAACCAAAGAATCGATGTCCAGCCGTTGGAAATTACTTAGCCAATCGTTTGGTTTGTGGAGAGACGCCTTGGCACAAGCTAGTAATAATCTTCGAAGTGGGGAAAATTACACGGATCAGGTAACAATATATTATTTATTTGTTTGTACTATACCCAAATTTACATTGTAATTATTTGTTTGTATTATTTATTTGTTACCTACTTTAATTATAATTATTTGTTTGTATTATTTATTTGTTACCTACTTTGATTAATTATTTCTTCTCCCTCATTGTGTAGCTAATTCAAGCACAAGCTTGGTATGGTGCCAAAACCAAAAGCAAAAATAAATCATTCAACCGGTGGGAATGTTGGAATATTGTCAAAGATTGTCCTAAATTCAGAGTTGTGCCTATCGGTCCAGAAGTTGTCATGAACAACACCCCTCTACATTCTACACTTGATATTGGCTCGCATGATGATGATACAGAAGAAGTGCCTGAAACGCCTATTCCTGAACAAGCGTCGGGTTCGACCCGTTATCCAATTAGGCCTCAAGGTAAGAAGGCTTCAAAGAGAAAAGGAGGTGCTTCCAAGCATGATTATGCAAAGTACATGGAAGAACTTACTCACCATAGTGAATTGACTTTGGCGCGGGAAATGGCGAAATTTGAGGCTGATAAGGTTAGAGAAGAGGCAAAAGCTGCAGCTGTTGAAAGAGAATTTCAAGCAAATGAGAGAGAAATAGAGCTACTTAGGCAAGAAAGGGAACTGGTTAGAGAAGAAAGAATGGCTCAACGAGATCGTGAGATTATGAAGGAGCCTTTAGAAGGGAAGTCTCCAAACTCTAAATTTTTTTGGAAGTCGGAGAAGGCGGAAGTGGTGCGAAGGAGGCTTGCAAGAGAAGCGAGAGCAAGAGGAGATGGTCCTAGCACGAGAAGAGAAGATCTTTCTACCACCACAGATTTTATAAGTGATAGTGAATAGAGTATTTGTTTGTAATCGGAGCCCATAGTTTTCCAATCACCTTGAGTTGTAATTTATTATTTATTGAATAGAGTATTTTATGTTGTTTCCAATTTATTGAATTTAGTACTTTATTTAAAGTAAGAGTAAATTTATTTAATATGGTAATATATTTATACTATAAGAGAATCTTTATTCAAACTTCCATAAACACACCAAATAAAAAACTCACGAAATGAACTAAAATAAAACTCACCAAATAAAATTACATAAACATACCAAATAATAAAAAAACACACTAAATGAACTAAAATAAAACACACCAAATAAAATTACATAAACATACCAAATAATAAAAAACACACTAAATGAACTAAAATAAAACACACCAAATAAAATTACATAAACATACCAAATAATAAAAAACACACTAAATAAACTTAATTATCTTCAGCTTGTTTCAATGCCCACTGGTGCTCTATCAAGTCTTTTTACCGGGCATTGTGCATTTTTGGCCTTTGAAATGCAGTATATCGTTGAATGACCCTTTCATTGTAACGTCCATCCCTTTCTAATGGCTCATGTTGCACGGGCTCATCGGTGGCGTCATGAGCACAATATATATGTGTTCTTGAATTGTTCATTGTGTCTGGCTCATATTCATCAACGGCTTCATAATCGTACTCATCCTCCACAATCATGTTGTGAAGAATGATGCACGTCATCATGATGGAGGGAAGCGACTCTACATCAAACAATCTGGCAGCACCCCTAACGATCGCCCAACGAGCTTGGAGGATACCGAAACAACGCTCCACATCCTTCCTGCACCCCTCTTGACAGCTTGCAAAATGTTTTTCCTTTGCACTTTGCGGACGTGGCACTGTTTTGACAAATGTTGACCACCTTGGGTAAATGTCGTCAGCCAGGTAGTATGACCCGTCGTACATACGTCCGTTCACCTCATACGTGACTTTTGGTGCTTTTCCTTGCAGGACATCGTTGAACACTGGGGATTGGGCAAGGACGTTGAGGTCATTTTGAGCTCCCGGAACCCCGAAAAAGGCGTGCCAAATCCATGTATCAAAAGATGCCACCGCCTCCAAAATAATACTTTTTGCTCCTTTTCTGTCTCCATAAGCGCCTTGCCTTGCACTTGGACAATTTTTCCACGTCCAATGCATACAATCAATGCTCCCAATCATCCCAGGAAAACCTCGCATCTCGGCATTCTTCAGCAGCCTTTCCAAGTCCATGTGAGTAGGTTGCCGGAGGTACTCTACGATGTAGATAGATTCAATTGCTCCGCAAAACCTCATCAGGGACTCAAGAATGGTTAATTTCCCCATCCTCGCTATCTCATCCACTTGGTCTGCAGATGCTCCATACGCAAGCATCCGCAGCGCAGCAGTAAGTTTTTGCTGGGGAAGAAGACCCATAGCACCACAAGCATCCTTCTTTTGCACAAAGTAAGAATCATGGTTGCAAACATCAGTCATGATTCTATTAAACAAATGTCGTTCCATTCTAAAATGACGTCTGAAGTACGTATCAGGAAATGCACTGTTATGGACAAAGTAATCGTCCAACAGCTCTTCACCCCGTCGTTGCCTGCTTCTATCAAGGTTTCTGGAACAGCTGGGCATGCAAATCTGACCCAGAGCTTGGATGACTTGACGGGAATGTGAAGCTGTGGCCATTCTTGCTTCGTCATCTCTCCTTCTACGCTCGTCATCCTCTTCCCTCTTATTTCGGGCCACTTGGAGATTGAACATTCTTTCAGATTGGTTAAACAATTCTTCCTCTTGCTGATCGATTTCCCACATCATCCTTGATGAAGAAGAAGACATTGTAAAAAGGAAGCAGAAACTATGAATAATTATACAGATTTTGGTGATGAAGGAAGCAGAAACTGTGAATAATGATAGAGATCTTGAGAAAATTGATGTGAGATTTGTGAGGCTGGATGGTGGATTATATGGACGATTCAGAAATGATTGGCTTATAGATAGGGCCACGTGGCATGCCGTCATTCGTTAAAAATCTGATTGAAATCTATCGTCAAAGATTATGAAAAGATAACGACACGTGGCACGATGACATTGGATAAAAATCTTATCGAAATCGATCTCCAATAATTATCTTTTCGGATAATGACACGTGGCGCAATGAGAACGATTTAAAATCTGATTGAAATCTATCGTCAAAGATTCTGAAAAGATAACGACACGTGGCACGATGACATTGGATAAAAATCTTATCGAAATCGATCTCCAATAATTATCTTTTCGGATAATGACACGTGGCGCAACGAGAACGATTTAAAATCTGATTGAAATCTATTGTCAAAGATTCTGAAAAGATAACGACACGTGACACGATGACATTGGATAAAAATCTTATCGAAATCCATCGCTAAATAATTTTTTTTTATAAAATGACACGTGGCGCAACGAGAACAATTTAAAAAATCTTATCCGAAATTACAAATAATTTTATTTTGTATTATTTAAACAAACAAAAAAAAGTAATATTTTATTGCCTATTGCCAGGGGGGAGGGCTCCAAGGGTGGAGATGCAAATGGCAATTACTGTTCATTAATGACAGTTACTATTCATTAAAGGCAGTTACTGTTCAATAGGGTGGATTGAATAGTGGATTGCTAGGGGGAGGGCTCCAAGGGTGGAGTTGCTCTAAACAAGGCTGTTTGGCTGTTTTAACGAAAAAAATCACAAAACCTCAGTTCCAAGACGCTCGCTATATGCCTCGCTACTTTGACAATGGGAATAGTCTCTCACTAGATTTAGCGTGAAGAAAGAGAGAACTTAACGGAAAAAACAATGAAAAGGGAGAAGGGAGAACGAAAGAGAACTTGACACAAACACACACAAAAATGAAAAGGAAGAGAACTTAATGGAAAAATAAAAACACAGAGAAGTGGTTCTAGAAAGCTATAGAATCGTTGGGGTTAATTATTTCAAAGATCTTTTCCTCAAATTGCGAAACGGCGACAATGTAATAAAATCATTGGTTTGGAGGATGATCAGGGTGTCTGGTGTACCGATCCCAGTAGGGTGGATGCGATAAATTATTTCAAAGATCTTTTCCTCACATGTACTTCGAGTAGGGTAGAGGAGATAACAGATTGTGTTGAGGCTCGGATATTTGGTAAGGATAAGAGCAGATTGTTGCAACCGATAACAGATGAAGAGGTACGACAAACAATGTTCCAAATTCCACCTGATAAGTCTCCAGGGCCAGATGGGGAGTTTTTATCATGAGTATTGGGATGTGGTTGGTCGTGATATAGTGGAGACGGTGAAGGCGTTCTAGTTTTCTGGAAAACTCTTGAAAAAACTAAATCATACTCATTTGGTTCTTATTCCGAAAGTCTCTAGCCCACATAATATAACTCATTTACGACCGATTTCATTATGTAATGTGGTTTATAAGGTAATTGAAAAGATTCTTACGAACCGTATGAAGTTCGCTATGCCGCTATTATTAGTGCGAATCAATCGGCGTTTGTGGTTGGGAGGCAGATTCAGGATAATGTTTTGGTGGTACATGAGATACTTCATTCTCTTAATCAACATGGCGATGGGGATGACGTGTCAGTGGCTATGAAGTTGGATATGGCGAAGGTCTATGATCGTGTTGAATGGAGCTTTCTATTGGCAATGATGGAAGCTTTGGGTTTTCCGGATGAGTTCCGGAATAGAATTGCGGAATGCATTACGACGGTTACTTATAGTGTGTTGATTAATGGTGCTTCCACTGGGTTTATTCACCCGCAGCAAGGGCTACAGCAAGGGGATCATATGTCTCCGTTTCTATTTTTAATTTGTGCTGAAGGGTTCTCGGCTTTGCTGCAGAAGAGGGAGGAACGGGGTGTGTTGCATGGGATGCGGGTGGTGCCTTGGGGAATGTCATTGTCCTCGAGTGGTCATGGATGTTTTATAATGCTATGCGGAAGCCTCGAGGCAAGTTATTAATAGGGAGAAGAGTTCGTTGTATTTTGGGGCTCAATGTTCGCGGAAACGAAGGAAGGCAATTATTCGTTGTACAAATATCACGGGCAAAGAAGAATTTGGTAAGTACTTGGGGATAAAGGTTGATTTTGGTTCTTCGAAGCAGGCGGTGTTTGAAGGGGTTCGAGAAGCATTGGAAGGGCGAATAAATGGGTGGGCGGAGCAGTTCTTTTCCCCTGTTGGCAAAGAAGTGCTAATTAAAGTGGTTGCTATGGCATTGCCAAATTATGCGATGTCGTGTTTTAAACTTCCGGTGAGTCTGTGTAAGGAATTGGAGTCTGCTATTGCTAAGTTTTGGTGGCGGGGGAACAAGGATAAACACGGTATGCATTGGATATCATGGGAGAAAATGAAAAGAAGGAAAAAATTTGGTGGGCTCGGTTTTAGGGACTTAGTGTGCTTTAATTTAGCTTATTTGGCAAAGATTGGATGACGTATTTTGCATAATCCAAGTTCGCTTATGGGACAAATTCTTAAAGCAAAATATTTTCCAAACTGTTCGTTTATGGAGGCTAAGTTGGGTAGACGGTCTTCGTGGGGTTGAAAAGGTATTATACAAGGACGAAGGATTCTTGTGAGAGGCATAAGATGGAGGATTGGTGATAGGAGTTGTGTTCGGATTAGCCATGATTCGTGGCTTCCTCGACCACATACTTTTAGAGTTCGATCAAGGCATAATGACATGCCTGTAATGGTGGAAGAGCTGATTGACTCCGAGGTGGGGGTTTGGAAGCATGATTTAGTTCAACGATGTTTTGTGGAGGAGGAAGGTAATCTCATTTTGGGATTACCAATGAGTATTGGAGGTTGTTCTGATAGAGTCATATGGCATTACTCCAAAGATGGTGAATATACGGTTCGAACGGGATATGGTGTTGCCATGGAAATGTAGGAAAATGGGGAACTTGGAAGGAAATGGACGGGGAATAGCAGCCGGCAAGAGGACTTCGATCGGGTCTGGAAGGAAATTTGGAGTTTGGTTGTGCCAAATAAAATGAAATTCTTTATTTGGCGCTGCTGCAATAACTTGTTAGCAGTTAGAGTTAACCTTCTTCGACAGCGAATGCGAGTGCAAAGTAAATGTGTGATGTGTGGTGCTACGGAGGAGACGGAGAACCATCTGTTTTTTGCATGTGAGTTTAGTCGTGTTTTGTGGTACTGTTGTTCTTTGCAATTAGATATCACGGCTATTATTAAGCGCGATTTTCAGGAAACTTGGAAGGGGTTATATATGAGATTTCATGAAAATGATAGGAATGATGAGTTGCTGCAGGAGTATGTGTTTATTATGTGGAGAATATGGAAGATGGGGAATGAAATGGTGTTTCATGAGGTGTTAAATGATCCCATGGAGATGGTTCACTTGGTACGTAATCAACTTTTGGAATTTAGAGTTTGCACCTCTACGGCAAATCATGAATCTGGGGGGAGTGAGGTCGTGGCCGGGGCTGTATTTGCTGGACAGCCAGTACGATGGAAGTGGCCAAGTTTTGGGGTGATTAAGGTCAACTGTGATGGTGCATGGTGCGCTAAGACATGCAAAGATGGATTTGGCTGGGTCATGCGGGATTTTGCTGGGTTGTTGCGAGTGGCTGGGGGGGAGGGCGGACTGTTCTTCAACACGGCGGCTATGGTAGAAGCTGCGGCAATTCGTGCGGCATTATTGGTTTGTCTAGAGTTGGGTTATGAGGAAGTAGAGATCGAGTCTGATTCTCAAGTGATAATTAGTAGAGATCGAGTCTGATTCTCAAGTGATAATTAGTATGATTAATCGGCGACTTTGGAATGCTATATTCATGATATTGGTCAGTTAATATCTCAATTCCGAGGGGTGAGGTTTGGGTTTGTCAAGCGGAATGGAAATGCCGCTGCTCATGTTGTAGCCTCATACGTTGCCTTACATAGAGGTGCCTTTCGTTGGGTTGCTATTGGTCTGGAATTTTTATTTAATGTTCTTGCTGAAGATTTAAACATTCCTATTAAAATTTAATAAAGTTTGCCTTTTGACAAAATTATTTATTTGAATTATTAATTAATAAAGTATTAAAAAGTTAAATTATTAAATAACAAAATATCGTTAAAATAAAAAAATGTGTTATCGGAGATGATAAGTTGAACTGAATAATTATTTTAATTTTTACACTTTGTTCGGCTGCTATTTTAGCAGAAAATTGAACTTCATTATTGGAGATGCTTTAAGTTAATTAGACCATTAACAAAAAGCCCAAATGCCCAAAGTAAATGAACAGAAAAGAACACAATAAAATAAAATATTAAACAAAAAATGTGATTTCCTTAGAACCCACATTTTATTATCTAGCTCACAAACATACTGTTATAGCCCATTTAACATGATCAATTAATAAACCCTCTTCACTAAGCTTTGAATCTCTCGAGCCCAACCTTATACCCAACACTCTTTAAATCTTTCTGCACTTCCTTCTGAAAGTCACCATATGTAAAGGGCTTGTAGTTTGAGCTCCGAATCACACTGCCTTCTCCAGGAAACACAAAGTAGCAGATTGAAATTCTCTCTTTGCGTCTGTTCACCTTCACTCTGTGCTTCACACTCTTGTATTTGTCGTCGCTTATCGCCTAAAACCGAAGCACAAATTCCGTCAACAAATATTCATGAAACAAACAAGAGCCATACTACGGTCAATCGTCTTCGCGCATGTGCGATTTTGACCAAAAATGAAGCTTACGTCTCATTTATGATCATAAATCGCTCATGCATAACCAACCGAACTTAGCAAAACCTAAGTAAGTAGTTACTTATGCTTAATCATATGACCTGTATCATGTCCCCGAGGTTGACAATTAGTGTGCCGGGAATTGGGTTTACATTGAACCACTCGTTGTCTTTGAGAACTTCGAGTCCACCGACATCATCTTGGTTTAGTATCGAGAGCACAGAGCTGTCAGTGTGCACGTCCATGCCCCATGCAGATGCCGAGTTGGAGTTTGAGCAATGTGGAGGGTAGCGATAGACACGTACAACACCAGTGGGATTTGATAAGTGGGATTTGGATTCTATTGGATCCAATCCAAGGCTTTTTACCATAGCTTCAAATATAGTTGTGGCTAGCCTGGCTAGGTGCTTCCCATATTCTTCCAGCACAAGGCTTTTGAGACATGGAGAAATTATATCCTTTGTTAAACAAGTCCATGTATAAACGTAAAGAAATATTTAGCACCTTATATATAAGAAATATTATTGTTTGTGTGTTGAACTGTAATTCTCAGTTAAAATAAATTTCTTATATGATTTCATAGAACTAGCACAAGACTTGTGAGATGAAAAAAATATTTTTTTGAAAAATTTATCATATGCTCTTGTATATGTGTGACATTATAATCTAGAGAAGTAACTGCTTAATTGTAGCGGCAACACAATGTTTTAAATGAAAATAAGAGAAATCAACCAGAAGAAGAAAAGACGAGACCTTTTCTGAAAGATAAAACTAACTTCTCATCTTTTTTTATCTAGGCAATTTTCTTATTTTTCTTCAAAACATCGTAGTACCTTTACATGTAAGTAGTCATTTCTATGAGCGAAGAGAGGGTACACCAACTTTACACCTTCTACTACACCAAACAATCAACCAACCAATGCAATGTATATACATTACAAACAAATTGAATGGGGTCAAATTTTCCAGACCATGCTTTACAGCCCGATGAATGAAAAGAAATGTACCTGAAAGAAGCAACTGTGGGATTGTCAGTTTGGAATTGACCGAGTTGAGCTAGAGGGACATTGAGTCCTTCAACCCAATTGATATTTTGGAGGGTACTAGTACCCTTTGTTGATAAGGCTGCCCCAGATGGAGTAAGGGCAGGGGTACCCCAGAAGTAGGACAGAGGGCTGGTGATAAGGCTCTGTTTGGATTCAAACGGCAGGGAAAAAACCGCTTTGGCATGCTCTTCAAGTTGGGTCAAAAGGGTTGGAGGAACTCCATGGCTGACCAAACGAAAAATGCCCCAAAACTCACATGCCTCCCCAAGTTTCAGGCTCTGGAGATCCACCAGAGGAATCGGATCCTCCAAATCATGAACTGGGTTGACTTGGTCATCCAAATCAGCGGCCTGGGTTGAATCTGTGTGTGAACGGAACAGAGGAGGGTAGGATTCAGAAGCCATTTTTTTCTCAGAACAATGGAGGTCATCGTCTTCTTGTTGGGCAGGAGGCTGATTCTTATAGCAAATGAGCAGCCAAGAGAATGGGACAGCAACCGTTTTATAGTGAGACAAATGGGCCATTTGTTTACTGTGGAAGTGGGACCAGGATGTTGTTTCTACATATTTTGGTGCCGACGGGTGTCCTAGGGTCCATTCTCTGACCCTAGACAAAATCTATGAAAAAAGAGATTGACACAATGATGGATTGGAAGGGTGGCTCCTTAGTCCTAAATCAGTCACTGTGCTGCCTGTGCTATTTTTACCACTCAATGAATGTTTAACCAAGATGTTGACACTATTGGATGCATCCGAGTTTGAACGGTTAAATTATGATTGTTAGAATTTAGTCATACAAGTCTAGTCATCAATTACACTAATGCATGAAAGAATACTTGGTCTTGATGGAATTTTGGCATGCCGGTTGGAGGAGGGAAAGAGAGGGAGGAATCCATTTTCAGTTCGGAGCTTGTAGATTGGAGCAAAGGATGGGGTGGGATGGATTATGAGGAAATGAGGTAGAAGGAAAGGGTGGGGGGAGATGGAAGTTTAGATTTGAAAAGGCACAGTCTGAGGAGAGAGAGTGGGGAAAACTAAATAACATATAAGCAGGAAAAACGAACTAACGGTAAACGCCAAAGAAGCTGCGATAAATGCTGAGGATGCATGCTACCGGCGCATAAAATTGCCACCGGAGAAGACGATTAAGGGCAGACCACGGGAAGGTGGTGGCTTTTTAGGAAGGAGGGATAGGAGGAGCAGGGGAGGAGGGTGAGTAAAAGGAGGGGCAGTGGTACTACCGCCGATCCTAAATAGGCGCAAGGGGCGACGGTTGATTGGGCGTGGTTTGTGAGAGAGGTTTTGGTGTTTTTGGTAAGAGAGAGAAGGAGAAGCAATAAAGGGTGGTACTAATACACCAAATTCATGCACTAAATAATGTGATGCATTCTACACTATATATATTTTTATTAAAATAATTAATAAAATTCCAACTTAAATTAAAGCACAAATTTGATTGGTGTCACATTATTTGGTGTGCCTAGCATTATTCTTTTATGAATTAGGAACTTTGTATGCCTTGATGACATGACATGTGAATGAGAAAAGAAAAAAAACTCACATTTTTTTCTTGCGAAATTTCTTTAATGCTCATGATTTTTTCCTAATATTCTCTTTCAATTATGCATGGAAGGTTATAATAGTATTATTATTGGTTTTTGGTTAACATAAAGTTTCATTAATAGATGATATAGATTAGAATATGGAACTTTACAGAGAGTAATCACGTCTATGCACCATGGTGCAGATTTATCACACCAATCTCCACTCCTCTTAACAACTAACAGTTTAATCAACTAATGCTATCGTTGCCAAAAATAAAAAAGTAGTATAGATTAACAAATTATAAGGTCTTTGGGGATAGAAAAATTCACATAAGGTATTTACTTTGCTTGCTTGATTGTTGAATTTACTGTCATATTTTATTTATATTTGAATAGCAAGTTCGATATTAATTTTTATCTTATTTTTTAATGTAAATATATCGTTATATAAAATATCGTAATATAGAATAAGTAGTTTGAATTCTATTTGACTCTTTCAAATTAACTGTATCTTATCTTATTTATTTTTTGCAGAAATAATTTTTACTTAATTATTTATAATATGAATGGTTCCGATTATAAACGCGAAACTCCGTAAATCTCTTACAAAACATTTTAAGTATGATAACGTTAGTGGTTTAATAATTAATTGTTAAAGGAGAAAAAATTAGTAAAAATTAGTCAAAAATTAGTCAAAAAATTAGTAAAAATAAACATAATTATTTGTAAAATGTTATAAGCCTCTGTAGCGAACTACTAAATCTGGCGAGGATCCTTTTCCTTTTACAACCATTCATAGTGGGCCCCTTTTAGTACCGACTTGAAAGCCTGGATTGTTCTTGAAACATTAACCGCTTCTCTTTTCCCTTATAACAAAGGTATAGCAGAGCGGCGTTCGGCTTTAGTTTTGCTCGACTTCTTAACTCCCGGCGCGAGTTTGCATCTCGGAGAAGTTAGAGGATACCTGAACTTGCCTTCTGCGGCGCAGGTTAGCCTCCTGCGACAAACTCTTGTATGATATATGCTTATTATCTTCGTTTTGTGAGGCTAATTTATTTGATTTGATTAGGTTCGTATAAAAAGGAAAAGAATTGATTTTGGCTTTTGGCTTTTTGTTTTTCCTTCAAAGTTTTTTTTTTAGATTTTAGAAATTTTTAGGTGAATTTTCTGGTCATTGTCTGTGTACTACTTTCTTTTAGTTTTTATTTTATTTTATTTTTAATTTTGTTGATTTTTCTCATCAGTTATGAAGCTTGATAGTTGATGATAGATGGTTCATGTTTGTTTAATGCGCTCTCGTTAATTCCTGTATTCGTGGTCATGAGGTTAGTCGGTGTTGATGGGACGAACTATTGACAGACTGATAACGAAACATGGTTGGTAGATTGTCGTTCATATTCATATTGTGTTAGATTAGACCATATTGGTGTTGGTCGAATGAGTTAGTGAGTCTGACAATGCAACTTGGTAGATCATTGTACTTATTCATGTCGTGATGTATTAATGGAAGAATTGACAGTCTAACAACATGATCTGATTATGTTAGATTAAATTGCGTCACATGAATTATTATTATTTTTTGACTAAGTCAAGGGTATCTCAAAGGCTTCATAGGCCCAAGGACTAATCCTTCTGGCGCATGTGAAATGCTCCAACTGTGCATTGCAGCACAGTGCCTAGCCACTTTGACAGCTTCGGGGTTCGAACCTAGGCTGGAGAACAAACCCAACTAGGCAAGAACCACTAGGCCACTTGCAGTGGTTGCGTGACAGGAATTATTAATCATCATGTTTTTGTTTGTTACAATTCATGTATTTGTTTCATTAGGTGGAAGTTTGATTGATGTTCATGTATTATTTAATATGTTCTGTTTGCATAGAGCTCTCGGTATTTATGGTTATGTGCTTGGGCAATGGTTTTTATTCTATCTTTTGGCATTGTCCCAACGAACTATTGACAGTCTACAACACAATATGATAGATCGCGGTTTGGTTAGGTTCACAACATATAACGTACATACGCTAACATGATTGGTTAGATTAGACCACACGACAAGAATATATTAGTGTTCATGTTCTTTATTTTTATCAATTCCAAGTCCAAATACTAACACCATTCAACGTCGGTCTGATGTCAGCAGATCATTACGAAGTGAGGTATGGCCAAACATCACCCTGATCTGATTATGTGCCGGAAACAACCGGGGATCGCCATTGGACGGCTTTGCGAGAAGTGTGATGGCAAGTGTGTGGTCTGCGACTCCTACGTCCGTCCTTGCACGCTTGTGAGGGTTTGTGATGAATGCAACTACGGATCTTTCCAAGGCCGGTGTGTAATATGCGGCGGAGTTGGAATTTCCGATGCCTACTATTGCAAAGAGTGTACGCAGCAGGAGAAGGATAGGGATGGATGTCCAAAGATTGTGAATTTAGGTAGTGCGAAAACCGACCTCTTTTACGAACGCAAGAAATATGGCTTTAAGAAACGATGATCATAATTAAGCATCACTAAGATGTACTTAGATGTTGTAATGATTTGTATTTGGAGATTATTACAAGCATATTTAGACTCCTCCGTGTAATGAGTTTCTCTATCAATCTATACATGGCTACAGGTAGTAGATGAATCTAGTTTTGTATCTGCTCTCTGTTTTTTAATGGTACTTGAAGGTCACAACCTAAAAAAGAGAATGAAAGACGTCACATATGAGCAGAATAGTACCACAACAACGGATTAAGATTATTTCCCCACTAAATTTCCTTTCCATCCTATCATAAAAGGTCCTTATTAAGTCACGTTAACTTCTTGTGTTGATTTTTTTATAGATAGAGAAAGACAAAGGAAAATGAGAGGAGGGAAAGGGAGGGGATTTGAAAGGAAGAGAATCCTATTCCCACAACAATCTATTATATCCAAAGTGAATGGAGGGGCCTCACGTGGCCGGGTGTAGAGCCAAGATGAAGTTCTGACCATTTGTTAGAGACAAAAAAACGAATGGATCTTGTAGGCTCAATAAGACATTGTCCCGTTGTTACTTTGTGGTCGAATTAATTAAAAAGTAGGAAGAATTTGTGAGTTTAGAGAGAATCTCTCTTGCAACTGAGGACATCACATAGCAACTATCTAAGATTGATAATATAGTATTTTAATACATGACAATTATCTATGCCATCGGCAGTGCCACTAGAATAATACAAAGGTTTTGATCACAAATGGTCCTTGAAATTGACCTTACCATCAAGATGGGCTTTGAAATTGAAAATCAATGAATGTAGTCCCTGAAAATAGGTATCGCAAATCAAAGTGGTCATTCCATCACAATTCTATTAAAAGTTCAGTTAAGTGTTGATGTGGCACATAAATGGACCCCACTAGATTTACGAGTTTTTATCACAAATGGTCCCTAAAATTGACTCACACCATCAAGATGGTCTCTGAAATTGACCCACACTATCAAGATGGTCCCTGAAATTGAAAATCGATCAATGTAGTCCTTCTGCCACAATTATGTAAATTTTTTTGTTATGTGTTGATGTGGGTTTAATAATTAATTAAAATAGTTGTCTTGGACAATGGAAATTTTTTTTCTTATAATAGAGCCTTCTCCTTAAAGATATCCATTTCATAAATTCTCAAAGGCACAAGGCTTAATGAAGACCTAAGAGGAGGCGAGAAAATAGTTTTAAACCAACACACCTCAGGTATAACCTCATTATCTCAAGGCAGACCTCTCTGTTCTTTGCATCACCAGACCATCAGGGAAGCGCCGAACAAGTTTTCCAAGATTAAGGTTATGAGGATGTTGATCGCCTAAATGTTAACGGTGATGTCCCAGAAGTTGTTGTCAATCGGCCAAGCCATCACCAAATGTGATCTCGATCCGGGTTTAATTCGGTGAAGGGTGTCGAAGTGTGTAAAGATGAGTATATTGAGATTTTTTTTATAGAATAGAGAGCGAAGGAGATAGAGAAATGTAGACTAGGATCATAGGTGATTGTAGGACTAGGTTTTTGGGTTGACAGCTTTTTTTATTAACTATTAAATTATTAAGCCTATTTGTAATTTTTTAAATTTAATTAGACTTGTATAACCCATTTATGTGTCACATCAGCACATATAGAATTTTTGACAAAATTGTGATGGAATGACTACATTGATTTGAGACACTTGCGGGACTATATTGATCAATTTTCAATTTCAGGGACAATTTTGATGTCGTAGGTCAATTTCAGGGACCATTTTGGTATCCCGGGTCAATTTCAATGACCATTTGTAAGAAAAAATGACTTATGGGACCCATTTATGTGCCACATCAGCACTTAACATAATTTTTAACAGAATTGTGACGGAATTTCACATTGATTTGCGACACCTATTTTCAGAGACTACATTTATTGATTTTCAATTTCAAGGACCATCTTGATGGTGATGGTCGATTTCAGGGACAATTTGTGATAAAAACCCATAATACAATGGTTGTAAGATAATTTTTCTTGTGTTTGTGAAAGAGAGGGAGAGCTAGATGAGAGGCTATTTTGCCATGCTCAAGTTCATTAGTAAAATGGATGCTAGCTATCTTCTCCTTTTATCTTTCCCTAGTTGTCTTTTCCACTCAACCGTTGCCGCGTAGACTCTAGTATTACTTCAAAGTTAAAACTCAATATCTAATGTGTTGAAAATCTAATTCTTTAGGCAACAATGAACTTCGCATGGCAACAAATGAGTGAGAAATGCAAATAGAGAAAGATAAGAGGGAAATGTAGTTAGTATTTATTTCATTAGTAATATAAATGTACGTTTGCTGGTAGTTGCATCGAGATCGTTTTGGAAAAATATTTTACTTAGATTAGTTCATTAAATTTGACTCAAACTTATTAAATTGAAACGATATCGATAATTATATTTACGTCGGTAGCACTATATTATCACCAATGTTGTACATGGAGACTAGAGTAGAGTGTGTGAAACAGTTAATGGCAACAAAATAATACACATGACTACAACTTTTGAACGAGAAAAGGAAGCTGCTGCCTGCTTCTGTCTGGCAATGGCTTGGCTACCTTATCTGGTAATTAAAGGAGGGGATCCACATCAACACCGTTAACGTTTAAAAGTCAGCATCTTCAGATGCACTCGTGACAGCCATCATCTGTAAACATCAACTTTTAATATAGTAGTATTATTAGCATGCAAAGTTTTTGTGTGTATTGAAAGCATATGTTATATATTATTTTACGTGTCATATGATAAATGTATAAATATCTATTTTGTTATTTTGAAGAGTTTTGAATTCTGCGCGTAGCTCACTTATGTCGATCATTCTACCCACTTTACAACTTTTAAAATATATTAATATAAAACAAACACACATTGCTACAATTTAAGTAACATTACGTGATGATGTTACGGTTACACCAAAAAGTATATCGGTATGGCATTATTCAACCTATAAATACAGCAATATTGGTTCATTCATCCTTCTGGTGTATGATTATTAGAGTCAACCAGAGAGAGAAAAAGAGAGATGGGATTTGGAGGTACTCGGCTGTGCATATGTCTCTTGCTTGCCTTCGCTGTAATTTCTTCTGCTCGGAACACCGTTCTATTCTCAGGTATGGATATATGTTTCTCTCTCTACCTATATCTTCTTCGACCACTTGTTCGCGTAAAACTTACCTCCAACGAGTTGATTTTCATACCCTCTCTCTCTGTGCATCGTTCTCCATTGATCACATGAAGAGCGAGGGATATGAAACGCGTTGCAGGCAAGTCTTTCTCCTACCGTCCTTCAACTGATGCATAGAAACAATCATCTCCAAAGGCATTGAATTGCTCTCCTTTTCCAATCTTGTTCTTGGAACACTATGAGTTCTGTAAAAAGTAAAAACTACAGAAATCGATAGTGTTGCTTGGTTTGAAATTGGAAAATTATTTATGTTGGAAATTAATTCTATAATACTGTGTATATTTTGTCTCGTTACGATATATACAATGAACCTTAATATATACTAATTAAGATTATTAAGAATATAAATCTAGGAATTAATTATTCATTGATCAGCACCGTCAGGTTTCCGTTGCCTGCGTTTTGGAATCAATTGGGTTGGGGGGTGTGGAAGTGTGTGCAACACCAGCTGGGTTTGGCATTCATACTCTCATCTCATGCATCCATATATATATATATATATATATATATATATGTATATATGTATGTATATATATATGTTTTGTCTCTTTTATATACGAATGATTTGTATATTTGCTAGTTGTGCTTATGGACGCTAGTATTCACACACCACTTGAGACTTTGTGGGCCTATTTTATAATGTATTTTAACGATTTGAATTGTTTATCTTTTGGAATATCATTTATTGATCATTCTTGCAAAAAATTAGACAAATCCAAAATCATTAAGACATTCATTTGTAGTGAAGTAAATGGTATTAAGGATGTTTTGGAGGTTTTCTTTTTTGTTAGCTGTGACAGCTTTTGTATAAATACCCAAAGTGTAATGTTATTCATTTTATCAATGGAAAAATACTTTTCCTAATATGGTATCAACCGCCTATACTCTCACAACACCTCTTCGATCCAATTTTCCCGCTTCTCTCTGCACCGCCTAATCTTCTTCATCTTCTCCGATCAATCAATCGATTTCTTGATCTTGATCGTGATTTCTTCTTCCACCTACAGCTATGGTGACCTCTGCATCTCCTTCTTCGGAATCGGATTCTCATGTGCATCCGTTTAATGATGTAATTCCCAACCCTAATTCTGCAATTTCTTCTTCCATTACGATCCAAAATATTGGATCCATGGTCCAACCAAACTCACTACTACAAATTACCTGACATGGAGTGCTTTGTTTGCTCTGATCTTCTGTCGTTACAATCTCACTAGTCTCATTGACGAAACTATGGCGGCGCTGCCCAAATTTCTTCTTGATTTGTCAGGGAATCGGACTGCAACTCTCAATCCAGTCTATGTCACTTGGTTTGAGAATGATCAAAACATTCTTATCTGGATTAATTCAACTATTTCTGAATCTCTAATTCATTACACGATTGGCGTGACTTTTGCTCAAGAACTTTTGGGGAAATTGGAATCGCGACTCTCAATTGCATCTCAATCTCACATTCACGAACTTCGATCTCGTCTTCGTAGTCTTGTTAAAGGTGAATCAACTGCTGCTCAATATCTCCAGCAAATTGAAGAAATCGCACATGCACTTGCAAGTGCTGGTGCTTCAGTTGAAGATTCAGAACTAATCTCAGTCACTCTTCATGGATAACCTCCTGCATTTGACTATTTTGTGGATGCTATTCAGTTTCGTATTGGATCCACGACTATTGATGAATTGCACGGCTTACTTCTCAGTAAAGAGATTCAACTCAATAATCAGAAGAAAATTGTTTCAGCTGCACATTTGCAAGCGTGTAATTCTTCTGCTGGTATTCTTCCCTTGCCTGGAAACCCTAATCCTCAAGTTTTTGTTGCTCAGCATGTTCCTAATTTCAACAATCAAGGTCGCAATATGGAACGCAATTATCAGAATACCAATAGTGGCAATGATCATACTGAAACTACATATTCAACAATGGTAGGAATAGCTAGTCTCCATTCAAAGATTCAATCGTGGAGCTTGCAACAATTACTCTTCCAACATAAAGATCTCTTGTCAGATTTGTCGTCAATTAGATCATGAAGCTTATGATTGTCCTCATCGCATGGATCAAAATTACAGTGGCAAATCTTCTCATTCTGCTATGGTTGCCAGCACTTCCAATTCTACACCTACCTGGATTGTAGACTTTGGTGCAAGCTCTCATATGACGAATTCTTATGCAAATTTTCAGAATCCAGAAGCATTCAATGGCCCTGAGCAAATGTATATTGGAGATGGCAAAGGTTTGCCTATTCTCCACTCTGGTTCATCATCTTTACATACTTCAAATAATTCATTTGCACTGAAACATGTTTTACATGTCCCTGATTTGAAGCATAATCTTCTTTCTGCAAATCAATTTCTCCTTGACAATTGGTGTTCCATGCATCTTTATCATTTTCACTTCACTGTGAATGATCTTTCTTCGGAGATGATGCTTTTTAAAGGTCGAGTTCAATATGGATTCTATCCTTTTCACTCACCATCATCTCCTACTATTTCTCATCAAGCTTTCACTGCATCTGTCAAAGCTCCAAGGCATCAATGACATCAAAGATTAGGCCACCCTTCTGTTAAGATCATAAATAAGTTGACATCTCGATCATGTATTTCTGTTTTTGATGGTTCAAATAAGACTTTTTGCTCAGATTGTGCACTAGGGAAATGTTCTAAACTTCATTTTTCTAGTACTACTTGTATTACAAGCAAGCCTTTATAACTTATCCATACGGATGTCTGGGGACCATCACCTATAATTTCTCACCATGGTTTTAGGTATTATGTCATTTTCATAAATGACTATACCCGATGTTGTTGGTTCTATCCCTTAAAGTGTAAATATGATGTACTCTCCATTTTTATGCAATGGAAATTACTTGTTGAAAATTCTCTGAGTACAAAAATTACTGCACTAAGGTTTAATTCTGATGGAGAATTTGTTAGTATTGCATTCTCTAAGTTCTTAGCTGCCCATGGAATTCAACATCAGCTTACTTGTCCTCACACCCTAGAGCAAAATGGGTGTGCAAAACGTAAGCATAAACATATAGTTGAGACTGCTCGGACTCTTTTGACAGCATCGAAGGTGCCTCATTCTTATTGGCTTGAGGCTTTTGTTATATCAGTTTATCTTATCAACAGATTACTAACTATTTCCAGATCTTTTCATTGGCAGTATCTCTTTAAGAAAGTACCAAACTATAAGTCACTCAAGGTATTTGGTTGCAGTTGTTTCCCTTGGTTAAAGCCGTACACATCTTCAAAACTAGATCCTAAAAGCAAGCCATGTGTATTCTTGGGGTATAACTTAAATCACAAGGGTTGTCTGTGTCTTCATCCAGCTACTCACAGATTGTATATTTCAAGGCATGTGATCTTCAATGAGTTGACTTTTCCATTTCATACCCTGCACCCTTCACCATCAAATCATGTTACCTCCCCATTATACCAATCCCCCATTCCATCATCCCTCACTTTTACTACTTTTCTTCCCCATACTGTATCTACATCAGATCCAGTAACCACATCAGCTCCATCAAATCTTGCAACCTCATCAAGCCCTCTATCCACATCCAATTCTATACCTACATCAAATCCCTCAAATCTTGCAACCTTATCAGCTTCTGCAATTCCCTTACATCCTACTTTTTCACAGTTTACCTCTCCTATCAACATCCACCCAATGCAAACAAGATCTAAGTCTGGAATTTTCAAACCCAAATCCCTAACTGCAACTAAGCACCTTATTCCTCCTCATTTTGCAGTTGATTATGTACCTACAACTTACTTACAAGTTTCTAAACACTCTTATTGGTGCAGCAATGCAAGAGGAGTTTAATGCTCTTATCAAAACTAGTACTTGGTCTCTTGTACCCTTTTCCTCTTCTCACAATCTTGTGGGATGTAAGTGGGTTTTTCGGATCAAAAGGAAACCAGACGGCTCTATTGACAGGTATAAAGCTCGTTTGGTTGCTAAAGGGTTTCACCAGTAAGAAAGCCTGGACTACACTGAAACCTTTAGTCCAATGGCCAAACCTGTGACCATTAGACTTATTCTAACTCTTGCAGCACAATATGACTGGTTCCTAAATCAACTAGATATCAGTAATGCCTTCCTACATGGCACACTTACTGAATCAGTGTTTATACAACAACCACCTGGCTTTGAAGATCTAGCCAAACCAACTCATGTTTGTTAACTTCACATATCACTCTATGGTTTAAAACAGGCTTCTCGAGCTTGGTATGACAAGCTTCATAATGCTTTGCATTCTCTTGGGTTCACAGGTTCTCAAAGTGATCGTTCTCTGTTTATGAAGAGATCTCCCACTTTGGTATTCATCCTAGTCTATGTGGATGACATATTGGTAACTGGTCAACCCCCTGCAACCTGTCAAGAAGTTACAACACAACTGAGTGCTCTTTTCCCTATTAAGGATCTTGGTGCTCTTCACTACTTTCTTGGCATTGAAGTCAAAAGATCATCATTAGGTTTTTTAATATCTTAAACAAAGTACATTTTGGATCTCTTGACAAAAGCAAAAATGGAAGGAGCTAAACCTAGCAGCACTCCTCTAAGTACAACCAAGCTTGATCACTCTTCTCATCTTCTTGAAAATGCTTCTGAGTACCGATCTTTAGTTGGAGCCCTTCAATATTTAACCTGACACGACCTAATCTTAATTTTGCAGTCAATTTGGTGTGTCAGTTCATGCACAGTCCTAGAGTTTCACATATGCAAGCAATTAAACACATCTTCAGATATCTCAAGGGTTCCCTGATCTTGGTTTATGGTTCTCCAAGTGTTCCAAAGCTCCATCTACTCAAGCATTTTCAGTCGTCGATTGGGCATGATGTTCTTTGGACAGAAGATCCACTGGTGGTTACTGCATATTTTTTTGTAACTCACTAATTAGTTAGAGTGCTAAGAAGCAACCCATTGTTGCTAAATCATCAACAAAAGCTGAATATCTGTTTCTTGCAAATACAGCTGCTGAAATCCCTTGGCTATGCAAATTGCTTGCTGATATTGCTTATCCTCTGCCTTATTCTCCACAGTTATGGTGTGATAATGTCTCTGCCATATCCTTAGCAAAGAATCCTATTTTCAATGCTTGGACCAAGCATGTTGAAATCGATTATCATTACATTCGTGAAAAGGTTCTGGCAAACCAAGTATCTGTGCATTTTGTTTGTACATAAGATCAAGTAGCTGATATTTGTACCAAGTCTCTATCTAAGCCCAGGTTCTTGCTTTTGTGAGATCCCACATAGCCCAGGGGAGTGGATCATGTGAGCCTTATATGTATATTCCCATCTCTACTTAGCGCGATGCCTTTTGGGAGCTCACTGGCTTCGGGTTCCATTGGAACTCCGAAGTTAAGCGAGTAGCACGCGAGAGCATTCCCATGATGGGTGACCCACTGGGAAGTTCTCGTGTGAGTTCGAAAAAACAAAACCGTGAGAGCGTGGTCGGGGCCCAAAGCAGACAATATCGTGCTACGGTGGAGGCGTGTTCTGAAAGTGGTCGAGTCCGGGCCGGGATGTGACAGCTTTTGAGAGACAAACTTCAATTGAGAGTTCCACAGTTTCGTTTGAGGGGGGATATGAAGGATAAAAATGTAATTACACTTTCAAGAGATAATACTTAGAGGTTAAGGAATCTTAGTTTTGGAGGTTTTCTTTTTTGTTAGTTGTGACAGCTTTTGTATAAATACCCAAAGTGTAATGTTATTCATTTTATCAATGGAAAAATACTTTTCCTAATAAATGGTTTAGGTTCTACAAAAAAACTTAAACGCTTAATCCAACGGTCATATGGTTTCAGATTCGGGTGGTTTTTGGTAGACATGATCTATGAGGAAAGATCTAAAAGATAGATGGTTCGGTTCGTTGAAATACATTACGAAGTGAGTCCTACAAAAAAGTGCGTAAAAAATTATTTACAAAAAAAAAAAGTAGTGCCACGGACTCCTGTATAATCCTTATATTCATCAAGAAGGTGTAGATTTATCAGTGTAATGTAGTAAACATTATTGCTGGAGGCTGATTTTCTTCTTTTCTTTGTTGGTGTGCTTGGTTACCGTACTATAGATGATGAGGTGGTAATGGCAATGGAGATGGAGGGTAGGTCTTTGAGGGTGACGACAAACGATTACGACGACCCAACTGCAAATCGTGGGCATGATCCCTCCTCCGCCTTCACCTCCGCCTCCTCCAGGATCAAGTCTGGCGGCGGAGGTGGCCGAAAAGGCTAAAGCTAATAGACCAATACATTGCTCAATGCTTGATTCTGAAAGGCTAATGTAATGCTTCATATATAACATATGTTTTAATTTGTTTTTTTAATTGGTGTATCAAACGAAAATTGTATTCAAGATCTTTGCTATATTAATAAATAAGCGATGATGCAAGCCTTCATGGTCTTTGCCATATTTTCTTGATACCATTGTCGGCTCGAAAGAAGCGTGGTGGATACAGCAAAGGGTTAGATAAGTAATCATGCATAAGCCGAATATGGCTCTCTTTCCCATCTCGATTTCCTTTTTGTTGGCGTAGGTGCCACCGTCTTTTGGCGTGACTAGGTGCCTGCCACCGTTGGCATGAATCCTACTACTAGGTGATGCTGGCGGCATTGAGGCGAGACCAAACTGGGGTGGCAATGATGATGTGGCGGCGGCGAGTGCTGTCATGGTTAAGGATTGGATTCAATGGATGGTTGATGGTGGCAGTGGCGATTCAACATATGCCTCCCGGTTTCGAACAAAAGGGTTACAGAAGATGTTCTTGCTGTTTATAATTTATAGGACATATATTGTGTCTATTTATATGAATACTACTGTGATTTAGTTTCCTTTTGGATTTCATTCTTGAACTGCAGCATTGTCGTCACGTCGTATTATCGTCCTGCTGTGTTAGTAGAGGTTCTTTACAAGTACGTAAAGTTCCAACTCGAAACTCTACTGAAATTTGATCACATCGCGGTTCAATTGGCAATATAACCACCATCTTCGGCTATTTCTTGATATGAAGCATAAACTGGCATCTCCATTTCCCTTGGGTTAGAAGTTTTGAACAAATGAAAACGTGCATTACATTTCCAAAACACCTCCATAAACTCAAGAAAATTGAAATGCACATTCAAATTCCATTTCCATCCGAGGCAGTTCCGGTATGCAGAGCGTAACTAGAGCCGGTACATGATCAAGTACACAAAAAAATATACTAAAACGCTCAAAATGAAAAATGAAATCTAGGAACGATTATACTGTGAGTAGATACGGATATGTATTCCGTGAAATGAAACTATATTAGCATGCTTAATAGAGTCAAAATCTGTTTTAAACCCAATCGATGCCTGTCTCAGATTACATGCAGAATCAGATTATCGTTCAAAACCCATCCACAAAACATTCTATTGGTGTCTCTACTCTGTATAACAGTAATGGGTAAAAATTTATTAAAACTCCTAGTTCGAAGCCTTTGAACCTACCAAGCAAGTATCGAGCCAGTGTGCAAGCTTGAAACTCCCCGGAAGCATTTGGGCTTTCCAAACCCAGCTAGTAGACTAAGAATATAACGCTGAGTCAGTGATTCTTGAGCTACCCAACTTACTCGCAATGGCATCTCTTAGTTCAAGCTCGCCCGGAAATCTTCCCTCCTTCAGCTTAGAGAAAACCTGGAACATATAAGAGAACAGAAGCTAACACTCAATCATATGGCCAAAGGAGAAAAAAGGACTTAAGTGAATAGGACTGGTAATCTAGCTCCCAGAAAACATATGGCCAAAGAAAAAAGGGTTTGCTCACCAATTCATCATTGAGGTAAACTTCGAAAGCACCAGTGCCTTGGAGGAAGGACTGCAATGCATTGCCAAGAAGCCAGGTGGATGCAATGGTACCAAATCTATTTGCACGCAGAGAATAATACCAAGCAGGAGGTGTCGCAGATCCCAACATCGGAAAAATATGCTCGCCCGCCATTACAATCCCAAAAACTCCAACTTGAGCAACCGGAACCAGCTTGCTGACCACACGCTTTGGAAGGGGCGGAGGATAGTTCGAAAGATCAACATGGATTCCAGGGAAAGCAGCCTCCAACATCTTCGTCATTGTTACCGCATTCCCCCTACCAAACGCAAATTCTTTCGATATGTAAATATAGCCCAATCCCAAGGATCCAATCTAACATGTTCAGAGCAAAACAAGTAGAAAACCACATCTTTATCGGAACACTAATCGGGAGCTAACAGATAAAATCAAAAGCATTTTACGGCTTAACGGATAAATCCCAGGACCCCAATAACACTTCAATTTCTATTGAATAACTGTTCAAACTGATCTTCTATCATCCCACATCATAATTCGAAATAAAATTAAAAACCCAATTCAATAAATCACAAAAGAAACAAGAGAAATACTTGTAAGAGCAAGAAGTGCAGAAGCTAATTTTGACCGTGCTGCCGACGCCGACTGCCCCAAAACCGCTTGGTTTCTGAAATCCGATAAAACCAAAGAAATACAGAGGGAAATTATAATACGAAGAAAACGCGGAATCAATTGCAATAAATTATGGGAAGTGAAGAGGAATTTAGAGTGAAATACCTGTAAGGGGAAGTCTAGGGTTTCTTTGGCGACTGGAGGAGGTTGGTGTTGGTGTTGATGTTGGAGGTGGGGATGGTGGTGGTGAGGAGGCTTGTGGGGCGGAGGAGGGGGCGGAGTAAAGAGGTTTAGGAGGTCGGTGCAGAAGAGGAAGAGTGGTAGCCCTACCAGAACAAGCTGTGCTCGATCCATTGCTGCAGTCTACAGAAAGTGTGTAGAGAGAGTAGGAGACGAAAATGCTTCTTCTGTTGAGCCTTATTTGATCGACTCTACTGGTAGGTAGGGGGTAATATATTATTTGGGCCTTTGGAGAATTTGGGCTCATTTCCTCTTGCGTAACTCAAATACATTTGGGCTTCTTGGCCCATAACTAGCACATTGATGGTCAATTATGTCTCTAGACTATCTAACATAAGTAGGAAATATAAATTAGTCCCCCTTGTTGGGATTCTTCAATATTAGTTTTGTCAAATCCAACGGTTGAAAAGAATATCTAACGATTGAAATTTAAATTCAATGGTCAAATAATAAAAAACAAATTTAATGTGTGTATAAAAGTTTGATTGGTTAGTGTGTATTGAAGTTTGGTTGGTTCAACGGTTGGCTAATGTGATCTGTTCGGTTTTGAAAATTTTGTCAGAAATTAAACTTGGGTTTAAACATTCATTGAAATTAAGATAATATAACTCAAAGGTACAAAAAAAAATCCTTACTGAAAAAATAATAAGGTTAAAATCTTTCCACAATAATTAATATATCTTAAGTCATGAAATTTAGGTTCGAAAAATTAGTGACATTCACCATTCACTTTTAGTGATTTAACTTAAGGAAAATTAACAAAAAATTCAAAAAAACTTTAGCTTTAATAAAAAATGACAAATAAAGGTGTAGTGAATGTACAAGCTTAATTTAATGTGTTTCGTTAATGAAAAAAACTTTCGTTTTAATAAAAAATAAAAAATAAAAAATGAATTGTAGCGAAAATATTTCGTTAAAATTCCCATAAATATTTGGGTCTGAGCTTAATTTAAAGTGCGTACTAACTAATTTGTCCAAGTTTAAATTTGGGGTGATAATACATGATTAGATGTTGATACGCGAGAAATTTTTAATTGTGCTATAGTACACCACGTGTTTTAATAGGAATGATGAGAAATTTTATTTTTTAAGTTATTAACTTTTTAGTATACATATTTCATCATTTGTATAGTGACACGTAATGTATCATTCCGTGTACCGGTCACATTGAAAAATCTATTTTGGTACACATCGCCGCCAAGTAATGTTTAGCAAAACTTAATACGACTGTTAATAACTTCCAACACTTTCCTCTTTTGCTCTTTGGCGCCTACTTCTCTGTTACCGCGGTACGGCGGGGAAGGTGAAAAATCTTTAGCAATGACGTCATCATCGTCGTCCTTGGTCTCGTCGGCGCTACTCAATCCCCACCTCGCTCGCTGACATCTGCGCCGATCACTACCGTCACTCTCCCTTCGACCTCCCCCGCCGCTTCTCCGGCTTTGCTGACCGCCTCCAGCTGCCACTCACCCACCTGACCCGCGCCACGTCATCGGTCGACTCCCTCCCTCCCTCCCTCCGTCCACACCGCCCTCAAGGGCGTCTCCGCCGACCCGCCTCCACACTCGAAACTCTGTCGTTCTACAGAACCAAGGGCAAAATCTCCGTCCTCATCAACTGCCTCTCCCTCCGCGACCGCACAGTCGCCATCTCCGGCTGGCTCGCCCTCCTCGACGCCCTATTCAGGACCTCAACCTGATCTCTCCAGAGACATGAATCAAGCTCACTTCACAGTGAGTGGTGACGTCACTTCAGTTCATCTTTGATTCGAATTTTTGAATACGAATTTTGAAAATTGGGGATTTTGAATCGGATTTTAGGTTACGGAGAAGCAAGAACGAGTTCATCACACTCTGATCGAAGACCAGCAAAGCAGTGGAGAGCGTGATAATCATGGACTTAGCCCGAGCGCTGGGGATCGACGCTGAGAATCACGATGAGCTCTCCAAGCGGATCAGGCTTCTCAAAAACGACGTCGCAGGATCCAATTTGGCGTCGGAACGGCGGATTCTGTTGTCGTTGGAGAGGATTCTGAACAACTGGGCCGTGCGGCAGCCCAGTATCTCGGCTTGGAAGACGGGAATGGAGTTCGAAGAAGACGTTCATATTCAGCCGTTTAAGAACTTTTTCTGTCCGCTGACGAAGGAGGTGATGCGGGACCCGGTAGTGCTCCAGTCGTCGCAGACGTACGAGCGGACCGCCATTAATTACTGGTTCGAGCGGTGTTTGGAAGACGGGGCGTGACCCGACTTGTCCGGTGACGGGTCAAGTTGTCGGGTCACTGAAGGTGAAGCCGAAACATTGGATTGACCGGAGCTATTGAGGAGTGGGTCAATAGGAATGTTGAGGTTGTGGTGAAAAGCATCAGAGCAAAGAGCCTCCGGTGGTGGATTGTGTGGAGGGAGTGCTGGATAATGTGTATAACATCTGGGAGGAGTATCCGAATTGTCGGTATAGAGTTAGGAATGGTGGCATTCTTGTTCTTGTTTTTAAGATGCTCAGGAACAGTTCCAAGAGTATTGGGACATATTTGAGGAGCAAAGCTCTAATGGTTTTGCTTAGCATGGCCAAGGATGAAGAAAGCAAGGTGGGTTTATCACTTTATCACAGTTTTATTCGGGTTTTTGTCAAGTTATACTCCTCATGCTGAAGTTTTTGCATTTTTCAATCAAGTTATACCCCTCATGCTGAATTTTTTGTATTTTGCAATCAAGTTACACTCTGCATGCTGAAGTTTTTGCTCTGTGTGGAAAATTTGAAGTTTGAAATTGTAGTTTCTTTTGATAGTGTAGAACTTCCATTTCTTTTCCACAGTATGGTATATTGATATGTGTTTCTAGTTGGCCCTTGTGGGTGTCTCAGATGTTGACTAATTTCTGATAGAATGTGTCAAACTTTTAAAAAAAAATCATGCTTCAAGAGGGTATCACTAGATTGACCATACATAGTCTTACCGGGAGCTCGGAGGAAGAGAGTGAGTATGCTGTGAAACTGTTACTTGAGTTCTCTAGTGACGAAGCTTGTTGCATTAAAATTGCATCAGAGAAAGGCTTGCTGGTTCTTCGCTTAAGTATGGTGGGAAACCTTGAGCATCCTGGTTTATCCAAATTGGCTGAGGCACTAAAGCAGATGGAGAAAGGTGGAGGATAAGGTTCAGCATTTGGCTGCGGCCGGGAGATTTGAACCATTCCTTAATCAACTTTGTGAAGGTTTGTCTTGTACTAACTTTTGTTTTTAATCTGAAAATCATTACCTTGTCATGGATTACATTTGGAAATTCAATTTTGCAAGTTTTCAGTACGAAGTAAATGGAATTAGAAAACAGGAGAGCTGGAAGGATCCACCTTTTTTAAAACTATGGATTGGGGTGTATGGTGTGATTTTATTTTCGCATGTTAGTATGGAATCTAAAATTTTTTTGGCAACAGGTTCCGACGGTGCCAAAATTAAAATGGCATCTTAGGTGAGAAGTACAACCTTGACAAATAGCAGCAAGGTACAAATAACCAGGTAAAGTGCTGAAAATACTGTTTGAGATGCTATCTAAGCCAGAAGGAAGAGCAGCAAGCATTTAAGCATTGTACAAATTTTCACGTCTAAATGATAATGCAATCATCCTCGTTGATTCTGCTGTATTTCCCACTCGTACAGATATCCTTTTTATAAACCAGCATACTTTACTGGAACTCAAAGAATTGGCTGCAGCAACTATTGCAAATATAGTGTCAAATTCAGGGTACCGGGAATTGGCATATGCTGACAAGGAAGGGCATTCATTGCAGTCAGAATCATTCATTTATAGTCTTTTGGGATCTTTACCACTTGCATCTCCTCAATGTCAAATTTCTATTCTCCACATCCTATAGGAATTGCATCGTCTCCCCAGGCATAACGTAAGTTTTATGCCCCCTCCTTAACTAGGTGTAACTTCTTTTTTCTGATTCAACAAAAATTTTCTCGTATCTGTTACTAAATACCTTATATAAACACTAGTCTCTCCAAATGCCGGCTTTTAGTTAAGTTAAACGCTGGCCTCTCATATCACTTGTGCCGAATAGTTTTTTGTCTTTTATTTTAGTTTAATTTGTCACTTATATTGGTAGGCTGATAACCTTTAATGCTATAACAGAACAATCAATTAGGTTTGAAGATGTTGCCAAGCAATTGATTAAACATTTGTTGGTGATTGTGTTGGCAAGTTCATGTGAAAGTTTAAGTTCATGTGAAAGTTTAGGCATGTTGATTAATCATCTTGTCTCATCTGTGTCTCTAAAATTAAACTCTAACTCGTGCCTAACTGCATAACTCATACCTAAATGATCTGACATTTCGATCGACTTCTCTACATTCTGTTCATCAAGATCCAAAACTGCCACCTGACGAAGTCCCCTGTTGACGTGACAACTTGAAAACGACCTGCCACAAATTCATCATAGCTGCAAAAAACGACACCAAATTGTTGGAACTTTCTCCACCTTCTTCAAGCTCACACATATTTGTGTTGCAGGGTTACTCTCTGCTTTAACTACCACTAATCTACGTTGTAACACTTCCGAACGCAATGTCTTGGTTCAGAAGCCTCATCCAAGTCTCAGCCACCACCGCCAGATCATCGGCCCAACCCAGAATTTCTGACCAGTTTTCCTACACTCTGCTCTCCCGCTTCAGCACTGAGACGGCTCGCTCGAGTCCGACCAATGAGACTCCGGCTTCTGCTCCTGCTCCGACTCTGACCCATCAACCGCCAACCTTTTACTCGGGTCTGGGCCCCACGATGCCCAGTGACAAGCCGCGGGTGGTGGTCCTGGGCTCAGGCTGGGCCGGGTGCCAGCTCATAAAAGGTCTGGACACCGAGCAATATGACATCGTTTGCGTGTGGCAGATGAACCACATGGTGTTTACACCGTTGCTGGCCTCCACCTGCGTCGGAACGTTGGAGTTCCGGTCTGTCGCCGAGCCCATTGCCAGGATCCAGCCCGCTATTTCGAGAGAAACCGGGTCGTCTTTCTTCCTCTCCAATTGTATCGGCCTTGATCCCAATAAGCATGTGGTATGTCAATTTTTCCCTTTTTTTTTTTTTTTTTTTTTTTTGTTCTTGGATAGTAAATGGTGACCTGGTTAGTTTTAGATTTACTGGTTTAGTGACTTTGTGGTTATAAGTTTGAATCTTTTGGGTAAAAATTTGGCAATGGGTAATTCTTACTTGATTAAACTTTGGCTTTTCTGTATTGAAAAATGTGAATTAATTAATTAGCTTCTGTATTGTTAATATTTGGTAAAAAGTTTGATTTATGTTTTTTTTTTTTCTTTCTGAAAGTGGCTTAATTTTAAGTTTTTAACTAATTACTTGATTTGAAGTGCTACAAAGATTTGAGTTTTTTTTTTTGTTTTGGTGGAGAGAATATTCAAAATGTTTGGATTTTAAGATTGCCTTACTTGCAAGAATGTTGGTTTTGGGAAATGAAGGTGAAATGCGAGACAGTGATTGGTGGAGCTGAACCCTTGAAGCCATGGAAATTTGAAATCACGTATGACAAGTTGGTAATTGCTTTGGGAGCAAGGCCAACAACTTTTGGCATACAAGGTGTACAAGAACATGCAATTTTTCTTCGGGAAGTCACTCATGCCCAGGAAATCCGTAGGAAGCTGCTCCTAAACTTGATGTTGTCGGATGTGCCTGGTATACTGCTTCAGTTAGATTTAATTACTTGAGAACAGCAATCACATGATATGAGATCTCATTGTGTATTTCATTTGATTTTGGTTTGGAGGCAGGTGTTTCAGAGGAAGAGAAAAGTAGACTCCTACACTGTGTTGTTGTTGTCGGAGGTGGTCCCACGGGAGTTGAGTTCAGCGGTGAACTTAGTGACTTTATTCAGAGAGATGTTCGGGAAAGATATGCTCATGTGGAAAATTATATTCATGTTACCTTGATTGAGGTTTGTCCATTAAATTCTCTCTGTGATTCAAGTTTCAACCATGTTGGAATACTCCTGCACATCTTATCTTTCGCAAAATTATTAGATATAAATGCAGTCCATGCAAAAATTTAATCTGTAAACTGTTTATTGTAATGAGGAAGTAGATTTTCTCTATGACAACTGAGTAACGTTTTTGTCTTCATAGGCAAATGAGATATTATCATCATTTGACAATCGGCTGCGGCACTATGCTACGAAACAGCTGACGAAGGTAAGAGATATTTTATACATAAAAGAACCTGTTGGCCTGTTATTAGTCAAATGAGATCATCTCTGAGAATCCCTCTTGTGCACATAATCGCAACCTCAAATCGTTGCACCACCAGTAGTATTAAAAAACTAGGAGCGATTTCTCAGAGATTATCTCCCACAAACTACAGTTGTTGATTGCTAAAGTTTATTCCCACAAATCTCTGGGTATGTTCATTGCTCATTTGATTGTTTCTCTCAGTCAGGAGTTCGTCTTGTCCGTGGAATCGTTAAGGATGTCAAGATAAGAAAATAATTCTTAATGATGGCACAGAGGTTCCTTATGGTCTTTTGGTATGGTCTACCGGTGTTGGTCCATCACCTTTGGTGAACTCCTTGCCGCTTCCAAAATCTCCTGGTGGAAGGTGATGCTTAAATTTGTTTCTAATGAAATGAGTTTGTTCCTCTTCTCAACTACTGGAGCTTCTAACAAATCTAAGCTTATGAGTTTTCTTAAATTTTGGTACCTTCTGGTGAACATTTTACTTCACTTTTCGCCCCCAAAATTTCAGTTTATATTTTTCCATTTCCTCCTCTGCAAGACAAATCTTTCATTTCAATATCATCTGTCTTTGTCTGCTTTAAATCTTTTCATATCATAAGGTATGATTTGGTCCTTGTTTCCCATTCTTGCTCCCTATTTTTTCTACCCAAATTGTTAAGTATGCTTTAGAATGACATATCCCCGTTAGCTTAATTTTTTTTGACCAGTTTATCTAATTGCAGGATTGGGGTTGACGAGTGGCTGCGCGTTCCTGAGGTGCAGGATGTGTATGCAATTGGAGACTAGTGGTTTTTTTTAAAGTACTGGAAAATCAACCCTTCCAGCCTTGGCCCAGGTTAGGAATTGTTCGATTTTCTATTCTCATAGTCCCATGTGTTTAAAAGTCCATAAAATTTGTGTAGTACTCTGACGGTCTTGCCAGCCGGCAAATGCAATGAAGTTCTTTTCTTTTAAAATGTGATTTGAGCTTTGAGTCTGCAGCTAAAGGGCAGCTGAATCTTTATGCATCTGTTTAAAATATTTGAAGGTTGCAGAGAGGCAAGGAAAGTATTTGGCCAATCTACTGAACAAAATTGGTAAAGCTGGTGGAGGGTGTGCAAATTCTGCAAGAGATTATAAATACAAGGAACCATTTGTGCTCAAGCATTTAGGAAGCATGGCGACTCTTGGGAGATACAGGGCTCTCGTGGACCTCAGACAGAGCAAGGTGAATTTCAAGCCACTTCAAGGCCGCTGCTCTCGCACTTTAAGCTTAAGATAACTCATCTTTGTAGCATATTTATTTGCAGGTGGGTAATGGCATATCTATGGCCGTGTTCTCTAGTTGGTTTATTTGGCGCGGCGCGTATTTAACCCGAGTCATAAGCTGGAGGAACAGATTCTATGTGTTGATTAACTGGCTTACAACATTAGTGTTTGGGCGAGATACAAGCAAATCTAGATTTGACAAGGAAGCGAAGATACCTCGTAGCATGAATACTACTACTAGGAGATGCTGGCGGCAGGGGTGAGATCAAACTGCGGTGGCAATGATAATGCGGCGGCGTTGAGTGCTGTGATGGTTAACGGTTGGATTTGATGGATGGTAATGGTGGTAGAGGCGATTGAACCACTCCCGCGAAAAAACAAACAAATAAAAGTTGAATAAAGTATAAGAGATGATGGACGTATGATACGATTGCTATGTTTTGTGCCATATCAGTTGGTTTAGTTAAGTATGTTGCTGCCCTTCATATCACTCTTCTTGTGTGCATTTCTAAGAACATGTGCCTCCCGGTCTTGAACGAGGGCATATATTGTGTCTATTTATACGAATGTGATTCGGTTTGTTTTTCGATTTCATTCTTGAACTGCAGCATTGTCATCAGATCGTATTATCGGACTGCTGTGTCAGTTGATGTTCTTTACAAGTACGTACGGTTATCGCAATTCTCTTGGCAATATAACCACCATCTTCGGCTATTTCTTGATATGAAACGTAAACGGGCATCTCCCTTGGGCTCAGTTCGTTCTGCGTAACTCAAATAGATTTGGGCTTCATGGCCCATAACTAGCACATTGATGGCCAATTATGTCTATAGATTCGCATTTTCTTTGGACAATTATGTTGAAATAATTATGAAAGGATTCAGGTTTGCAAGGAGCTTCTAGATCATTTAATTAAGAATTATGTGTTTGAAATCGGAATAATTAAGAATTATGTGTTTGAAATCAGAATAAGAAGAAATGAGGTTATGGAGGAATTGGAGTGAGCATGAATAGGGATGGGCATAAAAACCGCAAAATCGAATCGAATCGTATGAAAAAAAAACCAAACAAAAAACCGTGTTAACCAGAAAAGTCAACTTTGAGTCAAAAATCGAACCGGATCGTTTCAAACCGGTTCGGTTCCGATTTCATATGAACAAGAATTGACCAGAACCGAACCGAACCGTTTATTAATAATAAATAAATAAATAAATTATATATACACACACATGTCATGTATAATAGGTTGAAAAATTAGTTTCACCAAATTGCAAAGCAGTGGATCCTATCCAAATTAGGG
Source organism: Heteromeles arbutifolia (assembly GCA_024362995.1). Taxonomy (NCBI): domain Eukaryota; kingdom Viridiplantae; phylum Streptophyta; class Magnoliopsida; order Rosales; family Rosaceae; genus Heteromeles; species Heteromeles arbutifolia. The sequence goes on from JANCRC010000003.1 coordinate 6,118,096, forward strand.
CGCACCCACCTCACCCTCATCCTCACTCACGGCCTCATCAGTCATCCCTCATTTCACACTTTTAGATTTCCATTCCTTCTAGGCTTCTTCACTCTGCCGAGTCGCCGCCCACCTCACTCACGGCTCTCTGCGACGACCCTCGTCATCCCTCCTCCGCGATAGCTTCATCCTCCGTCCTCCTTCCTTGGTATTTTCTCTATCTTTTCTCATATTCTCTCTACACCCCCTTCGTCAAGTCTCTGAAGCATTCACTTCTTTGCGTGCTGCGGATGAGCTCTTGCTTCACTCACCTTCCACACTTCAATCCCACCGCATCGCATTCGGATTATTAGGTTCGATCATTTTCGCACTTTCCCCAACCGATTATGTGAATTTCTTGAAAATTTGTTTTCTGATTCGTGATTGATTGCTCTGTCGATTCAGGTGCTCCCATGGCTTCCACGCAGAGTGATATCTTAGCTTCTCGCGAAAGGATCTTCGAGAACGGTATGGCTCATTGAGCTTTTGTTTTTCAAGGTTTGGGTATTTTATTGCTTTTTTTTTGTTTTTGTTTTTGAAGCTTTCATGACCCCGTGTAATGTTGGCATGTGCTTCCTCAGAACTATAATTACTTTGATTTTGAAAAGAATTTATTTTATTTCCTTGGTTTGGGACATCTGGGGAGTGGGAGGGCAGGAACACGATTTTCTTAAGAAATCTGGTTTGGGACTTGGAGTAGACATGGAACTGGAAAATAGAAAGGTTGTAGGGGTCGTGTATCAGCATTTCTTGTCAATCAACTAAAAGAAAGCCTTTAGGTTGCACTTTCAATTGGATGTGTGCAGATGTTTGATTATGATTTTTTATTGCTTCTTTTTTCTGTGCTTATTGAACGAACAGTTGTTTCATGGGATTTATGTTTATGGTTTTGGTTTTTGTTTTTGTTTTTCTCTTGTGGTTGATATCTTGTATTTTATTTTTTACGAGTTCTATTTGGTAATAAGTTCTTGTTTCCTACTAAAAGAACAAAAGATTATGGAGTAAATTGTACGAATGGTCCCTCAACTTTAACCAAATTGGAGCAATGGTCCCTCAACTAAAAATCCATTACCATTGGTCCCTCAACTTATCAAAATGTGTAGTTATAGTCCTTCTCATCAATTTTGTCAAAATTTTGTCAAAATAAGCTATGTTGGAATGACCATTTATACAATTAGGATCCCTCAACTCATCAAAGTGTATAATTATGGTTCTTTTCGTCAACTATGTCAAAATTTTTGTCAAAACGAGTTATATTGGAAGGACCATTGCTACAATTGGATTAAAGTTAAGGGACCATTTCTCCAGTTGAATTAAAGTTGAGGGACCATATCTGCACGTTTTGATAAGTTGAGGGACCAATGGTAATGGATTTTTAGTTGAGGGACCATTGCTCCAATTGAGTTAAAGTTAAGGGACCATAGCTACAATTTACTCAAAGATTATGTATTTCTCATCTCCACATTGAAGATGGGCACCTCTCTCGACATTGTTCTTTCGTAAGACACAGTCTTGGTTTTGAGGATGTTTGGTATTTTCAGGCCTTCCCTTGAGATTATTATCTTTTGTTGGAATATAATGCTCTGTTCTTGGGGAGTAACAAGAAAGCTGTGGCTCTCTGGAGGTGTATGATATTGGCTCTTACATGGAGTCATGGACTGTATGGTTGAACTCAAATAAGTAATGTTATTTTTTTCTACATGGAGTCATGTATATCATGCTTAAACCTTCTGTCCTTTTAAATAAATATATTGTGTCCACTTTCAATTTGAAGCGTACAGATGTTTGATTAATTATCTTCTACTGTTTCCCATTTGAAGCTTTTCGTGAAATTTTGGAGCGGAGGGCATCTGCACACTCTTGTCTTCTACTGTTTGATTACTTATCTTCTACAGTTCCAGGTTAATTGAACTTAATTGTACTTGATTAATTATCTTGTCTCATATTTAACATATTTAGCAGTATTTGAATGCATGATGATTTGGTGTTCAAATAATTTAGTATTCGAAACCGTAAACCGGCAAGAACCGAATCGGAACCGGTGTAGACCGAACTATAAGGTTCTAGTAATAAATTTAAGCGGAACCGTACCGAACCGAACGGTTGATATTTTTCGGTTCCAGTTCCAGTTTAGGGGTGGAACCGCACTGTGCCCACCCCTAAGCATGAACAGAAAAAGTGACATTTTTAATTAAAGTCTAGACTATCTACCAGAAGTCGGAATATAAATTAGTTTGATTGCTGAAATGCTCTTTGCACTTAAAAAAATGATGGATGATTTCATATTTGAGTGATTTTTGTGGAGATGATCTTTAAGGAAAAACTTAAAAGATGTATGGTTAGATCGCTAAAATACGATGTATGGTAAGCTATACAAAGAACCTTCAAATAATTTGAGGTATCCGTCGACAAAAGAGGATGTATTATTAAATCATCTTTTTACTCTCATATTCTTTAAACGCAATACAAATTGCAGAACGTACACTGCTCTAACTGTTTTTTTGTCGAACTAAGTTACTTTCATTAAATAAAAAGACTAATACAAAGAGAAGAGAGCCCAAAAAGCAGCCCACAACCTAAATAGTAAATACAGGCCCACCAGGGAAAATCAAATACAACAGAAAGCTCAAAAAGACCCAACTGAGAAACAACAAAAAACCCTAAAAATTGAGAGGAAACCAATTGCCACCACCAAGTCAGATGACGCGCCTCCATCGCAAGGCCGCCACCACCAAAACAACAAACCAAACGGAACAACTGGATCAACAGAAAATGAGAGTGAGCGAGCCATCCGTGACTAACTAATTTGTCCAACCTTAAATTTGCGTAATTATATGTGATTAGATAATACGACAGTTAATAACGTCCAACAGTTTCCTCTTTGGTCTTCGGCGCCTGCTTCTCTCTTACCGCGGTGCGGGGGTCGTTGAAACTTCAACTCTGCAACGCTTCTACGGCGGCGTTTCAATTTTTTGTAAAAAGATTAAATTAATTATAACCGTCGGATTGGAACTTGAAGCTCGCATCTTCGAAGCCAGTGCGCCGCTCGAGTCTCCGCTTCAAGTCAACACTCAAAGGTTGACTTTCCCTCCATTTCCCACAACCCCAACTCCGACAGGCTAACGCGGCAATGCAATGACGTCTTCATCGTCGTCGTCGTCCTCCGTCTCGTTGGCGCTAGACTCAATCAACACCTCGCTCGCCGAGCTCTGCGCCGATCACTACCGCCACTCTCCCTTCGACCTCCCCCGCCGCTTCTCCGGCTTTGCTGACCGCCTTCAGCTGTCACTCACCCACCTCACCCGCGCCACGCCATCGCTCGACTCCCTCCCTCCCTCCGTCCACACCGCCCTCAAGGGTATCGCCGCCGACCTCGCCTCCGCACTCGAAACTCTGTCGTTCTACAGAACCAAGGGCAAAATCTCCGTCCTCATCAACTGCCTCTCCCTCTGCTCCTCCCTCCGCGACCGCACAGTCGCCATCTCCGGCTGGCTCGCCCTCCTCGACGCTGCGGTTCAGGACCTCAACCTCTCCGATCTTCGCAAGAAGATCGCCGATCTCTCCAGAGACATGAAGCAAGCTCACTTTACAGTAAGAAATGACTTCACTTCAGTTCATCTTCGATTCAATTTTTTGAACGCGAATTTTGAAAATTGGGGGTTTTGAATCGGATTTTAGGTTTCGGAGAAGGAAGAACGAGTTCATCACACTCTGCAGAAAGAAGGATTAGCAACTCAATCGAAGATCAGCAAAGCAGTGGAGAGCGCGATAATCATGGACTTAGCCCGAGGGCTAGGGATCGACGCTGAGAATCACGACGAGCTCTCCAAGCAGATCAGGCTTCTCAAAAACGACGTCGCAGGGTCCAATTTGGCGTCGGAACGGCGGATTCTGTGGTCGTTGGAGAGGATTCTGAACAACTGGGCCGTGCAGCGTCCCAGTTTCTCGGCTTGGAAGAAGGGAATGGAGTTCGAAGACGACGTTCACATTCAGCCGTTTAAGAACTTTCTTTGTCCGCTGACGAAGGAGGTGATGCGGGACCCGGTAGTGCTCCAGTCATCGCAGACGTACGAGAGGACCGCCATTAATTACTGGTTCGAGCGGTGTTTGGAAGACGGGCGTGACCCGACTTGTCCGGTCACGGGTCAAGTTCTCGGGTCGCTGGAGGTGAAGCCGAACATTGGATTGTCCGGAGCTATAGAGGAGTGGGTCAATAGGAATGTTGATATTGTGCTGAAAATTTCAGCTCAGCATCTGAGCGAAGAGCCTCCGGCGGTGGATTGTGTGGAGGGAGTGCTGGATAATGTGTATAACATCTCGGAGGAGTATCCGAATTGTCGGTATAGAGTTAGGAATGGTGGCGTTCTTGTTCTTATTGTTAAGATGCTCAGGAACAGTTCCAAGAGTATTGGGACATATTTGAGGAGCAAAGCTCTAATGGTTTTGCTTAGCATGGCCAAGGATGAAGAAAGCAAGGTGGGTTTATCACTTTATCGCAGTTTTATTCGGGTTTTGTATCAAGTTATACTCTTCATGCCGAAGTTTTCACATTTTTCAATCAAGTTATACCCCTCGTGCTGTAGTTTTTGTATTTTTCGATCAAGTTACACTCTTCATGGTAAAGTTTTTGCTCTGTCTGGAATTTGAAGTTTGAAATTGCAGTTTCTCGTGACAGTGTAGAACTTCCATTTCTTTTCCACAGTATGGCATAGTGATTTGTGTTTCTAGTTGGCCCTTGTGGGTGTCTCAGATGTTTACTAATTTCTGATAGAATTTGTCAAACATTTTTAGAAAATCATGCTTCAAGAGGGTGTCACTAGATTGGCCATACATAGTCTTACCGGGAGCTCAGAGAGAGAGAGAGAGTATGCTGTGAAACTTTTACTTGAGTTCTCTAGTGACGAAGCTTGTTGCATTAAAATTGCATCAGAGAAAGGCGCGCTGGTTCTTCTCTCAAGTATGGCAGGAAACCTCGAGCATCCTGATTTATCCAAATTGGCTGAGGAGGTACTAAAGTGGATGGAGAAGGTGGAGGATAAAGTTCAGCATTTGGCTGCGGCAGGGAGATTTGAACCATTGCTTACTCGACTTTGTGAAGGTTTGTCTTGTACTAGCTTTTGTTTTTCAATCTGAAAATCATTACATTGTCATGGATTACATTAATTTGGAAATTCAATTCAATTTTGCAAGTTTAAACAATGGTCTGCAGTGTATGGTGTGATTTTATTTTCACATGTTAGCATAGAATCTAAACTCTTTAAGGCAACAGGTTCCGATGGTGCCAAAATTGAAATGGCATCATTGGTGGGAAGTATGACCTTGACAAATAGCAGCAAGGAACAAATAGCTAGGCGAAGTGCTAAAATACTGGTTGAGATGCTATCTATGCCAGAAGGAAGAGCAGCAAGCTTGCAAGCGTTGTACAACTTGTCAAGTCTAGATGACAATGCAACCATCCTCGTTGATTCTGCTGTACTTCCCTCTCTTACAGCTATCCTTTTTATAAACCAGGATACCTCACCAGAACTCAAAGAATTGGCTGCAGCAACAATTGCAAATATAGTGTCAAATTCGGGGCACTGGGAATTGGCATATGCTGACAAGGAAGGGCATTCCATGCAGTCAGAATCATTCGTTTATAGTCTTTTGGGATCTTTACCACTTGCATCTCCTCAATGTCAAATTTCTATTCTCCACATCCTATATGGAATTGCATCGTCTCCACAGGCATCACGTAAGTTTTCATCGCATAAGTAATAATTGAGCCATGCTTTCATATATACATATCTTGTTATATCAATCTCTAATGAGTACCTCGTATAAATTGAACTTGCCTACATTTGTTTTATGTTCACTCCTCAGTAAGTTAGAGCCTTTTAAGTCATTTTGCTCTATTTTTCCGGAAATTGAATCAGGAAAATTGTGGCTATCTTTACCTTAGGAAATTGATGCAGTTCAAACGGAATCCTAATATGGCTAGTTATTGTATATATAGAAAGGCAAAATATATTATTGGAACATTGGTTTTTCATCAATGACATTATGAAAACAAAGATGATCTCCTTAATTGGCTTTCCAAGAATAAGTTAATAACCTAAAGTTTTGTGCCGCTGATAAATACATGTGTGAGATTGCTGATGCTAATTAATACATCTCAAATCGCAAAACCAGAAAGTCCAGGAATATGTTGCAAGCCATTGCAGGGCAAAATATCTGCTGAGAAATGGTTTCTGTTTACATTTTTGGTTGTGAATTTTAGATGTTTCTGGCATAAGAATATCTCTCGTAAGCAAATCATGGAAGACATTTGCCAAATTGGCAAACTTTAACAGGAGACCCGTGTTTTAATGTTTTTGTTTGCAGAGTCAGTAGCTCGTCATATAAAATCTGGGGAAGGGATTAAAACCATTTTACCATTTCTTGAACACCCAGAAGTTGAACACAGGATTCATGCTTTTAGGCTTACAAGACTACTCTCAGAAAGGTGTGGTGAAGATATAGCTAACGAGCTAAGGCTTTCGAACAGTATTCCCCTGTTACGAGACAAACTATTAGACCACCAATCAATAGATAGTGAGAGATCTGATGCCGCATGCATACTTGCGAACCTTTCTCTTTCGGAAAATGAAGTGAAAACACTTCTTGGAGTTAGTTTTGTAAAATGGGCAGTTACTACTCTTAAAAGCCAGCGCCAAATTTCCGGCGGGAGGATTTCACGAGCTGCATCAAACATGTTGGAAGGTCTTCTTGGTCTTTTACTTCACATTACAAGGAAACCTGACCGGCAAACTGGCACATTCAAAGAGCATAGCCTTATTACTATTTTCCACGATCATCTTATCTATCCTTCAAACCCAAAAGTGAGACAACTAGCTGCCCTTGGATTGAAAAACTTGTCGGAATATGGAGGCTTCCTAGCTGCTGCGGAATCAGAACCACCACCTCCCCGTGGATTCTTTTCGTGTTTGGTCTTCATGTGTGGAAGCTCTTCTGTAGAACTACCAAGGTGTCCAATACACAATGTTTCATGTGAAGAAGACAGTCAGTTGTGCTTGCTAAAGAGCAACTCCATCAAACCCCTCGTTGATCTACTGAACGACAACGACACCAGTGTTCAGATTGCTGCAGTGGAGGCACTGTCCACTCTTGTAATAGAAACTTCTAGCAGCTTCAAAAGAGCAGTTGACCAGCTCGAAGATTTGGGTGTGATTGAAGCTGTGATTACCCTTTTCAAGGCAGTTCGACCGGGCGAGCTTCAAGAGCGAACAACTTGGATCATAGAGAAAGTGTTGAGAGTCGAAAACCATAGACATTCACTAAACCAGTCTCTGGTTTGGGCATTGGTGGAAGCCTTCAAGCACGGCAATTCGAACACCAAGAGACAGGCTCAGGATGCTCTTACCCATCTTAAGCAGTTATCCGTGGTTAGTGGGATATCGTCGCGTCAAAGTCGGACACACGGGTAGTTTATGACGACATGGATGAAATTTTGTTGTAATTTTAGTTTTTACCGAGTCTCTCTTAGGGAATTGTTATTAACACTCCAAAAATCTCTGAGCTAGAGATTTTTGGAGTGCTAATAACGGTTCCCCTCTCTTAACTCGTAAATTACTGTATAGTAGTTGTACTCACAGTCTCCATCTTTGCGTTCATTGTTGTAACTTGTAAGTAGAAGGGGGTTGTGTTTTACATTGGACGAGATTTTTGGAGTGCTAATAACGGTTCCCCTCTCTTAACTCGTAAATTACTGTATAGTAGTTGTACTCAGTCTCCATCTTTGCGTTCATTGTTGTAACTTGTAAGTAGAAGGGGGTTGTGTTTTACATTGGGCTTACAAGTCATATCCTGTAAATGAATCTCAAGCTTGATTTTTCATCTTCAAATTAAACTGAAGCTTCTGAAGTCCATAAAAGTGCGCTAGGATCAGTCATGCAGGTGCGCGTTGAAACAAGCGTGAATATCCATAATCAGTAAAAATGCGTAATTGTGCTTGATCCTAGCACTTACCTCAGCTCACATGGGGAACGTTTGCGACTGATCCTAACACTTTCCTAAAACCAAGCAACAAAGCAACCAAAAAGAAAAAGCCAAAGCTTGCTTGCCGCCTCTGTTGAAAAGTCGGTATTTTCCACTAAACAAAAACTTAGCCACCATAAAAGGAGAAATTACAATAGTGAGAATTCCATTTAAAGAAATACGTAAACAAACTTCCACATTTTAAATTATTATCTTTCTCTAAAGTCTTTCTAAATTTCAAAATATCTTCTTTCTACAGGCTAGTTTAAAATATCTTCTTTCTACAGGTTAATTTCAAAATATTTTTTTTGTATTATAAAGGGTAGGGTTTTACGTCCCTTTTCTGATTTCTGAGTAGGTGTAACTTCTTTTCCTTATTTAATAAAATTTTGCTTGTACCTCCGAGGATTTCAAAAAAATTACTTTAGCAGCCCGTTTTTCTTAATAAAAAAAAAACCTCACACTTGTTGGACGGTGCAAGTGGAAATTGTCGAGCCAAAAATAATCAAGAGGAAACACGTGGATTTTTGGGTGAAAGGGACAAAATTACCCTCGAGGCACACCGGGATTTCTATGCTCGAGCAGCGGGCAATCATCCCTCAACCAAGTCAAAAGTGCCCAAAATAGGTATTTATTTAAAACTTATTTCATCCATCCTCATCAAATATTCTCCACAAGGTAACCCCCAAATCTTTCCTTTCAAATTATATTAATTAGCTAATTAATTGATTTATTATTCAATTAATTTATTAATTAGCTACAAATCATGAATCTCACCCAAAAAACCATCCAAGTGGACGGTCCATCTCCTCCCAAAGGGGCTGGCCACACCACTATATAAACACCCTCATTTTCTCCAAAACCTAAGTTCTACACTCTTGCTAAATTATCTAAATTCTCCAAACACTTTTCCCTCAAAATTCTAACTTTGGCATCGGAGGTTCTTCGGCCAAAGCTCCCCCATTCATCGTGGGTGTGTGAGGCTCTTGGCCTTGACCTAAGGTGTTATTTGTTTTGTAGGTGCAATTTTGTCCAAGAACAAGGAGGAAGAAATTTGCATCCACAAATTGGTGCTTTCATTGAGAGTTGAGTCACACGCTCGTAGAAGACTCTCGCATATAAGGTTTTTTGTTTCTTTGCTTATTTGTAGATTTTTTGTACGTTTTTATTCTTGGAATTTTTATTGCTAAAAATTCTTTGATAAAACGTAAAAGAAAAGTACAATGGCAAGAGATTTGGAAACCTCGACAAACGAAAATTCCAACGTTCAAGGATTAGGACCGCGGCAATCTACAAGGCTCAACATAATGGTGAGTGGAGCGGCACCACCCCCACGGGGCACCACCGTGGCAACCATCACGGTGCCCACCACGACAACCACCTTCAGCAAAACCCACGGCTCTAAGGCCATGGCCCAAGCCGTGCCACTTTAACCTTCAAGGGCCCAAGCCTTAGCCGAGTCGACCTATGCCGCCCAAACCCAACGCGAGCCCAATGCATTTCCAAGCCGAGCCCAAGCCGAGCACCCGCGTGCCCCACATGCCGAGCAGCCCACTTCTGTGGGCCAGCCTGCTCCCGTGGTTTCCCAAGCAGCCCAAGTTAGCCCAAGATTAGTTCAACCATCCCGGCTTCAAATTTCAGGACCTACGATCGAACCGGGGGCATTTTCACCATATTTCCCAACTTAAATCTCACTCCCGGAGTCTACCACTCCTCCACTGCTCAAGGAGGCGCATTCCTTCCAAGCTTTCCAATCCGAATGGCGAACAACACTTGTCCCGACAAGTCATAGAGTTGACGAGCGCCTTTGCACAACAGACAACCTTGGTGAATCAACCTTTGCAGCGCACCGAGATCCAACGTGCCCCAGACGAGGTGTCCTGAAGTAGGACAAGGGTAGATGAGGAACCTCTCTTGCAGCGTCCCAGCAAGCAGTCACTCGATTAGCCACGATCCGAGCGTTCAAGCAACGTACACTCCCGATTGAGCCCCCGAGATAACGTATACTCTCGTCTTAACGCGTGGAGAAGCATGCACTCTCGACTAGGCCCGCAGATGAGCATACATTCATGGTTAGGGCTACACTCCGATAATCAACATGAGCAGCCTTTCAGGCGAAATGTTCATTCGTGACTAGGCCCGCAAGGAACATCATCTACATCACATCGGAGTAAGCCGCACTACGGAAGGAGAGAAGCAGTCACTCCATTCGGCTCAAGTTCAACCGGCAGCCTGCGAAGGATTCCTTCGCTTGCCAGGAACAAACCACATACACCGCCGTCACTGCATGAACGAGCCAAGCGCTTAGAAGAGCAGCCTAAACCAGCAAGTCAAGACCGGGGCAGCCGAGAGCTCCGCTACCCCCAACAAAGGCAAATTCAGGAAGAGGTGGAGAGACTCTTAAACAAGCGATTGCGTGATTTCCAACGCAACGAAGTGGCCGATGAAGCTTTACGACAGAACATGACCAAAATGAGCAGGTCACCTTTCATGGACGAGATCGAGCAAGCAGAGCCTCCACACAAGTTTAGCATGCCACATTTCACATCTTTCAAAGGAGATGGAGATCCGAATAGGCACTTGAAGCATTACCGAAGCACAATGGTCCTTTACCAGAACAATGATGCTCTTATGTGCAAGATATTCGCCACCACTTTGCAAGGCGAGGCTCAAGATTGTTTCCAAACCTTGCCGTCACGATCAATCCAGAGTTTTGATGATCTTTCTTTGGTTTTTACCAAAGAATACTCATCCTACCGCTCGATCAAGAAAAAGCTCGACCATTTGTTCAATGTGAAGAAGAACCCAAAAGAGTCACTCTGTGACTACGTAAAGAGGTTCAAAGCAGAGAAGGCAAAGATAGTCGAATGATAGCGAGTGCAGCTTTCCAAAAAGAACTCCCGGCAGACCACTCATTGTTCAAAGAATTGATCATGAAAAAAGATCTAACTCTGGTAGACTCTTTCGCTATGGCAGAGAAGCATGCATTTTGGGACGAGGCTCAGCGAGCAGACAAGGCACCCTAGCAGCCTTAGAAAGAGTCAGCAGTGGCTCAAAAGAAGAATGATGGGAAACAGTCCAACAAAAGCAAGCAGGAGGCCAAACGTAGGAACCGTCCCCTACCAAAGAAGGCTCGACGACCAAGAACTACTCTAAGTTCTCCATTCCGATCCACCAAATCCTTCGCGACATCAAGAAAGAGCCATGGTTCAAGCTGCCGAAACAATCAAAGGGAGATACTTCCAAGTTAGATCACACCAAATACTGTACATTCCACTGAGGTCCCGGTCACACCACCGACGACTGCTACACTTGGAAGAACTACCTAGAGAAGCTCGTAAAAGAAGGCAAGGTTGACAGATACTTGGACAAGCCAGCTGCGCAGCCTAGAAGGAATACAAGCGACGATGAAGAGTCACCAACCAAAACGATTCGGATCAATGACATCTTTACCAAATCTGAGCACTTAGGGGCCATCAACAACTCCAAAAAGAGAAATATTCAGCAGGCTTTACTAGTCTCACATGTCCAAGCAGTCGACACCCAACCTGGACCTATCATTGGCTTCACTGAGCAGGATGCAGAATGCGTCAATTTTCCACACGATGACGCACTAGTAGTATCTATCCAACTAGCTCATGTTATAGTCGACAGAATGATGGTTGATAATGGAAGTGCAGTCAACCTACTTCAACTCTTAATCATTCAGAAGATGGGCCTGGAAAGCACAATCATATGCCAAGCGGAAGTACTTACCAGATTTAACGGGCACACCTCGACTGTCATCGACCACATCACACTTGAAGTGAAAACACCGACAGTTGTCTCAAAGCAGACGTTCACGATTGTAAGCGACCCAACTCCCTACAATAGGATTCTTGTGAGACCTTAGTTAATCAAGCTGGATGTCGTTACTTCTGTCAAGTATCAAAAAATCAGATTCTGCATCCCAGGATGAGGAGTCGGAGAGATAAAGTCTGACAAGGCCGCATCTCGACGATGCACTGTGTAAGTATTGAATGAATCAAAGAAGATAACTTTTACCTCTATAGAGGCTACCGAGGTCCAAATGGACGAAGAAGCTACTAAATAGCAATTACAGCAAGCGGATTAAGAATATGGCACCCAAGCATATGAGATAGGATGGAAATCTGACGAAGACGCCGAAGACATCATTATTGATCCCCAGGAGCCAGAAAAGACCACTAAAATCGGCTCACGTCTAAGCCCAGCTGAGAAGGAAGAACTCACGACTTTCCTTAGGGAAAATCGAGACGTCTTTGCATGGTCACCTTCCGACATGCCCAGCATCGATCTCGAGATAGCTTGTCATAAGATGCACGTCAACCCCGCTACCAAATCGGTGATCCAAAAGAGAAGACATTTTGTACCCAAGCGAGTAGCGATCATCGAGGCAGAAATTGATAAGCTACTAGAGGCCGAATTCATAGAAGAGGTAGCCCACTCAGCATGGCTTACCAACGTCGTGCTAGTCGTGAAGAAAAAGAAGGGCAAATGAAGGGTTTACGTAGACTACACCGACCTCAACAAAGCATGCCCAAAAGATCTTTATTCGCTTCCCCGGATTGATCTATTGGTAGATTCAACTTTTGGGAACCAGCTGCTTAGCTTCTTGGACGTATACTCCGGTTACAACCAAATAGCCATGTACGAGCCCGACAAGGAGAAAATCGCGTTCGTGATCGAGCGAGGCACCTACTACTACAAGGTCATGCCTTTTGGCCTCAAGAACGCATGAGTCACTTACCAAAGGTTAGTAAACATGATGTTCAAGAAGCAAATTGGGGTAACCACAGAGGTCTATGTCGATGACATCATGATAAAGGGCAAGCAGCTGTCAGACCACATCTGCAACCTGGCGGAAACTTTCAACATCCTCAGAAAGTACAAGATGAAGCTCAACCTCACCAAATGCACATTCGGAGTATCTTCAGGCAGATTTTTAGGGTACCTAATAACCTAACAAGGAATCGAAGCACATCCTAAGAAAATCCGAGCGATCCTAGAGATGAAATCTCCCATTGCCTTAAAAGAAATCCAAAGCTTAACTGGACGAGCAGCCGCCCTCAACCGTTTTTTTTTTCACGATTCACCGATCGATGCAAGCCTTTTTCAAGGCCATCAAGAGGGCACAACGAGACAAATTGGATGAAGAGTGCAAAAAAACTTTCTAAGACCTAAAAAAGTATCTCACATCACCTCCCTTACTATCCAAGCCGGAAGCAGCGGATGACTTATACATCTACTTGGCAGTTTTAGAAGTAGCAGTGAGCTCTGCCCTCATACGAAAAGAGCTGAAAGCCCAATTGTCGGTATTCTACATTTCTAAAACTCTTCTCGATGTGGTCATCGTCATGACCATACTGTCATTGTCATGACTCAATATCCTCTACGATCAATTCTACATGGTCCGGACGCCTCTTAACAAGTGATGAAGTTGGCATTGGAACTTGGTCAATACGACTTAGTTTTCCAACCCCACACTGCGATAAACGCCCAAGCCTTGGCAGACTTCATAGCAGAATTCACGCATAGCCTAGGCAATGCAACATAGCGGCCCAACAACGCCCTAGAAGCAGCCGAGCACACCTTAGCCGGGCTTGCTCCCCCCAACGGAGACTTCTGGCATTTGCATGTTGACAGTGCATTCAACTACAAATGCTCGGTAGCAGGCGTGGTCCTTGTCACCCTCAACTGTTCAATGCTCGAGCAGATGATCACTCTAGGCTTCAAAGCATCCAACAATAAAGCAGAGTACAAGGCCTTACTAGCAGGCCTACGAATGGCAAAAGACTTGGCGATGAAGAACCTCGTAATTCATTCTGATTCCCAGCTAATCACCAGCCAGACTACTGGGAGGTACACGGTAAAACATCCAAGGATGACGTAATACCTAGAGAAGGTACGCAAACAACTTAAGGCATTTCAAACTTACACTTTCACTCAAGTTTCGCAGGCAGACAACGCCCACGCAGACGCTTTAGCCAGCCTAGGTTCCGCCCCCGACCACCAACTTAAATGCTCTATTTCGGTGGAGTATTTAGACAAGCTAAGCATAGAGGCGGAGCCGACAGCTGAGGTGTCACAGGTTAGTACAACTCCCAACTGGCAAAGTTCTATTATAGACTACCTAGTCACGACACACTCTCCACGGAAAGGTTGGAGTCTAGAAAGCTCCAAATAAAGGCAGCACGATAGTACATGTGGAACGGCATTCTCGTCCAAAAATCCTACATCGGACCACATCTCCGTTGCCTAGCGCCTCCCGATGACCTAAAAGTTCTAAGCTTAATCCACGAAGGTGTTTGTGGAAATCACTCTGAAGGCCGATCCTTAGCACATAAGGCTCTTAACGCATGCTACTACTAGCCTACCATGCACCAAGATGCTAAGGAGTTAGTACAAAAGTATGATCGCTGCTAACGCTACAAGCCAGTACCAGCACTGTCTTCTAGTGAACTACACCTGCAGACGAGTCATTGGCTGTTCATACAGTGGGCAATTGACCTGGTAGGGCCAATGTCGCCCGCTACTTGAGGCAGATGCATGATGATCGTGGCAACTGATTACTTCACCAAATGAGTAAAAGCAGAGCCCATGACGACCCCGACTCAGATGGACATAATGCGCTTCATATGAAGGAACATCATTTGCCGATTTGGCACCCCTCAGTCCATCGTCATCGACAACGGCCCGTAATTTGTGGGTAAAAATTTGGTGAAGTTCTTCCAAAAGTATAGCATCAAGCAGCACATGTCCACGCCGAGATATCCTTAAGGCAAAGGGCAGGCCGATGCATCCAACAAGACGATTCTTGACTGCCTCAAGAATTCCCTTACCGACAAGAAGGGAAAATGGCCAGATGAATTCCCCTGATGTCTATGGGCATATTGCACCACCAAATGACGAGCAACCAGTGAGACTCCTTTCTTTTTGGCATTTGGTTTAGAAGCAATCATTCGTCCCAACATTATCGTGCCAAACATTGAGCAGAACAGTAAGGAGATAGCCACAAGCTTAGATCTGGCAGAAGAGAAGCGCAAGCAGACCATCACCCGCATCGCAACCTACCAGCAGCAGCTCCTCTCCAGCTACAATAAAAGGGCCAAGATCCAGTAGTTCCAACCCGAAGATCTAGTCCTAAGAGAAGCCTTCATCACTGCCTGCAGATAAGGCTCCAAAAAAAGAGATCCCATCTGGAAAGGTCCGTACAAGATCAGCAGAGTATGCGGCAAGGGTAATTACACCATCACCATCATGAACGACAAAGAGATCGAGAAGCAATGGAACGCCTACAACCTGAGGAAGTACCATGTGTGACCTCCTACTATATCAAGACCCGAAGACTCAAGTAGCTCAACGGGCACCACCTTGCAAGCTGAGGATTATCCAGTTGTTATGCAGTCTTTTACAGTTAAGTTATTTGTTCGTTTCACTCGTTTTTCAATGAGAAATTCAGAAGTAATTTACAACAACTGATCACCCCTGCACTTCAAAAGAAGACCGCGCCCTTCTTAGGGACTCATCGCATAAATTGCATCCCCTGAAGACCAACCATGCTCTCTAATGCGAGAGGGTAAACCAATCCCCCGACACCCACATGGGTCTGCTCTCCAAAGCGGGAGGATAAACTCTACACTCCGAATATCCAGACGTGGATAAGCTGGGCTGCCCTAGTATAACTAGATGTATGATGGCTTGCGCATGGATTCCTAGAAGTAGCCACAATGGTCTTTTTTCAAGGCTTAGCTAACTAAAGGATTTTGGGTCACTTGACCTAATTCGTGGGGAATCGGGCCCTAGAAACGGAGGGCACATTACGCAATACGCCCGATTGACGGCTGCCCTAGAACCCTAAAGCTACTACCGAGTGCACTAAGGTGGCCTATGGTTTCCAGAAGACTGCCTACAGCTTGCCATTCGAGCAGTAAAGCTGCGCTAGACTTATACAACTGTGCATTCTTGTGAAAGGTTAAACAAACTAGTGCGTATATACGAAGCTTTATCCACTGTCGACATGCTACGTAGTCGATAAGCTTCACCTCTGCCAAGCGTGAAATGATCTACACCAAGTCCTAAAGTGTTATGATACTTGCTACATAACCTACGAAACTGGAGGAAGCCAAGGTTAACAGTTTAGTGGTTGTGAGGACTTGTTTACTTCTGTAAGTAAGGCGTTCGGCTGCCAACCCTATGACTAACAACCTTGCAAAGTTCTACACCAACACCTACGGCTACGTAGGCTACACGAGCTTGTCTGCTTATAGAAAAGTAGCACGCTTGCCACTGGCCTATAAAGTCTAAATGTTAGGGCATGAACAAAAGAAAGGAAGATGGAGAAAAACGAAGGAAACTAGTTTATTAAATTTTCTAGCAAAATTGATAAACAACTAGCAAAGACTGAAGGAGTTCAAGCAAAGCAAAAGCAACAAGGAAAACAAGGAAAATCCTAAAGGTTACCTAGAAGACTACTCTTCAGCAGCTTGGACATCCCACGGCTACTCGGTCGCCACACCTTCAGCAATCGCGACGCTTTCAGCAACCGTACCATCCGGCACTTCACCACCAGCTACCCCAGCCTGGCACCAACTTCTCCGACTACTTCACCAATAAAAGACTCAAAAGTGAAGGTGAGCAAGTCTTCGGGAGAAATAGAGAAGGTCTCGAAGTCTTTACCAGAAAACTCAAAGTTAGAAGGCCGCCCGAAAAGATGGTCTACATAACCCAGCTTGTAGAAATTAGCTTGACTTTGAGTAAGTGAAGCCTCGAACTCTTCAGATGCTCATTCTCCTCAAGCAAATAAGCACGAACCCGCTACAGCTCCTCTACTTCTTTCTTTAAACTGTCGTTGATCTTCAAAGCACCTTGGAGTTTCAACACTTGAGGCTCAAGCCTATCAACATCTTTCTTGAAGTGGATCACTTGGTTTACTTGGTTGTAAGCAGTGATCAGTTCTTCATCATTTGCATAAGCAACGGAGGGATTCAGAGATGGCACCTTCAAGATCTTGGATCTGAGGTATGTAACACTCGATCTCCTTCTTTGCACTTTCATACTTTACTTGGATCGCGTCAAGCCTAGTCTTCAAATCCACGATTTCTTAGCGAGCGGTCTCAAGCTGCAGAGAAGTGGGGGCAGAGATGTTAGACCGCTTCAAAGCAGCAAGCTCATATTCCAACTTCTTGACTTTCTCGGCCGAGGAGTAAGCTTCGGCTACCACAGTTCTTACCACCTCCTTGGTAGCCTTGGTATTTTTTTGATCAAGAAGCATAGACTCGGCTGCTAGAATCGCCCTTTTTGCATCATGGACAGGAGAGCAATCCTCCTATACTCGATCGTATGCTTCGCAAAGGAACTTGGGCCAACAATCCCTTTGACGCCATCAATAAACTTGGCACATACATCCATGTCCTCAAGCAGATCTGGTTTCAAAAGCGCACAAATCTCAACAACTTCCCCAGAAACAGACTTGGTGGATTTCTCACAACTGCCCGCACGAGCAGCCTCATTCTTCTCAGTAGAGAATCAGTCTCAGTAGCAGAAGGAACGGGTTTTGGCGCTACATTAGCAGGCAAGGGCACCTTGTCATTCTTTATAGTAGCAAGCCTCTCCAAAGGTGAACCAAACGGACATTTTAGCATAAATTTCGGCATCGGAGCCACGGAGGAACTTTTATGCTAGGCAATCCTATCAGCAATCGAACTAGCAGCATTCGGAATGGCAAGCGCCACTGGCATAGATCTATCAGCCTCATCTTTCTTGCCCTTGGAGAAGTCATGTCAATCATAAGCTTGGGAGCAGCCGGTGAACCCTCGCGAGCAGTGGAAGTCTTCGGCTTTTTCTCAGCAGACGTCTCTTGAGCAGGCAAGGAAGGTCTCTTTTTCCCACCTTCATTTGCAGCAAGCTCCACCACAGGACGAGCCAACGCCTCAGCCTTGATTTGTTTTTTCTCATCTCTCGGGGGCAGCCTACATTTCTCCATACGAAGATGATTAAGCAGCCAACGTCATTCGTGGTACTCGGAAGGGATACCCAGAGTGACATGCACTTTCTTCATATCCGAAGAAGTCTTAGGAGTTGAGCCAAATTTCAAATCTACAAAAGCATCAAGAGACAATCAGAAAATTAAAAAGCAGCTTAGCACAAATACAAAGCAACCGAGAGATTTACTTACCATATATGAAGACCGTTGGAACATGCAGCTCGGGGGAAGAATCAGACTCTCATTCTCCATTTATCTCCAAAGTCTCATTGGCCCAGTCATGATCTCCTTTGCTCGAGTTATCAAAAAGCCTATGGCGAGATCGCAGCTGCCCACCTCCCTCAATGTGACCTATGTCAAAGAAGTACCAAAATTCGTTGACTGGTAGATCTAAGTCAAAGAATTGGCTTAAATTGTGGAATCACACCATCACACGAACCGCATTCGGAGAACATTGGGCGGGGGCACATTTCATGGAGACTTCTTGGAAGAAACGCAGCTTAGGAAAAGTAAACCCCAACGCAAAATGGTAGGGGTCGAACTTGATGGCTCTCCGAGCCCCATCACATGGCTCACGACTGCTACCATCCTTAACACGTCATCGGAGCTAATCTTGAAGTGAGCATTGCTCAAAGACCCGCCTTGACAGTATAATGGCGGCACACCATCATCATTCTTATGGTTCGAGGAAGACATACTTGAAGAAATTCTACAAAGATGTAAGGAAGATTCGTTAGACGGCTGCTTGAAAAAAAAAAAAAAAAAAGGAACCAGGCATCTCAGCCCAAAAAAAAAATAATAAAAAAAAAACAAGGCAGCCTTCAGCCTAACCTGGCGGCCCGCTGCTCTCCCCTTCCTCACACATGTACGGGCCTGAGCCCAGCATGCTCAAAAAAAAAAATTGAAGGCCCAAGCCGCAGGAGCCCAGCACCCATGCTAGGCCCCACGACCTGGCCTGTCATCTCTCATCCGCAGGCCTCACGGTCCAACTTTAGCTTGGCCTGCGCCAAGCCCAGACCACCAGGCCACCCACGGCAGCCCTTGTGCCGTGACCTTTCCCAAGTTTTCTCAAGCCTCCTCGACTCCCGTCGAGCCAAATTTCAAGCCCCGAGGCTCCTAAGAAATTAAGAAGACAAGGAAAATTATTTTTTTTTTCTTACCTTGAAGCGGCGTGAAGATGAAGCAAGCAACGAAAAACGATCCTTTGCACGGGCAAGATGTAGAAGATTGCTAGAGGAAGGGGAACAAATATCCTCTAAGCTTTCTCTCTCTCTCTCTCTCTTGTAGGGTAGAATAAATCGCTCTCCAAAGTTGATTTAATAATCCACTTAAGGTGGACTTAAATAGGCTTTGAGAGAAATTTATTTCCCTTTCCTTAAAGGATCTAATTTTCAATTAAAGAGGGAGTCTACATCAAAATAGGAAACAATCCTAAGTTTCCTAAAGCAAGAAAATCTCTACACTTGTTGCCCTTTTCTGCAAGCAGCCCAACATGTGTGGGGGCACTTGTGGAGCCAAAAATAATCAAGAGACGACACGTGGATTTTTGCGTGAAAAGGAAAAAATTACCCTCGAGGCACATCGGGTTTTCTATGCGCGAGCAGCGGGCAATCATCCCTCAACCAAGTCAAAAGTGCCCAAAATAGGTATTTATTTAAAACCAATTTCATCCATCCTCATCAAATATTCTCCACAAGGTAACCCCCAAATCTTTCCTTTCAAATTATATTAATTAGCTAATTAATTGATTTATTATTCAATTAATTTATTAATTAGCTACAAATCATGAATCTCACCCAAAAAACCATCCAAGTGGCCGGTCGATCTCCCCCCCAAAGGGGCCGGCCACACCCCTATATAAACACCCTCATTTTCTCCAAAGCCTAAGTTCTACACTCATGCTAAATTCTCTAAATTCTCCAAACACTTTTCCCTCAAAATTCTAACTTTGGCATCAGAGGTTCTTCGGCCAAAGCCCCCCCTTCATCGTGGGCGCGTGAGGCTTTTGGCCTTAACCTAATGTGTTATTTGTTTTGTAGGTGCAATTTTATCCAAGAACAAGAAGGAAGAAATTTGCATCCACAGTAATTAACAAGTGGGTGATAATATCAATGTTGTTGGAACTGGGTCTTTGGCCCATCTCATGTTTTTAATTACGTTATATAACTCCTAATCTCTCAAACAGCAGTCATACTTGTGTCAAATGAATTTTTCTATTCTATTGTAGTTTAATTTGTCACATATATTTCTAAAATGCTAGCTTGTAGTTGAACACTAGCCTCTCATATTGCTGGTGTCAAATAGATTTTTTCCTAATCATCGCGGAGTGACCTAGTAGTTAGAGATGAATTTCAGGTTCGTGTATCACACAGCACGTCCTGAGTTTAATTTCTGACGCTCGTGAATCATACAATGATGGCTAGACGGAGGCTGAAATGCCTCTGTATATTTTTCTCGCCTAAGAAGAGCGGACTGCCATCGTGGCAAAACCACCGGCTAAAAAAATTCCTCTTTTATTTTAGTTTAATTTGTCACTTATATTGGTAGGGTGATAAGCTATAAATCTATAGACGCGGCCATGTAATTGCACATTAAATATGAGTTGAAGACGATGTTGCAGAACAGTTGATTAAACGTCAGTCGGTGATTGTGTTGGCAAGTTTATGGGAAAGTTTAGACATGTTGATTACAAGACACTGTTTGCTTTGTGATTTAATCATCTTGTCTTTTCTCTGTCTCTAAAGCCAAACTCTTAACTCGCACCTAACTGATTCGACTTTTCTCTCGACTTTTCTACAATTTGTGCATCAAAATTCAAAACCATAGTACCGGCTGTGTTCATTTACCTAAATTAAGGACTAGCTAGTAGTTAGGCTAGATACGACTGCCTGTTTGTTCATTAAGTGGCACCGACCAAGCCAGAATTTAATACCAATGGAATTATAATTTTGACCAAAAAAGTATTATTGAATCATTTTGTCGAACTTTTGATGAGTACTTGCCAAGTTCTTAGGAGTTTTGTTGATGATTATCAAGTGAGGTTTTTTTATCAAACACTTGTTGCGCACTATAAGGTCGCGCACAAGAAATAAGAGAAGAACGACAAAGGAAAGAAAGAAGAAAATTTATAATAACTATATAGGGGTTGCACAAAAGAATCTGCAGTTTGTAATTCAATGTTTTGACTCATTCTTCAGTTTGCGACAGTTGTTTATAGTCATATACAAATATACATATAAATATACATTGGGGTTATAAAGTTATTGGGGTCAGGAACAGCCAATTACCCTATTTTTGCTTCACCACTGGGTAGTGGTACTACTCATCACTCGACTTATTATCATTGTATGAGTTTAAATTTTGAGATTTATGTTCATTCACTACACATATCTTGAAATTTAAATTCATCTAAATATAATAAATAAGATAGTAAGCATCACTATCACCACTTAAGGTTAGCGAGCAAAAGTATTCCCGTCAGATACAGAGAACGTAGGGCCGCATCCTTTTTGAATGCGAGGAACTATGTGATGGCTGGCTGATGACCACGACAGGGAAAGGGGATCGGGAGAAATCGGTAACCTCGTGATATTAATAGCGGGTGTGTGGGAGGTCCCAGTAAATTGGGGACGCAACTTAGAAGGGGACGTGAGAAATGAAGTATCAAAGAAATGAGTGATAATTCCAGTTGGTGGAACAGTCGTAGGCTTAGCACTCAGCAGTGGAACAAAATGTTGGACAATTCAACTTTGATGTTTCAATATTATAAGGCAGGTGGCATAATTAACCCCGTGGTGAATGGGACATAATCAACGTGTAATTTCATCGTGTTAGGTGTCGGCCGGCTTAATTTAGGTTAATTTGTGGGTAATACAGTAATTAAAACTATTAAGCATTAGCTTAGTAGGTATGTGGGTTGGGAGACATATGTAATTATGTTGTTAGAGCATCTCTAAAAGCAAATCCAATTTTCCTCGTCACCTCAACACTTCACATGTCTAATAGATGAGGTAATAAGGAAACTTTAGCTTGAGAGGCTTGGAAAGGCAACACTGCCTTGTTGAAAAGTTTTGTAGCCTTTGCATGACATTTCGTTTTGTCTTTCTTATCGTTTTTGTTGATCGTTTTGTCTTTGTGGGTTTTGGAGTAGTCTTCCACTTGTATTTTTTTGTTTACTTTCGTTATTATCAATAAATTTGTGGAGGAGGGACGGGCGGGGCTTTCTTGAGTGTAATGATTTTCTTCCTTGCGGGAGCGAGTAGGTGTGTCACACGAGACCACTGCTGAATAGCTAATCTCGCCTAATCTTTCTTCATTTAAAAAAAAAAAAAAAAAAAATGAAGGGTGGTGTGTTGATGGAGGGCCATGTGAGAGTAGAAATAATAGTTCCATACAATGTTTATTTACATGGAATAGGGACTAGGGATTAGCTTAAATGATTTTCTTTCAATACTTTTCATATTTCTATGTTCACTGATTTCTTCATTTTCTCATTTTGTTAAGTAAACATGCTCGATCTAGATGGCTCATATCTTCGCCTCTAACTACGATAAATTTTTAGTTTGATAAAAATACAACTTGATTCACCAAGCGTCATAATACAATTAGTTGAAAAAAAATTTCCAACAAATTCTATTATTACAATAAGTGTACTTCCCCCTCTTATAGATGGACTAAGATTCTCTCCCCTCCTCTTCTCGTCCCCTTCCATCCCCTCATCTCACATTCTCAATTTTCTCTTTCTCTTTCTATAAAAAATTAATATAAGATGTTGACGTGGCTTAACCATGACCGTTCAAATAGAAAGAGAAGGAAGAAAAGAGAAAAAAATAGGGAAGAGAATCCAACTCTCTTCCAAATATCCAAAGAATTGGCTGCAGCAACTATTGCAAATATAGTGTCAAATTCAGGGCACTGGGAATTGGCATATGCTGACAAGGAAGGGCATTCCATGCAGTCAGAATCATTCAATTATAGTCTTTTGGGATCCTTGCCACTTGCATCTGCTAAATGACTATCTCTGGATCCCTTCCTTTTAATCCACTAAGTTCGAGGATTCGAACTATTGAAATTTAATCCAACAGCTAAAATTATTATAACTTTTAAAGTGGACCCCTGTTTGTAGTCGTTTGATTAAATTTCAATAGCCTAGATCCCCAAACTTGGTAGATTATGAGGAAATGATCTGGAGAGAATCCCTTTCCAAATATCTATTCTCCACATCCTATAAGGATTTGCATCGTCTCAGCAAGCATCACGTAAGTTTTATGTCCCCTTGTTAACTAGGTGTAACTTCTTTTTTCTGATTCAACAATATTTTTCTCGCATTTGTTACTAAATACCTTATATAAACACTAGTCCCTCAAAATGCCAGCTTTTAGTTAAGTTAAACGCTGGCCTCTCATATCACTTGAGCCGAATAGCTTTTTGTCTTTTATTTTAGTTTAATTTGTCACTTATATTGGTAGGCTGATAGCCTTTAATGCTATAACACAATAATCAATTAGGTTTGAAGATGTTGCCAGTCAATTGATTAAACGTTTGTTGGTGATTGTGTTGGCAAGTTCATGTGAACGTTTAGGCATGTTAATTAATCATCTTGTCCTATCTCTGTCTCTAAACCTAAACTCTAACTCATGCTTAACTGCCTAACTCATACGAGACCATTGCCCAATAGCTAATATCGCCTAATATTTTTCTATTAAAAAAAAAAAAAAGTGAAGGGTCGCTTTTTTTTTTTTTTTTTTTGTCGAAGAAAGGGTGGTGTGTTGATGGAGGGAATGTGAGAGTAGAAATAATAGTTATATACAATGTTTACTTACATGGAATAGGAATTAGGGACTAGCTAATATGATTTTCTTTCAACACTTTTTATATTTCTATGTTCTCTAATTTCTTCATTTCCTCATTTCTGTTAAGTAAACATGCTTGGTCTAGGTGGTTCATATTTTCGCCTCTAACTACGATAAATTTTCAGTGTGACGAAAATACGGTTTGATGCACCAAGCGTCATACTACAATTAGTTGGATTTTTTTTTTCAACAAATTTTATTATTACACTAAGTGTACCTAACCGGGTTGCCAGTATACTGAAAAATTTCTCCCTAACTAGCTATTTAGTGCCACCTATTATGAGTCTTTATGTAACCACCCTAAAAAGCATTATTACGTGCAAATAACGTTTTGTTCCTAAGAGTATCTCTAAAAGAGATGTCAAATTTTAAATATAAAATTTAAATTTAAAAGGTTGTCACTTAGTACTACAGTCTAGTGGTATTCCTTTTCGCTTGTAAGTGAGAGGTCTTAGTTTCGATTTTCGCCAAAAGTGAATTTGAACCACATTATTACTAGCCCAATGTGAGACTAAATACATCTCCTCCCCTTTAGTGTAAATAATATCGTTTGTTCAAAAAAAAAATTGAAAAGTTATGTACACTTTGATTTTTATTTTTAATTTCGTTCTCCGTTGAATGTGTCAATTTTAAACTATTATCTACTGCATTATTTACTTTTCATAATTGTAGCAGATGAGAACATGAGGTTGATATTACATTAAAATCGAAATGCTACTTATTATCTTTAAATAACTTTAAATTTTGAAATTTGTATTTAACTACTATACAAATTTCAAAATTTAAACTTATCTAACAGTGATAATAGGATGATGAGATCATCATTACTTAAGGGTCGTGAACAAATTTTCATAAGAAGATTCTCTCAAAAGTAAAACTCTTCATAAATTATCTGACATCTTAATCAATATATTATTTTATATTATTAACAAAAAAAAAATTATTAAACTATTAGATAACAGAAATTCCATAAAAAAAAACTCATTTCTGACCAATCTTCTTAGCATTTCTATTTAATTAAGGACTGAACACATATTCACTCTCTGTCGCACACACAGTAATCTGACAACAAAGGGAACATTAATCTGAAATCACATTTACCAAAATGAAATAAATAATCCCAACGTGAAATACTGTACCATTCGTTTGTCACTTCCACTCTCACAGTCTCACCCGTTCTCTTTACATATATATGCACAATTTTCTGGGAATGGGTGCAGACTGCGGAGCTCTCTTTAATATATTGCCATATATATCTCTCTTTGTTTTATCAGCTGTCCAAATTCATACCATTCCTTTTCTAACAGTCATTTTTATAAGAAAAATGGTCTCTTGTGATTAAAATACAAAGAACAGGCAAAAACAAAAATATAAAAATAGCTCATGAACGACGCAATGTTATATAGCAGCAGTTTATATAAAATTTTATCAAAAAAAAAAAAAAAATGGTGTGTTCACCTTCTTTTGCTTTTTTTTCTTTTTCGAACCGAAACGATCCAATTCATTGATAAAGAAAAGAGAGAAAGTACACAGAAGCATCAACGCATGTTGGTAGATTTTGTGTTTGATTTTTTTTTGTTTAAAAATTAAACAAATTGTAACTCAGTAAATTTAGAAAATTCACTTTTTATATCTGATGTCTCTTGGTATGTTTTTTTCCCTCTCTCCCTCCAATACACTTGTATAAAAAAAAGATTTAAACAAACTAAGAAATGGGAACAAGACTAATGTCTAATCGCAATCAACTTTTCCTTTGATGTTTTGGGCAAAAAGGATAAAACAGACGTAACGCCTTTTCTTTTGGAACCAGATCCCTTTCAGACCCAAAGGAACTGAGATCAAAGATCAAATGATCCGGGTCATTGAAATTTAGTCCAAGAGCTACAATTATTATAATTTTTAAAGGGCCTCCTATTTATAGACGTTGGATCAAATTTTAATGACCCGGATCATTTGATGAGTGGACTCAGTTCCTTTGAGTCCGAAAGGGATCCGGTTCCTTTTCTTTTGTCTGCAAATTAACAAATGTCGGAAAGATATGTTGTTCCTTTTGGATAGTGCTATTTCGAACACTTATGGACGTTGACTATTTTAAATTCATTCGATTCGGTATTAGAAAATTGAGAAATATGTGTAAAAAGTAAAAATGAGTGTGTAGATAACACTACTCTTTCTGTAGTTTGAAAAGCATATGAACAATGACGGAGCTAGAAATTAATTACAAGTATAATTAACTGGAGAGCAACAAAAAAATTTTAGCTGTTTTCTATTGTCATGGAAAATTTTAATCAAACAAGACTGATAGAGCTTTAAATTTTTTTATATAAAATGTAATATTGAGATGATTATATCATATGAAGAGAGCTTGCCCACGAGCTTTAATAAAAAAGGATTAAGACATTAAATTCGAACAAAAATTTAAAGTCATGGGTAGCTTAAAACTATTACTACGAGATTTATTTATTTATTTTTAACATAATTGAATTTTCCTCTAGATTATATAGATTTATTTTATATGAACATACGGAAAAAAAAAAAGGAATTGGTTTTAAAAAATCAAAAGGTAGTTATAAGGGTTAGAAGATAGTAAGAAAATCAAAAAATTGTTTGCATAAACAAGTCTCGGACCCCTGATTTGCTGGAAACTTTAAACTCTACTCCACTTATGAACGATATACTTTTTATTGTATAAGCTAGCAGATGAAATTCCAAAACGAGTCCTGGCCTATTCTGGCGTTCATATGGCTCTGCCTCTGTGCCTGAAACAATTGAGGGAAAAAACAAATTATGTACACGCATGATCTACATATGTTGATGCTATGTGTATACTGATTATTTGTCTTTCGTCCTAGATATTTTGCTAAAAAGTATACGTAATCGCATACCTCTGTTAATTAATATTTCTTTACCAGATGTGACAAACCAAATATGCTGTTAATATATCTTATTTTTCTCTCTAAATTTGGGATCATACCCTCCTCATCTCTGGCTTTTAATTTTGGTATATTTTTTTGGTCAAATTTAGTTTTGGCATATGGGGCCTTGGTGATGTAGGAGTTGTGTGCTCTATTTGTCTTTTTTCTTAGCAAGAAAAAAAAATGCAAAAGAGATCCTAGCATATGCCTTCTTAATAAATTATTCTACGGAAAAAGATAGTACTAGGGAGTGGATTTTTTAGTATGCACTTTGAATACTATATACTTACATTTGTGATTGTAGGATTTTTTGTCGCATATCTAACGCTTTTTATCTGGTTTATAATTTTGGGCTTGGAAATTGCACTACGTATAATCCACTTAATAAATGTAAGGTTCACCAATACACATAGTTTTAGGGTTATTTTGAAAGTGTTTTTAAAATGGTTGAAAACAATTTTGATGCAAATGCTTTTAGAATCAATCCTTAATAAAAATGCAAGTAAATTCTGGAAAAAAAAAAAAAAAAAAACTTGAAGTGTTTTCTACAAAAAGTACATAATTGGTATTTCTTACAAGAAGTACTTTAAGTAATTTTAGCCATTTTAAATACACTTTCAAGTGAGCACCTAATTTCTATTAAAAAAAGTGTGATAACATATAATACAAATTATGTGGTATCTCTATTTTTTTTTTTTTTTTTTTTTGGTCGATGAGACGTAGCATACCATTTTTCTAAGTCTCAATCATGTCCCTATATAACAATTAGTAAAAAATTAAAAAATAAATAAAATTCTGTTTTTATCCCACTACATCCATGCCCTTTTTTTCTCATATTTCTCCACAATATCTGTATTCGCCGGCAATACTGCATGTATGATAGTTTAACAAATTTTTTTTAAAGCTTAGGACTTGACAGTAATTTTTGTCATACTTCATGACTTCCCAAAAGATTAAATACGTTGGTTGCCCCTTCCAGTGGCAGAGGGAGGGTAGGGACATTGGTTCTACCTTATTAAGTATTTTTCTCTGCCATTGAATTCTAGTCTTATAGTATAGGTATAACCAATTGCGAGCCAGGATTTAAATATTAAGAGGTCCAGTGTTAAAAGTAAGTATTTTTAATAAAAATAAAGCAAAAAGCACACAAAAGTATTTTCAGTTATCCATTTCATAAATATCAACCGATATCGACATATGTTGAGATAATATGATGAATGTTATTAAGATATTTTGTCACTTGCTCTCGATGTAACCTATCGAGTGTTACCGAGATATGTTTAACTAGCATTATAATAAATACTTTGTAGGCATAAAAGGAACTCATACTGAATTTCGAATGATCATCAGAAGACCTTTACATGTATGATTTAATTGTTCTATGATTTAAAAAAAAAATACAAAAATAAGAACGCACTTTCGGTTGCATGGGGTGTCCAACCATTTTGTGCCAAGCGTAATCTGTAAAAATGTATGAGAAATCGGTTCACAACCAAGGCTGCCAAAGTCAGACTTGAAGATGAAGGATGGCATTTCCATCCAAGTTCCCATACCTCTCTTTTTGAAAAAGATGCAATAAAAAAGTTTATTCTCATCTAAATATCTTCTGAATTTTCGTATTCTTTTTTCCTACATCGCGAAACATGATGCTCTATCTTTTATGAATTGGCATCCTTTCCGGAATTCACACTCCGATGTCTGTGGACCGAACAAGTTAGATTGTTTAATTTAAATTTTGCGTTCTCATTAACCTATTTCACTAATCTATCTCATCCACATTCTTTCTCCAATGCTCAAATATGTGTCTCTTGAACAGTCTAAATTATTGGATTCGTGGACGAACCGTGAGATTTGGAGAGAATCTCAATCCATCTTTTATATATGTTGCCAAAGCCACACAGCCACGTTAGTGAAGCTAATCAAATTTTCTCTGCATTCTCCCACCACATTCATGATTCATCCAACCCTATTGCTCAAATGTGGCAATTTTTCCACCTTATTTGTTTCTTGTTATTCTCTACCCGTCCCACACCATTACTCACTGCTCACTTCTGAGAAAATTTATGGTTGTCCGTATTATTATTTAAAGTAGTGAATGATTGGTATTTTCTGTACAAAATTGGCACTCAGACTTTCTCGAAAGCAAGTCGAGCATTTCCAACAACACTAGTAACATTATTTTAGCAAGAGGACTTGTTAGTGACTATCACAAAAGTGTGTTAATTTGAGGTATAGCTAGTCTCTCGAGGGCAAGGTTCTCAGGAACCGGATTGTCTGCCCTCTCCATCTCATACCCTTCTCATCCGCTCATATTTTTGTGATCACGGTTAAGTCACGTCAACATTTTATATTCCCATCGTTTTTTGTCTTATTATTTCTATAAAAAAATCAATATAAAATGTTAACCGTGACCACAGAAATATGAGAGGATGGGATGAGGGAGGGCAGACAATCCAGGTCTAGGTTCACATTTCTTAAAAAACCAAATAAAACAATATTCCCCGCGTCAACAATAACTCCTTTTGAGATAGCTTGAAAGGTGATGCTAGAAAGACTATTTGATCCATTTTTTTGTAAAACACATGATGTGGAGATTGATCGATAGACTCCTTCTTTAAATCATTAAAAAAAAAAATTTTAACCATCAATTATCATATCATGTAGTCTATTAAAAAAATTACTTCAAAAAAGTCCCTAGGGTGCCACGGAAGCAGAGCACTGGGAGGAAGAGAACGGAACCAACAAGGACGGAAATCTGACGGATCAATGCAAGCGGATCACCAAGGGAGGAAAAAGTTGAACAATATCATCTGATGGTAGCAATTGATTGGTACTGAATCCCTGAGTTCCTGAGTCCCTTGGCAGAAAGGTGTTGGTCCATTCATTGGCCGCAGCTTGAAACCAAAGCTGTAGTTGGCAATGGGGATGGTATCGACAAGTAACCCACAGCTGGCCTTCAGGCTCTGGTGGAGAATTGCACATGGCAGGCTGCCTCATGTCCAATTTTTGGAGGTAATATTTGGCCAAAAGGACACCAATTGTGACGAATCTAAGGTTATCTCCAACCGAATGAGGGCCAGAGGGCTCTCTTTAGCCCTATAGTCCTTCAAAAAATTAATATTTTAATAAACAGTGTCAAACCATTTTTCTTACAATCTCCAACCGAGGGGCCAGATGGTCATAGGCCAAACATAGCCTTGTAATAAAAAAACCATCTCCAACCGAAGAGGCCAAAGGGTCAAACATAATTTATTATTTTAATTGAATTACTATGGTTACTTAAATTAAATTATCTCAATAGTTTTATGTTATGGATTGTCAATGGATGATACGTTCCCGTGCCTAGGGATGACAATTCTAACCGTTAAACCCGATAACCGTGGATAACCGCCCGAATGGATTGGATTTGGATATGAAAATTCGGGTATGGTTTGGATATGGGGAAAAACTGTTTATATTATTCGGTTATGGTTTTGGATATGGTTATAGAGGTCCCCAAACCGTATCCATAACCGAATCCGATCCGATTAGTAAATAATATAATTTATATATAATATAATAGTATAATATATATATATATATATATATATATATATATATATATTTGTATATCCATTATTCACCAAACCATTACCTTGAGAATACAAAAGTTGCATTTTGTGGGAAAGTAAAGTTTTGAATCAAAATCAATGCAAACTCAATGGTGCTTTTAGGACATAACAAAAACAAGCCAACATCATCAGTGTTTTAATTTTTATACTCAATAAGATCCATTCATTGGATCATTTTATACATCAACTGTTTAATGAAGAAATTGATATCTACTAACTTATAATTTCTCAATTGAACGAATATATTTTTTGTATTGACGAAGATGGATATACTCGTTAACCGATGGGGAATCTGTTACCCGGTGGGTATGGTTATGGATAATACCCGATGGTTAATTTGCGGTTATGGATATGGTTAATTTTCGTGGTTATGGGGATGGATATAGCATTTTTGTCACATTTCGGCCCGGGGTGGATCACTTCCCGGGCCCGCTCCACCACCGTAGCACAATATTGTCCGCTTTGGGCCCCGACTACGCCCTCACGGTTTTGTTTCTGGGAACTCACGAGCAACTTCCCAGTGGGTCACCCATCCTGGGAGTGCTCTGGCCCTCTTCTCGCTTAACTTCAGAGTTCCTACGGAACCCGAAGCCAGTGAGCTCCCAAAAGGCCTCGTGCTAGGTAGGGATGAGAATATACATTTAAGGATCATTTCCCTGGGCGATGTGGGATGTTACAATCCACCCCCCTTAGGGGCCCGACGTCCTCGTCGGCACACTTCCGGCCAAGGATTGGCTCTGATACCAATTGACACATCCCGGCCCGGGGTGGATCACTTCCCGGGCCCACTCCACCACCGTAGCACAATATTGTCCGCTTTGGGCCCCGACTACGCCCTCACGGTTTTGTTTCTGGGAACTCACGAGCAACTTCCCAGTGGGTCACCCATCCTGGGAGTGCTCTGGCCCTCTTCTCGCTTAACTTCAGAGTTCCTACGGAACCCGAAGCCAGTGAGCTCCCAAAAGGCCTCGTGCTAGGTAGGGATGGGAATATACATTTAAGGATCATTTCCCTGGGCGATGTGGGATGTTACAATTTTCGTCCCCAAACCGAATCGTTGCCATCCCTACCCGTGCCACAAACAAGTACCTGCAACAGGATCTTGTTGCACATCTTTTGGCCAAAAGAAGCATGGAGTAGACGTTTAAATTTTATGTTGTTAAATGTTTTTTTTTTAATGTTGTTTAAGTTCCATTTTGTTAAATGTTTTTTATTATGTTGTATAAGTTTTATGTTGTTTAATGTTACTTAATGTTATTTAAGGTTGTTTAATATTGTTTAATGTTACTTAATGTTATTTAATGTTGTTTAATGGCTTAGGTAATTATAGTAAAAAAAATAGAATTTTTAATTTTTTTTTTAAATTTGTAAAAAAAAAAAATTCAAATATAACGGCTAGTTGACGTCTGCAAGTAGCCGTTGGATTCAAACTGCTAGACTGGCTCGGGGCTGGCTGGGTTGGGCCAACCGGTTGGCCATTTTCTCCTTGTTTGCCCGGTGGGGCCCACGAGCCCTTTAGCCTAGCCCTCGGTTGGAAATGATTTTCGTGTCATTTCGGGTATTTTTGGCCATATGGCCCTCTGGCAAGATCAGTTGGAGATGGCCTACAAGTGCACCATGAACAAGCGTAGAGATTTTTTTATGTGTCTGCTTACGTGTGAAGTAGTTTCATGTAACAAGGCGTTTTAGATCAAACACACTGTTATATGCGAAAGTTGAAATGTATAACAGTGTGTGATTGATTTTAGATACTGCACAATGATATCTCCCTGTATACTCTCGCTTGGTGCACTCAGGATGAAGCCGTATTAATCCAACCCATTAATAGGTGCACCATATTCATCCAAGCATAGAGATTTTTGAGTTTTCGTGACAGTATTTCAACTCAAATATGTAATCTCAAGCCAATTCTATTGTGAGAAGTAACAAAATAAGACAATGAGTGATGAACTTGAAGTATTGTCGCTCGAAAAATCCATGTTGTAAGTAAGTTTCTCTTTCAGATAATGAAATGCCGTTTGCTAGGATCTCAACTCAATTATGTACTATCATGCATGAAGTACAAAATGCAAAATAGTGCGTGATGGACTAAGAATATTGTCGCTCAGGGTTTTTGTTATAAGTTTCTATTTCATGCAACGAGATGTTGTGCCAGTTTCTCAAACCAATCACCAGTCTCATCTGAAAATTCAAAACATACGGTAATACATGATTTATCCGAGATATTATCAGAATGAAATCTTGTAGTAAGTTTCTCTAGGGTGTATAATACGGTGTACCTCGAACGGTGCACCCATCGTTGCACTGTGCTTAGGTTTATAAATATGAACTTTCTGACCTTAACCTCACTGCCTGTAGCAGCCCTCTTGTCCGCTCCGCAGTGGATACAGAGATTTTGAACCAGTGGTTTCCTCCTCCTCCTCCAAAGGATTCAACTTTTGCTACAATGGTGGAAACTCAGCCTCAGAAGCAGCAGAGCAAGCCCATCAATGGCGTCAATGGGATCCATAACCACCACCATGACGAAGCAGATTTCGACCCAAGTGCCCCTCCTCCATTCAAGATAGCTGAGATCCGAGCTGCCATTCCCAAACACTGCTGGGTCAAGAATCCATGGAGGTCTCTTAGCTATGTTTTCAGGGATTTGTTTGCCATTTCTGCAATGGCAGCTGCTGCCATTTACTTGGATAGTTGGTATCTTTGGCCTTTGTACTGGGCTGCTCAGGGAACCATGTTCTGGGCTCTCTTTGTTCTTGGACATGATTGGTAATTTTCACTCACTTCATTCTCCATTTATGTACATTTTTCAGCATTTTTTTTTGTTACATTTTTCTGCATCTGCTTGGTTCTAATGTGATTGGTTTTTTGATTGAACAGTGGCCATGGAAGCTTTTCAGACAGTCGAATTCTGAACACAGTTGTGGGGCATATATTGCATTCTGCAATTCTTGTACCATATAATGGATGGTTGGTTCCTCGTAAACTTCATTGCTTCATTACCTGCTTCCAATGATGTTTTCCGGGAAGTGATTTTCGCGCTCCCCTTTGTCTCCCCTGCACTTATCCTGCTTGTTCTAGCCTTTGGGTTGAATAAATCGAAGGAGAACAAGTGACGGAAACAAGAGAAGTGCAGAACGAGAAAACGAGAGCGTGAAAATCACTACCCTGTTTTTTTTTTCTTTCTATTTTTAACCTTTTAGCCTGTCCTTTTGAAAATGCTTTCGATGTTTGAATCTAATTTGGTTGAAATCTGAGTCACATTTTCATATGATTTCTTCAGGAGAATCAGCCACCGAACTCACCATCAGAACCATGGACATGTTGAGAATGATGAGTCATGGGTTCCCGTAAGTGCTTCCTCTTAATTCAAACTCTTCCATCTACTTGTAAATCAATCACAATGCTCTTACTTTGCACAAACAGAAATACTAGTTCTGGAATCTGAATCTGCTGATGCTGCATTAATCTTTTATAAGTAACTAATTAAGCTGTCTGTTTTTCGCTATCTTTGTCGATATAGCTGACTGAGAAGGTTTATTCGAGTCTCGATGAAAATACCCGAAAATTCAGATTCAGGGTGCCTTACCCCATTTTTGCATACCCTTTCTATCTGGTGAGAACCCCATCTTTTATTGCTCATATATTTTCGGACGAGTGATTTTCGCTCTCCTCTTTTTTCTAGCCCTTCGATTGAATTAAGTAGAGGAAAATCAAGGGCGAGAAACAAGGGGCAGAGTGCGGAAGGAGAAAACGGGAGAGTAGTGTACTGTTTAGCTTCAATTGTGTTTTTGTGATGTTCTGTGAAAGCTAAATTTTGCTTCTTTTTTGGCTTGGTTGGCTTTCGCTTTCAGTGGACTAGAAGTCCAGGAAAGAAAGGTTCTCATTTCAATCCGTACAGTGACTTGTTTGCCCCAAATGAAAGGAGAGATGTGATAGCATCAACTACTTGCTGGACTATGATGGTTTCCCTGCTTGTCTATCTATCGTTTGTCGTAGGCCCTGTCGAAATTCTCAAGCTTTATGGTGTCCCTTACTGGGTTAGTTCAGTTTTTCTTCATGATAATATACACTTGCCTGCAGAGAGTTTATTTTTCCTAATTCTCACAAACTTTTACTTGCAGATTTTCGTAATGTGGTTGGACATGGTCACATATTTGCATCACCATGGTTATGACGAAAAACTTCCTTGGTACCGCGGAAAGGTAATATTGATACATTAACCCTAACAACATTGATCATTCTTGGATGCTAATTTACATTCTGCAAGTGAAGAACATAGTACTCAAAAACTGGGGATTTTATTTAAGAAGCTTTAATTTCCTCTCCTGGTTTCGTTGTGTAGGAATGGAGTTATCTACGAGGAGGCCTCACAACTGTAGATCGCGATTATGGGATGTTCAACAACATCCACCATGACATTGGCACTCATGTTATCCATCATCTCTTTCCTCAAATCCCACACTACCACCTAAGAGAAGCAGTACGTTACTTACCATGTTTTAACCCACTTTAACAAATTAATCATCCTTTCACAATTTACAGTTGCAATCCTTTAGCCCTACTTGTTGATTCTAATTACATTCACATGCTTGTATTGCAGACAAAGGCAGCAAAACCAGTTCTGGGGAAGTACTACCGGGAGCCGAAGAAATCTGGGCCGTTTCCTGTTCACTTGATCGATAACCTGTTGTCAAGCATGAGCAATGATCACTATGTTAGTGACACTGGAGACATAGTATTCTACCAGACCGACCCCAAGCTTTTCAAAAGTCTCAAGGGCAAGTCCAATTGATTTTTCATTTTTTTGGGTTTGCTCAATTGAAATGGCAGATATGAATTGTTTTCTGTATTGCATTATCTGCCTAAAACCTTGAGAAGGATAATTGTATTTGGTGATTGGTTTAGTTTCTAGCAAATAAACAATGTTTTGGTTAATTTTGTTTCGGAGTATTTATTCTAGATTGTTAGTTTTATGACGGTTTAGGCTTCGTTCCATGAATTATTCTATCCAAGTAAATCTTAGACAACAAACGAGGCCGAAGGGTTGAAATGGCAAAAAAAAGAAAAAAAACACACATTTCATTTCTTCATAAGCCTCCTAAAGTTTTTCATGTGAAAAGTTCAGATTTGTGAACACAATAGACATGGACTAAATGCCCACCTCTTTGAAAAAGAAATGAAGAAGCACAAGATAGGTTAAAAGTATACACTGGCCAAGCCCAAGGCAACTGCAAATTAAAGCCCACATCCTGCCCATGTGGAAAAAGTTAGAATTCTCTTCAACTTGGACGTTCAATGTTATTAGTCCGGTATCCGCTATGGACGAACGTTGATGGTCGATATGTCGTAGATAATGTGCTGATATCATTGTAGCTAATAATGTATCGACGCATTATCGATGTGTTATCAATACAATATCCACGACAATAGACATACGTATTGCGTTGAGAATTTCTCTCTAATATTATGCTTTGAACTTTTGCAATTATAACTAAACCCAAACCAATCTTTTGAGCTCTGGCCACTATCATCACGTGTCACAAAATAAGAAGAATCGCCTTTAACTATTTGGTCTAGTAACACAGTTTACATTTTATAAGGGAGGATTCCGAGTAAAATCGCGAATTACAAACAAAAACAAGAAGAATCATTACAAATCTAAAACTTTAGCCACCCAAAAATTGAACATCATTTCAGCTGCAGCATGAAGAACGTTTCCCGGTTGAAGACTAAAACATCACCAAAAATAGCATCATTTCAGTAATTTAGGAAGTGCTAAACGTCTGGTTAGTTGATTATTTCGTGGGGTTTTCCTCCTCAGCTAACGAAAAAGATTGGAAAACCACAAAACCAGCCATTACCAAATTTAAAATAACTTGGATTTCTGTCTGTCTGCTCTATGTGCCAAAAGAAGAAAAAAGACGAACAAAAGGAAAAAAAGGCAGTGGTGCTGTGGAGAATTGGTGGGTTATATAAATTGTGTACAAGAAAACTCACACACCTAGTTTTAAGATGGATGCACGCATCAAAGTATGTAGACAACAGAAACAAGGCTTTACTTGGCAAATGTTACAAATCCTTACCAATTTACTACAGAACCCAAGTGCGCCTTGTTTTTCTTTTCCTTATCCATGAGGAATGGTCGATTCAAATTTCTAAAGGCCATCTCCAGCAAGTGAGTTATATGTTAGTCAGCAAAGGGTCATATCCTAATCAACATGCAGAGCTGGCTACTTGTAGCTCTCGAGTTAACTACAATTAGCAAACAAAGCATTTTGCGGAACCACATGTAATTTCTATCTCTTTTTTATCTCATTTTTTTTTCTTTAAATACATTAAGTTATTAGTGTATAGCTCCATACTGCTGGAGATAAAAATATGGGTAAGGCTACACATTAAAAAAATAATATTTAGAGTTCCAAACATGGTGATCTACACTCTTTAGCCACAGTTAGATATGCCTTATCATGGTAAAGTTAGTTTATCTTTTCTTTTCTTTTTTGTATGCAAGAGAATATGAACACAAGGTAATTTCAGTTTGTAGTATATTCTTCTTATTTCACAGCTTTTTCTTTCCTAAATTTTGAAAAATAAATCATAGCCCTTTGCGTTTTTGAACATGTAATACCTTCTTTTTAATATATTAGATGCTAAATTAGTGAATATTTTTAATCATAATTCATTTTCTAATTTAAATTATAAGTTTAGATGTGGATGTTTTATGATTAAAGTACTTTAGTCATAATTTATGCTTCACATCATATGATCAAATATTTTTTATTAACTATTTAAAATAAAGAAACTGTTATTGACACTAAAAAAATTTCTTTCTATTCCTTACAAGTGTATTTAACTATTTAAAATAAAGAAACTGTCATGTGTCATTTGTTAAGATGAAAAAGTTCAAATGCAAATGTTAGTGCAAAAATTGTTACACATTTCTCTATGGGGATGGGATACCCAATTGTTATGTGTAGACATGGCGGCAAGGGGAGAATTGCCCAATATAAAAGTTATTCGAAGAGGGAAATCCGCAATGAGGTACATATTCAAAAGCAAAATGGGTGACATATTCTATCAAATTTTTTTACACCATTAATAGAATGTGCCCCTTTTATTAATACAGTGCTCACTTGTAATTAATCATGTTTAATTTTTTAGAACTGTTAAGGGGGTACCTTAAAAGTGAGACTCTTTATGGATTCTCTAACACCTTATGTTTTTGGCACAATGTTTTATAAAGTTGACATGAGAATTGACGTTAAATTGTGAGATATCAGAAAGTCTATGAAGAATTTCACTTTTGAGAGAACCCCTTTAACCTTTCTCTTAATTTGTAGTTCTTAACTCTCTGGATTTATTATTCTTTCTAATTCATTGTATTGAAACGATGAATTGACTTCAAATAAACCCTCTTGGACTCTTTGGATTTATCAAATTTTCTAACTTCTACATTTTCAATGGTGCATCAAAAAAATAATAAATGGGCGCAATTGAATTAACGAATGTGTAACTATGAAACACAAATTATGATAAACCCAAAATTTAAGACACTTGAACTCTTTGGATCTTGGGATGGTTAATGGACTATTCATAAATCCATTAATTCGATTCGATTATCATTCCCTTAACTAGATAAGCCTAAACACATATAAATATAGCCAACTTCTTAATTCAGAAATTATCTCTAGAGTCCAAAGAGTTCAAAAGGTTTCTGTTGTAAGTTGCTCTCCTTCATTGTGTTTATATCTTGTAGTTTAAACTTGGAAATATTTTAAATATCAACTTTTAAATTTAGGTTTTTATTTTATTTTTATTTTTATTTACTTGTAAGTCTTAGTTGGTTGCAGAAAAAATGGTAGCCAATGTGACCGGAGACCAAGTTGATTTTGACCCAAGTGCCCCTCCACCGTTCAAGATTGCTGAGATCAGAGATGCAATCCCCAAACACTGCTGGGTAAAGAATCCATGGAGGTCTTTGAGTTATGCTATTTGGGATGTTTTGGTCGTTTTTGCAATGGCAGCCATAGCCAAATACTTAGACAGTTGGTATGCTTGGCCAATCTACTGGGTTGCTCAGGGAACCATGTTTTGGGCTGTGTTTGTTATCGGACACGATTGTGGCCATGGAAGCTTCTCAGACTCTCGCTTGCTGAATAATTTTGTGGGGCATATTTTGCACTCTGCCATTCTTGTACCTTATCATGGCTGGTGGGTTTTCGATGTATTTCTTTATAACTCTTGTGCCTTGAGTATTAAACATTGTTGAATTTCGCTAGGGTTTGTGTCTATGCGCACATGTGAGTGGTTCTTGACTTTGAATAGTCTGAACGTGCATCAATGATCACGATTTGCTCACATGTTTTTAGACGAATGTAGCAAATTTCAACAATGTTTATAAATGTTTAGAGTAATGCTTCGCCATGTTTATTGGCATATTATGTTTATGACCACGTCTCTAACAGAAGATGGATGTGTTAGTACTGTTGTTTACAATGTGTTTTAAAAAATTATGATTTCTTAAATTACTGTATTTTATCAACAATATATCTGAATGTTGCAGGAGAATTAGCCACAGAACTCACCATCAGAACCATGGAAATGTTGAGAAAGATGAGTCTTGGGTTCCAGTACGTGTTTTACTTATTTTAGTTCTCTTGCTTTGCAACTTCTATTGATATTCAATATTTCAATTTCTTAACTTGGTTATTATCTATTTCAGATGACTGAGTCCCTCTACAAAAAATTGGATAATAGCACAAAAACGTTTAGATTCACAATTCCTTTTCCGTTCCTCGCTTATCCGGTTTATCTGGTGAAGTTAATTTAATTGAGGGATTAATCTGTCTAGTTAAACATTTTTGTTAAGGTTTTCATTGTTTGATCATTAGTTGTTAACTTTTATTTGTCCGCTAATGCAGTTTTATAGATCTCCTGGTAAAGAAGGATCTCACTTCCATCCAAGCAGTGACCTATTCTCCCCGAATGAACGATTTGATGTTATAACTTCAACTGCTTCGGTTGTTCTAGTGGCTGCTTTGCTGTTGTATTTCTCCATTGTGCAAAGCCCTATACAAATGCTTAAGTTATATTTTGTTCCTTATTGGGTGAGTTCAGTTTTAAAATTCTTGTTTAGCTAGTAATGTACTAACTTAATATAGAATTCGGGTTTTGTTTATGTCTGTAATTTGATCATGCACTATATTTTCACAGATTTTTGTGATGTGGTTGGACATTGTCACATACTTGCATCACCATGGTTACGAGACAAAGCTCCCTTGGTATCGCGGCAAGGTAAAAATTTTCTGTATGTACTGTCAATGGATGTGTTTTACATGTACATAACAAATTGTTTATTAAGATGATTAATCCTTTTTGTTAAATATTATACCCATTTATACTGCAAATTGATTTTGTTTTATTTTTGGTGCAGGAATGGAGTTATCTGCGAGGAGGGCTTACAACCATTGATCGTGATTACGGAATGTTTAACAAGATCCATCATGATATTGGTACCCATGTCATACATCATCTGTTTCCTCAAATTCCACATTATCACCTGGAAGAAGCAGTAAGTGATCC
The DNA here is from genome assembly GCA_024362995.1 of Heteromeles arbutifolia. Lineage (NCBI taxonomy): Eukaryota > Viridiplantae > Streptophyta > Magnoliopsida > Rosales > Rosaceae > Heteromeles > Heteromeles arbutifolia. Next base: position 6,158,093 of record JANCRC010000003.1, read on the forward strand.
TTAGCTATCAATTGAAATTATTGATTTTTTGTCTTTGCAGGCTTGGTCTGTAACATTTGATTTACATGCATACCTACTTCTTTTGCAGACGAAGGCAGCAAAGCCGGTTCTAGGGAAGTACTATCGCGAGCCAAAAAAATCAGGGCCAATTCCGTTTCACTTGTTCAAGATCTTGGCTACAAGCATCTATGAAGATAACTATGTCAGTGACGATGGAGAAATAGTTTTTTATCAGACAGATCCTCAGCGTCTTAAAGCTTCTAAGAATAAATCTAATTAATCATCTTGGTAATGATATCTTGTGTAGAAATGAAGGCAATCCCTTAGTTGTTGTGTGTTGTTTTAAGTTTCCGGATTATCGAGTTTATATATATATATATTATCTGAAGTTTCTACACAATTATTCTATTAGATGTTGTAAGTTTGTCACTTAATTTTGATGTTAAGCTTTTTGGATCTGAATATGTAAGGTATATGTCTAACAATGTCGTCATTTCCTTTTTCATGATATTTTAAACTATTCTCATCTACGAGGAAATTGACTCAAACTTTGCTAAAAGGGTTTGTGCACGGTTCTCTAACAAATTAACCTAACGAGTATTTGATGCAATATTAACCAATTGTGGTTCACATATTTACTATAAAACGCAACCAAATCAGTCTCGACTCGACTTGATTAACTTAACCGAAACAAATTGGTTAAGTAGTGATTGTGACTATATGCTACTAATCTTTAAATATCCTCTTCTATATGGTTTAGGGTTTAGAGTTGGTACAATGTGAAGCCTCCATCACAAAATATAATCTTGCAGGGGAAATATTACTATATTAGCTAGCCACAAGACTCCCCATCGGAACTATGGAAATGTTGAGAAAGATGAGTCTTGGGTTGGTATCTTGCTTAATTTACTTAATTTAGGATCTCTTGCTGTGCAATTTGCAATATATGTTAATTTCTTAACTTGGTTATTACTTGTTTAATTAGATGACTGAGACGTTTTACAGAAGTTTGGATGGTAGCACCAAAGCGATTAGATTCACATTGCCTTTTCCATTCTTCGCTTTACCTTTTTATCGGCATCTTAACGAATATCGTACATTTTTATAAATAAAAAAAGGTTTAGATTTTAAGTCTTCTCTAGTCAGTAATCTAGCTAGTACCTTAAAAATCGAATTATGGTTTTGTTTATGTCTGTGATGTGGTCGGACATTGTCACATACTTGCATCACCACTGTTACGAAAGAAAATCTCCCTTGGTATCATAGCAAGATGACCACGTTTAGCATTGTGTTTATGTACATAACAACGATATTAGCGTTTTGTTTGGGGTTTATTGATTAGTAAAATGGATTCATTCATTTCTTTGCAGGAATCGAGTTACTTGCGAGGAGGGATTACAACCATTGATCGTGGTTTTGGATTGTTTAATAAGATCCACCATGATATTGGCACTCATGCTTAATTACATTTGAGTGACAAAATTACAATCTAAAATGTTGTTAATATGTTGTATTAAGTTTCTAAATCAAGTTAATAATGATTCTAATTTGAGATTGTAATTGTGTGACTCAAATCTAGTGGTCACTATCAATGTATTAAAAGGCGAGGGCGTAGGCGAGGCGTCCCATGGATAGCCCCGTCTAGGCGTGAGGAGTGAGGCGAAGCCTCACGGTACCTAAAATTTTAATTATATATGTAATATATATATATATATATATATATATATATATAAAATACTTTGTAAAACAAATATAATTATAACTAAATCAAAGATAATATCATCTTCTTCATTACTAAGTCTAGTTGTACTTAGAAACTGTGTCATAAAGTCTTAAAATGTTGTAATTATTTATTTTATTGTAAGCAATTATAGAGAACTTTAAGAGAAATAAGGGTGAGCGGCCACAATTATAGGGAATTTCAAGGAAATAAAGGTTGAGTGGAGAAATTATAGGGAATTTAAATTAAATAAAGGCCGAGTGGAGAATTATAGGGAATTTAAAAGGAAATAAAGGCTTAGTGGAGCAATTATTATAGGGAATTTAAAGGAAAATAAAGGAAGATTTAGAATTGGAGTTAGACTTTGTCATTTGGAGAGAGAAACTCTCTCTTTCTTCTTCGTTTAAACTAAAACATTCTCCTGCATTTTAGAAACAGATGTGAATTTTGAAGGGAAAAAACGCCCAAGTTGAAAGCCTGGGCGCACCTCAGCAGCCTTGGCGTTCCCTAACGCCGCCCTACGCCCACCCCCACAAAACAGAGGCAAAAATCCAACCGCCCAGCCTTCAAAGCCGCCTAGGCGCCCCGAAGCGAGTTTTTTAAAACACTGGTTACTATATACAATGTGTTATCTTTCCATTGACGTGATGCTGCCTTGGTTGAAGCTTTTGGTTGCAAGGCAGCTTTTGGTTGCTAGGCTGGGGATCAGTTTGGCTTTGGAGAAGTATTCTGATCACATTATCCTGGAAAGTGATTTTCTTCCCTTAGCGCGGGCAGCGGGTAGTCTCCGACAAGACCACTCTCCTCTCAGCCCGGCGATAGATGACATTTAGGGCAGGTTTGGTATTGCTGTGCTTTGAAAAAAAAGCTGCTTCTGCTGTGCTGTGAGAATAAGCAGCTGTGAAAGAAAGCAGCAGAGTGTTTGGTAAATTTTTTGGTAAAAGTGCTTTTGAAAAAAAAAAGCAGTATTATAGTGTTTGGTAAACTTTTATGCAAAACAGATGTGAAAAAAGCCAGTTTTTCAAAGCTAGGTTTTGCAGCTTCTTGTTTTTGGCTTTTTTTTCATCCAAAACTGTGAAAAAAAGCTGAAGCTGAATGTTTACCAAACACCAAAAACTCTCCCAGCTTTTTTTCATAGCAGCTTTTTTTAAAATCACCTCAACCCCAAACTGGGGCTTAATCTGACCTGCGATTCTTCTTCCACTCCTGCATCATTCATGTTCGACGAACATCCAATGTTGTAGCACATAGATTGGCCAAATTGGCCTTATTTTTTTAGAATGAATTTTTGTTTGTTTGATGAGCCTCCAAATATTATCCGTGATGCATTACTTGAAGTTTGTACCATTTCTCCTAAAAAATAAAGTAAAATATTATGTGACAACTCTTCAAATTGGGGTGGACATATTTGCTTAAATCAAATCGGTTGTATCCAGAAAATTGCAAGATGATATTTTCAGATTGTCAATTATGCACCCAATCTGAAGATATTCTCCTATACAGTTTAGGGGTTTAACAATGACGGTTTTATATTGTAAACTTTGAACCAATTATAGCTCTTTATTGTAACCCATAACACCAAATTTGGAGATAATCAAGTTGAATAAAGAAGTATGTACTTTTTCTGCATCTAATTTCAAATCTTCTTCTAGTAACATCGTCTACTTTTAATGAAGTTTATCTTGACAAAGCACAAAAAGCATAACATATTTCTCCATTGGCGTGAACTCCACTTTAGACTCCAATCTTACATTAGAACTCAAATTTAAGTTTTAGTACGACTCGTAAATCATATATAAGTTTTAACTTTCCGGTGCATTAAATTCATGCATAATATTTGAAGTCCAAACTTTTCAGTGTATTGGGATAGCATGATATCAGGTCATGTATACCAAGAAATAAATCAAATCATCTTACTTGCTTTGTTTTGTACGGGACCAAACCTAAAGGTAAAAGAAGTTGACAGATGATAGAAGAGCCGGTCGGGGGAACAAGCTGGCTCATCAGTTTGAACAAAGCAGGGAAAGGTCAGCATCTTGTGATGCAAATCAGAAACTCGATACAATGAGGCGACCGGTCCTAAAATACATATATCCCCCAGTCACAACACTCAATCCTCCCCACATGTCTCAAATCTAATTAGTAAAAACAAAATAACTCCATAAACATAGACCAGCCCAATAGTAACATATTATAACACACACTCGTGTACACTAATTATTGAGCTAACAAACGAAAGTGCGAGGGTGATTGCCTGTCGTTAATGGATATGAGTCGCACATGCATTTACAGCTGACAATCACCTTAATACAACGACGCATACTGAAATTTTTTTCTCTTGGAAGCAAAGATGTAGTCCATATCCACACAAATATTTCTCTCCTTCCCAACCCAATAGTGGATAGCTACAACACTTTGCCCTTTCTCATCCTACCTTAACTATCTATCCTATCTTAACTATCTCATGAACTTTTGTCAAATAGGTTACACAATAAGAGCGTCTCAAAAGGAGCAAGCAAAATTTTTCTGTAAAAGTGTCATTTGCTAACCTATTTGGCACTTTTATGCTATTTCAAAAATTTGTCACTCCAACCCACTCTTCAAATTTTATCTCACTTTAAAATATTAATATCTTAACTTTATTTTATCTTGTGGGGCCTAAATTTTATATTCAAACTCTTTACTAAAGAATACTTTTGAATAAATATTCTGCGGAATCCAATTTGCTAACTTGAAGAAGTAGTAACTGGTCAGTTGCTAATTCTTTAATTTGCTAACTAGTTGGCACCTCTATTGGAGATGCGTTTTTCCTACATGGCATAGCAAATCTAACTTTCCTACCAAATACTATCTCCCTTGAAAAGCTGTAACAAGCTTCTATGAAACTTTGGAACGTACCCGTAGCAAAAGAGCGAGTAAGAGCAACAACCTTCACTCACCCAAAAGTGAATCCACCACCACAGAGACGCGCCACAGCCGGCAGCTTTACTTAACACTCCTCTCAATAATGTGACTAAATCTACCATGTGACAACAATGTCGTACAAAATTGACTTTACCATGCGCATGGTAACATATTCCTGGACACCCCCATATTCAAATCCAGTGCCCGCCTCTCTCCCACTGTCTCTAAACACTTTATGCAGTTTTGGTGCTACAAAACAAATTTGAATCTCTCTTTTCTTCTGTCACTGCTTTTTTCTCGACTCCTCTTCGTTCTTCTTTTTTTCACTTTTTTCCAACTTGAAAGTTCAAACTACGCTAAATCAAACTCCCACTCACTCGCCAAACTGTGCTTGTTTCACTACCCTTTTCCATGAAGTTGCTAATTTCTTCCCCTTCTTTTTCTTCATGCTCATCATCATCCAACTCCACTGCTTTTGATGCAACAATGTGCAGTTCAAAAAACGCCACCGCGAGCTGCATTTCCGGAATTTTGCGCAGAATTCTCTGCAAAGGAAGCTTCCCCACATACCCTTCTGATCACATCCTAGGAGAAGAAGAAAATTCTGTGGAATCTAGTTCCAGAGATCAAGATTTTAGTTCCAAGGATAAAACAGAGATCGCTGCCACTCCAAGCATTGTGGCAAGGCTGATGGGATTGGATTCCATTCCAGACAGGAACTTGGTCAGCAGCCAATCAACCCAAAATTCAATTTCACGCAGCAAATCCATGAATTCTATGGACCGGTTTGATAAGCTTCGCGGGATGAAGTCGACTCGGTCATTTAGAGAGATGCCTACATTTATTGAGCTAGAAAATGAGGAATTCTTTATTCTCAGCTTTGAGAGTGAGAGGAAAAGCAAGGAAACAAAATCGAAAGGGAGGAAATGTGAAAAGAGACGAAGCCAAAAAACGGAAAACAGAAGAGAGAGAAAGGCAGAGAATAAGAAGCAACTCCAAGAAGGACAAAGCAGAAGGGCATTGAACGATTTGAATGGGAAAGAGATGCTGAAAAGCAGAAGCACTTCTGGTGAAGATTCAAAAAGTACTTCAATTGCTACAAAGACGATAGAGGAGAAGAAAACTATATGTGATGTGCTTAAGAATGTAGAATCTGAATTCAGCTCAGAAGATTTAAGCCCGGTTTCGGTTCTCGATTGTGGCCAATTTCTTGTTGATACAGAAATCCCTTCTTCAGGTTTGTCCCCTCAATTCTGTAGACCATTTTTCAACTTAAGCTTGAACTGTTTGGTTTTAGTCAATTGCAAATTATTTAAGTATGGTTTAAACTTCGATTCAAAAATAGAACTGGAGGGACGCTAAACAGTAAAGGGGTTTGAACCCGTATTATTATATACATAGATTAATGTCTATTTAGTGTCTTCTGGTTTTGTTTTTTTATTAACCAAAATTTAGAGTTGATTTCAAATTGGTACTTGAACTTTGATCCATCAACAAACTCCTACCAAAACTCACGAAAACCCTACTCTTAGCTACATCTGTTAGTCAAACCCTACTCTTGAATATTACACCACCTAACAGGTGTGACCGTGTGAGCATAGCCGTATTGGCTAGAGGGAATATGCTCCATTTATATCTCAAACTTCGAACCTTTTCTATACAGTTTAGATCAGTCTAAAGTCAAATATCAGATGTATTAAAATTATTATTTTTCTTGTGACAGAAGAAGATTCAAGTTTAGCCAATTCATGCAAAGAAAATGGTCCAAGTGGTGATGCGAGAAGAAAAAAGACAAGAGAAGGCAAATGTCTTGGATCAAAGAAGAAAGAATTCCGCAGAGCAAAGCACATTGGGATGTGGAGTAAGATTTGTAGGCTGACTGAAGCCGAATTGGTCGGTTCAAATTGGATCATACAAAACAAAGGCATGTGGAGTTTTGAAGGTATTTCAGCAGGCATTGGTGCAGATTTCGAGTCACAGATTCTTGGTCAATTATTAGATGAGATTGTTGATCAATTTGCTGACTTTGCCATGGAAATTCAAAATCTGTAAGATTTACAGCCTTTGTAAATTTTGGCATCAAAATAAATCAAATTAACCAACAAAATATTGTATTAGAGGTATAGTTTTTCTTCATTCCAGCGATACTATAACCTGGCTGAATAAAATTTAAATTACGGGAGATTAATTCGAACTTGAATGCAAAGAGAGACACATTATATAACCAACTTAACAACGCTGAATTTTACGGCCAAGCTAAGTATCCTTTATTTGTAATTGAATATTATAATCAAGGATGTAGTTGTTATGCCAAGAAAGAGGAATGATATTATACTGTGATTCAAAATTCTGCACAAACAAATTAATGCAGACTTTTTCACTTAGTTCATTTATCATCAAAAGGGTTAGGAGTTCAAACTTCAATCCAGTGGGCTAAGATTCTAGGGATTAATATTTTAATCAAGTTATGGACAGAGTCATGATTAAAAGGCAGCATAAAATTACTAGCTCCCACTCTTTCCCCTCAACTTTGCTTTCGTTGATGAAGAATGTTTGGCTACTCAGATGAATAGAAACTTTTATACAAAACTCTTTGCGTTCGAATTATAGAGTTTTGTGCTTATAATCATAATCATTGATATTATGAATCACTCTATAAAGATCATCACTATAAAAATAAATTAAAAAATGGCCGTTTAGTCCATCTATTGTAGTAAATACGCAGACGGTTCGTAGTACTTTTACAAATTTTGTTCATTTGTTTTTATACAGCTCAATGACTTAACGACCTTGGTTTTAATTGATTTTTTTGGAGAAGCAATCTTTACAGAATGATTTATAACATGAACGGTTCTAATTATAAACACATAGCCAAATACTATTCTTCATTGGTATATTATAAACTGCATATTCAACATTCAAAACTGATTATGTAAATTGCATACTTAAAGAAAATTTGTTATCTAACATAGAATATCTTTGTGACGAGTGTCGTATACACGTAATCAGTACTGTAAACACAACGAGATATATCCCAGTTGCAAAGCAGATTCTCTGTAGAGCTTGCCCTTGTAAAGGTTCTTAATTCTAATCCTCTCTACTAAAAGAGGAACATCTTCCCCTTGGGTATCAAGCTTAGCCACTAGGGTTCCAAGAGAGGCAGGTTCTAGTCAAGCAATTCGAGCAACAAGTTTCCATTAAAAATGCATGGTCAAATTTCATGAGCACTTATTTGGATTTGGTACACTAGAGGAAAAACTATTAATTTCCCGAGATTTACTAAAAAGGAAGTTTCAGTAGGACAATTTAATTAGGGCTGCTTTTACAATCGTCGAAACTAAGTTGAATAAGACCATAATACAGAGAGTACCATACTTTTGTGAGAAGTATCTAACAGATGACATGATTTAGGCACCCCTAGCCAAGTTTTTGGGCTCGTTTGTAAGTGTTTTAAGTGTTTCCTCGAAGAAGCATATATCTAATGCTTCTTCCAAAAAGCACTTACAAAATTCTTTTGGAACCCAAAATCAATTTCACGAAAAGCACTTTCATTCATTTTAAAAACACTTCTAAACGAGCAATTTATCTTCTATCAAAGTAGAACAAATGCTTTCTTCTTTTGCAATTTTACCAATAGAAATCACATACATGTCAAAAACGAGCCCTTGCAGCTCAAAAAGTAGGTGACACCTCTCCCCCCCATCACCATTAAAGGAGGTTTCTGATTTATTTTGCTAGTAATAAAGTGGGTAGTTCAACCCCAATCTAAAAGGGTACATGCGTTGTGACATTACTGTTTGAACTTTGAAGTCAAGTGGGTAGAAACTGGAAGAAAATCAAATTCCCTGGATTTAAAGTTTATACTTGTGGGCCAAGGCATCTCTGTGTGTTGGGACTGAAGCCACTAATCGTTTTCTTTATCTAGTGCTCATGCCACTAACAATTACCCAACAACTAAAAAGCAGATTGAAAGATAGAAAAAGTAGAGATAGTAGGTCTGCCTTTTTATGTCTCTGCTCAACAAAAGATCTCCTATTGGGGAGACTGGGAAGAGATTCACCTTTGGAAAGCCGAAAGTAATATGCAGATTTCAGAAAAAAGATAAAATTAACATCGTAAAAGTAAAGCCAGAGACCGAAAACGTAAGGAACCATACGCTATGTTTATTTTGGCCGTTTAGATTGAATGAATCGAAAGATAATTAACGGATATAAATGAACGTGAGTGTGAAGAAGAAGAGGAGGTGTGCGAAAATCATTTTCCGAAAAGTAAAGTCTAAAGCTGGTGTTGAGAGTTGTCCCACATCAGTGAGGGACAAGGTTTGTTATGTGCTTATATGATATTGAGCTACTCCCCATATTACCAATTGGTTTTATGATGGAACCTCAATTTCGGATCCTTCTGATTGCACAAGATGGGTATTGGGTGTGGGTGGGGGGAATTCTATTTCCAAGATCAAACAAACATGAGAGATTTTGCCGTGTCACCATGTGTCGCGATCTCCTATCACTCGTCTCATTCCTCCTCTCATCGTGGATAACGGAATGAGAAATAGTGATGCACGGGTCTATGCACTTGATGACAACCAAGGTTTCCGATATCTTTCACAAGTAAATGTACACAGAAAATTCAGCACGAGAACACAAAGTTGGCCAAATTGATAGAATATCCCGAGTTTATGAATAATTCATCATTGTAAGAGCTGGTCATACATATAAGGTATACAATCGACCAAAAACATAATAATTAACTTGATAATTAATGATTAACATGGAAATATGTCAAATTCTTCAGCATTTTTCTGTTTGAGATTCACATGGAAACTACAATGAAGACGAACTAATTCAAAGGAAACATTCTGTGCAGAACTTGCATTCTGCAGACTAGAACTTGCATTCTGCAGACTCATCTTTCTTTTCCGTCGGGTTATTTCCTCTCTTCTCCGGTTCCTTCAACCTAATTGATGAATACAATAAAAATTTTAAAAATGGCAGGAAAAAAATATAGTTAAACGTCAACAAAAGGAGCAATCCGGGGATTTGTCGATTTAAGCCACCATCTGCTCCTGTTCAAAGTAAAGCTGCTCCACCCAAGCGGGGAGTATCTCTGGACCTCCGTTGTTAGGGTGACACTGCTGCAGCTGCTGGTCCTCGAACCCAAATTGCCCGCGTTGTTGCGAGGCTTGAGGTCCATCCTTGACAAGAGATTGAACCCATGATACATCAGGCTCATCACCATTTGTTGGCATCATGGATGAAGCTGTTGAGGAACTGCTCCCGTTGCTTCGGAATCCAAATGAAGCAGATTTCCTCAGCTTGTTCAGCTCTTCGCCCTGGATACCCCAGTCTAATTTGCCACCAGGAGAGCCCCAATCTGAAAGGTTAGAGGGCTTTATTGTTCCAAAATCAGCAGAAGAAGAAACCACAGAATTACGGTTGCCAGCACCACGCTCAATGAAGCTCTGACTCCTCTTTGCAAATGCAGCAGACCTTGAATTAAAAACAGCAGCTGCACTAGATGCATCAACTCCAAACATCGGAGAAGCCCGTACTGGAGAGGATGAGAGGCTGGCAGAGTAACTAGGATGGGCCTGCAGGTTCATATTTTGGCGCATCTGGATCCCAGTTGGAGAATGTAACTGGGATGCTGTTGCATCCCTTGAAAGGCCATTAAATTGAGGCAAAATTGCAGGATCAAGAGATCCAAAAATGTCGTCGAGGTTAGTAGGGTTCACTCCTCCGATGGTATTCAATTCCCCTGTTCGATTCCCAGAGGAAGAAAAGGGCGACGCAGGAGATAAGCCTTTGTTCCAGCTAGATGGGGAACCGGATATCTCATCAATCAAGCGCTGCTGCCTTCGACGATCCCTCTCCAGGCTAAGCATCTCGATCTCAAAATCCATATCTCTAGCACTCAGAGTAGATTTCAATCTGCTACCTGGAAGCTGCAAAGTGGGGGGTGCAAAGTTTGGATTGTTCTGCCACATGTTTCCACTCATAGGAGAAGAAGGTCCAGTGGGAGTCATGGGCGGAGTTGAAGCAGGAGGAATCATCATGGATGGAGAGTTGAGGGAAAGCGGGGTAATTGACCCCATGTCCAGAGAAGCAGCAGTGGCTGAGAATGATCTCGGAGAAGGCACAGCAGAACCTGTCGAAGCATACAAGGGGCGAAGCTCTTCTGGCTTGTGAGCAAAGAAACAGACCCTTCTTGTGCATCCCGTCTCATCCTTGCAAAGACGGGTACGGTACTGGGCAGGGTGAAGCCAGCATTCAAAAATACCATGTGCATATTCACAAGCATCTCCCTGCCTGCAGGTCCCCTTTCTGAACTCCGGGCAAGGAACACAGCTGTAATGATATTTCCTTGGATCACGCCGCCTTGCATTTTCCCCTGGGTGGACGAACGGACACTCTGTCCAGTCATGAGAGTAGGCCCTTGAGCACGGCTTGACCTTGAAAGTATACATTCTAAACTCATCCGTGCTATAAATCCCGTTCTTGATGTCCGGAAGAGAAAGATCAACAGGATACTCTTTCTTCTCTGTTCCATCCTTCGAAGCACGAGGAGTTGTCATCTCTTGCTGTTCTTGCCCTTCTGTCTCATTAATCATTTGCTCCGAGAAGTCAAAAGGTTCATCAATACTGGGAACACCCTTGAGCATGACCTCCAAAGCTTTCTTCCTCGAACTGAAGCTCGAACTATAAGCAGGTGCGATCAAGTCACCTGGTTGGTTTCCATTAGCATCAAGAGAACCCGCATCAGCAGAAGCAGCAAGCAAGAGCTTGACAACCTCAGCCGAAGCAGCAGAGCCACCAGCAACAGCACAATGAAGAGCTGTAGCTCTATCTGAACCGCAGGCTTTATTAACATCAACAAGACAGGATTGAAGAATATAATTCAACACGTTCATGCTACCGAACATAGCGGCGATCATGAGGGGAGTCCTCTCCTCAAACCCCAACTTCTTCGAGCCAATCAGCCTCCCACACCAATAGCTCGCCTCATCAACATCAAGACCCTCTTCCTCTACAGCCCTTTTGAACCCTTCAAGATCATCGCAGGCCGCTAGTTCAAGCAAAATCGAAAAGTTATACTGCGTCCCTTCTTGTTTCTCACGCTCCATGATCGTATCAGTGGAAGAAGGATTCCTCTTGGAACCACTGCACATGGATGTCAAGACAGTCTCTTCCTATAAAAAGAAGACATCAATTCAAACCCCCCGTGCCAGAAAGATCACAAGCATGGGCACTTTATGGAGGAAAATTTCAATCTTCCAAAGGAGTGCAAGGGATTTGATCAAAACAAAAAAATTCAATCTTTGGTGTCATCATTTAACCATATTGTCAAAACACACATGTTGCCCAATTTCAAGCAAAAACTGAAACAGAAACCTGTTACAAACACAACCCCTCATAACAACCACACACCCACTTGTTTGGTTGCCAGGAAACTGGGGAAAGAAAATTCACAACAGCTCTCTCTCTCTCTCTCTACCCCTTCTAGTAAAACAATCCAAAAATCAACTCTCACACAAATTCTTCTACTTCTTCCAAACTTTTAATTCCCAATAAATAACAACATCCATCAAAGAAAAAGAAAAAACCAAAATTCAACCAAACACAATTCTTCTACTTCCTTCTTCCAACTTTTTAAACTCCCAACCAATAACAAACAAACCCATCAAAGAAAAAGAACCAAGCTTTCATTCAAAACTCCCATTTTCTCAAGAACCAAACAGAAAATTCAACAAAAACTTCAAGAAAACAAAAAGCCCAAGTGGAATTACACCCCAAACAATCGACTTAAACAAAGAAAATACAAAAAAAAAAAATTGAGAATTATAGAGCAGGGGCATACCTTATTGCAGCAGAGAAATGAAATACAAAGGAGAAAGAACTCTTGAGAGTTGCTCAGGAAAAAAACCAACTCCTCCCACCTCTTTTAACTCTACCAAAAAACACGACCAAACAATTAGCAAAGACAGAGACTTTTCGTTTCTTCCTTTTGAGTTTTTATGCTTTTTATTTTTTCTCCAGTAAAAAAAAAGAGCCTACGAAGTATGCAAGCGCTCTCTCTCTCTCCCTATCTCTCTCTCTCTCTTCGTCTTCGTCCCCTTCTCTTTCTTACAGGAAAAAAAAATTAAATTAAAAAGAAACCCCAAATAAATTATTTTGTTTTTAAAATTCTGAGTGGGTCCCCCTGGTTTTTTTAAATATCTAAGAGCATCGAGTAACGGATTGCCGCGTGTCCTCGATACTATGAAACCGACCTTACCAAAGTGATGTGTTCAGATTCCAGGATTGTCACCGCATAATGCACTTTGTCTTTTAGTGGTGACGTGGCGGATCCTCCACCGTCTGTGCTACCGAAGAGAAAAGGAACCAATTCGCTTCTAAATCATGCTATCGCTACCCGCATTCACAAACGAATGCGTGACGGGAAGATTTTAATTGTCGAGAAGTTGAGTCAATGTGGTGGAGCGCAGTTTTTCAACGGTTTTTCGATGCCCATTTGTCTGTCAGCGTTGGCTCGTGGAGAAGGTTGGGTGAGGTTATCAGTTGTAGGTGATGTCGTTGTGCACTGCGCACTTTGGAATTCTTGGAGCCATCGACGAATGAGAGAGGTTCGATGTTTTCTAGAATCCTCGCTTTCGTTACGCCAGCACCTTTTTTTTTTTAATTTTTTTTAATTTTTTTTATAGAATATTAACGAACAGGTCCGCGGTATTGTTTATTTTAACGAAAAATCATATTTTTATACTAAAAAATCAAACTTGATACTATCCACTTTATCATTTATTTTGTATTAAAACTCAAAGTTTTCAAGCTTTTTTCTTTAGTTTTCCTTTATTTTTATAAATTAATGATGTAATAAATGGAGCAAAATAGTTTTTTTTTTCTCTTTTTTTTTTCCTGGTAAATAAATTGGGCAGAAAAGTCTACCGCCGTGGGCGCTCCCATTTATGTTGTCTCCTTTTTTGTGGAAATTTTTTTATGACATCCCTTTTCAAAAATATTTAAATCAATTCATAACGTTGGTTTTTTCCGCATTTCAAATTAGTGTTCCACACAGTACATTGGCACGTCAACCATCAGCTGGTGGCCTTTTCAAAGAAAAAAAACAATTGCAAAGTGAAGTGTTATTGGCACTCCTCACAAATGTATTTTTCTTTTCAGATCTAGAAAGTTTGGAGTTTAGAATGAGATTTTAGGAATGCCAATAACAATTCTCATTGCAAATTGGTATTATTTTCCTCAATTATCTCGGTCACAAGTCCATGATGTCTTTATTTTCTTCATCGGTCGGCCTAATCATCTCCATCATCTTTGCACCATGTACTAATCTCCTCCTAAATTTATGCTTGCTTCATTACAAATACATGATTTTGCTCTTAAGAGACGGGTTAAAAAAGTATCATTGGTTACGTTCGAAAAAAATGAGTTTCGGAATATTGAATGTGTCCTATTTATAACATTTTATCTCATATTCACTCATTCACTTGAGCTGATTCTGAAAGCTTATGTGTACCATAATCGTGACCAGACAGACACTTATGTGTTTGTATTTTTGACAAGCGCATTTGCTGCATCGACCAAATCATTTCTTTTTCTTCCATTATAAAAAACTTAGAACAAATAAAAATTTACAAGTAGGTTGAAACACATGGTGAGTTAAAAGAATCTAGGTAAGTTGGAATTGTCATGATTTAGTAAGTCCTCCAACTGTGACACCCATTGAAGTTAATCTAATTATATGTAATTACTTAAGACTATATATGTCATTACGAAATCCAATCAATGATTTGATCCCTTATCAAGTCATCGCTACAAAGCAAGACCACAATACTCATTTAAGCGGAGAACAACTCGCTAAAGCAATACAATTAACAGTAATCAGAATTAATTCTAAACTTATTGGAGCATCATAGGAACCATTTAATATTGAAAACAAAGAGAAATGCTAAGGAGAATAAAAAAAAATGAGACTCTATGTAGATTCTCTGCCAACTCATGTTTTCGACACAAAATTTTATGAAAATGTTTTATGAAAATCAACATTAAACTATAAAGCAGCAAAAAATAAATCAAAAAACCTACTTTGAGAAAGTCTTCGTAGCGTTTCTCTTGAAAAATAAAAAAAGGAATATTAATTTGAGCTCCAGGACAAGAGCTAGGTGACAGATCATGACTTAAGAGGATAAGCAGAAAGACTCCAGCTTCTGGCTTACTACTTTTCTTCAAAGCAAATTTTCCAACTTGAACGCAAAGACAATCGGACGGTTGTCCTCCATGGACAATGGACAAATCAACGGCTCGCAGTGTGTCCCAAAAATCAAAAGCCAAATTTGACTATGCAAGCTAAGAAAACAGGGATTTGCCATGCCAGATTGAAAAGTCAATGAAGCGTTTTCAAAATACGACCCCACCAAGGTGGAAACGACATCGTAGATTACATGTAATGCAATATAAGGTATAGGTCAGTGTCATTTGGTGTCGTTTACTTTGGTCGAAAAAGACGTCTTGTGTGTGTGTCATCACTCTATTTCTATCCTTTCAGCATCAAAGTTTTGGATTCTATTTTAGATGTTGAGACGGTGGACGGTGTTTTCTTATTTGAGTAAATTGTACGAATGGTCTTTCAATTTTAATTAAATTGGAGCAATGGTCCCTCAACTAAAAATTCATTACCATTGGTCCCTCAACTTATCAAAATGTGTAGCTATAGTCTTTCTCATCAATTTTGTCAAAATTTTGTCAAAATAAGCTATGTTGGAATGACCATTTATACAATTAGGATCCCTCAACTCATCAAAGTGTATAATTATGGTTCTTTTCGTCAGCTATGTCAAAATTTTTGTCAAAACAAGTTATATTGGAAGGACCATTGCTACAATTGAGTTAAAGTTAAGAGACAATTTCTCCAGTTGAATTAAAGTTGAGGGACCAATGGTAATGGATTTTTAGTTGAGGGACCATAGCTGCACGTTTTGAAAAGTTAAGGGACCAATGGTAATGGATTTTTAGTTGAGGGATCATTGCTCCAATTGAGTTAAAGTTAAAGGACCATAGCTAATTTACCATTCTTATTTTTGGTTTTCCCTTTGTTTATTTATTTATTTAATTATTTTTTTGCGGTTATAATTCGTGTTTTGGAGCAATAACGAAAAATATTTCAGCATTTTTTTGCGAAAAGAGTGACTTAAAGAAGAAGTGAAATTTCATTCCAACCCTAGAAGTTAATTACTTGCATAAACACAATCAAATTACGAGGTGGTTTAGGGTTGCTTAATTTTTTTTTTAAAAACAGTTTTTTTTAAAAGTTGGGGTCTTAATTTTGTTTGGTAAATAAATTTTTTTTTTTTTTAAATCATGGTCCAAAATAGCAGAAAGCATAACTAACTATACATATGCTTCTAAAAAAAATGTTTTTTTCATTGGAGGTAGGCAGGTGAATAATACCAACTAATGAAACTTTCATATTTACAATCTTAACCCCATTTTTTCTTTGCTAAAAGCATTTTTAGAACTATAGTTTACCAAACACTTACCCTGTTTTTTTTTTTTTCATAGTTGTTTATTTTAACAGCACAACAGAAGCAGTTTCTAAAAAAAACACAGCAATCTCAAACTAACCCTACCAATAACATATGGTCCAATATTCTAGTGCATAGTATGTTAGGTTTTCACTCATACGTCCCGAGTTCGAAATTCTCCCCCTTTCCTAAATTACTATAATTGTTTTGAACCCTCCCCTTAATAATAATTAGCTTTCATGCACGCATGTGCAGAAGACATTTTTTGAATCACGGTGCTACTCGCGACTTACACATTTTAAATGTATTTATAAGCGTAAATTGTGACAGCCCGTCCCGGAAAATATTGATTTTATAATTTATTAAGTGATTTTACGAAAATGCCCTTTGAGGCACGCGCATTGTTTGAGGTTAATCGTTGTGTCGTGCCATCTAAGATTTGTTTTCTTGACATATCCTCGTAGTATTCGTCGCTACGGACGCGTGGGCGCAAGCGGTTCGTGATTTGGAGTTATAACGAAAAAGATATTAAAGTTTGAAGTTTGGGCATTTTATGAATTTTATTATAAAAGTTTGGTGTGCCATTTGGACGGCCCAGATTTAATGAGGAATTAATGGATGGCTAGGATTGGAAGAAATGAGTTTATGTGTGTGTGTGTTTGTGGCTGGCGGAAGAAGAAGGAAGAAGAAGAGATTGGGCAATCTGCCCAACCAGAGGAAGAAGAAGAGAGCTTCAGGAGAGAAGGGAGAGAGACTGACGAATGGGGAGAGGAGAGAGGAAGAAGCCCAGCCAATCGGAACAGGGGAAAGGAGGAAAGGAGGGAGAGTGCGGCGCGGGGGATCAGCCGGATCCCCTTGACCCGTTTTCGGACCCGGTCGGCACCCGTGTCCATGTTCGATGATTTTCATCCGTTTTTCCGGCGAATTGATCCAACAAACCTCATGGGAAACACTCTAGGACCCTTCCTCTACCTATTCCACCTCAAATTTGGAGAGATTTGGTTGTAAAAATGGAAGAAACCGTGCAAAAAGGGGTGCACGGGTTGGGTTCATTTCTGCCACGATGTGAAGCAATTTCTTCCAATCACCACCACCCATGGCATCCTCTTGAGGCCTATAACAAAGCCCAAGCAGTGGTTGAGGCGTTGGAACAAGTTTGGAGGTCGAATTGGAGCACACCAAACCTAGGGTTCCGACGGGTTTTGTTGGAATTGGAGGCTTTGCCGACCGAATTGGCCTTGGCCACAGGTATGAAAGTTGTTCTACTCATTGATATCTTCATTTCTGTACATTTTGGTAATTTTTGGAGATAGTTGGATTTTCCGGCGAGCCGGGGCGGCCAACCGCCACCCACGGCGGCGCGTGCGGCGGCGCGTGGTCAGTGGGCCGCCAATGTCATTTTTTAAACTATATTGGATGTCCTGAGTTCAGTTTTGATAGTGGCTTAACGTTGGTTGATCATTTGGACTTAAATTCGTTAAGATGCATGGTTAGGCCAAAATATGAATTGACAATCCGACCGTTGGATTGTCACCAAACTTTGATACGTAGTAGTACGTAATATTTGAAGAATGTAGGAACTTACAGATCGAGAATCCGAGTTACGGATCTCCCGGAATTGGAGTTGTAAGTTCATAAAATATAATGTTAACCGTCACTTAGTTCGACAATTGACGGAGATCCGACCGTTGGATGGTCATGAAATTTTAGGATGTTGTTCTAGAGATTTATTGTGGACCTCTGGAAGTTACGGATTGGAAATCTGAGTTGCAGATCTTCCGGATCGAACTACATAGTGACGTGTTTTATATAAGTGATATATTCTATCGATATGATTCTAAGGCATGATTTGATGGTTGTTCTAGGCGCCGATCGTCATGACGCCTTGATGTGTTGTGCTAGGGAGTTGCAGGGCAAACTCCAGGTGAGTGGGCAGTTTTGTTTTCCGTATACACCTATATACTTATGGGTTTCCCAGAAATCGATTTTTGAATGAAAGTATATTTTGAAATGCCATGCATAGATTTATATGAATATGAGATTTAAAAATGCCATGCATAGAAATTACATGAATTATGTGAATTGATATATGATGCATATATGTGAATTGGTGCTGCGGACGCGCAGGTGAGTATCAGGTGAGTTATATTTGGTTCATTGAATTGTTTGATGTGATTTATGTTGATAGCTCATAACCTACACCCCTGGTGTTAGTGCTTATGTTATTCACCCGCATCACACGCTCACCTTGGATCCAAGTAGATGCTAGTCGTACAGACCACTAGAGGTGGTTCCGACATGCTAGTCGTACAGACCATTAGAGACGGTTCCGACTAGTAGGTGACCTTAGATTATGTGCACAGATGATTGATGAGAGAAGCACTAGAGCGTATTATTACACCATCCGAGTCGTACAGACTACTACAGGTAGTTCCGACTCATGTGCAGCGTAGTGACATACAGGTCGCAGTTGGCGACTCCGGCAGTGCCGTACAGGTCACAGTTGGTGACTCCGGCTGGATTGGATATTGAGCTTTAGAATCAGCCGTACAAGACCACTGCAGGGTCTCCGGTTGATTTATTATTCCACCTGATTTATGTTGATGCATCCATATTATGTTTTTGGCGCATGGCATGGCATATTTTCTGAAAAGTGATAAAGAATGGTGTTTTGAGATTCTTAAAGCTATATATATTTATATATGCTATTTTTTGGGAAAGTATACAGGTTTTACAGTGAGAGGTTAGAACTTTGATAAAGAAAAGATTTGAAAAGACTTGTTTTACTGACCCACTCAATTTTGTTTTGCGCCCCTCCAGGTTCGAGTTAGAGCAGAGCTTTGGTGGCCACGAGGAATCCAACGGTATTCTGACAGAATTCACAATTGTATTTTTTAAGCTTCCGAACTGTGTAAATGGTTACGTCACTCTCACGTGACGGCCAGCACGCCATCCTTCGGGACGGGGTGTGTCAGTTGGTATCAGAGCCTAGGTTGCAGTCTTGTACATCTTGAGAATTCTCTAGTGTCTTCTGTCAGAACAATACCGCCTCGTAGAGAGCCACGTCGTTTAGTTGAGTCTAGTTTTCCCTATTTAGCTCAGTTATGGGAAGCTAGTACTAATGTGACTCAGTCTATTATCCAAAGGATTTTTCTCTTGGGACTGGTTATAAGTTGATGCTGAATCACTTTATGGAAAATGAAAGACCTGAGGGAGCAGGTTGATGACTTAATCATTTGGAAAAAGGTGTTTCAGATTATGCAAGTTAAGGAAATCTTTCTTTTGACGGTAGGTCAAGACGACTACCTGGTTTCTGAGTATTGAAATTGCATCCTGGTGGAGACAGGAGTCTTGTATGACGTCACCAGAGGAAAGAGCTAATCGAGAGTTATTTAAAGAATTGTTTAAGGAAAGGTTTAGTCCTTCGGCATATATTGATGGTGAGAAGCGATAGTTTACAATTTGAGACAAGGAAAGATGACGGCAAATGAGTATTATAGAAAGTTTACGGAGTTATCTCGTTACCATACATATATTGTTGAGAATCGAAGACTCAGAGCTTCAAAAGGAAATAAGGCTAGTTCTAGTTCTTCAGCTGAGGTTTTAGTGCCACTGGTCAGAGGTATGGTGGTAGATTCACTGGTGATTCCAGATTTCAGAGACAAGGTGATTCAGATAGAGGGAATGTACCTTTGTGCCGTAGGTACAATAATGGACACTTTGGAGAGTGTAGACAAAAAAAAAAAAAAAAAAAAAAAAAAACAATGGATGCTTTACATGTGGATAAATGGAACATAGAGCTGCAAATTGTCCCCAGAATCAGTAAATGCCTCCGTAGTCTTCTTTGCCACCACTAGCGCTGATCCATCAGGTACCTGGATCTAGTAATTATGGTTAGATGAGCCGTGGTGTACAGGATTAGAGTCGTACAGGTCACAAGAGGTGACTCCGACTTATATACTAGCAGTGATCGATGAGTTATGAGTACAGCCGCACATGCCACATTAGATGATTCCAGCTAGGTGGACGAGCTATAGATTCAGTCGTACAGGTCATACTAGCTGACTCCGGCTGATATATTTCTTGGTATTGATGATGTTGCCAAATAGAGTAATGATGGAGCACAATCGAGGCGTGTATATGTATTTCTAATGAGAGACAAGATGGTAATATTACACCCTTGGGGATTATTGCTTACTTATCGAGACAACAGTGAGTTATCGTTATTGCGGGCTGCAGACCGTAATATCCATAACTTATTGTTGGATTCGTTAAGCGAGTAAACAAGTAGGTCATCCTACGTTAGTGTGGTGTTATTCAGAGTGTCCAGTGATGGTGAAAGATGTTGTTATGCCAGTGAATCTTATCTCGTGAGATATTGTGGATTTGGATGTGATTTTTGGCACAGATTGGTTGCATTATGATCGTGGCAAGATAGATTGCTACGGGAAATCAGTTACTTTCCATCGATTTGGATGACCAGAGGTTACTTTTGGGGGATGTAAAGTGGAGTGAGGTATGCCGTTATTTCTGCTGTGAGAGCAAAGAGATTGTTATCGAATGGCTACCTAAGATATTTAGCTCATGCGGTACTATGATGTTGCTCTGAGTAGTGTGGAAGAGGTCTAGGTGGTTAAACATTTTCCTGACGTTTTCCCTGAGAATTTACCTGGACTGCCACCAGACGGAGATGTGGAATTCACTATTGATTTGTCTCCAGGTGTAGAGCTTATATTATAAATTGATTCATGATGAACAAAAAGAATTGAAAATTTGGTTACAGGAATTGGTTGATAAAGGTATCATTTAACCTTGTATGTCATCATGGAGAGCCCCAGTTTATTTATGAGGAAGAATGTGGACATTAAGGCTATGCTTTGATTATAAGCAATTAAATCGGGTAACGATTGAGAATCGTTATCCATTACCGCGTATTAATGATTGTTTGATCAGCTTAAAGGTGCCTATGTATTTTCAAAGATTGAATTAAGGTCTGGTTATTAACCAATTGAAGATTTCAGTGATGATGTCCCTAAGACAGTTTTCAGAACTCGTTATAGTCCTTGCGAGTTTTTGGTAATGCCATTCGGATTGACGAATCTTATGAGTTTGACGAATGAAGTATTCAAGTGAATCCTTAAAAGGTAACAGTGGTGGATAATTTGGAACAACCCCAAAACGGGACTGAGGTACGGAGTTTTCTTAGCTTAGTAGGCTATTATGGACGGATTGTGAAGGATTTTTCAGTCATTACCTTGCCTTTGACGAGATAGACGAGAAAAGAGGTTAAGTTTGAGTGGGATGAAAATTGTGAGCAAAGTTTTCAACAGTTGAAGTATTTCCTCACTCATGCACTTGTATTAGCACTCTCAGATGATAACGGAAATTATTAGGTCTATAAGGATGCTTCTTTGAGTGGTTTGAGATGTGTATTGATACAAAGATAGGGAAATTGCTTATTCTTCACGACAATGGAAACCTCATGAGATGAATTACCCTGCTCATGATTTGGAATTTATGGCTATCATCCTTGCTTTGAAGTATGGAGACATTATATTATTGGTGAGAAAGGCAAGATTTTTACTAATCAAATGAGTCTCCAATATCTGTCTACTCTGAGGGATCTTAGTCTTAGGCAACAAAGGTGGATTGAGTTGCTTAGTGATTATGATTGCACGACCAGGGTGATCGTGCAAATGTTTGGGCTGATGTACTTAATACGAAGACGCTCGTGAGAATAAATGCCTTGTATGCTTGTTATGTTCCTCTTCTTGCGGATTTGAGATCTACTGGAGTAAAGTTGGAAATAGAAGAACGAGATGAAACCTCGCTTACTAGTTTTCAAGTTAGGCCTATTCTGATTGATCATATACTCGATGCCCAGAGGATTGATGAAGAAATCAGGAATTAATTGATGCAAAGAATATCGAGAAAAGAAAGATCACAAAGTTCGAAAATCAGATGGCGTACTTATTCTTGAGACCTGGATATCGGTGCCTAATGAGATGGAATTAAAGGAAATAATTTTGGACAAGGCGCACTGTTCAGCTTATGCAATGCATCCCGGAAGTACTAAGATGTATCATACTATTCGATCATTTTACCATTGGCTGGGGATAAAAGGAGAAATAGCTGAGTATGTTAGTAGGAGGATCACCTGTCAGCAGGTTAAAGTGGAAAGAAATAAGTCTTTTGGATTGATACAGTCACTTTCCGTTCTTCAGTGGAAAGGGGAAAAACATTACTATGGATTATGTGTACAACTTCCTCGTACACGAGATGGTTATGATGGAATTTGAAGTGGTAGATGATCGGCTTACTAAGTCAGAACATTTTACTCCAGTGAAGAGCAACAACCTTTCCAGACAAGTGCAACAACTAATTATTTGTTTTATGGAAATGGGATTTTGGCTTACGGATACGTTGAGCTTTTTGGGTATGTTGGTTAATTCTAAGTTTTGGTTAGCGTTGCACGAAGCTTTGGATACAAGATTACTCAATAGTACATCCTATCATTCTCAGACAGATAGTCAATTAGAGATGACCATTCAAATTTTGGAGGATATGCTGAGATCCTCAGTATTGCAGTTTGGTGACGCTTGAATTAAGCGGATGGATATGATGGAGATTGCCTACAACTACAGCTTTCAGTCGAGCATTAGTATGTCACCGTTTGAGGCACTTTATGAGAAAAGCTTGTCGTACACCTTGATATTAGTCTAAAGTAGACGAAAGAATTTCTGTGGGTCTTAAGATTTTGGATGAGTCTACTCAGATTGTTCAGGTGATTAAGTCTAACCTGAAAGTAGCCCAGGAGCGGTAAAAGAGATTAGCAGATGGATGTGCCATTAATCGAGTGTATGATGTGGATGATTTCGTATTTTTGACGTTCTCTCCTTAGAAAAGTGTGATTCGGTTCGAGAAGAAAGGTAAGTTAAGTCCTAGAGACATCGGACCCTATGTGATCACCGAACGAGTTGAGGAAGTGGCTTACAGGCTTGAGTTGCCTCTAGAGTTGTCGTAAGTGCACGATGTGTTTCGATGATTCGACATTATGTTTTAAATCCTTCACGTGTGAGATATCCTTAACCATTGGAAATTTATCCGGATATGACTTATGATGAGGAGCCAGTGACTATTTTGGATTGGAAAGAGAAAGTTTTGAGAAATGAGATTGTGCGTTTGGTTAAAGTTTTATGGATGAATCATTCAGTGGAAGAAGCTACTTGGAAGTCAGGAGATTGGATGAGAGAGATGTAACCAAGTTGTTTTATGATTATTAGAGGTTTGATTTGGTTGTATGAATTTCGAGGACGAAATTCTATAAGGAGGGTAGATTGTGACAGCCCGTCCCGGAAAATATTGATTTTATAATTTATTAAGTGATTTTACGAAAATGCCCTTTGAGGCACGCGCATTGTTTGAGGTTAATCGTTGTGTCGTGCCATCTAAGATTTGTTTTCTTGACATATCCTCGTAGTATTCGTCGCTACAGACGCGTGGGCGCAAGCGGTTCGTGATTTGGAGTTATAACGAAAAAGATATTAAAGTTTGAAGTTTGGGCATTTTATGAATTTTATTATAAAAGTTTGGTGTGCCATTTGGACGGCCCAGATTTAATGAGGAATTAATGGATGGCTAGGATTGGAAGAAATGAGTTTATGTGTGTGTGTGTTTGTGGCTGGCGGAAGAAGAAGGAAGAAGAAGAGATTGGGCAATCTGCCCAACCAGAGGAAGAAGAAGAGAGCTTCAGGAGAGAAGGGAGAGAGACTGACGAATGGGGAGAGGAGAGAGGAAGAAGCCCAGCCAATCGGAACAGGGGAAAGGAGGAAAGGAGGGAGAGTGCGGCGCGGGGGATCGGCCGGATCCCCTTGACCCGTTTTCGGACCCGGTCGGCACCCGTGTCCATGTTCGATGATTTTCATCCGTTTTTCCGGCGAATTGATCCAACAAACCTCATGGGAAACACTCTAGGACCCTTCCTCTACCCATTCCACCTCAAATTTGGAGAGATTTGGTTGTAAAAATGGAAGAAACCGTGCAAAAAGGGGCGCACGGGTTGGGTTCATTTCTGCCACGATGTGAAGCAATTTCTTCCAATCACCACCACCCATGGCATCCTCTTGAGGCCTAGAACAAAGCCCAAGCAGTGGTTGAGGCGTTGGAACAAGTTTGGAGGTCGAATTGGAGCACACCAAACCTAGGGTTCCGACGGGTTTTGTTGGAATTGGAGGCTTTGCCGACCGAATTGGCCTTGGCCACAGGTATGAAAGTTGTTCTACTCATTGAGATCTTCATTTCTGTAAATTTTGGAAATTTTTTGAGATAGTTGGATTTTCCGGCGAGCCGGGGCGGCCGACCGCCACCCACGGCGGCGCGTGCGGCGGCGCGTGGTCAGTGGGCCGCCAATGTCATTTTTTAAACTATATTGGATGTCCTGAGTTCAGTTTTGATAGTGGCTTAACGTTGGTTGATCATTTGGACTTAAATTCGTTAAGATGCATGGTTAGGCCAAAATATGAATTGACGATCCGACCGTTGGATTGTCACCAAACTTTGATACATAGTAGTACGTAATATTTGAAGAATGTAGGAACTTACAGATCGAGAATCCGAGTTACGGATCTCCCGGAATTGGAGTTGTAAGTTCATAAAATATGATGTTAACCGTCACTTAGTTCGACAATTGACGGAGATCCGACCGTTGGATGGTCATGAAATTTTAGGATGTTGTTCTAGAGATTTATTGTGGACCTCTGGAAGTTACGGATTGGAAATCTGAGTTGCAGATCTTCCGGATCGAACTACATAGTGACGTGTTTTATATAAGTGATATATTCTATCGATATGATTCTAAGGCATGATTTGATGGTTGTTCTAGGCGCCGATCGTCATGACGCCTTGATGTGTTGTGCTAGGGAGTTGCAGGGCAAACTCCAGGTGAGTGGGCAGTTTTGTTTTCCGTATACACCTATATACTTATGGGTTTCCCAGAAATCGATTTTTGAATGAAAGTATATTTTGAAATGCCATGCATAGATTTATATGAATATGTGATTTAAAAATGCCATGCATAGAAATTACATGAATTATGTGAATTGATATATGATGCATATATGTGAATTGGTGCTGCGGACGCGCAGGTGAGTATCAGGTGAGTTATATTTGGTTCATTGAATTGTTTGATGTGATTTATGTTGATAGCTCATAACCTGCACCCCTGGTGTTAGTGCTTATGTTATTCACCCGCATCACACGCTCACCTTGGATCCAAGTAGATGCTAGTCGTACAGACCACTAGAGGTGGTTCCGACATGCTAGTCGTACAGACCATTAGAGACGGTTCCGACTAGTAGGTGACCTTAGATTATGTGCACAGATGATTGATGAGAGAAGCACTAGAGCGTATTATTACACCATCCGAGTCGTACAGACTACTACAGGTAGTTCCGACTCATGTGCAGCGTAGTGACGTACAGGTCGCAGTTGGCGACTCCGGCAGTGCCGTAAAGGTCACAGTTGGTGACTCCGGCTGGATTGGATATTGAGCTTTAGAATCAGCCGTACAGGACCACTGCAGGGTCTCCGGTTGATTTATTATTCCACCTGATTTATGTTGATGCATCCATATTATGTTTTTGGCGCATGGCATGGCATATTTTCTGAAAAGTGATAAAGAATGGTGTTTTGAGATTCTTGAAGCTATATATATTTATATATGCTATTTTTTGGGAAAGTATACAGGTTTTACAGTGAGGGGTTAGAACTTTGATAAAGAAAAGATTTGAAAAGACTTGTTTTACTGACCCACTCAATTTTGTTTTGTGCCCCTCCAGGTTCGAGTTAGAGCAGAGCTTTGGTGGCCACGAGGAATCCAACGGTATTCTGACAGAATTCACAATTGTATTTTTTAAGCTTCCGAACTGTGTAAATGGTTACGTCACTCTCACGTGACGGCCAGCACGCCCTCCTTCGGGACGGGGTGTGTCATAAATTGATAAAAGGAAAGTTAAATATTTGAAGTAAATGAATAATCTTAGATCATGCTAGAAGAAACCCCTCATAAACTGATTAAAGCAGCTGAATCCACATAATAAAATCGGTCTCTATTGAATTTATATTAAGAATAGAGAAAATAATATTTAATAAACAAGTGATTGAATCACATTATTACTAACCCATTGTGAGGCTAAGCCCACCCCTTCCCCCTTAGTGTAGATAATATCGTTTGTTCAAAAAAAAAAAAAACCAATCATTTGACAACTAATTTAATCACATTATTATCCGCGTGTGAAAGACCTTTTTTATAATCGGCAATACACGCTTAAGATGTTTTGAACGTGTTTAAAAATAGTGAAAATAATATTTAATAAACAACTAATTAAATCATATTATTACTAACCTATTGTGAGGTACTAATTATTAAAAAAAAATTTAATTATTAAAAAAACACTATTAAAATGATGAAAATACCTCTGCCACATTTGATGCATTATTTTGAGTTGCTTTTGAAGTTTTTTTGTTTGAGGGGTATTTTTCTCCAATTATTTTTTATGAAGCTTGTGACACACACAAAACACTGTTCATTGGACCCTTGGCTTTACATATAAAGATAATTTCAAAAAAAAAAATATATACCAATACGAAAAAATTTATGTAGAAAATCAACTTAAAAGAAAAGGTAATTTTTTTTTTTTTTTTTTTTGTCAAAAAGAAAAGGTAAGTTCACTTGTTCTTCTTTTTCAGAAAGTGGAATGCATTAACTTTCTTCCAAAATCTCAATTGTTGGTTTTCCTTTTTCTTTTTCATTAAGTATGGAATATATTTTCAAGAGAAAGTTGGACAGACAATGCACAATTATCATGTTACTAGTGGGAAAGGTGTCACAGCTATTTATGCAAGACTTTTTTCTGTTTGAACTTTTCTATTTTGGGAAAAACAAATTAAAAACATGCGGAGAAATGAGCAGAACTATAAATTGAAGTGTGAAGAGTGTAAACTTATTGTCCATTTAACCACTTAATATTACGGTTTCATGATTTTTTTCTTCACTTGTAACTGATATTTTTATTCTGTTTGAATCTCGTAAATTACGGGATTCGAATCATAAATTGATTACCGGATTGGAACCACAAATTTATATCCTTAATTACGTTTGTTTCGGATCAAGATCCGATTCATTGACAAGTCTAGCTGCCGGACCCAAGGTTTTGTTGTTCAGATCCAACCCAAATTAATGACCAAAGAGGCCCATTTACATGAACTCTTGCAATTTGCAAGGAAGAAAAAGTTTCTCGTCAGAAGTTTGGAGCCAGTTTTAGGTTGAGTTAACAATTTGAAGACTATCTTCTAGAATTTCAGTGAAAGCCAACAGAAAAAGCCTGTGCCAGTAATACAATGCAGTTCTAGCTTTGCCAGTTGCGGGAGTCGATTGGGAAGTTAGAGAACCAACCGAAAATCAACCAAACGTTTAGTTTAGTAATATTTCTCTTTCCAATCTTCAAAGACGTCCGAAATTCAAATCCCTCATTTCCCATTGATCAGAATAGAGAAAGAAAACCATTGTCTTTGAAGATATAAAGACTGAAGCCTAGCAGACGAAAGACACTTACATGCAACCAAGATGCTAGTCTGACGATATTCTAGCCTATCACACTACTCGATGTGGTTTAATTTACCTGCATAATACTTAATTGTTTTGAGACACTGCCACCTTGGTCCTTGACGTTCTAGTCAACATATACATTCTTACATAAGTCATTAATACAACACAAATGGATTCACCCAAAAAAATTCTAGGACAAAGTAGAAAAACAAAGGCTTTTCCAATGTCAAATGCTATATGCTAAAAGCTATAGTTTACAACATGTACTTACAAAAAGCACGGTTCAGCAAAAAATTAACCTAGACCAATTCGAGCAGGAAGGCAAACGCCGGGAGCTTGTTCGTCGACGGAAAGGGTTCCAGCAGCAGCCAATTTTATTACAGAATGAGCAGTGAGACGGAACTTCTGGCGTGCTTCGACAAAGCTTCTGCTGAGAACTTGTTCGACCCACTCCTCTACGGCTTTCTTCTTGTCCGATAACCAGCCAGCTGCGAGTATCTGCACCATGACTCCGAAATCAATCTCCAGCTGAACCTCGTATCCGAAGATTTTCTTCAATTCGCGATTGATTTCCTTCACTATTTTCTCAGCAAGTGCTTCAAAATCAAATGGCTTCAAAACCACTTTTTCGTCCACTTGACCAAGGAAATCTTCCAGCCAAGCTTCAGAGTTTTCGGAGATGGAGTCGCTGTCACAATCTTCAGAATTTATGTTCTTGTCTGGCTCCCCTACTGGAAGATTCAAATCGAGAAAGTTCCTTAATTGCTTGTTGGACCGTTTCTGTAGTTCAGAGGATCGCTCCAAGGAGGCATTGGTGTCAATCAGCTTTCTTTTATTTACAGAAGACAGGTTCGAGGTTCCATCTCTTGGAGCAATCCTCACATTCATGCCCTTGCTTTGGTTGGCATCCCCAAGATTCCGAATTTGCATTTGACATTTCTTGGCGGCAAGTATGACCTCCTCAGAAAATTTATGGGGTTCATTCTCTCCAGAGCGGCTTTTGCTGCTGCTTTTGATAGTGGAGGTAGTCACGAAGATTATGTCATTAATGCTGATTTCTCTCCCATGAGAATCTGGAAACTTTCCAGTCCTAATGGCCTGGGACAAGTTACTCTGGTCAAGAAAGTCCGCCTTATCGACATTTTCAAGGAATACCACTGAATGAGGTCTCCTGCTTAACTCCCCTGCAACATAATCAACAACTGTCTTACCCCTAAACTTCACATTGTAATCATCTACACCTTCGGATTGAAAAACAGAGTTTGATTGGCAACCCCTATCTCGGGAACACAGATCAACGGAAATTAAGCTTTCTCTGGAGCCAAAAAGTATCTCAGCAAGTGCTAAAGCAATTTTCTTCTTACCGACTTTGTCAGGTCCAACCAAAGTCAGCCATATATCTCCTCTGAGTTTCGAACACTGATTCCTTCCACCACCAGATTTGCAACGTGCCACAGCTTGACTGATCCCGCAAATGGCTTCATTTTGCCAGCCAACCATTTCTGTGAGAACTCTCCTAAGTGATTTGATATCGCTTGGATCAACCTGCCCTCCAAGATCAGACGCAGAGCAGGAAGAGGACTGGGCAATATGGCGTGAACTATTTTCACAAAATGCATCAAATTCAGCAGAAATGGAACCAGCGAGGTGTCTGGAACTCTCTCTAATATCTTGTAATTTAGGACTTCTTGGCCCTTGATTGGTTGATCCATACAATGTTCCCAATCCCAAATCTGTTGCCACAGAAGTAACCGACGAAGACGATGTGCGGTCAGTGGAAAGATTCATATTGTGGATGGGGTAAGTAGTCCGGCAGGGGCTTCTCATTTCAACTTGCTGACCCTTTGAATCTTTAACCAATAGCTCTGACCGGAGGCTAGCATTCTCAGCAGCATCAGAAACTACTTGCATAGGCAAGTTCTGTTTTGATAGAAGACTCGTTTGCATGTCCATCGGCTGGCAGTGATAATGAATAGCACATCCGCTTTCATTTAGAGATGAATCTTCACCGCTGTTTTCTTTTCTATCCCAGACAGCTAGGGAGCCCTCAGCAGATGCAACTTGAGGCCCTGCTTGATAAACGTTCACTTTAGGGAATGGTTGAGGGTGATGATTTTGTTGGCAGATATCATCCCATTTTTTCTGCAGTGCAGATACAGTAGCATTCATTGTTGTTTTATCGTCTTTGGTCTGCACTGAATAATGAAGCACACTTACACATATTCTCAAGGAAATAAAGGTAACAAATTAAAATCTAACCAGTTACAAGAAACATGCTCGTTAAACTACATGTGTTTGTGCACGAAGGCATGCTTATGTGTGCACAAGAGTTATTCCAACTCGATACATAAAATTAAACTCTAAAGGGGTTACACACCTTTGCTAGATCGTCTCCCTTGCCAGTGTCAAGTTCGCGCGTTTGCAACCAAGAAGGCAAGCTATCTGACTGCTGATCAGCTGCTGAAATAGTTGATCCTACTTTCAGAACAGAAGCAGCTTCTTGCTCATACTTCTCTGTGCACCGATGACAACGTTTAAAAGATTGATATGTGCTGCTCAATGGACTTTTGAAGTCGGACGGTGCAGGAAAGAATCCGCCAAATGGAACGAAGGACCCCATCAAACTGTAAGTATATCATGAGCACGGAACTGTGAGATCCAACAAGCACAAAACAGTCAGACACTTAAGTGTTTTACCTGAAACACACTCTCTATACATTCACACAACTTATAACAGCGCTATCGACTTAAACATTATAACATGTGCATCGAGACACGAATGCATATATGGATTAAATGCTCTCACTCTGAAGTTAGCAAATTATGCAGCTTACTGTATTCAAAAAGAAAATTATAGAGCCTAAACTCTAATGAAATCAAACAATACTCGTCTTTTGGGAACAAAACATCATATGTTTCGCGAATCAAACTCGAAACCACAATCAAATTATGACTTCAAGCAACTTCAGACACACATCAAGCATAAATCCACAAAAGAGAATATTGAGCATTTGCCCCAACAAGTTGAAAAGGAGCATAAAACAAATTCAGAGTTAGATAACCACCTCGATTTCAAGTAAACTCCTTCCATTGAAGCTTTAGAAGAAGTAATGGGAAGAAGATGAAGACCCCAATCCTTCTCAATCGTCGAAAACCGAAGCAAAAGCTTCGTAAACACTTCATGGCTGGCCGCCGCGCCAATCAACCGCAATTTTCCACCATGAATCTCCAACAAGCTCTTCAGCTGCA
This sequence comes from Heteromeles arbutifolia, assembly GCA_024362995.1. Taxonomy (NCBI): domain Eukaryota; kingdom Viridiplantae; phylum Streptophyta; class Magnoliopsida; order Rosales; family Rosaceae; genus Heteromeles; species Heteromeles arbutifolia. Next base: position 6,189,104 of record JANCRC010000003.1, read on the forward strand.
GCACCACAAAGCTCAGAGCTTCCTCCGCCACCACACCCTCACCCACTAAACCCTTCAAATCCCCAATATTTACGATAACACCACTTCCAGCTCCAGAGCAGCGCTCCGCCATTCGACCCACCTCCTCAAACTTGCAACCCATCTCCTCCTTGCTTCCGCCATTGAGGACGAACTCAGAAACCTCCGTCTCGATGGAAACCACGCTGAAGCTAGCGACTTCAGCAGGCAAAATCCCCGCTTTACCCTTCTGCACGGCCTCGGTGAAGCTCTTCAGAGCCTCGCCGGCGCAGACGCCGATTAGCAGCGGGTTTTTCCCGCTCTTTTTAACCAACAAGTCGGCGATTCTTCTCGAGGTCTCGTCTCTGTCTTCGAACCCGGAAAGCGGGAGGCTGAATCCGGGTCGGGCGGGGTCCGCGTCCGTTAAGTTGCATAGGAAAATGGGCGGGCATCGGGTCCGAGGAAACCGAGTCGATTGAGTCACCGGCGGGTGAATAATCGCGACCTTTATGTCACAGCTTCGAAACCCAGCTTCTCCGAAGACCCGACTCACAATCGGATCGTCCAAGATTGATATGACGAAGTGTTTCAGCTCGACCTTCAAAAGCGACGCCGTTTGCTGCTGGCTGTGAATCTGGTGCAAGTGGAAGCTCTCCGGTTGCCGCCTCTGGTTCGCCTGGGACCGCTTGATCGCCGCCATGAGCGAGTTCGACACGGGAGGCTCGTCCTGCGCCTTCGACGACGGCAACCTGTCCAAGGAAACTCCGACAGACAGCTCGAGAGCACGGAACTGAAGGCGTGGAGAGTACGCGCTGCTCTTGGCGCAGGCGCATGCGTCGCGGAGGGCCGAAGACGGCAAGGAAAGCAAGGCCGAGACTGCGTGGAGCGACGTCGTCTGGGCGTGGCTCCGCCTACGCGCTACAGCAACCGCGTCGTCCAAAGCACGCGCCGCCTCGTCCGTCAAACATTGCCTGGCTGCGCCCACCGGCGTCGGCATCGCCGGCTCAGCGTTTATAATAAAATATAATATATGTATATGTATCCACGGACGAAGACGCGAAAATCCCGCCTTTCTATACGATGAATACGTGTCTTTGTGTAGCGATTTCGAAATAAAATATGCAAAAATACTGAGAAAGTTTTGATTAAATTACGCAATCTCGGAGGAGAGTATAAAATGGGGAGAGAGAGAGAGATTTTGGCCGTGTTGGTGGTGTTGCTGTATGCCGCGGATGTACCAACAGTTTTTGGGGCGGGGGAGGTGGTGGGACCTTGGATTAGGCATTAATACTTACACATGGCGAGCATGGCATAAATTCGCTTCTTTCTTCTCTCCCCTTTAGTTTTTCCTTTTTTTGGAAAAAGTTTAGACACCACTTGTATGAAATTATACTAGTGCAACTTATCTCTTTAATTGCAGAATTAAATTTTGATAGTTTTAGTCTAACCGATTAAGCCCCAGTTTGGGGTTGAGGTGATTTTAAAAAAAGCTGCTATGAAAAAAAGCTGTGACAGTTTTTGGTGTTTGGTAAACATTCAGCTTCAGCTTTTTTTCACAGTTTTGGGTGAAAAAAAGCCAAAAACAAGAAGCTGCAAAACCCAGCTTTGAAAAACCGGCTTTTTTTCACATCTGTTTTACATAAAAGTTCACCAAACACTATAATACTACTTTTTTTTTTCAAAAGCACTTTTACAAAAAAAGTTTACCAAACACTCTGCTGCTTTATTCCACAGCTGCTTATTCTCACAGCACAGCAGAAGCAGCTTTTTTTCAAAGCACAGCAATACCAAACCAGCCCTAAATACGAATGCATCTCTTACGCTTAGAAAAACCATGACTCGTTCACCTAAAAAAAAAAAAAAACAAAAAACCATGACTCGTATCGTTCTTTCTATTTTCGTCCTTATCTTTTCGTGTGGTCTCGAGCCCCTTAATGTTTTTAGAAGTGTCATTTATTGTATAATTAAAATCGCGCTCTTATAAAACTTTTTTTTTTAATTATTATAAAATTTTGTCATTTAGTACAATGGTATAATGTTATTCTTCTTCACTTGTAAGTAAGAGATTTTAAGTTCGATTCTCGTCAAAGACGAATTCGAACTACATTATTGTTAATCAAGAAAAAATACCTTGAAATTTTACTTATAAAATCAAAATTAAATTAAAAACTTCAATTTACTGTAAAAGGCCAAAGCTATGAGCTATGATCGGGAGGAAGAATCGACCCCTGTTGGTAGGAGAAGACTGATATTTGATCCTGATGCCGTGTCCACTAGCGAAGATGTACAAATGGGCCAACATCATGATCTTAGCCGTCGATGTCAAGCTTTTGAGCCCCCTGAGAATTGGCCTTTCTTTTTATGTTTTGACAATAAATTTTCCAAATTGGTGATGTCAAAGTGAGTGATAAAGGCCATTTGGAGGAGCAACGTGAAGTTTTATCTCTTACTTAGTTAATGGTTTTTCTTATCGTAATGGCATTGGCTTTAAGTGGGTGGTTTAAGCGTTTGTTTATTGAGCAAGTAGTGTGATTAGATAAACTCTGTCAAATAAAGTCGACTCTGATACCAAATTATGTAGTTTGACTACTATTCCAACTTTTTAGGTTTAGCAGCATAATCAACTACCAACATTACCGATATCATTCCAACTTAAAACCTATTTACTAAGTGTTGGGTTTTCTTTCAAAAGGTATTGATGATTTTAAAGGTGGAAATCTCATATATAAGCTGTATATTATTTTGTTATATTTATGATGTAAAGATTCATTCTCCACAATTAGCACGGATTGTTTCCTCAAATTTTCATACCTCATGCTTTTCTCTACAGGTGTTATAACGTAAGTTGCTGTGAAGACAAATTTCAATACGCTGTAATGGAATTCCTAACATTACTGTCATAGCTATGTCATTCACTCTCTTATATAAAGAGAAATTCGAATAGCTTACCTCTTTCTATAAACTCAAACTTGTACATTTTGGGGTTAGTTGAACCGTGATTATCTGTTAATCGACACATTAGTCTATCATATTAGCAAGTTTGCATGACAACAAAACACAAGTTCAATTAGGTAAAATGGGCATAAAGATTTTGAAGGGGAAATCAACTCTGCTATTTATAAAGACATGATCAAGGTTATATCAACAAAAGAATATCAGGGAGTGACCCAACAGCAACCAAGAGTGCTGCTCAAGGCAGCCCCCACTTGAACACTTGATAGAAAAAGCCCTCTGGGGGAACTGTATGGGAATTTGGGTAAGATCATTGGACCATATATGCTATGAGTTCCAAGCTCTAGCTAGCTCAGTGCCAATCGTCTCTCCTGAGACAAAAATTTTCGTTAGACTAATTGATTAGGACAACATCTTACACATGAAAAGATTATGCAAAAATAAAATGCAGAAATCTCATACTTTTACGACATATGTCCTACAAATAAATAGATTATGTCTTGTAGGCAAGATAGATTCGACCACAATTCACTGAGTGCATACAACGTGTCCAAAAACTGAAAAGATGATAAGAATTCAATATTGGGATAAACACTACCTGGTCCTTAAGAATTCGATAAGTCGGTAATAACAGATAGTATGAGAATTATTGGACGATGATGACTTGGGTACAAAACAAATTCGGCCTACAAATAACGTGTTAACGTGATCCGACGTTCCTACACAAGTTTTTTTCCTTCTATAGTCTCAAGTCTCAAATAAGAGAGGTGTTTGATTTTGACGTGTTGTTTTTGTTGTTTGTACTAGTCCTTCGTTCAACCTTTCGTTTTCCTTTTTCCTTGCTTTTTTTGTTTGTGCTGCATTTACACGCACAAATAAAAATATGAATGTCAAAAACAGCCCAAATACACTACAAACTGAAAAATTATGTACTTTTGACACACATACGTGCATTACTTAAGTTCATTGTCCTATTCATTTTTCATCTCTATCGGAAGGAAGAGATCAATTTGAGTTCCTTCTCTTCTAGCCACCTCCTGCAACCTTCGTGATAAGCCTTTATTTTTCTTGTATCATGATGACATCTGAAATCAAGAGTCGAACTCCATATTTCTTTTAGCCATTCGTCAAGTTCTTAAGTGTGTCACTTATTTTACCAAGCCACTTTTAACCTATATTTGTCCTCCTCCTGCTTCCTTTGTTTTTGGTTATTGTCTCGTCCAATCCTTATGCATATTTATTATATATTTTATTAGTCCTTAAGTTTTGGAGCCGCCTAAGGCACTATTTATAGGAGCTAAGGCATCTCCAACCAACCCGGTCAAAGGGCTATAGGGTTAAAAATAGCTCGAAATGACACGAAAACCGTCTCCAATCGAGGGTTAGGCCAAAGGGCTCGTGGGTCCCACCAGATCAAAAATGGGAAAATTGGTCAACCGGCTGGCCAAGAGCAGCCAGCCCTGGGCTGGCCCAATTGTTTGAATGCAACGGCTACCTTGCGTCAACATGATGCCAGCTAGCAACGACTAGATGACATCATGTTGACGCCAGGTTACCGTTGCATTTGAATTTTTTTCCTATAAATACAGTCATTCCTACATCATTTCTCACATAATTTTCACCATTCCATACTATCTTACCTCATTTTAAATTAAACAACATTAAACTTAAACAACGTAATCTCCACCCTAGTACTACTTGGGGGAGTTATTCAAACTTAAACAACATTAAACAAAACATTTAACACCATAAAACTTAAACGCCTACTCTATGGTTCTTTTGGCCCAAAGATGTGCAACAAGATCCTGTTGTAGGTACTTGTTTGTGGCACGTGAACGTATCATCCTATGGCGCCTCATGTACTCATTTAAAGATATATTACCAGTTCTTGGATCCAAAGGCAAATTAGGCTCATCATATATTTTTGCACGAGCCCTTATTGACCTATTTGGATCATCTTGGTTGTCATCAAACTCTCCATCAATATAGCCATCTCGTTCATCTTCCACAATCATGTTGTGTAATATGATGCACGACATCATGATGGAGTTCAATTTATCTCGACTCCACCCTCTTGCCGGTTCCTTAATGATATTCCACCGTGCTTGTAGAATACCGAAAGCTCTCTCAATATCTTTCTGGTGTGCCTCTTGGTGTAAGGTAAACCACCTTTGGGCATCATCCACAGGGTTTGCAATTGCTTGGACAAGTGACGCCCACTTTGGGTAGATGTCATCTGCCAAGTAATACCTCATATTATACTGACGCCCGTTGAGGTTGTAAGAGCGACCAGCAACAGAGCCACCCCATTGAGGTTGTCCTTCAGTTGCCTCACACACCATGACCTCTACCATATATGTTGTGTTGTGCCATGCTTCATCTTCTTCATCGAACTTTTCGTCTTCTCGTCTCATCTGCACCCATTTATCTTCCAATTCGGAATTGGAGGAGGACCCCCAGTTGGAATGCAAAGAGAATACAAAGTTGGAATTCATTGCAAACTTGAATTGAAAGAGATACTGGAGAGGGCAAAGATTAAGGTGTGTGAATTATACCCCAATATCTAGCCTATTTATTAACATTAGAAGCTGAAGATAAGAAATGCCACGTAGATAAGAATCTTATCTAAAATTTGCACAACTAATTACATCTCGATACATGACACTCGAAATCCTATCCGAAAAATTATTAAGATTACATCTCAACAAGAAATATGGAGAGCTACTCACGTTAGCGACATGTATCACTCGAAACCCTATCTGGAAAATTATTGAGATTACATCTCGACAAGAAATATGGAGAGTTACTCACGTTAGCGACACGTATCACTCAAAATCCTATCCAAAAAATTATTGAGGTTATAAAACGAAAAGAAATCCAGAGGCTTATTCATTTGGCAACAAGTGGCACTCAAAATATGTCTGAAAACCTTATTTTAATATGGTAGTTTAATTTGAGTAGCCATATTAATTCAATTAAAATAATAAAATATGTTTGGCCTATGGCCCTTTGACCCTTTCGGTTGGAGATGATTTTTTTGTCACAGGGTTATATTTTGCCTATGGCTCTTTTGCCCCCTCAGTTGGAGATGGTATAAAATATGGTCTGACACTGTTCATTAAAATATAATTTCTTGGAGAGCTATAGGGCTAAAGGGAGCCATTTGGCCCTCATTCGGTTGGAGATGGCCTAAGCTCCCTGTTTTTAGTACTTGAGGCAGCATGCAATGCATGCTCAATAAGATCCATACAATAGAGAGGAAAAAAGAGGGTGAAAGAAAGAGAAAGATAGTGTTAGGGTTTTACATGTAGATTTTGTTTTAGTATGGTTGTTTTGCCAAAGTTTGGATTATTGAAGTGAGTAGTTTATGTAATCTGTTCTAATAAATTTTATTTTCGGATAAATGTGAAAGTTACGAGCTATTGTGGTTTTACTCTATTTACAAATCTCTCTCTATTTTCAAGTCAAGGATATTTGATTTCGTGTAATCGCTTTCCATATGTATAGCAGTATATTTACACATTTTATGTGGAATTGTTTGAGATGTTCATAGAACATGAGAACTTTAGTGTTGCATTAATACAATTTAAGTCCTAAAATTTAGGTCAGGAGTATTAGATGATAGTCATTGTTCATAGAGCTATATTTTTGTCTTTTATAGTAAACCTAAATATTTGAGTTTAGGTCCAAGCATTGGAGTTGGTATAATCAAATATCGTTTGAATAACCATCGTTTTGAGGTATTTAGTTTTTCAAAAGCAGCATTTTTAGAAGCACGTCAATATTTTAATCAAAATGCATGATATTTTAATCAAAATACAATGTTCTTTTTCTAAAAGCACTTAAGTGCTTTTGACATCAGACCACTTTTAACTTTTTCTTCCAAATATTATTAGAAACACTTTTAGGATGCGTTTGTTGTATTAGACTACTTCAAACTAGACTGACCTCGGGACTAGGCTAACCTGATTTAGTAAAGCGTTTGATGCAATGTCGGCTAAAAAACAGAATAATAACAAATTCAAATATTATATTATTAAAGTCATATTTATTAATATTTTATTAATACTTATGTTTTTCTATTCATTCTAGAACACCACTTCTTCCTAGTTTTCTTTGTCCACCTCCCTCATTTTCTTCCTGGACTAGCTTCCATCCCTCTCCCTCTTTACCTTCTCGATTTCAAATCACGAAAAAGGAAAAACCTTTCCTTCCTATTTTTCTTCGTCCATCTCCCTCTTTTTCTTCTTGAACTAGCTTTCATCCCTATCACAAAAAGGGAAAAAGTTTGCTTTATTCTGCTAGACCTAAGCTTTCAAGCAGGACCCAAAGTTTTGAGCGATTTTGTAATTTTATTTTTGCTTTTTTTGTATAGGTTTTATCATCTGGGTTTTAACAAACCCTATATCAAAAATAAAACCACCGTATGGCTAACAAGCCGAAAGGTTTTCTTGTTAATGATAGTGACGATATTGATGATAGTGACAATACTGATGATAACGACGATACTGATGATAACGACGATACTGATGATAGTGATGATCATGACTTTGATACGGAGTTGGGGCTTCTAACTATGATGAATGCGCTAACTATGGATATGATGTCGAAAATACCTCGATTTTATGTCACCCTTCAATTCGAATTAGCAAAAGCAATGTCTCCTTGCATCATCTTCCCATGCCCCATATCCGGCCGATCCAAACTCTTCTGGGAGCTGGAACCAAAAAATTTGAGAACCGTTAGGGGAGTTGGCGTGTTGGGTTGGTGATTCAACAGTGGATGGTGTGAAAGTCCAGGTTTTCCGATAGATGTGCGATAGGCGGCAAAGGGAAGGGAAGGGAAGTAGACGAGCGCAGTAGAGGAACGAAGCAAGTCTTAGCTAGTCCATGGTTTACGTGGACTCTCACTAAAAACCTCAGGCGAAGCTACGAGTCTCAGCTAATCTCATTAATGTTAGTCATGCATGATAACAAACATTGGACTACACTAGGAGTTAGTCCAGTCTAGTCCAATGAAACTTAGTAAAGCCAAACAAACGGGACCTTAGTGATTTTAATTTTTTCAAAGGACATTGTTATTGCCACACTAAAAATTCAATTATGTAAGCATGCCTAACTTTGTGTCAAGTTTGACTCACATCATAATTAAATTAGTAATCATAAGGGCAAAGCCGCAAGAGTCAAAGTTTATAGCATGTTTACTTATCAGGAATGAGTATAAAAAAAATCAAAAAACAAGTTGGCTACACATTAAGATTAGTAATTTGATACTTTTCCCCGATTCCAATTTTACAGTTGAATAACATGATTGGTCCTCAGACCAAAACAAAAAAAAAAAAAACATGAATGGTCCTACAACATGTTTCTATCTCAAATTTTTTAGGTCATTTTTTCCCAAGACATATCAATCTTCCCTAGAAGCAAACATTTTATTTATTTTAACGTGTTGGACCGGAATAACCCTAACCCAATAAGCAAACTTAAAATAGTTCATGTGAACATAATCTCTCCATCAATCTCTTTACATTCATATTGTAATCCCTCATTCCCTTCTCTCTCTCTCTCTCTCCCTCTCTCCCTCCTATAAATGTTGGAGTTAATGTTTATGGTTCCTAGTGCTATCTTTGCACACGTTAATTTCTCCACCTCTTAAGTCTTGCCCTTCGAAATACTGCAAGAGTCACCCCCCACGAATCTCATCCCATCCCCCACCCCACCAAAAAGCTCTTTGCTCGTGACAGCTTCTTTTGGACTTGCATGCATCAACTTGCACGTCCAACTCCACTCCACTAAAGTAATAATTGCTCTACTAAAGTAATAATTGCTCTGTTAATTCGGCAAAGATAATTATTAACAAGAACAATTGTTCAAGTGCATCTTCATCCGTAAGTGAATTGTCTGGACAATTAGCATTGAAAAATTAAATTTAAAAAAAATTAATAGGCGTAAGTATCTAAAACTCTCCAACCTTTTAGTGTCATACCAAATTGGTCTCAAACTTTTTAAACATTCCAAACAAGTACCCAACCTATTAAAAATATCATATCCGTTAAGCCCCAGTTAATTTTCAAACATAGATTATATTCAAAACCCACCAATTAGGTATATCGTGGTTAGCATTAATATTAGTTGCCTCAAAATCTAAATTTGAATCATAGATTATATACTATGGAACCCAATGATCAAACAGGTTTGAATTGAATCGAAAATGGACTCAAATCGAAATTGACACAAATTGAATCTCATAACAAAGACGAGGGTTAAGAATTCAGGTAGAGTTTCAAGGAACTTGTTTCTGTTTATGTCATTTCCTCATTCACCGATTCTCAACTCTTAAAACTTCTAGTTCTTCTTTGTGGATGGTAAAGATAGTGGTGGCCGCATCATGACAATCCAGATCATTTCAGCAATCTCCATGACCTTCTTCTAGGTGTTGACGGCTTGAGTTATACAGTGGAGTTGGTGGTTTTGTATTGGATTGGGAGGTGATGGAGTGATAGGGGTGGCGGTGACCTTAGTTGGTGGAGGCTATTCTTCCATGACCTTCTATTGATTTAGGAGACAAAGTAAGCTCTAGTTAATTTAACATATATTTAATTGAGGCTTAACAAATGTTACATTTTTAATAGGTTGGGTACTTGTTTGGGATATTTAAAAAGATTGAGACCAATTTGGAATGACACTAAAAGGTTGGAGAGTTTTAGGTACTTAATCCAAATTAATATTATGTTTAATTTTGAATAGGACTCGTGACCAATTCTGTCAATGCCATGTGCCATTGTCCGAAATTGCAAACTCATTTCATCACGGCACGATTCATATTCTCTTAATTTTTTATTTATTTTTGCGTTTTTGCTGTATTTTTTTATCATTTTTAAACATTTTTTTCTAGTTCAATTAATATGGACCCTTGGATTACATTTGTTTTATAATCCAATAGCCCATATTGTACCACGTGGGCGGAATAGTAAAAAGAGAAATTTTCAGATATTTCTTTTTTAATTGTTTTTGTCGAAAAATTCTGGACCGGAGGATAGTTAACTATTAGAAATCTAATGGTTGCAGAGGTGAGTGTGCCTGCAGCACTGGCCTCAGGTCGATAAAGTTGTCGACTCACTCGCTCATTTTTGGGCGTGTAACCCACGCGGAAAAAATAAAATGAATGTGGCTGACGTCAGATCTTTAGGCGCAAGAACGGGCTATTCTTGCCCGATTCCTCAGTCCGCCTCCCATAGGTTTCCTATAGCCCGACTAATTTGGGGATTAAATTGCCCAATTGCCTAAGCAATTGGCAGGGAAGGACTTACTCTAAGTAGAGTTCCAAAGATGTTAACAAAATGGACCCCAAGATAAAATGTTAACAAAAATAAGAGTATTTTCCACAAGGATTATATAAAAATTTTACTTTGATAGTTGATGTGATAATTTTTTAAGGAGATGTGATTTGCCCAAACATTAGGCAAATAGTCTTATCAAACCCCGTTAGGTATTTTTGTCCGGAGGCAGATTGTCTGCCCTCCTTGTTATGGTGCCCTTCTATGCTCTTCTATTTGTGCGGTCATGGTTAAGCCACGTCAACATTTTATATTCTTATTACTTTTTATCTTATTATCTTTATAAAAAAAATCAATATAAAATATTGACGTGACTTAACCGTGATCGCACAAAAAAATAAGGCATGAAAATGCACCATAACAAGAAGGGCAGACAATCTGCCTCTATTTTTGTCCAGTCATTTGCCTAGTTTATCGAAGGGTGATTTTGCTGACATGTATGGCGCATCAAAATAGAGCTGCCTGGTCACTTGATTAGGCTTTTAGAGATGTCAAGGACAATATTTGATTCTTTATAAGAACCTCGTTCTTTTTCGAATGATGACTTTGCATTATTTTATCATATAACCTTTATAATCAAAATCATTTATTCTTTTTATTATTATCTAAAGATCATCTTTAAAAAAATTTATTTGATTAAAAAATAGTTTAGTTATCCATGTGAAACAAACTGACTAGTAGTTTATTATAGGAATGTTACTTGTTTCTATAAGAGTTGATTTATTCGGCAAATATAAATGATTAAGCACTACAAACAAAATAAATTTATGGCATTTTAACTAAAATGATATCTGAGATTGATATAACTCTTTACTCTGATCTCTGAGATTTTAAATCGACATAATTAGGCCCTGAATTTGTCCATCATCAATCATTTTGGTCATTCCATAAAAATTCCTCATTAAATAAGAATGAAATGACAAAAATACTCTCAATTTTTATCAAATTATTTCGGCTCATTGTTTATTACATTGAGGGATTTTTATCATTTTGGTCCTTATTTAACAGAAACTTCTACTGAGTGACCAAAATAATTGATGGTGGACAAAGTCATAGACACCACTTCTATCGATTTTAAATCTGAGAGATCAAAGTGATGAGTTATGCCAATCTCAGAGACCATTTTAGCTAAAATGCAATTTTTTTCTAGAAATAAATTTTAGATAAAGATAAAGAGAATCAACGTTGAATTGTATAACATTTCTAAGATCAAATAATATCAGGTCATCATAAACTATTTCTTACATAAAAATAATGCTAGTCCTTTACAGGGAGATGCGATTCACTCTCCAATTACCATGGGGACGTAAAGCTTATTAGTTTGCTTTGATATTTAGGCAAGTGGGAATTGCAAGCAAGAGTTTTAGTGGGGTCTTCTGTTGTTGCTGGTGAAAAAAATAATGGAGGAGAGATTTTATATTCATGGGCCTTGAATCTCACTTTCTGCATAGTGTGAGTTCTGCATAATTTGGAACACCTGCATTTGCTCCACGTTCAGTGGCTTCTCTTCCTCATTTGTGTCCACACCAGACAACAAACACTTGCTCTTTTTGCCAATCTCTGTATCGTCTGTGGGACTAGCTAGCTATAGTCTTTAAGCTTCTAACATGTCATTTGCTATTTTTCTAGGCCATTCTAAAAGTTGCTTCAAGGAAAAAGAAAAGGTAATTGTTATGGACATCTTTTCTTATCGACCGCATTTTTTTTTTTGGGAACAAATAATTATTATCTACACAAATGGAGTGAGAGAGTGTGGTAAACTTCACAATGGACTAGCAATAATATGTTCAAATTCGCCTTTGACGAGAATCAAACCTAAGACCTCTCAACTTACCAAGTGAAGAGGAATATCATTAGACCGTAGTACTAAGTGGCTTGACCACGTTACTTATGCACTCTTTAATACACGTGAACTTATATATACTTATTTATAATAGAGATTAGTAGTGGCGGAGTTAGAATTTTATGACATATGTACAGTTTGTGCAAAATGAAAAAATAATGTAATCTTGCTCAAATTTTGGGAGGGGAGGATGTGTTTGGATTGTACAATACTGTTCTTGAAGTGTTAAAACAATCTTTTCAAGTAAATTGGAATTTCCCATTAAAATTTAAAGTAAAATAAATAGACTAAGACCATCTTCAATGCATAAAAAACTAGGACTCAAATATTATATTTTAGTCCAAACCTCGCCAATGCATAAAAAACTTAAAACTCATATACAAGTCTTTGGCCAAGTGAGAGCATTTTAATATGATATTTGAGTCCAAGTTGTAGCCTATGCTAACAAAGAAAACATGTTGTCCACTATAATAATCTTCAATGCACATATCCAACTTGTTAAAACACACACTCTAATTTTATATTCTTCAATCAAATCTTAAAACTTAAAATATAATAATATAGATATAGCCATAGAGCCGTTGGTCCAAATGATTTTAGAAGTGCTAAAAAAGTTTTTAATAAAAAAAAACAAAACAAAAACATGAGAATAATGCATATCCAATTTTTTCTTATGAAGCACATACTTAAATTTGTACTTAATAAAAGTATGCTTCTAACATGACTACAAAAATATTTCTACAAACGTTTACGAGCATAAATACTTTCCACAAGGACAATCTCTAACAAACCATAAAGAAATTCGCATTAATCTTTTGGACTATGAGGGTTTGGTTTGCGTAGATTGGCCGATTCTTGAATATGGATCATTTAGACTTGCAAGTTGCGAATAAATAAGTGATTAGTTTTATTAAGTCGTTTGAAATTGTAAACTGTAAAGTGATGATGTTGACTTTGATTCGCGCAAAAGTCAAATATTTGCACCCATATTATTAACCACTAGGAACAATGGCATCATACCAGGTGTTCATACTTTGTTAAACTAGGGACAAAAAGTCACCCGAATCCGGCAAATTGCTATTAATGTATTATCAATAACTTTAAGGATAATGCTTGTGTCATTTTCATATGGAGACTTACAACATTTACGATCAGTGAATATTTATCGTCCGAACATTATAATTGAAACTATTCATTCTTTCTCATCATCAAACCATTTGCAAAAAATGTAGATTGTTTTGTCGTCCAGACATGTTAAATTAATCAACTATTTTGGTAACAAGTATTATCCTCATGATAAACCATTCATTTGTTTGATGCATCTGAATAATTAAAAGGTCTCCAATTTGAATAATTTGTTGCATGTATGATCTTAAATGATAATAAAAAAATAAATAATTCTGATTATAATGTTCCTACAATAAAAGTTCGTTAATTATAAGTGAATGAACGAATAAATCCCCATGAAAGTGACAAATATTATCCAAACTTCAATCTTGCCTAGTGGTACTTTTATTTTTTTTTGGAAAATGCCTAGTGGTACTTTTAAATTAAAAAATCCACCCAGGTGCCAAAGCTTATGCTTATCTAGTTACATATCCACATAAGTCTCTTAAGATCTTTTGAACACGATATTCATGATTTTTTTTTCTTTTTCTTCCCCCATCACGTGGGCACCATCAATTTTGTCATTTTTTTTATTCTTTTCTCTCTTCCCTTTCATTTTTTTATTCTTTTCTCTCTCCCATTTATATTTATATTTTATTTTATGATGACCAAATTACCCTTGTATGATTTGATATATTATATTGGGCTGCTTTTGGAATTTTTTGGTTGAGGGGCAATTTTGTCCTATTATTTTTTGTTGAAGCCGTGACCCCAAATTGGGGATCTGGCTTTATATATTACTAGCCTTCATGCACTTGCTCACGCGCATGTAGAAGGCATTTTTTAAATCATGATGTGTTACGCGCGATCTACATGTTTTAAATGTATTTATATGCGTAATTAACAAAAGGAAAGTCAAATATTTGAAGTAAATGAATAATTTTAGATCATGTTAGAAGAAACCTCTCATAAACCAATTAAAGCAGCTGAATTCACATAATAAAATCGGTTTCTATAGAATTTACATTAAGAGTAGAGAAAATAATATTTAATAAACAATTGATTGAATCACATTATTGGTAGCCTATTGTGAGGCTAAGCTCGTCCCCTCTCCTTTAGTGTATATAATATCGTTTGTTAAAAAAAAAACAATCATTTGACAATTAATTTAATCACATTATTATCTACGTGCGAAATACCTTTTTTTATAATCGACATTACACGTCTCTTAAGATGTTTTGAACGTGTTTAAAAATAGATAAAATAATATTTAATAAATAACTGATTGAATCATATTATTGATAGCCTATTGTGAGGCTAAGCCCACCCCCATTTCCTTTAGTGTAGAAAATATCATTTATTTCTATATAGATATAGATAAAAGCAACAAACATATCATTTACGACATAGTGGCTCACAAATTTTTCGTTCGAGTCTCGATGTTGAATGTAATATGTGGGTCTCGTGAATTGATTCATATTCATGGTAAAACCACAAATTAATTTATACTACTACAACAATAATGTTATAAGTTACGAACTCAAACAACGTGATTTGTATATATGAGGAATAAACTGACATAAATTATTGTGGAAAGTTTGAAGGGACAAAAATTATTTAATTTAAAAATCGTTTAGTCATCTATATGTAACAGCCCGTCCTGGAGATTTTGTACGACAGATGTGAATTGACGAAAATACCCTTGGAAATTAAGTTGTATTATTAGTTAAGCTTGGTTTGGGCCAATTAAATGAAGTCCTAATTGTGTGGAACCAATTAGGATTAGGTTTTGTGTATTTTGGGGTTATTGACCAATCCAAAACCTTATACCTCCTTCTCTCTCCTCTCCCGTGCTTTCTCTCTCTCTCTTGCAGACTCACTCTCTCTCTTCTCTCTTGTACGGACGAGACTCAAAACCTCCCTAAACTTAACAAATCGTGGACGTGAAGACCACATTGTGTTCATCTCGTCCATACGAACACATTGGTACCTGTTTCAGGTAAAAAAGCTCTCGAAAACCCGTTGAAAACTCAAGCTCCGAATTGAGCACTATTCATGAAAAACTCGAGCTCTGAATTGAGCACTATTCATGAACTCTTGAATGGTTGTGTTTTAGGACAATCCAAGCTTACAGCGAGCTCTAGGAGGTCCCCACGAAGCTCGGAGTGCTCCGTTGGCTCAGTTTTGATGTCGAGATCACGAGGTTCGAAAGTGGCCGGTTTTGGTAGAAATTTCCCGTGAGATTTCGAAAGATTTGAAGCTCCAAAGAGGTATACTCTCATTCCTCTCGTGATTTGTGGCATTTTGGTAAAAATTTCATGGAAAATGGTGCAAAAACGAGCGAGAAAATGGCAGTTGCAGGTCTGCCCAGAATCCGGCTCCGGTGACACTGTTCCGGCGTCTGGAGGTTGAAGATGATGCGCGTGGTGCCGTGCCCCTGCCAACGCGTAAGGGCGAGTGGAGGTAGGAAAAATTATTTTAAAAATATGGGGATGATTATGAGATTGTGTAGATCACTGTGGTATATTTATATACCCAAATTGAGCAAAGTATGAGAAGTTATTAACTAGAATTGTGTATGTATTTAAAATAACGTTGTTATAGTTATTTCTCATATAGGCGAGACCTATCCGGAGGACGAGCGTAGCCAGGCTAGATGTGGGGGTTACGACCCGACTACATACTAGTGAGTGGGCAGTTATTTTCAGTATATATATGTATATACTTGACGTTTTTCCCAGAAAACGTATTTAATGGAATGTGATTTAAATGCCATGTTATGCCTGCATTTTTAGCATATACATTATCATAATTATGAATATTGTTGCATGGTGTTACGGAGGCCCAGGTAAGCCCTAGGTGAGTATATTATGTTGGTAAAGAGTATGAGATGGTTAGTGATGTTGTGATGCATATTGAGCTTATTAATCTGCACCCCAGTGTTAGTGCTCCTGCCCAGAGTTAGGGGCATAGCTTCACATGATCGTTCACCTCCCGTACCACACGCTCACCTTGGATCCAAGATAGGTGCATAGCTTGTCGTATAGACCACTTTCAGTGGGTTCGACTTGTAGGTGACCCGCGATTAGCGCACAGCCTTCATGTGATTGTAGCACTTGAGCGTATTCATTATACACCTAGCCTGTCGGTTAGACCACGTGAGGTGTCACATCCCGGCCCGGGGTGCATCACTTCCCGGGCCCGCTCCACCACCGTAGCACGATATTGTCCGCTTTGGGCCCCGACCACGCCCTCACGGTTTTTGTTTCTGGGAACTCACGAGCAACTTCCCAGTGGGTCACCCATCATGGGAGTGCTCTGGCCCCCTTCTCGCTTAACTTCGGAGTTCCTACGGAACCCGAAGCCAGTGAGCTCCTAAAAGGCCTCGTGCTAGGTAGGGATGGGAATATACATTTAAGGATCACTTCCCTGGGCGATGTGGGATGTCACAATCCACCCCCTTTAGGGGCCCGACGTCCTCGTCGGCACACACGCGGCCAGGGTTAGGCTCTGATACCAAATGTCACATCCCGGCCCGGGGTGCATCACTTCCCGGGCCCGCTCCACCACCGTAGCACGATATTGTCCGCTTTGGGCCCCGACCACGCCCTCACGGTTTTTGTTTCTGGGAACTCACGAGCAACTTCCCAGTGGGTCACCCATTATGGGAGTGCTCTGGCCCCCTTCTCGCTTAACTTCGGAGTTCCTACGGAACCCGAAGCCAGTGAGCTCCCAAAAGGCCTCGTGCTAGGTAGGGATGGGAATATACATTTAAGGATCACTTCCCTGGGCGATGTGGGATGTCACATGAGGTGGTACCGACTTGTGTGCAGATATGTATAAATATGTTGAGATATGAGATTGAGATATGATTGAATTGAGCTCTAGTTTCTGCCGTATAGATCACGTCAGGTGACTTCGGCTAGCAGATGATTTATATTGAATTGCATCACCTGGCTTATTATTTATTATATTGTGATATTGGGCATAGCATATACATGGCATACATTCAAAATGAATCTTGATATACTGAGCATGATTTGATTTATATTTACGTATTCTATTTTCTGGGATAGTTATACTTGTTTTACGGTGAGGGGTTAGTATATTCAAAGGAAAATAAAGTTTTTATGTAAGCGTTGTTTTACTGACCCACTCATCTTTGTTTTGCGTCCCTCCAGGTATTAGGTAGCTTTTGTTGGTGGCTCACGAGGATTCTGGTGGAAGTTCTGACAGTACATCATCATGTAGGAATATTGGATACTGTTTAATTTAGAAATTTCTATGCTTAACTGCACTTAGACTTAATTATGCTCTGAATGTGTATTAACACTTATTTCCTTTCTAGCCATTCTGGATGTTTGGTTTTATTCATTTGAAATTTCCTTATCTTAACGCTTCCGCTTCGTGCATATGGCTTGCGTCACGCTCACGTGACGGCCATCATGCCTCGATCTCGGTCGGGGTGTGTCAGTTTGGTATCAGAGCCTAGGTTGCAGTCCTGCATATTTTATGAACTTCCCTAATTAATTTTGATGTCTTCTGTCAGAACTATGCCGCCTCGTAGAAAGCCACGTCGTGCGGTTGAGCCTAATTTTCCTGATATTTCTCAGTTGGGGAAAGCTATTGATAATGCCCTTCAGTCTGTAATTCGCCCTATTCAGATAACTCCTCTGGAGTCTGTGTATAATTTGAAGTTGCCTCAGTCTATGGGTAACGAGGGACCAGAAAGGGCAGAAAAGTGGTTACTAAAGGTTGAGAGGACGTTTCTGGTTATGCACAGTCAAGGAAACCTACTCGAAGATAGGTGGTTTGAGACCACTACTTGGTTTTTAGGTCCAGAGTCTGCATCTTGGTGGGTCCAGGAGACTTTTGGACAACCGCTTGCAGAGATTGCTGATTGGCGTAATTTTAAACGGGCATTTTATAAGAGATTCTTTCCTCCATCATATGTAGATCGGAATAAGCAAGAGTTTACTGATCTGAAGCAGGGAAAGTTGTCTGCTAATGAGTACTATAGAAAGTTCACAGATTTATCCCGTTATGATCTAGAAGTTGTTGCCAATCCAATTGAGATGCTTCGTAGTTTTAAGCTTGGTACTAAGAAGAAGTGGCGATCTATGGCTACTATAGCGACCTGTGACACTTATCAGGAGTTCTATGAGATTCTGTTGAGAGTGGAAGACTCAGAAAATTTGCCTAGTGATAATGAAGAGGAAGAAGGTAATCAGAGGAAATATGATAAGGGTAAAGGCCAATATCTTCAAGGACCTCGCAAGACCCAAATTTTTAAGGGAAGTGGTACGAGCTCGAGTTCTTCTAGTGGAGGTTTTAGTACCACGGGCCCGAGGCGAGGAGGTAGATTTTCTGGAGGCCCTAGATTTCAGAGGCCAAGAGATTCGGGTGGTGCTAGTACTCCTTTGTGCCGAAGATGTAATAATCGACATTTTGGAGAATGTCGTCAAGGTAACAGTGGATGTTATACCTGTGGACAGATGGGACATTTAGCTAAGTATTGTCCTCAAAATCAACAGAGGCCTCAGCAGGCACAGCAGCCTCTTATGCCACCGCAATGACAGACTCAGCGGTTTTCAAGACCAATTGGTTATGCTCAGACAGGTCGTGGTGGTGCTTACCACTATCAGGGAGATCCCGTTCCTTATGCCCCATGACAGTATCAGTACCCTCAGGATCCGTATCAGCAAGGTGGCTATGGTCAGCACTCAGGAGGATATGTACCTTATCAACAAGGTGATTATAACCAGTACTCGACTGGCGGGTCACAATGGCATTCTGGAGGACAGCCACACCAGATTGATGTTGCTACCAGCAGTGCAGGACATTTAAGTAGCACAGCCAGGCAAGTCAATGGCGCCGTGCCCAGGGCAAGGTGTTCATGCTTACAGAGGTAGAGGAGGAAGTCAACCAGCTCAGGGACGTGTCAACAACATCTCACTTCAGGATGCTCAGAACAATCCTGATTTGATTATGGGTACGTTAAATGTTCTTGGTCATTTTGCTAAAGTGTTGATTGATTGTGGTGCTACGCATTCTGTGATTTCTCATACATTTGCTCAGTTGACTCAACCTCAGTCTACACTTCTTGGATATGAGTTAGAATTTGCCATGCCTAGAGGGGAGAAGTGTTATGTAGATAATGTTTATCCTGGATGTCCCGTTGTAGTGGAGGTGTTTATGCCAGCAAATCTTACTCCATTAGACATTGTAGATTTTGATGTGATTTTGGGCACATATTAGTTGCATTATAATCGTGCCAAAATTGATTGTTATGGGAAAACAGTGACTTTCCATCGTCCAGGATTGCCTGAAGTTAAGTTTGTAGGGGAAAGTAGTAGAGTAAGACATAGTGTTATTTCGGCTGTAAGAGCCAAGAGATTGTTGAATAAAGGTTGTCAAGGTTACTTGGCTTATGTGGTGTTAAATGATGATAATCCTTCGAGTGTGGATAACGTTCGAGTAGTCAGACATTTCTCTAACGTTTTCCCTGAGGATTTACCTGGATTGCCGCTATATTGTGATGCAGAGTTTACCATTGACTTACTTCCAGGTACAGATCCTATTTCTTTAGCTTCTTATAGAATGGCTTATACGGAGTTAAGAGAATTAAAGATTCAGTTGCAAGAATTGGTGGATAAAGGTTTTATTCGACCTCGTACATCGCCATGGGGAGCTCCAGTCTTGTTTGTCGGAAAGAAAGACGGAACTTTAAGGTTGTGTATTGATTATCGGCAATTGAATAGAGTAACGATTAAAAACCGTTATCCATTGCCGTGTATAGACGACCTATTTGATCAACTTAAAGGTGCTTGTGTGTTCTCCAAGATTGATTTGAGGTCAGGCTACTATCAGCTAAAGATCAGGAGTGATGACATCTATAAGACGGCTTTTAGAACTCCTTATGGTCATTACAAGTTTTGTGTGATGCCATTTGGTTTGACGAATGCACCAGCAGCTTTTATGGGCTTGATGAATAAGGTATTTCAACAATACTTGGATAGATTTGTCATTGTCTTTATTGATGACATTCTGGTGTATTCTAAGTCGAAAGCAGATCATACTCGACATCTCACTCTAGTATTAAAGAGATTGAGGGAGCATCGGCTGTATGCTAAGTTTAGTAAATGCCAATTCTGGTTAGATCAGGTGGCATTCTTGGGTCATGTTGTTTCAACTCAGGGTATTCAGGTTGACCCTCAGAAGATAGTAGCTGTGGAGAATTGGGAGCAGCCACGAACCTTTACCGAGGTACGGAGTTTCCTTGGTTTAGCGAGTTATTATTGACGCTTTGTTAAGGATTTCTCAGTTATATCTTTACCACTTACGAGATTGACTAGAAATGAAGTTAAGTTTGAGTGGGATGATAATTGTGAACAGAGTTTTTAGCAGTTGAAGTATTATCTCACTCATGCTCCTGTTTTAGCACTTCTTGATGATAGTGGGAACTTCGAGATTTATAGCGATGCTTCTTTGAATGGCTTGGGATGTGTTTTGATGCAGCATGGTAGGGTGATTGCTTACGCTTCGCATCAGTTAAAGCCTCACGAGATGAATTACCCTACACATGGTTTGGAATTGGCAGCCATTATTTTCGCTTTGAAGATTTGGAGACACTATCTCTATGGTGAGAAGTGTAGGATTTTCACAGATCACAAGAGTCTCCAGTACTTGTTCACGCAGAAAGATTTGAATCTTCGTCAGCGGAGATGGATTGAGTTACTAAATAACTACGATTGCACGATTGAGTATCACCATGGACGTGCTAATGTAGTGGCTGATGCTTTGAGTAGGAAATCTCAAGGTCGGGTTAATGCTTTTTATGCTTCTCGTGTTCCTCTTCTTATGGATTTGAGGTCCACTGGAGTGAAATTGGGGCTAGGAAGAATGAGAAGAAGCTGTAGCAGAACAAGAGAATGCCTTGCTTGCTAGTTTCCAAGTTAGGCATATTCTGATTGATCGCATACTTGAAGCCCAGATGAATGATGAGGAAATTCAAGAATTAATTCGTCTGAGAAATCAAGGGAAAAAGAAAGATCTCATAGTTAAAGAGACGGATGACATGCTTATGCAAGAGAATAGGATGTACGTGCCAAATAATGAGGAATTGAAGAAGGCAATTCTTGATGAGGCACATATTTCAGCTTATGCGATGCATCCAGGAGGAACTAAAATGTATCATACCATTAAGCTATTTTATTATTGGCCGAGTATGAAAAGGGAAATTGCAGAGTATGTAAGTGGGTGTATCGTATGCCAGCAAGTTAAAGCCGAAAGAAAGAAGCCGTTTGGTTTGTCACAGCCACTTCCCGTTCCACAGTGGAAATAGGAAAATATTACTAAGGATTTTATGTACAAGCTACCCCATACACAAAACGGCTATGATGGAATCTGGGTGATTGTTGATCAACTTACTAAGTCAGCGCATTTCATTCTTGTGAGGGAAAAGTATTCTTTGAGCAAGTTAGCAGAGTTGTTCATCACGAAGATTGTGAAGTATCATGGAGTTCCTGTGAGTATTATTTCAGATTGAGATCCAAGATTTACTTCTAAGTTTTGGATAACATTCCAGAAAACTTTGGGTTCGAGATTACTATATAGCACGGCATATCATCCTCAGACAGACGGACAATCAGAGATGACGATTCAGACTTTGGAGGATATGCTAAGATCTTCGGTGTTGCAGTTTGGCGACACTTGGCATAAGCGGTTGGATTTGATGGAATTTGCCTATAACAATAGTTTTCACTCAAGTATTGGTATGGTGCCATTCGAGGCATTATATGGCAAGGCATGTCGGACTCCGTTATGTTGGTCAGAAGTTGGCGAACGAGTTTTAGTGGGCCCTAAGTTAGTAGAGGAAACTACTCAGAACATTCAGGTTATTAAGTCTAATATGAAAGCGGCCCAAGATCGCTAAAAGAGTTTAGCAGACAGACATGCCACTGATCGAGTGTACAAAGTTGGTGATTGGGTATTTCTGAAGTTATCGCCATGGTGAGGTGTAGTACGAGTCGAGAAGAAAGGCAAGCTAAGTCATAGATTCATCGGACCTTATCAGATCACTGAGCGAGTCGGTGAAGTTGCTTATCGACTTGAGTTGCCGTCAGAGCTGTCTAAGGTACATAATGTGTTTCATGTCTCGATGCTTCGACATTGTGTTGCAGATCCTTCACATGTGATACCTCATCAACCTTTGGATATCAGTTCATATTTGACTTATGATAGGAACCAGTGACTATTCTGGATTGGAAAGAAAATGCTCTAAGGAATAAGACAGTGTAGTTGGTTAAAGTTTTGTGGAGGAATCATTCAGTGGAAAAAACGACTTGGGAGACAGAGGATTGGATGAGAGAGATGTACCCGAGATTGTTTTATGAGTACTAGTGGATGGTTTTGATTATGTAAATTTCGGGGACGAAATTTTATAAGGTGGGTAAATTGTAACAGCCCGTCCCGGAGATTTTGTACGACAGATGTAAATTGATGAAAATGCCCTTGGAAATTAAGTTGTATTATTAGTTAAGCTTGGTTTGGGCCAATTAAATGAAGTCCTAAATGTGTGGAGCCAATTAAGATTAGGTTTTGTGTATTTTGGGGTTATTAACCAATCCAAAACCTTATACCTTATTCTCTCTCCTCTCCCGTGCTTTCTCTCTCTTTCTCTCTCGCAGACTCACTCTCTCTCTCTTCTCTCTTGTACGGATGAGACTCAAAACCTCCCTAAACTTAATACATCGTGGACGTGAAGACCACCATTGTGTTCATCTCGTCCCTACGAACACATTGGTACCCGTTTCAGGTAAGAAAGCTCTCGAAAACCCGTTGAAAACTCGAGCTCCGAATTGAGCACTATTCATGAACTTTTGAATGGTTGTGTTTTAGGACAATCCAAGCTTAGAGCGAGCTCTAGGAGGTCCCCACGAAGCTCGGAGTGCTTCGTTGGCTCAGTTTTGACGTCGAGATCACGAGGTTCGAAAGTGGCCTGTTTTGGTAGAAATTTCCCGACGAGATTTCGAAAGATTTGAAGCTTCAAAAAGGTATAATCTCCTTCATCTCGTGATTTGTGGCATTTTGGTAAAAATTTCATGGAAAATGGTGCAAAAACGAGCGAGAAAATGGCAGTTGCAGGTCTGCCCAGAATCTGGTGTCGGTGACACTGTTCCAGCGTTTGGAGGTTGAAGATGATGCGCGTGGTGCCGTGCCCCTGCCGGCACGTGGAGGTCGGAAAAATTATTTTAAAAATATGGGGATGATTATGAGATTGTGTAGATCACTGTGGTATATTTATATACCCAAATTGAGCAAAGTATGAGAAGTTATTAGCTAGAATTTTGTATGTGCTTAAAATAACGTTGTTATAGTTATTTCTCATATAGGCGAGACCTATTCGGAGGACGAGCGTAGCCAGGCTAGATGTGGGGGTTACGACCCGACTACATACCAGTGAGTGGGCAGTTATTTTCAGTGTATATATGTATATACTTGACTTTTTTCCCAGAAAACGTATTTAATGGAATGTGATTTAAATGCCGTGTTATGCCTGAATTTTTATCATATACATTATCATAATTATGCATATTGTTGCATGTTGCTGCGGAGGTCCAGGTAAGCCCTAGGTGAGTATATTATGCTGGTAAAGAGTATGAGATGGTTAGTGATGTTGTGATGCATATTGAGCTCATTAATCTGCACCTCGGTGTTAGTGCTCCCGCCCAGAGTTAGGGGCATAGCTTCACATGATCGTTCACCTCCCGTACCACACGCTCACCTTGGATCCAAGATAGGTGCATAGCCTGTCGTATAGACTACTTTCAGTGGGTTCGACTTATAGGTGACCCGCGATTAGCGCACAACCTTCATGTGATTGTAGCACTTGAGCGTATTCATTATACACCTAGCCTGTCGATTAGACCACGTGAGGTTGTACCGACTTGTGTGCAGATATGTATAAATATGTTGAGATATGAGATTGAGATATGATTGAATTGAGCTCTAGTTTCTGCCGTATAGATCACGTCAGGTGACTTCGGCTAGCAGATGATTTATATTGAATTGCATCACCTGGCTTATTATTTATTATATTGTGATATTGGGCATAGCATATACATGGCATACATTCAAAATGAATCTTGATATACTGAGCATGATTTGATTTATATTTACGTATTCTATTTTCTGGGATAGTTATACTTGTTTTACGGCGAGAGGTTAGTATATTAAAAGGAAATTAAAGTTTTTATGTAAGCGTTGTTTTACTGACCCACTCAACTTTGTTTTGCGCCCATCCAGGTATTAGGTAGCTTTTGTTGGTGGCTCACGAGGATTCTAGTGGAAGTTCTGATAGTACATCATCATGTAGGAATATTGGATACTGTTTAATTTAGAAATTTCTATACTTGACTGCACTTAGACTTAATTATGCTCTGAAGGTGTATTAACACTTATTTCCTTTCTAGCCATTCTGGATAATTGGTTTTATTCATTCGAAATTTCCTTATCTTAATGCTTCCGCTTCGTGCATCTGGCTTGCGTCACGCTCACGTGACGGCCAACATGCCTCGATCTCGGTCGGGATGTGTCATATATGTGTCAAATCAATCAACGATTTTGGTACAAGTAATATCCTTATGATAAATAGTTCATTTGTTTGATGCATCTGAATGGCTAAACGATCTCTAAATTGAATGATTTTTTGCACATGTGATTTTTAGACGATGATAAAGAGAAATTCTGATTATGATATTGGTACATAAAAATACATTAAACATACGTAGATTACCTATGAGAGGAACACAAGCATTATCTTTTGTCGAAATCTTACTCATTACATACAACAACATATTCTCATTTTCCAATTTAAATTCCAATCTGTTTTTTTTATAAACATTTCCTGAACCCTCTTATAGAACTATCGGTTGATTTTTTATTTTTTTTTAAATAAGACATCCATGCTTATTTCCTCCAAAATCAATTTCATGAGAAAAGCTAGCAAATGTTAATCAGATTAAGGATTTGAACTAAACAAGTTTAATCATTAGTAAAGTCAAAATCATCAAGGGCACGACTATGAAAAAATTAAAGCTTCAGGCTCGAGATCGAAGTTATCCTAATAAGATTCACTAGTTATATAACTATCGTATTAAAAAAAAAAATTTCATGAACATAAAGAAATAGATAAATAAAAAATCTATAAATAAGAAGGCTAGTGGAGAGGTGCAGTAGTGGCAGAAGCCCGAAGTTGGGTGGGTCAAGTGCAATTTTGATGGGGCATGGAGTCGAAATGGGAGTAGAGGGGGATTTGGGGTGGTAATTCGTAATCATTTGGGGGAGTTGATAGCTCTTCAAAGTGCAGTTTTATTGGTTAAAAATAATTGTCTTGTTGGCTGGAAGGTTATTTTTGAAGGAGATTCTAGCTTGGTGCTTGCGGCAATGAAGGATCAAGGGGAGGATTGCTCAACCTTGGGTCCTGTAATAAACGATGTTAGATTCTTCCTCAGAGGGATGGCTCACTCGAGGTTTACTCATGTGCAACGGGAGGGGAATTCAGCAACTCATTGCCTTGCTCGTATGGGTATTGGGAGTACTCAAGAGTTTATGTGGTTTGAGGAGCCTCCGGACTTACTCCAAGATGTTTTAGTTGAGGAGGGAATGTAATTTCTTTATTGTTTAGCTGAGGATAGGTTACATTGTTGTGCGGGACACTCTTTTTCCCTTCGACACCGTTGAAATCCCCGACAAGGTTTTTATCGAGGCCCAGTATGCACACTATCTTCATATTGTACGTATTCTTTGCCGTTTAATGAGTATCGTATTGTTTCTCAAAAAAAAAAAAAAAAAATCTATAAATTAGAGTTGAAGAATACTTTGATTCCATCCCACACCGATCCATATTCTCTTGTAAAAGTTGATTTAAGAAAAAAGGAGTAAGTGTAAAAAGGGAATTACAACAGTAGTGGAAATGTGCCATTTAGTACTACGGTTGTCCTCTTCACTTGTAAGTGAGTGGTCTTACGTTCGATTCTCGCTAAAGGCGAATTTGAATAATATTATTGATAGCCTATTGTAAGACTAAGCCCACCTCATTAGTGTAAATAATATTGTTTGTTCAAAAAAAAAAAACAGTGGTTGAAAGGTGTTGAGCCTTTGTATGATGGTTTGGATTGAAAGGTGTTAAGCCTTTGTATGATGGTTTGGATTCAAACTCCGTCGATGATTAATTTAACATCTAATCTAACAAAATGTGTCGTTTGACAAAAAAAAAAAAAGGATAAATACAAAAGTGGGTGATAAGCTAACTTTAATCTATCATTTTCTCATTTAAAGAAATGAAGAACAAGTAAAAGTAAAATTTCTTAACCTTATCGCAAATATAAAGTTGAACAAATTCAGAGGTTAAAAAGATAGATTCTTTTCTTTTTTAGTTTAGAGCTATATTTGGCTAAAGGGAGGAAATTTGTGCTAAATCATATAATGAGTTAGTTAAATATATTAGTGTGAGAGTCGAATTTAAGTTTTATTTACAAATAAAAAATAATACAATTAGGCTGTAACAATAAACGGCAAAACATGAAGATTCTCAACAACATACAAAAACACAAATTTTGATTTCAATCCTAATATAACTTTATTCACATGTTTGCTTGATCAAACCCTAGGTAGTGCTATCTTGTCATTCTAATTATCCAAATTAATTATGTCACTTTTGGGGTTATTTTCATGCAATGTCGATGTTGGGAGACTGATTAGGCAAACATGGTGAATAATTCCATAAAAATCAAGCAAAATGTCTTGCATCGTGTGCCATTGAAAGATCCCAAAATTGAACGATAAGATTAGGGTTTGATCATGATGTGACACCATTGTTGCATTCTCCATGTGAAAAGTACTTGAAGTGGGGAAGAAAATAATGAAAGATCAAACTGGGGCAGTGTGTTTGATAAATGTTGGATTTCCAAATTATGTATATAGATTCTTGATGAACATATTCAACCTCCCACTTACTTTGTGGCTGAAAACTACTTACACCATTTGGCTTTTACCTTTTGCGTAACCCAATTATATTTTTATCTACTTTTGTGATTGTTAAGAGTTATCAATTTCGCGTTGAAAAAATAAGAGATCTTATATTTGCTTATAAAAAATTGAGTTAATTCCCGGATTGTCAAATGATTTTATGGTGGAATCCTAACTTTCGTCATGGTATCAGATCATGTTGTTCATGTGTGAAGCTCAACGGCCATACGTGCCCGATTTCTATAGTCCACATGTTAGGCTTGAATATTCGTCACACATGAGGAGTGTGTTGAGAATGAATCTCACATTGATGGGAGGATGTGCCTTACATGTGCTTATAAGTAATTTGACTATTCTCTATATTATTAATTACTTTAATAGTGAAAACTTCTTCGCTAATACATGCATAGCCCTAGGTTTGATAGGCTGTTAATTTGGAATCGAGAAAGTTATGAATATGAATAACACTACGTTTTTCAAGTATGACTTAAACACACTCGTGATCCGACATCTAGTCATTCATTATGAAATAATTAATTTTAATGTAGGACTTGCATATCTTGTTATTCTTTCATGTCAGTAAAACAAAACCAGAATAATACCCATAGTTTGCATACTTATTGTTTTATTTTTGTTGAACATACTCATTTTCTTGTAAGTAAACATGTCTTGTAAAAGATAATAACGCTGAATGAGGTGAAATCAAATACAAGACTTCAAATACATAATGAATGCTCTAATCACTTAAACTCCAACACTCTTTTTAATCAAGTTGTCATGTTTGGTACTGACATGTGGTCCAATACTTAATGGATATGATGTTAGATTCCCGCTCATGCGTTCTGATTTCGAAACTCTCATTCTCTAAATTATTGTAACATACCTGGATTTAAATAGGAGACCAAATAAAGAGCTCCCATCTATTCTCTCATTTCGGTGTCGATGTGAATGCGAATCTATCATTGATGTTCTGTTGGGCTTCTTGCTTGCCAAAATGGGCCATCGACTTCTTTCTATCTAGGCCCAAATTCAAACATCAAAATTTATACTCAAATCTGGAGCCCAATTAGGCTCAATTGGTACTCAAGTCCCTCCGTTCTCGCTAGCCCTAGAAAACAGACGACTGAACCCCTCTTCTTCTTCTTCTTCTTCTTCTGCGGTCTTCATTTCATCTCGGAATCGCCAATTGCTCCAGGTACTGATTGAATTTCTGATGTTCTCGAATTGGGTCTGTAAATTCGAACTTGTTTTTGTTCCTTTTGCATCTGAACTCGCTTTTCATCTTGTTTATCGTAATGGGTATTTCCGAAGTGTTCAATTGGTTTTCATTTCGTGCATTTTTTTAATTTTTGGTCTTCTTTTTCTGCTTGATGATTTATTTATGAAAGCATTGATCTTGGTATGAAAATTGGGTGCCATTATTGTGATTGGTGCCGTTTGCTCATAAGAGTTCTTAATTTCTAGTTTTTGTTTAGGGTTTAGGGTTTAGTTTCTAGTTTTCGTTTGCTAAACCATCTTGAGAGTTCTTAATTTCTAGTCTTTGTTGAAGGTGTGAAGTTGGGTGATTGATCGTTTGATACTACACGTAGTAAGAAATTACCTTTTTCTGTTAGGGAAAAAAAAATCCAATCTTTACAAGTATAGTAAGAATACTTCCACTTGGGAAGCCATGGAACAATCGAAAAATCTTCAAAACGTGTTCATGTAGTCTTTTCGGTGCTTTAGTGAGCAAGAACATAAGATTTTCTTAAGATGACTCTGTATCCATGCTTTCTTTGTATTGTATAGCTGTTAGAGTTAGTTAATAAGACTTCTCTGCCAAAGTATTCAACCAACATATCATTCCGGTTGCAAATTCTCTTTCGATTAGCTTCTCTTTTGTTGTATTTTTTGGAAATGGAAGGCTTCGATTAATCCTTACCGAAAGAAAGTTTCTTTGTTCATAGAAAATTTTCATAGGGTTCACTAGATATATCGACATTCATGTTTGTGTTATAAAGTAGTATCTGTGATTACTAGTTTCTGTTATTAGTTACCTTTATTTTTACACATAATGGGCTTCTTCTGACGTGTATATATCCTCCGGAGATTCCAACCTGTACTTCTTCACAAACTGTGATATTTTTCAGAAATGAAAATTGTTCGGTTTGCTTTGCGATCCTTCAATGACGGTGTATCACGCCGATTTCATCAGAGAACTCTGTCTACGAACATGACATCAGGTACTTTTTCGTATAATCCGTTGTAGTTACTCTATATGCTGGGACCATTTTTGTGTGTGTGTGATAATTGATGTGCTAAAATTTTGCTTGAGGTAGTATGGCAATAGATTTTATTCTGGTCTTTGGAGGTTATATTTAGGGCATGGTTTGTTTTCACTTATTATGAAGCTTCTATTTTTCAAGTATTATTCACTCTGGAAATTATTATTTTTTGCTTAAAACCTTAAACGCTTCAAACCGGACTATGCACATTACCATTTATCTGTGTCAGGTGGAGGAATGGATGATAAGAAAAATTCTAATTCCTTTGAATCTTCTGATGATTTCGAGCGGCGGATCTTCAGTGAAACTTCTGGGGGTAATTTTTTCTCAAAGCTAGATAGGCTCGGGAAGGCTCATGAGGGACATGTTTCAGATCTTGGTGGAGGATTTGGAATTGGAAGTGGAAGTGGTTCCCATGTACTTGATGGCTTAGATGAGAGTTTTAACACATTATCTGATGGAATGGATGGAAAATTAGAGAAAGCAGCCACCTACTTTGAGTTTGATGAGGAAGAAGTAGACAAAGATGATTATTCTTTCAGACCAGATATGACTTTTAAGCCAGGAATGACTTATGAGAAAAAAGTATGTTATGGAGCAACCGAACCTTGATTTTTTTCCATCTCGTTTCCTCTAATCGTTTGTTCCTTATTGTGTGGTATTACAAACTTATAACCTAATTTTAGGCCTTATTTTTCCCAAGTGGAAAATGCATACAATTCAGCCCTTCCTCATTTACAACTGAATCATTTTATTCTCATGTAATCACTATTTGGCTATGTGCAGGATCTGGATCTGACTAAGCCAGGAGTGAGTAAACTTCCCCGTAGGTATGAGTTTGAAGTAACTACAAAGGAAGTTCTTAGAAAAGCTGATTTCAGGGTATGCCTACCTGTCCATCTCCCAAATATATTGAATTTCAAAGAATTACATAGCAAAAAAATAAATAAATGGAGGATCCCCGTTGCTGTGTATATGTTAAGTCAAATCTAAAGCTTCGTTTCTATTGTTGATGACTCTAAACCTATTTGTCCTGCCATGCATAACTAGCATTTGAGACCTAAATTATGCAAAGTAAATCCATCTAAATTGTGCAAGGGATGGTCTAGCTTGATTCAAACTTGGTTTCAGAGTTAAATTATTTAGTGAATATGATTTCGGACCATGCTGGCCCGTTGGCTGGATTTCTAGGTAACATTTATCATGGTGCCTCATGTTTTCTTAGATAATTCAAGAATACTCTTATCTTTATTATATGTGTTGGTTGCAACTAATTCAGATTATTAGAGAACTTAAATTTTAGCACGATGGAAAGGTTTATGTAAAATGCTCGCAGTTGCCTTGATGTCATTGTTACTTCCACCCCCCCCCCCCCCGGCCCGCCACCAGACATTGTTCAAATGTATGTTTTAGCTCTTCATTTTTTCGGTCCTGGGCTTCCACTGAAATCTGTAATCCGAAATCTTGTTTCACCGGTTTTACAGGTGTGCTTGCATATATTAATGAAGCTCTGAGTTAGGCAGTTTTAATGTTGATTTGGGTTGTCTATCCTATTGATCTCTGATGCTTCAGATGTGTTCTCGCTAAATGTATTATTCTGTGCAGAATGTGAGATTCCTTGCGAATTTCTTAACAGAGGCTGGAATTCTTATCAAAAGAAGCAAGGTAAATATGATTGCATGTCGAGTGACTTCAACTTTATTAAACGTGCGCTGAAATTTGAGGGTTTATGTTTCTTCACTCATAATGTAGACTGGAATTAGCGCCAAAGCTCAGAGGAAGGTAGCCAGGGAAATCAAAACAGCTCGAGCTTTTGGTTTAATGCCTTTCACGACAATGGGGACAAAATCATTCGTTTTTGGGAAAACTATGGAGAATCTGGATGAAGATTATGAGTACGAAAGTTATGATAACCATATGGGTGATGCCGATGAAAGAGACCCTCTGGCGCCCTAAAAGGTCATGCCAGTTATAGTGAGACGCTCTTGAATCTAGAATTTACAGTTGACAGCATAACTATCAAACCTGCCCCTACTCCATAAGAGTATACAAAATGAGAAGTGATGGAAACAGATGGGTGCTTGATGAAGGTGAATCCCAGCAGGCCGGTAAATCCACGTTCTGGTTGGTACGTAGGTTATTCAGTTTTTACTTTTTCCAGATGACGGTCACTGTAATAACAACCAAAGTTGTTCGCCTTGGTAATTCAAGTCTATTGGATTTTGGGTTTTTATTATATTTTGGTATTTTTAGTATATACATATTTTGTTTTCCGAAAGATAAAATGTGCCAAAGGAACTACATTTTTGTGAGATCAGTTCTCTTCTTGGTTAAAAATTAAACAAAGATTGAGATGAGTGGTGGGAACTGGCAAGTTTTGTGTTTATGTTGAATAAATTGGTGTGATATTGGATAAATTTATGATAACAATATTGAATAAACCCTATATTGTTCCAATTTTATCGGATGTCCCTGAGGACTGAATGGTTATCATAAATAAATAAATATAAGAGCAGATTTGTGACACTATTTTTTTAACACAACTTTTGACACGTTTTTGTAAATTTCACTTTATAATATATTTCAACTATCTAAATCGTCTTATCTTTTAGGTCTTCCCTAAAAGATTATGTATACCAAAAATCATCATAATTTGAAATCATATGACTACTGGATTAAGGGTTTAAGGTCTCTTTGTAGTATCGTATTGTTCATTTGCTTCACTACAAATGAATGTTTCAATGCTTTTAGATTTGTCTAATTTTTTGCAAGGATAATCTATGGATGATGTTCTAAAAGATAGATAGTTTGGATCGTTGATATACTTTACAAAGTAGACATTCACAAAAACGTGTCTAAACTTGTGTAAAAAAAAATAAAATGAAAACTAATGAAAATGATTTGAAAACTTTGAGTTTTAACGAAAAAGACAAAATAAAGGGTAAAGTGAATAGTACCAGGATTGACTTTTTAGTGTAAAAATGTGATTTTTAGTTAAAGTAAACAGTATCAGGATCTTTTCGTTAAAGTTCCCAAAAAAATAGTGCTACAGATCCGTCCCTATATATCCAATAAATAAATAAATATGGTGTAAATTATGTCCCATACAGTTTCCAAACGGAGTTATTTCCAATTGTGGGTAATATTAGACAATGAGCATTTGAATTAGCAAAGTTTTATTTATTTATTTATTATTTTTTTAAGTGTCATTTGCAAGTTTATTTGGCACTTTCTTTAAAAATTTGTCACTTCAATCCACTTTTCAAATTTTATTTTCATTAATATCTTAACTTTATCTTATCTGGTAAGGTTTAAATTTTATTAACTATTTACTAAACAATATTTATGGATAAAATATGTTGGGGGACACAATTTGCTAGCAAATGATCTTATAAGTATAAAAGATCAGTTGCTACTTCTTCAATTTGCTAATTGGGTAGAAAACGTCAATCTGCATTTGAGTTTGGATTGGAATTTTATTTTGATTGTTGCAAGTTGCAACCTCTAGCGAAGACGTGTTTACTGTTTTTCCCACGTGGAATAAAAAATCTAACTTTCCTACCTAGTCGCTGCCTCCATGATGCTCTTAGTTGTTAGTTTGTCTAATCATCTATAAAGAAGTTTGGCCTATCTAATAAATTATGGTTCAATTTAGAAAAAAGAATCATATTCTGCATACGTGGGTTAGTCTACCTGGCCAAGGCAGTGTGTCTGCTCCCTTATACAGTATTTTGAATTCTCTTTATAAATTAGGATATTAGAATAGAATATCGTTTTTGCAGAAAAGATTAAAATCACCTTTTCATAATCCTCTTGATTTAACATAAAACAAAAATTAAATAAACAAAGAAACCTTGTTTTAGAGCCTTACCCGTCGATCTTTATATTTAGGGACCAAAGATAAAAAAGACCTTAATTTTAAAGGAAAACTAATGAAAAAAGTTTGAAAACTTTGAGTTTTAACGATAAAGACAAACTAAAGGGTAAAGTGAATGTACCAAGATTGACTTTTTAGTGTAAAAATATGGTTTTTCGTTAAAATGAACAGTACTAGGAGCTTTTCGTTAAAGTTCTCTAATTTTAATGGCACTCAATCTCCCTTGTCAAAAATATAATAGCAGAGGTTTAAGGGTTGCTTTCATGGTTCAATTTTCTGATGAATTTTATTCACATATTCTACTTAGAAGAAGAACAAAAAAATAAAAAGGAATTAACTTGGCTACTGAACATTTCAGCAACCATCCCTGATTACAACCAATCTCGTATGGACACGTGTCCCAATTTTTATTAAAAAAATCAAAATTTGAACACGTGTTCACACGGAATTGGGTGTAAGTAGGGGTGGCTGCTGAAATTTCAGCAGCCAACTCTTGTTCAAATAAAAAATAGAAGCAAAGAGCCGAGCAGTGTTGCATGTTCCTCTTCTTTTTGTTGGCAACACTACGAATGTTAAAGGGACCACATGCTCCAGCCTCTTGCCTATTATATTCTGTCACCTTCTTCCTCAGCTCCTCTCCCTCCCAATGAAGAAGAAAAACCAGAAACCCCCACTTACCCATCACCCAAATCTTCATAAATGACACTTCCACACGAACCCTTCTCTCTCATCGCCGCAATCTTGATCACAACCTTCATATCTTCTCTCATCACACCACATGATTGGTGGTTGGCCGATGCCCTCGGCTTAGCCTCCACCACAGCCATCACATATGGCACTCCGACGGTTTGTGGCATTGTGGCTGAGAACCCCACACAGAGCATACAGTGCTTTCAAAACGGTCAGATTGCCATTTCAGTCCAACCCAATATTTCTTTTGAATCCATTTCTGGAGGGAAGAGCTTCTTCTGTGGCCTCAGGTCTGGAGGGTTTGCCCTTCTCTGCTGGGAGACCAGCTTGTCTAGCTCAAATAGGTTTCGGCCTAAACTAATATATCACAGTGGAAGTGTAGCTTTGACCGATCTGGCTGTGGGTGATGAGCAAGTTTGCGCTAGGGAAGTCAACTCTAGAATGGTCAGGTGCTGGAGAGGAAGAGATAATGCAAGTGGGGTTTTGTTTTCCTCACCTGGGGAAGCATTGAGGTTTCAAAAAATCACATCCGGAAGCGGGTTTTCGTGTGGGATTTTGATGAATGATGGGAGAGTTCTGTGTTGGGGCAAGAGTGGTGTTGGAGCTGAGATTCAAACAGGGTTTGAGAATGTGAACATGTCAAGCCTTGTTGCAGGAGGATTTCATGCTTGTGGCTTGAGTATGAACGGAACATTGGTCTGCAGAGGAAACAACGATTTCGGGCAATTGAATGTACCTTCAAGTACTTCGACGTTCCAGTTTTCAGGCCTTGCGTTGGGGGCAAATTCTACTTGTGCCATTCGGCGAAAAAATGGATTCGTTGTATGCTGGGGAGGAAGAAACACGTTTGAATATGACAGTGTTGTAATTACAAATGTTTCATTCGAGTTAATTTCTGCAGGTTCGGATTTCGTGTGCGGCGTGACAACGAGTAAGTTATCCGTAATTTGTTGGGGACCAGGGTGGTCTAGTTCTGATGATAATCTTCCACTGGGAATGATTATTCCGGGTCCATGTGTGCAGGGTCCATGTACTAGCTGTGTGTACCCGAATTCGGAGACTCTTTGTGGTGGTTCGGGGGAAATATGCAGATCATGCCGGGCTGAACTTCCATTAGCACTTCCATTGCCTCCAATAAATCAACCTACACAAGCTTCAGAGCCGGGTTTTTCGTTATTCAAAACAAAAAATAGGCTTCTGTTGGTTTTTGCAATAGTTGGATCAGTTGGGACATTTGCAGGACTCTGCACTATTGTCTTTTGCCTACGGACTGGACTGTGTGGTTCTTGCTTAAACTGCCATGACTCTGCACGAACCGAAAGTTTTCCTGATCCAAATGTGGGTTGTTCTGCTGCTAGAGTCGCCAATGTTCCTACTTCATTAGCATCAAGTTCCATGAAGGGCAGTTTAAGTGGTTCATCGTCGAAGCATGGTGACAAGATTGAGTCATTTCACCTGGTAGAGCTTTCCACTGCCACCGAACATTTCTCCACCGAAAACAAGATCGGTGCTGGGAGCTTTGGCATTGTCTATAAAGGCAAGCTTGCGGATGGTCGTGAAGTGGCCATCAAGAGGGGACATACAAGTACCAGGAACAAGAAATTTCAGGAGAAAGAGAGTGCGTTTGACTCCGAATTAGTATTGCTGTCCCGGCTGCACCACAAACACTTGGTGAAGCTAGTGGGATCCTGTGAAGCTAACGACGAGAGGCTTTTGGTTTACGAGTACATGAGCAACGGTTCACTTCATGATCACTTGCATAGCAAGGAAAATGTGGAGGAAAATAGCAGCAATGTGAATTCTTGGAAAATGAGGATAAAAATCGCGCTTGGTGCAGCCAGGGGAGTAGAGTATCTTCACAATTATGCAGTGCCAACAATAATTCACAGGGACATCAAGTCCTCAAACATTCTTTTGGATGCAAATTGGAATGCAAAGGTATCGGATTTTGGACTGTCATTATTGGCGCCGGAATCAGACCAAGAGATCATGTCGTCCAAAGCGGTTGGAACAATTGGGTACATTGATCCCGAGTACTTTGTGTCAGACGTTTTGACAGCAAGGAGTGATGTCTATGGATTTGGAGTGGTTCTATTGGAGCTTTTGACAGGGAAGAAGGCTCTGTTTAGAAGTAGTGAAGACGGAGGTCCAATGACGGTTGTGGAATACGCAGGGCCGCGAATAATGGCAGGGGAGCTGCAAAGCATGTTGGATAAAAGGGTGGGGCAGCCGGACCCGAATGAAGGAGGAGCAGTTGAGCTGGTGGCTTATACTGCTATGCGTTGTGTGAACTTGGAGGGGAAGGAAAGGCCTAGCATAACGGACATTGTTGCCAATTTAGAGAGGGCTCTTGCTCTTTGCGAGGATGATCCTTTTAGCTTCTCTACCACCACAATTTCCCTGTAAAATTCCATCAAAAAACAAATTGTTCATTATTTTCTCCCCTGTTAATTCCATACCAATTTTTTTTCTTCTTTCTGTTTCGCCTTTTACTCTAATTTGGGCGAGTCTTTACGCAACAATAATGTTGTTTCTTTGTAATCGAAAGGTCACGAGTTCAAGTCGTAGAAATAGTCTCTTTGCAAAGCAAGGGTAAGGTTGCGTACTATACACGTTCGCAAAGCAAGGAGCCTCGTTGGCTTAGAATCGCCCTTTGGCATTTTACCCTAATTGTTATTAAGATTTTTTTTTTCTCTTGTCATGATGGCCTTGTGTGATCTTGTTTGTGGTGCTAAGAGTATCTCTTCACTTTTTGCTTCTCAATGTTGGAGCTGTTGAATAAGACTTTGTTGGTGTGGGATAAATGGGGCCGTGAAGATATATAGAGATTCTAATCAACTCCATCAATCCCTACAAAGTGGATATCTCTTCACTTTTTGCTTCTCAATGTTGGAGCTGTTGAATAAGACTTTGTTGGTGTGGGATAAATGGGGCCGTGGAGATATATAGAGATTCTAATCAACTCCATCAATCCCTACAAAGTGGATCTTTAATCACTTTTCGAGACCTAAAAATAGCTCGGAGTTTATAGTTTAATTGATTAAGAACATTTATCTATGCATAAAAAAAAAAAAGGCTCAGAGTTCATAGTTCAGTTGATTAAGAGTATCCACCTATGCACCTGAGGTTTCAAATTCAATTACATAACATAAAAATAGCTCACGATGAAAATAAAAAAACTAAGTCACGCTGAAAGACGCACATAACAAGTTTAGTATGCTCCTGAGTAAAGAATTTAACTATTTGAAATCTATTTTAAAAACAAAAGGAAATTACCAAATATTGGGTTTGGATATTTAAGTAACAAGCTGACCAAAAAAATAAAAACAAAGAAAAAGATCAAGAATTTTGAGTCACACTAGTTGAAAAACGCGGTGCCTCTGCCGCCGGCGGCTGCACCGTTTGATAAATCACAGGCTGTACAACAGCTATGTTCTGATGATGAACGTGGGGTTATAAAAAATATTAAGTCTAAGATTACTAGTTAGTTTATTAATTAATTACTAATTAGGTACCAAATGAGGAATCATACGAAGCAATAGGAAGTTGGAACCTGCTATAATATTTATCGACATTCAAATTATTGCTTTAGGAAGATTCTAGGGATCTTTTACACGATTTTTTTCAAATGTTCTTCGTTAAGCTAATGTGGTCGCCCATCGTATTAGCTAGTTTAACTTGTTTATTACAATTGAAACGTTATAATTTGAAAAACCTCCTAATTTCAATCACGACGTTCTCTTTGTTGATTTTACATTTTTTAGAGTGCTAAAACACTGTTTTTCTTAAAAAATAAAAACTATTTTAGGTGTCGGAAAAAAAGAATATATTATTAACCACAAAATTTCGAGTGCAGGTGAATACATTACTTGAGTTACAAGCTCTGTATTTTGTTGTAAGCTCTATTTTTTGTGCATTATAAGAATATATCAAATACAAAACTTCAGACACAACGGGATATATTTTTATAGCAGCTGCAAGGTTAGTGTGTGCAATATTTAACATAGAATATACAGCAGATTATGAGTAAGCACACTTAATTAAACCTCATTTGTCAATTCAAATCTCATCAGAAGCCTCACAGATCTATACTTTTGACCTCTTTTGCTGTGCAGAGGAACAGCTCGGATCCCAGTTGTGAGCTCTCGTATTGGCAGACAAGTTTGGCCACCAAAGTCATGTCTGGCGGGAGTGTCATACTCATTGACTTCAACTCTAAGCACAGCCAGCTCTGGAACCCTCAATGGGAAGGTGAACTCCTTGTTCCAAACTGGCACCCATTGGTCCTCTATTGGTTCGGTTTCCATCATTTTTGTTTTGTCACTCAGGACTCCCGCAATTCCAACCTGTACGAGATAATATTTAATTTGTTTACATTGAAATTCACTTTCAATCTCATCTTTTCGTATGTATGAGTTAGTGTTATGTTATGTATCATATCTTTTTTTTTTTTTTTTTTTTTTAAATAAGGATGATAATGGATTAGGCTAGTCGAGCTACTCATAAGGTTTGGTCATCGGACTACAATAGTAGAAACCTTACTCTCTAAACCCGCACAATGCGGAATGAAAGAACCAAACCCCAGGGTTAGCCGTCAACTACAAGTAGACTACTTTCTTTCCGCTCAGAGCGATGAGAAAAGGCTAACTCCTTGATAGAACGACCCCCCTGTCCCCTATCTCCGAATTTATTAAATCAAGAAAATTAAACAATGCAAGTGGGGGGACAGAGCCAAAACCCGCTAAGGGAAAAACAAAGAAACATCAACGAAAACAAACAACAAGGTGAAACTCAAAGTCACGAGCATGAAATAAAAATTTATGCACGAGAGCGAAATATGATATTTATAGTAAATACTAGTTACTAGACTTGTTTGACTGTTAATTTAAACCATGCATTAAACAAGAATTTGTTTAATCAACGTGTCTACATTAACCCTCGTGTCAAGATGTTAAGTCTCAATGAGGAAAGTTATACATTAATATAACTACTAGCAATTGCCATGATATGTGTCATAGTAGGTAATGCAAAGTTAAGAAGAAAATGGATACCTGCACTCTTTCTTCGAATTATTGATTTATAGCAGCTACTAGTTATTGGTTAATATTGTATCTGTCGAACAGTTAATTTGGACTGGCTACTCAAATTAGAACCCTATATATTGAATTAGTTTGGCAATCTGACAACATAAATCGATAATTTCTCGCTGAATAAAGGATGCATGGGGATGTAAATGTGAAAGAACATTTTGTTGTCATACCCTCACGTAGAAGTCCGGTGGAGAACATAGATCAAAGTGTGTGCGGTGGAAATCTAAATGCCATCCTTCACCCATGTATACTTTTACCTGCTTGTCAAGAAAATGTTACGGAGGAAGAGTAAATGTAACTGACATGCTTAACAAGTTTCATCAGATATACCTTCAAAGTTTTTTTCACTGGTAAAGATGCATTAGGGTCAAAAACCTCATTATTTGGGTCAGTAGCCAGCAAAAATTCAGGTTTCTTCACATAGCCACAACCTCCATTTGCTCTGAACATTCCTTCCATAATCCAAAGGTGCTTTCCATGTCCCTTCGAGAAATACACAGTTGTAATATAAGCAGGGAATTGGGTGAGAATAGAAGAAGAAAAATTTAGCAATTCCTCATTAACCCACTCGACTTTTTATTTGGTTCTGAGCTTCTTAATCTTTTAAAACATGTCAATTTACACTCCAATGGTCAAATTTATCACTTTTATACAATGTATTAAAAGCGTGAGGCGTGGGCGAGGCGTCCAAGGGATAGCCCAGCCTAGGCGTGAGGCGTGAGGTGTGAGGCGAAGCCTTACGAGATCTTAAATAATAGGGGACTGCTGAGAAAAATAGAGGAAACATGTGAAAAAAAACAGAGGAAACAGGGACTCTTGGGGTTTTAAAAATAAAAGAAAAACAGACTTGGCCAAAACGACGTCGTTTTGGACCAAGTCTTTAAAAAAAACAAAAAATCCCTCTTCTTCTTCGTGGTCATCTTCCTCGTGAAGACGCCGCACACCCTGCAACCCTAAACCCAGATGGCAGAGCCTGAAAACAGAGCATTCGACTTCGATTTTGGGTTGCAGATGGATCTAGGAACGACCGCCAACCGCCTTTAGGCGTGCCTCAGCCGCCTAGTCTTGCCTCGACCATGCCTCGGTGAGTTTTTGCCCACTCCCATTGGGCAGAGGCGTTATCACTCCTGCCCCGCCTCCAAAGTTGTCTAGGCGCGCCTCGGGCGCATCTTTTAAAACATTGCTTTTATATGAGTTTTTCTTCTCTTGAATGGACAAAAATAACTCTCAATTTGACTGAAAAATTGACAGATCTGATGGTAGAGACCAAATTGTCACATTCAAAATGATTAGGGGGGGCTCAAAACCAATTTGAAAATCGAATGGGCAAATCAGAAGAATGTACCAAGTTCAAAGGGCCGTGCTAAAATTTTCCTTTCCTAGTAAGTAAGTTCTTAACTACATGTTCATAGATTGTCAAAGAAGTAGTAGCCGATTATCTAAAAAGCAATCTACAATTTTCAAAAGAAATCTAACTTGCATATTGAATGCCACCATTTGAGCTCCATGAGTCCATGCAAGCATAGGCTTATAATTTGATGAGTTCAAACGTGTACCCTTTGGATAAACCCTCAACAAATTCCTCTGAGTAAACCTAGACAAAGATTAAAGCATATTCGATCATTTAGATGGTGAAAAAAGAGTTACCACAAAACCAGAACTTCTTATGCATAACATCACCTGACAATGTCGGATCCATGAGTTCTTGTTTCATTTTCGAGTTGTTGCTCGCTCAAGCTAAGACGTCTGACTTTATTTGGATCGATATGCCATTTATCTAACCCACGTTTCGGCTTCCCTGCGTGAATCGCAATCAACTGTTTATATTCCGGAATAGCATTCTCCTCGTCTTTATCTTCATCTTCTTCATCATCTTGTTCGCTTTCCTGCTATCAAGTGCGTAATGATACATTAAAAAAGGTAACATGATTTGTGATGCCTTAAGCATATATATGTTAGGCTTACTAACACAATGTAGATTATTTCTCAGGCACCTTATGATCAGTGGATCCAGATTGATCTCTAGGTTTCTGTGATTCAGGATACTTCGGTGGCTTGGTAGAAATCAAAATTTTCCTCTTCAATGATGCCGGTGAAGGGAATTCCCTTAAGAATTCTGAATGGGGAGAGTACAGCATGTCACCAAATGTCTCAGTGAGCATCTGCAATCACATTTTTTTGAAAATTTGAAACCACAAAAATGCGTTGAAAACTATAAAATAGGAAAGCCTAAGGTAGGAAATTCTATTCACCGTTGCCACTATAGCTTGAAGATTTGAAGGTAAGTGGTCTTCAAATGTTATGACAACAGGGTACTCAGAAGCAACAAAAGCGTTGTCCTTGATCGCGCGTAAACATTTGACGAGGTCCACCGAACTTGTAAGCGTCCTAAAGGTTGGAAGAGATTAAATTCTATAATGAAAATATTGTCAATCAGTTAGGACAAATAATTTGTACGAGAGCAACCAAAGATTAAATTCATACCCTCCGTGACGAACCTTCACGTCATTTTTCTTAGAACTCGGCCACAAGTCTAATTCGATAACTCTAACACCTTGTAGCAGTGCGTTAATTATCGGACGGACACTGCTGTTACTGCTGAGTTGATTTCCCTTTAAGTAAGAGTTGTGGCCGGTAAATAGGAAATAATGAGCCAATGGAGAATTCATGTCATGGTGCACCTAAATCCCAACACATTTATCATCAAATTTCAATACACTAATCATCATTTTGTCACGTTAATATGCTATAGAGCTGCGAATATTTTTTAGAAAGTTTAGATGCGGTAGTACTTTTGAAAAATGAAATCATCTTCAGCACTCCGTCCATGTGAGTTGAACCAGAGAATAAAAAGTTTGATGAAATTACCTTTGAAGAGAGAGGAGGATTAAGGTCACCGAGGAGGTATCGAAAGAAGGCATCAAGGTCGAGACCCTTTCGTTGAAAGATGTTGAGATGCTTGAGACTGTTGAAAATGGCCTGAGCATCCTCCTTGGTAGCACTGGATTCTCCTTGAAACTCAATCAGAAATTTCTGCAGGTCATCAATGGTCATGGTGCCATTTTCCGCGTATAGATAAAAAAGGTTCTTAATATCTTCAGGAGGCTCTGCCATCCAGAGCCTAAATTTTCTCTGGAAGCAAAAGCAGACATTGAAAGACTGCTTGTTAGACATTTTTTAAACTACTTTCTCCAGTTCATTTTATTTGAACAGAGAAAGGAAGAAATGAATTAATTTTGGTTTCGAGAGTCATCTACGTATTCATCCCGGCTTTTATGTATGAGTGACCTACACTAGAACTCGCATACATTAACGGCTAACAAATGTTTAGCATCTCCCGAAAAGAACATATTTGGCTAGAGATTCTTAGGACTGGCTTTGCAGCAATGTCAGGATCGGTGCTCTTGAAAACTTTAATTCCCAACCATCCACGTTCCCTACTCTTTCTGTAAAAGTCAGGTACAAGCTGTTATATATATGACAATTCCTATCTCAATCAAACTTTTTCTTGGTCCACATACAAAGAGAAAGCTGCTTTAATACCTGCCTTTCTCACTTGTACATTCTCTTCTGTCAGTGCAAATTGGCTAAAAAGATATTTAATTATATCCCGAAAAATTTCATATTCGGACAACTACGATGTTCCTTGGATTTCGAGGAGTGATACGCAAGGCACGTAAATTTTATATGGTTTCGGAAAGAAAAAGTTCCAAACAGCATTTGGTTCTATGGCCCGGTAATAAAAAAGGACTGAATTTATCCATATTGATCTGCAGCTCGAATCATAATTGAGAAAAAGATGAAGGGAAACAAAAGGGCACTGATTATATGCTTCTAGAGAGAGAGAGAGGGCATGTAATTGGAAGTTTGAATATATCAATAGTTCTTGATGTTGACGTGAGCATTAGCAGCCCAGCCCCGTTGGGTTACCTAGTTGGGGTTTCCTATGATTGTATAATTATCATGGTCTCTTGTAAATCACATATGTACTTGCCTTCAT
The DNA here is from genome assembly GCA_024362995.1 of Heteromeles arbutifolia. Classification (NCBI taxonomy): domain Eukaryota; kingdom Viridiplantae; phylum Streptophyta; class Magnoliopsida; order Rosales; family Rosaceae; genus Heteromeles; species Heteromeles arbutifolia. The sequence continues at coordinate 6,232,291 of JANCRC010000003.1, forward strand.
AACGGAGTAGAATAATATACAAAAATTTCCAAATATTTTACCGTGGCATAGAGAGAAGAACGATTCTAGGATCACTCTCTCAAATACCTAAAGTCTTTGAAATCAATATAATCCCAGCAACACAGTAGATGTAACCATGTTTTGAGGTGTGAATTACTTAAATCTTAAGTCCATTTCATTTTAGTTTTGATTCCACGTCCACTAAAAGCTTATTGTTTTAAATTTGTTAACCTGTAAATTTTAAGTGTTAAAATACTGCAATTGATATTTAGCAACAACTGAAATTCGTGGCTCAAAGAGAAATTTTGAGTCAAGGGATGGTTGATTGATTACATAGATCGTCATGTTTGATGGGACGATTTATTTGGTTAGGTACCGCAAAGGAAATCTGGATTAAGAGAATAACAAAATATTGAAATATGGTAATTTTAGAGAATGTTAATCAAACATAGTAAAATGTTGGAAATTTTTCTAAAAATATCTCGTGAAGGACTTAGAAAAGGTATTCCGGTTTTTAATTGGTTCCGAAGATAGTTCATGTTATTTTCTTACAGGGGTAATGCTAGGCAAACTAAATGATGTATCATCACTAGGAATGAGCACGCTTATCAACGCTTAAACAATAAATCAATCATCAACTTTCATGTCATTTGCTTCCAAAATTTAGTTTACAAATTTAGTTTCCCTAACATTACCCTTTCTTACAGCTATCGCGACGTCTCTTACTAATGTACAACGCTAAGTAGAGAAAACTTACACTTATCATTGTATCGTTAGCGTGCAACGCTACAATGACGGTGTACTCATGCCATGTAAGTTGTTTTTCCATAAATGAAAGAAAAAAAAAATAGATAAATGTAAGAGAGAAAAAGGGTGCAAAAATCACTTGTTCAAGGATAAAAAAATAAAAGAAGCAAAACCGAAAAAACCAAGGCATAATAACAACGACAAAATCTGGTGAAATGAGACTTCAAACTAAACATTATTAGCATTACCCTTTCTTACAGCTATCGCGACGTCTCTTACTAATGTACAACGCTAAGTAGAGAAAACTTACACTTATCATTGTATCGTTAGCGTGCAACGCTAAAATGGCGGTGTACCTATGCCATGTAAGTTGTTTTCCCATAAATGAAAGAAAGAAAAAAAAGATAAGTGTAGGAGGGAAAAAGGGTGCAGAAATCACTTGTTGAAGGATTAAAAAAAAGTAAAACTGAAAAAACCAAGGCATAATAGTGACAACAAAATCTGGTGAAATTGAGACTTAAAACTAAACATTATTAGCATTACCCTTTCTTACAGCTATTGTGACGTCTCTTACTACTGTACAACGCTAAGTAGAGAAAACTTACACTTATCATTGTATCGTTAGTGTGTAGCGCTACAATGGCGGTGTACTCATGCCATGTAAGTTATTTTTCCATAAACGAAAGAAAAAAAATAGATAAGTGTAGGAGGGAAAAAGGGTCCAGAAATCACTTGTTGAAGGTATTGACCCTAAAAACTACCAAGCCTACGTGGCACGCAGGCCAAGTAACTAATGAGCTAACTACGTCATTCGGTTGTGTGCGGGGTGTGCCAACTCGTCGGTCGAGCTCGGCCGAGGAGTAAAATGTGTTGATGTTGCGTCTTGCGATTACGGCCGAGGAAGGAACTCGACTCGGCCCTTGGATTCTAAAGCCTGAAGACAAGGCTACTAATTATGCGAAGTTCACAAATCATTGTCGTCAGATTCGGTCACAGTAATGGTATTCGTCAGAGTAAACTCACGCCGAATTGACATTAAAGTGTAAGGGCACAAATACTCAAAGCGGATGTACGTCTTGATCGTGAATGTGGTTCGGCCGTCAGAATGCCGAACTCTAAAGCCAACTTGTGAGTATCCAATCATAAAATAACTCGGCGTTCAATGTGCCGAGCTCAGTAATTTGTAACACCTCACTTCACCGAGAAGGCTAATGAGATGACCTATGCCAATAAGGATTCGAAAATCCTTCTCGACCGAGACTTGGATAGGTAACCAGTCGGCCCCTTCGCAGTGATGTTTATCCAAACTGAAGGTGCTCCGTGGTCGGCTGATTTTACGGCACTACGGCAATAGTGCTGTTTATCCAAACTGAAGGTATCACCGGTTGCCTTCACAGTGCTGTTTATCCAAACTGAAGATGTGTTGGCGAAAGGAAAATAAAAATCTCAAGGTTGTGGAGAGGTTTCGTGTAGAGTGAGGATTTACGCAGGGCAGATTTGTGTGTTGAGTTGTAGGTGGGGCTCCATGTCGCACAACCTCATGTATTTATAGGGTTGATCTTTGCCCGCAGCTTGATGGTATCTAACTGCAACTCAGACTCTAAGAAGAAAGACTGATCCGTTTGTCATGACTTTTCAAACAAACTGAAAAGTCTATCTAGGAATCACATCATCACTCAAAAACCTAGCCTACCTAGGTTTCCTAGGTCAGCATTACACCACCACCAAAAACCTAGCTTTTCTAGGCTTATCTCATATCACCCAAATCCATCCGTAGCCTTTATCTCATGTATGCATAATAAAGTGGAATATAATCCCATCATGCATGCCTTTTATCTAATACTTTAAAGACCATCTTCCATCAAACATATGGCATCCAATTCTTGCACGGCATTAGTCAATCACCCATTCAATCTCATATGTATCTCTTGCACGCAAATTTTTGCTTAACCAGATAAGAGTCTCAAAGCTTGAGATATAGTTCGCATTCTATTTATCTTATATAAAAACAATTCTTTACTAAAAGATAATTATTATGATAAAACCATAATAATATCTTTTAATAACAAAATTATCTTCACATTTTTCATCCGCCGATCTGGAACTATGCTCAACCAACGGCCTCGATTGCACGAGCCGATGGTGTAAATTTGGGTCCAAACAGAAGGATACAAAAAAAGAAAAAAAAAGAAGCAAAACTGGAAAAACCAAGGCATAATAACGACGACAAAATCTGGTGAAAGTGAGACTTAAAACTAAACATTATTAGCATTACCCTTTCTTACAACTATCGCGACGTCTCTTACTAATGTACAACGCTAAGTAGAGAAAACTTACACTTGTCATTGTATAGTTAGCATGCAACGCTACAATAACGGTGTACTCATGTCATGTAAGTTGTTTTCCCATAAATGAAAGAAGAAAAAAAAAGTGTAGGAGGGAAAAAGGGTGCAGAAATCACTTGTTGAAGGATTAAAAAAAAAAAAAAGCAAAACTGAAAAAACCAAGGCATAATAGCGACGACAAAATCTGGTGAAAGTGAGACTTAAAACTAAACATTATTAGCTCTCCCAAACTTGACGACTAAACAATGACAAGAACCTCCAGCGGCCAAAGACACACAATATAGTCTAATCTACCAGTTCGAACAAATACCATGACCTATAACAAGAAATTAAATGCTCAGAAAAATCGATTATTTAAATTTGTTTTGGAAAACTTGCTGATCGCGGATTAATTAGTGCATTCTGCGCTGCCAGCGTCCTTAAATCAAAGGTGCAGGTGGTGAAGGGGCAGGGCGGACCGGCCTCCCATGGTGCCATTTTCTTTGGCCAACACACCTACGAACAGGTCATGCACCAGGCAATCTATCCAATTCACCGTACTTTCCAAGACTCGAAACTGGATCTCCACGATTAAACTTTCAAACCAGAAATCTGCATTCGCATACGACACACACAGTTTTACACCTGAATTCCACGATCACATGGATTAAGGACATTCTTTCTTGATGAAGTTGAGCACGTAAGATCCCAGTTACGGATTGATGATTCAATACACATAAGAACATGAGATTCAGAAGAAAAAGGAAGAACAATGTAGGAGGTAGAACTAGAGAAAGGCAAAGCTAACGTCTGAAAATATGCTTATGTGTAGAAGGCCAAGACCGAAGGGAGTATAAAACAATGCCACCACCAAGGAGTCGCAAGCAATGTATGATGTAGCACAACAGTGGAGAATGACATGACGCGAACATAGTTACTGATAAATTTAAGATAGTTTTGAGATACAAACACGATATATGTACACGATACTGTATTATACTTTCGTTATATACATGTGAAACATTATTTCGGAAATATGGAAAGAAAGAAGAAATAAAAATTCCAGAAATAAATCCGGCTGAGCCATGAAATTTAAATTGACCACAGCTAAGAAATCAAAATATGAGAAATGGTATATACGGGCAATGTTCATATGGTTCTAAAAGTTGAAACCTTTAAGCTTTTAGCCCATTGGGGATCACCAAAAAGCTCCAGACTCAAAACTCACCGTTTCAGTCAGACCGAAATGCGAACCTCTCGACCTTCTCGTCGTTCAGATTAATCCCGGCCATTGCCTCGCCCAATCCGCAGCTGATGTCCGCCAGCACATCCGGGTCACTGTAATGGGTCGAAGCCTGCACAATCGCCCGGGCTCTCCGGGCCGGGTCGCTGCTCTTGAACACACCCGACCCGACGAAAACCCCGTCGCACCCCAACTGCATCATCAGCGCCGCGTCTGCGGGAGTCGCCACGCCGCCGGCGGCAAAATGCACCACCGGTAGCCTCCCGACCTGCTTCGTCTGCATCATGAGATCGTACGGGGCCGAGATTCTCTTCGCGTACGCAAACACCTCGTCGTCGTCCATGTTCCTCAAGACCCTGATGTCCCCCATCACGTGCCGGACGTGCCGAACGGCTTCGACGATGTTTCCGGTGCCGGCTTCCCCCTTCGTTCGGATCATCGCGGCGCCCTCGCGGATCCGGCGGAGCGCCTCGCCGAGATCCCGGCATCCGCAGACGAACGGGACTCGAAAATTGTGCTTGTTGATGTGGTGCTCCTCGTCGGCGAGGGTGAGAACTTCGCTCTCGTCGACGTAGTCGACCCCGATGGCTTCGAGGATTTGGGCCTCGACAAAATGGCCGATGCGGACTTTGGCCATGACGGGGATGGTGACGGAGCGCTTGATCTCCTTGATGAGCTGGGGGTCGGACATTCGAGCAACACCGCCCTGTGATCGGATATCGGAGGGGACGCGCTCGAGGGCCATGACCGCGCAGGCACCGGCTTCCTCGGCGATACGGGCCTGGGCAGGGTTGACGACGTCCATGATGACGCCACCGCGGAGCATTTGAGCGAGGCCGACTTTGACGGAGAACGGGGAAGACTTGCTGGTGGTTTCGTATATGGCACCTTTGCCGTAGACGGTGACGACGCCGCTGCTGTCAGCCATTTTCTGGGGGATTGGTGGATTGTGAGATTTCGCAAGAAAGGAGGAGGAAGGTGGTGGAGAGTGATGGTATTTTTTAAGTAGTTTTTTTTTTTGGTTTCTTTTTTCCTACTTCCCGCTCTGTTGCCCTGATTTCCAGTATCTATTTTTGGAAACTCCAATTTTTCTTAAAAAAAATGAGTTTTTTGTGTGCTGTTGGAGACCAAATTTTTTAAACTAAATTATTTGTGTCACTAATAAAAATATAAATACGTTAATCGATACTTAATAATATAATTATCTGCAACCACATTATTTTGTTTATAAATTTGATTTAAAAAATTTGGGTTTTCTAACATTACCCTTAATTAAATTACGTATTTTTTGTTTTTTACGTTTTATACACGAAAGTTTCACACCAATTTAGTGATACTCGGTTCACGTAGCCTACATGTATTTTAAATGTATTATTAAAAAGATAAATATTTCACACTTTCTATGTTTAGAGCGATTTTCAAACGGGTCACGACTTTTCAATTTTCTTACATTGCTCCCCTAGAGTTTTGAAATTGTGTCAATTTACACTTTTGTTTGATGAATTATTTGAGTTTTTATTAAATTGATAACATAGTGAGCGTAAAACCCGTAATGTCAATGACATGTAAGCTTCATTTGCACGCATTGATTAAAAAAGTTGCATAACTAGATGTTCAAATATTCAAAAGATGTAAATTGATCTAATTTCAAAACCTCAGGAAGTAATGTGAGAAAATTAAAACCTTTACTGTCTATTTTAAAGATGACTTCAAAACTTGCAATGCGAAAAAATTAAAACCCCAATATTCATTTTAAAAATCACTTCATATCTTTAAAGGTGTAAAATAAAATTAGCCTAAAAAAAATAATTTTTATTGTTCTCTCCCAAGTGCTGAGTGTCAATGAGCAATGCTATAGATTTCTCTACAGGGGTATGAAAACCTTACTTCAGGAGCCATCTAAGACTACACCATCAACTACAAAACTAAAAGAATTATGATTATTACACTACGACAGCATACATCCTAGTTTAATCGTCTCCGTTCCTTCGGATTCATGTCCTCCACAGCGTCCATCGTTTCTTGTTTTTGCTGCTTCCATCTCGTGATGAGACTACTATCAGCCGACTGGAGAGTGCACGGGGGGCTAGGAGAAGGGTACGCAGTAGACTTTCTAAGACATTCCCTCTGTATCGGGTCAGCAAGACAAAGCAGGGATTCTGTACATACTTCCATAGCAGAAGCTGGAATGTCCGGCTTGAAGTCCAGCAACTTTGAGTACTCCGTTATGAGGTGAAACATGTAATCATAGACCCGATCCATGCTTAGGCTTTCCATGAAATCCTGCCCTCTTTGTCCCATTGCCATAGCCTGTTCAGCCATTGGAGAATATTGTAGCCTTGATTATGTTGTTCTTTCATATGAAGATATAAACTTAAAGGGAAAGCCGGGGGAAAACTGAATTGTACATTACTGATGCAAAATATAACGAGGAGAACAAGAACATAATATAGAATACTACTAAGTACTAACAGTTGAAAGATACCTCAGATTGGTGTCGAAGAGCCCAGTCAACAGCAGACTTTATGGACCGGCATATAGCGTTTGGGGAGATGGGCCAATAATTAATCTTAGGAATGAGACCGCGGCTGAAGAAATCCTCATATTGCGGGGTTATTATTAGTGTAAGAGAGCCACATGATACGATATATTTCAAGCTGACTGACCAAGCATAGCCTTCTGCATAGATTTTGTACCTACAAAAGGTGGCAAAGATTTCTGAGCTGCAGGATCAAATCCACATGCCAATTAGATAATAAGACATCAATGGAGTACAAGTACAGCTACACATAGCCGCTACTCATCATCCGAGGAGAAAGAGGAGAAGGAAACATTTTGTGGATCATTGAACAGTCAAGGTCCACTAGACAAAAAGAAAACACGCAAAAGAGAATGTCAAAGTCCTCCTTGAAAGTTAAAAGCTGCCCAGGTTTCAGAACTTCAAAACTATAAACTGCAAACTGCATCATTTTCATAGATGTGGAAAATTGAACTAGATAGACAAAAGCAAAAGGACTACAAAGCAGAGTCAACGTATCAACTGCGGGACAAGATCTTAGGCCAATAAGTACTAAATGATCAAGCCACATCTTCCTAGCTAATCAGTTGGACGATATGTGGAGAATACGATGATAGGCCATCACTTTTAGAAGCTGTACTTACTGATGATTACACTGCTTAGATAGTTTGGACTGCTCATAACCAGCCCTTGCTTCCGCTTCCCAATCCTATGATGTATATAGAAAGACAATGTTAGGTCTGGTCTAGGCCTATCACTCCTACAGTTCAAGGTAATGAGAGATCAACATGCAGATTTAACTCAACCTGACGCATAATCTGCGCACTCCACATCTTCGTGTCGTTGCAGTTAAGTAACTCTGTACGAACAGGGGAACTAACATCTGGGTTTCCTTTCCAATATGCAAAAGGCTCCTTCTTTTTCCAACTTCTTTCCTGAGAACCCCGCTTGATTTCTCGGAACTGCTCTTCCCAGGGATGAATGTTAAGCTCTGGCCTGTGCAGTAATCATAAACTATAAAGACAATCAGCACGAATAAAACCATAAGCACACATTTGACGCCCAAATAAATGAAACACTTTCCTGTCATACAAATTAGTAAAAGGTTAGCATGCAATGTCAATCTTGTTAAATTAAATCCGCCTATTAACCACCATGTAATTGATGCAAGCATACAAGCATGGAGTAATTTATTTACTTTTTAGAAATTTTTACAGCAATTCAAGCACACACGAACAATTAATAAATTCAGGTTCTTTCCCATTGAATCATTGACAATGCATACGCAAACACGAAAAATTACCCGAAAAAACTAGAAACTTAGAAAATTAACAATTAATGTGAATCAGAAGACAATCAAAGAATGATGATTCTTACCAACCCCAGAAGGACCAATCAGGAAATGGGATATCAAAGTGATCACCGTCCGTACAGTACCGGAAAACCGGCAAAGGCATCGATTGGTGCTCGGTCCGGTTGATGATGGGCTTATCCATACAATCAAACATGATATCCACATCCGGAACCCGACCCGGATACCTGGCAAGGAGCTGCAGAAAACCCCAAATGGTGAACATGGCGCGGCTCTGCACGCAAGCCCAGTACAAATCCACATACAGCCTCCCGTCAACAATCACCACGCGAAACGCCGCGTATTGCTTGGCGGTCTCCAAATGGGCGGCGGAGATCCGGGACCGGGCCCAGGGCTCCAGATCGTGGTGGATCCAACGGAAGAAGTCGGGGCATTTCGGGGCTTTCGGGCGGGACGGCGGAGGACGGCGTCGTTCAGGGACTTCGTTGCTTTTGTAGCGGCAGGCGAGGTAGGAGCAGTGGATGAGCTTGTACGCTCGGTCGTGGAGGGTCTCGTCGGTGAAGGTTTTTGGCGGGAAGAAGTGCCACGGCGTCGGCTCGAGGTTGTGGCCGGCCAGTGTCTTGGTCTGAGTGACGAAGTCGTTCACCTGTTCGACGAAATGCCCCAGTGAAATATTTTTCATAAACAATAAAAATGGAAAACCGGAAAAACGACGCTGCGTTTTAGACCTTGTAGATAACGAAGCCGAGTGAGAGAAGGGAGAGGGCGATGACGGATGGGAGGATGTGAGAGGGCCCGGCGGATCTCGGAGCCATGATCCGATGCGGCGGCGGCGGCGGATGAGTTGTGGTGCTGCTGCTGCTGCATTGTGTCTGTTTGTTGTATCGCCTCGTAAATTTGTAATTGCGGGTTACTAGGTGGGGCTGAGCTGAGGTCCAAGCCTTTTTTGTTTGTTTCAGTTGGGGTCCCACCGGGAAGCAGTGTTTGCCGCGTGGGTGGTTTTTGTAGCTGTTTACCGGTTTTCTCGCGGGACAAAATGGATGGCGGGGGACCACCCTCCGCGCAATTAACTGGGAAGTGCACCGGCTTCACAAGCGTTGCGGAATAAAACTTTGGTAGGTCCATTAAATATCAATAATCACCCATGAAATAATTTTATCATAGGTTTTAGGGATGGGCACGGACCGAGCTGGGGTAAATTTACGCGATTTGGTTCGGTTTTGTGAGATTGTTTTTAGCAATACAATCAAACTAAATTAAGTTGTCAAAAAATAAGCAAACAAGTATTAGAAATCTAACTCTTTTTTTTTTTAATCAAACGTTTAGAGGTCCAACTCAGATAAGGTAAATGAAAAATTCAATTAGAAAAAATAAATGCTCCCAACAGTTGCTCGCTTATGCAACCTTTCATGGCTATGAGCTCCACAGCTCATCAAGGGCCGGCAATCAGTTAGCAGCCAGCGGTGGTAATCGTCCCTAGCACAACTTTTAGAGCACGTTTATTTACTTCCGTGTGAGAATTATAAAGATTGATGATGACAATAAATGTGTGTCGGATAAATAACCCCCTAAATTATTTCTTACCTTAAACTTTCAAGCATTGCAAACCTAGTTTATGCACAAAATACATGTGTGGTAATCACATCTGCAAACCTCCTCAAAAGATTCATGCCAAAAACCAGAATTCTACCGAAAAAGAAAAGGCCTTGTAGTACAATTGAAGCCACAACTTCCTCTGTAAGTGAAAAAAATCCACAGTGAACCATAAAAACTATGGTACAAGGGAGCTCCTCCCTGCAAACTTGGTTCACATATATACACAAGCTCAAACTGTAAAAATCTTCCTCACTTTCTTCATCCTTCTACGGCATATGGGGCACGTACCAGCCTCCTCGGCAATCCTGCACCGTGAATCCGTTTAGAAATCTGACTCTTCTTTGATTTGGTAGAAGTTGAAAATATTGCAAGTGTAGGTTATGTTCAAAGTCATTATATATAACATTTCGTATAGAGGGTTATAAGCAGAAGACTACGGCATTGATTCAGATTTGTATACCTTGTTCCGCAAGTAAAACAGGCAGTGCAGTGCCCACAGGGAAGAAAGAAGCAATCCCTTGGACCATCAAAGCAAATGACACAAAGACGCCGAGTATTGTTGCTATCCCCTTCACTTGTTAACCTTCCTTCAGGGGAACTCGCTGCAAGGCACTCATCCAAATCTTCTTCAGTATTGGAAACAGATTCATATGACGAACCCCAACTCAAAACATCATCGTCTTTGGGTGGAAGCAACGGGGTTTGCTCTGATTCTCCCTCCTCTGCCTGAAATTCGGTTGTGTCTTCACCAGAATTTTGGAATTTGTAATAGATTTTAAAGGCCGTTAAGAGGAGCAAAGTCATAACGCCTACAAGCAAACATAGAGGTAGATGTAAAGAAAACGATTTCTTTTCCAATGTTACGAGAAGGATATGAAGGAGGATAAGAAGTAACCTGCTACAAGAAAATACATGGCCCATCGCGGTCCATAAGACAGGCTTACATACCAGTCATTGTCAGGGACACCCTAAGGATTCAGGAAACATATTTGTCATGGTAAAGTGATGGAAGCTGTATCAATGGCCCGAAAGGGACAGAAGGAAAACAAAACTCGGGGATGAGTCTTCTACATTACCTCTTCCGGAGCTGGAGAAGTTATGACAGCGACATTTGCCCGCAAGAGGGAAAGCTTTAAGCTGCATAACCGGTTATACAAAGAGCATTTGTAATACGCCTTGGTTGTGTTATAAAGAATAGATTTTATGTTGAATACCAACTCTACCTGTGTTATACATAAACATTGGAAGCTCAATAAAGTTGGAAACTAATGATTATTGTCGATATAATTATAACCAATGGATTAAACTTTTGAATAATTACCTCAACATTCTCCGGGTTCAAGTTCCCTACTGCGATATAATAAGTAGAAGACTTTGGAATTTCCTGCTGGATCCTACCACTTCCTGTGAAGAAAACAGGTTGGCTTAGAAGTTTACAACATTGTAATTGGTTCCGAAAGGGAGAATCAATTTGAGTGATGAATCTTACCATAAATTATATTCCAAGACAATGTTGCGTTACCATATGACGGATCCTCTATCCATTCAGCCAGACTCTCACTACCTGCAGGTTCATATAAAAGTTTACAACACCAGAACATACATTCGAGTTCTACTACCACCTCTACCACCACCGCCAAAGGAGGAGAAAATAACCGAAAAACAAAAGTCCCCCATATCATATACACTAGGTAAACCTTCTGCAGAGGCATTTGGACTCATGGGAAAGTGGTTAGATTTAAGAGTCGGAGAGGAAGGAAGACTCAGAAATTGGAGAAGTTTCAGAATTTTACTAAATCTACAACTATCCCAGGTGTCGGAGAGTAAAGAAGCTGTTACAGAACATTATCCCAAATCTACAACTATTTGATTCGACATAAATCCGAGACCTTAGTACATTAAGTTTAGATAACCATATACGAGGTACTTCAACAGAAACCAAACAAAATATCTGAAACTAGAAGTTGGGAATTACCTTGTGCGATTACAAGGGTTAAAGGCAAGGAACTTGTAGGCATTACACGGTAAATAATATCGATGCTAGACCCTTTGTTTAGAAAGTAAATCCATGCCTGTTACATGAAAAGAAGTAATCTTTTATCCCATCAACCAAACCAGATGACAAAAACTTAGATATGAAATGGCAAGGAAGATCTTGCCTTGTGATAATTGGCTGGAACAAGTGTATCCTTCGTTTCAGTCCATGCTGTTTCAACATCAATGGGAGGAGGTTTGTTGAATCCATATAACACTGGCCCAGGTTTTTGCTCATCAAGCTCCTGTGCCTATTGTTTTATAGACCAGATGAGTTTTACCGCACCGCAGTCCTTTACTAAACGAGAATTACAAGATGAAATGCGGTTGATCACCTTAATGGATTGCACAAAAAATGGATTAGTTTGTATCAAGCGCGAGCAGTTCGGGCCTAGTTGTAGATTGCCGGATCCATAGAAACCAAGAATCAGAGTCATAGATGCTGTGCGCGATGAACATCAAAAACCAAAAGTAGTACCAACAGACCAAATTAATCAGATGCTCAAGTCATTAACAAACGAGTTCATTAAGTAACAACACAAGGAAAAACTTAAGAAAAGAAGAGGAAAAACCGAATAATCAATTGAAAAGTTATATAATTTCAGTCCATTTTACGGAAGAACAAAATTCAAAACCCTCTCCTCATCTACACATGAAACAAGCAAAAGGGGTTGACTGGACAAAGATTTGGTTTCACTCTTTGTCAGAAGTACTTTTTACATCTGGGAAGAACTTAACTACATGTTACAGTCATTGTGTCGGTATTTTACACCGATAAAAAGTACAATATTTTTAAAGTGAAATGATTTTCTCGTACTTTTTTTCTCGTTATGCATTCTTTTTATTTTCTCTTTATTCTCCTCTGAGTTATTTAATCTAAAAGTAAAAAATAAACATAGATGTGCATGAGGAGAAAATGATGCCCATAAATCATTTCCTTTTTTAACTTTCTAATGTGACAGTAGTTGATTGACTTGAGATACCGTGGTTTCTCAATCCCAAAACTAATTAAAGAAACATGAAACAAATTCACACAAGCACTGCGATTGATGAGGAGGGAAACTGACCAAAGAACCAAAAGGTGATAAGCACAGCAAGGGCCGACCAAATATCATCCTTCACTTCAGACGCTGCTACATCGGACACCAACAAGTTCACATGATAAGTGAAAGTCCTAGAACTTCTCATCCGCTGCTGCTCAGCAAAATTGTGCCCATTTGAACGTCTGTCTCTTTCTTCTTCTTCTTCTTCTTCTTCTTCTTCTTCTTCTTCTTCTTCCACCCGTGAGCTCGACGGCGGAGAAGAAGGAGAAGATGGAAAGGATGCATCTTCTCTTCGATCTGGTTCTGGGGTTTCCATGCTGAAGCACAAAATTCAAAGTTGTACTTATAAATTTATATGAAAAAGAAAGGAAGACGGAAAGGAATGATTTTTCTTTTTTTTGTTTCTAAGACTTTACCTGGATGATGGGAGTTTTGGGAGGCAGCAGCATCCATTGAGGAAGCAAAGGCGGTGGTGAGGAGGCTGCGAAGCTCACCAAAAAGTCGTGTTTTCTGATTCCATTTTTGGGTTTTTCTACGTGGGAATGGTTGTTGGTGTGTGACGGTTAGTTAATGTGTCATTTGATTTTCTATTATTTTCCTTTTGGATTTCTGGTTTTCTGGTCCCTCTGGAGCCTGTCAACGAGGTTCAAGGATGTGACATGTGAGTTGCGTCTTCGCTTAGGGCTTCTTGCCTGGCGGATCACTTGATATCGAATTACAAAATATTTTATTAAGAATAATGCTATTCATACGATCATTTTTATTTTTCATGCATCTTTTTTAATTTTCGATCATGAAATGGAATGAATTAAAGAAAATAAATAAAAATAAGGGTATGTGGGAGATAAAAATTATATGATTACATAGTTATTCATATCGTTATGTTTGTTAGTGAATATTTAGTGGAAAGTAAATAATAACATGACACGTTAAGTGGTTGGATAAGACGCATAGTCATACCAACTATCTAAAATTTTGCTTGGATAGTGCTTTTGTTGGTAAATCATATTACCCCAGTTGAAATTGACCTTCTGAACTATTATTTTGGTAAATTAACCCTCTGAACTTTCAATTAACCTCTCACTGTTATTTGATGAAATTTCATCCACTTGCCGACAAATACTGGCACGAATTTACCTTCAAGAGTGAATAACGTGTTGGTCACGTGGCAGTATTTGACGACAAAGTTGATGAAATTTCATTGAATCTGATAGCGGAGTTAATTGGCTAATTTCAAATAGTCCATAAGCTTAATTTACCCAAAAAATAGTTCAAAGGTCAACTTTAACTGAAATACTAATTTAGAGGGTCAAACGTTAGTATATTCTTTCTTGAATTATGTCCATGTCTAAACTTTTTCTCAATTGTCCTTTTCTTCATTTGTTTTGGGTTTGTTGTTGGAGTATAGTATGAGAAATTTTATTTGAACCCATATAATTTTTTTTTACACCCAATTTAAACTTTAAATGTTAATTGTCTTTTTTACTCTAGTGCATAATTATCATCAAGTACAAGATGAATTTAACAATAAAACTAAAATTTATCAATAAACTCAAACAAACACACGCAAACAAATCAACAAGGGAGATGCCATAGTGCTGAGATCGTTCAGGGGAGATGCCATAGTGCTGAGGTCAAACAAATCAAATGACATGCAGAAGAGGATTCTATGGCTCGTTCCCTTGTCTCCTCATGGACTTGTACTAGTATATTTCCTATGACATATTAGGCGGAACAACCATGAATCGTTTAAGTTGAAATTGCCGAAGGCTTGGAAATCTTGGGGCAGTTGGAGCTTTGAAGAGAATAATTATCTCTTTGATCCAACTGACCATCACAAACATATATCCGCCTACCTTTATTTTCATCCATGCATGCATGCGGTAAGTCAAACTCAAAGATATGAAATTTCATCCAACAAAATTCATCCTAAAGATAAATATCTATCCCTAAAAATAGTCGGTTAAATCCTGTACTTAATTGATAGATAGTCACAACCAGATAGATGACTTCATCTTAAACCAAAGCAGAAAGAAAAATAAGAATAAAGAGACAATAGCATTTAGAATTCAGATTTAGACCATTTGAAAAAAAAAAAAAAAAAAAAAAAAACCCTAATCTAGTGTGACAAGCTCTTTTGCAATATGATTGCAAGGACGATCATATTGTTTGGATTAAGAATTGGTCCACTTTTTCATAGTCCTAACTTGAAATGGACTTCTCTTTGCAAATTTTGGGTTTTTATTTCTAAATTTGTGAGGGTAGTTTAAGTAGTAACTATGGGTTTAAAGAGATAGTAACAATTTAATTAAAGTTAATACGGCTGAAAATAGTAAATTGGGTGTATAAAGAGGTTATATGAGTTCAAATAAAATTTCTCGTATAGTATTGGCCACAATATCATAACACAACGTTTATCCAAATCTACTTTATTATTTGGATGAAAGTCCAGTTTTGTTTTGGTTTGTCTTGTTTTTCATAATAGAGAAAACAAATTCGGTTGCGGAATTTTTTCACTGAACTAAGAGTTAGCTGGTTCTAAACGATAGAAATAACATAATTGACGAGTGAAATTTATTTTGAAGAGTGATTGAAATCTTTGGTTACAAGGTCAGGACATAAATACAAAGTTCTTTCGCATTTCCATTCTTTTAAGCTTACGTTTAGATTTGTTGTTTTAAGATCATAGCATATTACAAGAGTGCAATGTTTAGATTTCTAGTGCTAACACATGCCACATATTCAATTTAAACTCAGAAGACAGTGTGTTGAATAAGAATGTCGTAACCACCAGAGCAATCCGCTACTATCGTTGACCTAAAAACTTAAGGATGAAGCCCATAATGAGAGCACAATGAAATCAAGAAAGCTTAACTTAAATCAAATGTGTAGTTGGTACCAAAAGGATAGGAAGCAAAGGATGGTACCCTGAAATTGGTTGTCAGCACTCTTAAGAATTACAATTTAGTAAGTTAAAATTATCTGACAAAACAGGATTCCTATTTCTATGCAACAAGTTAATATGTATATGCATATATAACTCATGATATGCAAAATGACACAACTCGAATTAACCCCGTTTGCTTTCTATTTTTAACATGAATGCCACCATTAGTCTTGGGAGGTCAAGGGCTAAGCGCTTACGCGACTAGGCGAGGCTTAGGTTTTCTTTTTAATTTTAATTTATTTTATTATACATTATATAAATAAATGTTTATTTATATTTAAAAAATACTTAATTGTATTGGGACACATAAATTGCAAAATAGAATAACATATAAAGCTCGTTTGGCTTTTTTAAGTATTCAAAAAACATTTGCATTTTTACTAAGATTTGGTTCAAAAAACATTTTATCTAAAATCGCTTTCAATCGTTCCCAAACGAGCTCATAGATTATAAACTATTAGAATATATAGAAAACAGAGAGAACAAACATATAATAAGTGTTTTTAAGTATTCAAAAAAGTCTTTTACAATTATTGAAAAAATAAAATGAAAAATGAAAGTTATCTATTTTTTGTCTAAATGAGAGTTGCAGCCTAGACGAGTTATAGGCCAGTTATTAATTTTCAAATACTTAGGGATTAATCGAAATGGTAGACAGTTAGCTAGCACCAAGGCGAAGATTTTTAGAACAGTAACTACCACATTCATCAGAGATTGAAAATGCTCATACGCATCTCTAAATATTATTGAATTATTAGAAAAGAAAAAAAATCCCTAGAATGAGGCTTCAAGGCCCAAATACATCTTAGCATCCGGCCCACATCCAACTCATTACCCAACTTTTGATGCGACTCTTGACTGGACCCCAGACGGCTCAACCAATGACATAACGCCAAAACACCCACATATCATACGTGTCGCACCGCTATTGGCTGAACCCCTAAACACTGGGACTCGCATGTCAGTACAAACCAACGAATCTGGAGCGGGAGGAGAGTCTGAGACTCTGCAGAACTGAAAAAGCAAAGAGATGGCTAGAACGACGTCGTTGCTGCTCTGTACCCTCGTCCTCTTCGGAACCCTAGCTTTCATTGATGTAAAATTTATAGTTTTGATTAAATTTATTAACTTTGTTTGATTCAATTGCGTTTTCAAGGATTAATCTTTAAATTTTGTGTAAATTCTTGATCAGGCAAAGAAGTCGAAGGAGGATCTGAAGGAAGTGACCCACAAGGTTTACTTTGATGTCGAGATATCTGGAAAGCCTGCTGGTATGCTGTTTAATTTGCATTAATTTTGTTAATCTTTAGAACAAATTCGACCCATTTGCTCAAAAATCAATTTAGTTAAGGGACTTTAATCCCAGATTTGATATTGATATTCGATTAGCATGATATATGAGCTCAATTGGGAGCCGAAAGCCGAAAGGTGATCGTTTGTGTAGAGGTGGATGTGTTTCTGTGGAGTTGGAGAAATGTTTATGTGCATAGAGTTTTGCAAATGAAAATTTGGGTGCCATAGTTTGATGAATTATTGGGAATTGTTTTGGTGGTGGTGCTTTTTGTTTCTGGCTAATCGGCATTGATACTTGTTTCGATCATTGTGTTTCAGGACGGGTTGTGATCGGTCTCTTTGGGAAGGCGGTTCCCAAGACTGCAGGTATTGAGTAATATCACTCTCATTTTGCGGGTTCTATGTGTTTAAACTAAGGCTAACAGTTTCAGAACATTACTAATTCCTTCCTTTGGTGTTTCAGAGAATTTTCGAGCTCTTTGCACAGGTAACCAGTTACTCATCTTCGTTTCCTCGTATTAAATTCAGTAGTTGATATGTAGTATCTACTTTTTGGGGTTTATCATCAGCAATGTATATGAAATGATCCTTGGTCAAGGCCTTCAAGTTCAGTAACAACTCAATAATTAACTTTGAAGAGTAAGAAGTCAGTCAACTGGAAGTAGCATGATATAATTGTAGTCTTCGCTTATTAGGCATATAGCTAGTCTTCTTTCTGAGCGAATGCTTACCTCAGGGAAAATGGAAGGATGCAAATATTTAGTTGCTACGTAGAAATTTTCTGCATACTGCATTAGAACATAGTGATTAGAAAGTTGTAAGAGTCGACAATGTTTATAAAATTTTGAGCTTTTTTTCCCCAAATATTTCAGGGGAGAAAGGTGTTGGAAAGAGTGGAAAACCTCTCCATTTCAAGGGTAGCAAATTCCACAGGATTATACCCAGTTTCATGATCCAAGGAGGTGATTTCACACTAGGCGATGGAAGAGGTGGAGAATCAATTTACGGAGAGAAGTTCGCTGATGAGAATTTCAAGCTAAAGCATACCGGTCCAGGTAGAGAAATAACCCATCCCACCTGCCGTCTCTTCCAGTGGCATGGATAGCTAGCACCCAATATAATCCTGAAGTTTGAACCTATATTATGTTGTGAACAAAGCGCTTGCTCTTTTGTACAGGGCTTTTGTCAATGGCAAATGCTGGTCCCGACACCAATGGTTCACAATTCTTCATCACAACTGTGACGACTAACTGGTAATTCTATGTGCATCCATGCAGACTTGAAAAAGCTAAGAATATCTCTAGAATGACGATCTGCTTCTGCTTGATGCATCACTTTCTTAATTTGTATAATTCCGGCACTTGTTGGTTTTGATTAGAGGAAGCGATTTTGGTTTGCTTTCTCGTGGAGACCAATAGAAGTGCTTACAGTGAATGCCTGATTCCCACCGTTTTGGTGAGAGTTGGGCAGCGGCAGACAACCGTAGTGATGGTATCCACAGATGGCGGGTTCATTCTGTCCCCTTTTTCTACTGATTCCATCTCACATTTCTTAAATTTCAATCCTTTACCTTGTATAATTCTACATTTGCGCTCATTTAAAATAGTGCTCAACTACTGATTTCATTAGTTTGATCTGAAGGCCTCTCCCGTTATAAGAAGGTCCATTACCGCTTCTTTTTTAACAGCCATTGGTTTACACATGTATAGTTATCAAAGCTAAAGTTTGATTCCGTATTTGAATGTTTATAGGTTGGATGGCAAACATGTTGTATTCGGAAAGGTGCTGTCCGGAATGGATGTGGTTTACAAGATTGAAGCTGAAGGAAATCAGAGTGGCACACCCAAGAGCAAAGTCGTGATTGCCGACAGTGGTGAACTTCCTCTCTAGATGTTCCTGTCGTAGTCTCTCCAGTTACCGAGTGCCAATAACTGTTCCGATTTCTCCTTGATTTTTGTTGTGTAAGACCGGTGAAGACGTTATGGCTCATGTACCGAGTGTGTTCTTACTTTAAGCTCGATTAACATCTACAGAATGTTCACGTTATTTTCCCTAAACCCAAAACCCTTCTTACTTGTAAGGGCAAGTTTCAAGTTTGTGATAACGGTAACCCTACTAGAAAGAACCATTCATGCAATCAAATTTTAGTCTTTGTGACGTCACCGTGCAATAAATGTTTGTCATGTGTTTAAAAAGTACATTCATCTTTTAAGGGACGATTGCCACGTCATGAGTTGGTGGCATTAGAGGAACCAAGATCCTTTCTTGAGCAAAGGGTGACGATCCTCATGACTAGGCCCATCGGGCAGTTGAAATTTTATCCAACGATTATAATTATTATAATTTTTAGAAAGATCTTCTGTTTGTAACCGTTGGATAAAATTTCAACGGTCCGATGAGCTTGGTCATGAGAATCCTCACCTTTTGCTCAGGAGAGGATCCTGGTTCGCATTAGAGAGTCTCTCATTTCAGAACTTTCCTTTTCATATTATTTGGTTTACCACTTTTCTTGTTTAAAACAGAACTTTAAATCACTTATCCCACCTAAACAAAGAAAAGTGAATAAAGCAATGACGTCATTGCTTACTTGATTTACTAATGGCGGGCTTCACGAGGATTAGATATGGATACAAAGTCAATGTGACGTATTGGTTCAATAACACAATGTCATGTAGAATAAAATTAACATATCATAATATTATTTGAGTTGAAACGCCACCTTGATTGTTACTTGTGTACCCAATCCATCTAAAGTGGTCATGCAACTTAAGAACTGAGTTTGATTGCAATAATCATAAAAACATGAATTGCCTTATTTATGGGAAGCGATTCCTGCACTTCTCATTTGTTTATCTCTTAATTTCCTACCATTAACCGCATCATGTAACTAAACACGAGAAAAAATAGAGTGCGAAAATCATTTTCTATTGTTGTAATAGCGAGCATCAACCGTTTATGTTATGAATCTTGTGGTCACTTTTGTTTTTGGAATTTTTTACAAATACCAAATCCGCAATACACTCACTAGTCATACCCACCCCCACAGCCACCCACAAGTTTCCCCTACACCCATTGACGCAGTCCACTCCTCCCCCCATGACATCAACATGCATGCATGCAGGCACATGTATGTATGATCATCTCAACATACATACACCTCATCCGTTACATGCGTGTGTACGTAAGCGTTTACGTCATATCTCACAACCAGGAACCTGACGCGTCATCCCTACCGCTTTATCCAACCACCGGCTGCCGTCCCCGAAACTCACTCTTTTGTCGTCTCCCTCTTCGCTGAGCTGTTCCTCACACCTGCGCTCTCTCTCTCTCTCTCTCTCTCTCTCTCTCTCTCTCCCTCCGAAAGAAAAAGTCTCCGTTTCTTCATCTTCCTCCTCCTCCTGCGATATGAAATCGAGCTGCAAACCCCAAATTCAAGCTCTTTTCCCTCTCAAATTCCATCTTTCTGAGTCCTCTTCTCTCTCTCTCTCTCTTCTCAATCGAATTGAATTGAATAAAATCAATTTTCTTGCTTTTTAAGAGAGCCTCAGCCTCAGACGGCGGAGGATGTTATAGGCCGCCCCAAGTATTCCTAATTGCATCCGTCGTGCTCTGCCGTTCACGTCTGGAGCTCCGCCGCCAGCTCCTCCATTCGATTACAAGGTATGTAATTTGGATTTGGATTGAGATTGGGATTGGGATTGCAATCGGGGTTGAATTTTGAGAATTTGTTCGTTTCGGGGTTCGGATTTTGGGAATTTTGTTGAAATTGATGTTGATTTGAAGTTCTCGTAGCTGAAATTGGTGTTGATTTTTTTGGGAATTTTGATATTCGTGTTCGAAGTCTGGATCTTGGTGTGTCAATTTTTAAAATTGATCGTTGAGGTCTGATCATTTGGTATTGGAGTGAAGAAAATCAAGCAAATTTATTTGATATTTCAAAATTTTAACGGTAGAAAATAGATAAATTGAGGTAAAAATGCCTGCTTGGTGGGGAAGAAAATCAAGCAAGAGCAAAGAGGAACAAGAGAAGGCAGTCCAACTCAAAAACCCCTACTCTAACCGCAATAGCAACAACTTTGTCAACAAATCTTCGATCAGTAACGATATTAAGAAGAAGGAGAAGGACGAAAGGCCGAGGAGCTTCGACGAACACGTCACGCGGGCATCACCGAGAGCCAGCAGGGAATTTACTGACGTTGGCGGTGTCTCTTCTTCTGTCTTTTTGGGTTTTGACTCGGATGGCAGTGAGAGAGCAGCTCATCCCCTGCCTCGCCCATCGGTGTCGTCCCTGCAGGGTTTGGCTTTGGGAAATGATCAGGTCAATGGGTTAGGATCTGGGTCCGCCTCTGTTTCAAGCGTCAGCTCCTCTGGCTCCGACGACCCACTGGTTGCTCAATGTGGTGCTGCTTCCAGCTATAGGTTGGTTTTTTTCTCCACAAAACCCCTGCGTTTTCGGATTAGACAGTTTTCTGTTCTGTGCACAATTTGGGACTTTTGAATGTTTTTCATTCAATTCGAATCAATTCAATTCATGCTTGTAAGAACTTTAATTCAAACGTTCAGTTCCATTCCATGCATATATGGTTTAACTGTTTCATTTGTGAATTTATTGGATTCGTAGTTACTTATTGGATATTAATTTAGTAATTAGTTAGCTAAATACTCTTGCCTTCTCCATAGAGTTTTTGCTGTCCGAATTCGAGTGATTGTCTGCTACTTTTCTGAGTTATTAACCTTTTGAGCTGATATAGACTGGTTTTGGTTTTCCTGTCGTAGTAGAGTTTGATTTTCTTTTTATGAGGCCACTTGTTTTTAGCATTAACCACATCATGCTGATTAACACAGATATTTTAAGCTATAAATCTTACTAGAATATTTATGGACGTGCTTGTTTATGGTAAGAATTAGGACTTGGTACTATCAGTAGTCATACATAATTTGTAGTAAGTTGATGGCATTATTCTTATATTTCCACAAGATTATGATTGGGATCATTGGAATGTTTTTTGATATGCAACAGTTTTATATCTGAGATATAAAGAATAATTGTATGCTTCTTATCAATGTCCTATATTATTCACAGATGTATTGGTGATCCAAAGGTCAGCATGATGCCGAAAAGCCCAGGTCCTAGGTCTAGGGGGCCAACTAGCCCAACATCTCCTCTTCACCCACGATTGTGTCCCATGGGTTTGGAGTCTCCAACGGGAAAGCAAGAAGATGGGAAAAGTGTGTATCATCCTCTTCCGCTCCCTCCAGGTTCCCCAACTAGTCCTTTTGCCTTGCCCAGCAGTAGAACTAGTCCAGTCACTGAAAACACAGCTTGTGCGCTATCAAAGTGGAAGAAGGGAAAGCTTTTAGGAAGAGGGACCTTTGGCCATGTTTATGTTGGGTTTAACAGGTGAATGTGAATTTTACTTTTGCAGTGGATTGATTAATATAAAAAGGTGAACAGTCATGTTTGTTAGTTTTGGGAACTAAATTGAATATTTATTCTTTGGGCAAGGGAAACAAAAATTTCAGGCACAAAAATGATTGTATGTATGCCTGCACTTTGCACATTACCCCGGAATTTATAAAGGAAACAAAATGGATTCCAAAGTGAGGGCACCAAATCATTGTTTTGCAATAATTGGAGTGCAGACAAGATGTCCTGTTACCATGTAT
The DNA here is from genome assembly GCA_024362995.1 of Heteromeles arbutifolia. Classification (NCBI taxonomy): domain Eukaryota; kingdom Viridiplantae; phylum Streptophyta; class Magnoliopsida; order Rosales; family Rosaceae; genus Heteromeles; species Heteromeles arbutifolia. The sequence continues at coordinate 6,255,015 of JANCRC010000003.1, forward strand.
ATGTATTCCTTTTCCTAAACTTTTGTTTGTGACATTGACAGTGAAAGTGGGCAAATGTGTGCAATAAAAGAAGTCAGGCTTGTTACAGATGATCAATCATTAAAAGAACGTCTTAAGCAACTGAACCAGGTAACTTTGTCCAGCTACCTTGAAAATATCAGGCATGATGCTTTGCTCCAATTGAGTTGGTATTTCGAGCTGTCACTGAGCATTTACAGTAAATTTACATCTTTAGAAATCTCTCTATCTGATTGCTGGTGCGGACTGGTTTGCATCTAACCTTTCGTTGTTGACAGGAGATAAATTTGCTTAGTCAGCTTTCACATCCAAACATTGTTCGATATCATGGAAGTGAATTGGTGAGAGTTAATATACTGCTTTAAATGCTGATAAACATGCGTGTCCATTAGCAATAAAAAACACATGCACATTGCCTGAACACATACATTGGTGTGGGGATAGAAAAAGATAGCGATGGGTTATTTATTTTCAATTGATTTGATTAGTTGTTGATTTGGACGTTGCATCATGGCTTACTATCAAGTTTGGCTTGTCCTTTTCAGGGTGAAGATGCTTTCTCTGTTTATTTGGAATATGTGTCTGGTGGCTCAATTTATAAACTACTACAAGAATATGGCGCCTTTAACGAACCTGTGATTCAAAATTATACCAGACAGATTGTATCTGGTCTTGCCTACTTACACGAAAGAAATACAGTTCATAGGTGTGTGAGTTTTAATACCTGTAATGTCTTCATTATCTTCCTTTCCCTCATTTTCAATCATATGGTGGTCCGGCGTATGAATACTTGTCTTCCCTTTTTTCTTGGTCGGCAATATTTCATACTCAATCTAATTTTATTTTCTTTTCGGAATCCTACAATAATTTTCTTTATCTTTTACCTTCCTACTTTTACACTGATAGTGATTTATTAAATCTTTTTTAATTAAAGTTCTGGCGGTTGTGTTCTATCTTTATGATCTTTTTACTAATTTGTTTTTCCTTTCAGGGACATTAAAGGAGCAAACATATTAGTGGGTCCTAGTGGTGAAATCAAGTTGGCAGACTTTGGCATGGCTAAACATGTAAATTGCATCTCATCCTCTGCACATTGAATTCTTTGTGAAGTAATGAAGGCATAGAATTGCTAATTTATCTCAAACATGAATGTCTCTGGGAAGAGTAAGAATGAAACTGTTAAGTGTTAACTATACGATATGTCTTGGCATTCAGGAAACCAGGACAAAATAATGTCACAAGGATCTGTTTTCATTGTGACAACCATAAGATGTTTGCTAGAGGGAAAAAAAATTGTAAGGTTTTATGGAAGGTGGTCTGTTGGCTATTTATCAGGTGCTTTGGTTCAAGAGGATATTTTAAAATTACGAAGTAGATAGATTGGAGGTTATTCGGGATAAAGTAAGATCGGACTACACTTTGGGCTTTGGTTTCTCCTCAATTTCGGGAGTTATCATTTTCTGTAATCTTTGCACATTGAAGTGCAGTTAATAAGTTTCGTCATTGTATTTTTAGCTGTTCTTAGCTGGGTGTTAGGAATTGGTTTATTGTTTTGTATTTCTTATCTCCAGCTTTGTACTTTAATAGGTTACTAATAAGTAATAATGCTTGTTTCTTGTCTCTAAGAAACAAAATAAAGAGAGAAATTGTTTCAACGAACTTGAGCACATAGATATAAGATGCATATCTAAGATTGGTATTCGACTAAGGAAATCGAAGAATAGTATGTAATTGTTAGTTTTCCTAGTCAGTTTTCTCAATCAATTTTGAGAAATCTGATGATTTTTTGTTCTGATTCAGATCACAAATTGTGCTTCAATGCTGTCATTCAAGGGAAGTCCTTATTGGATGGCCCCAGAGGTACTCTCATCTCTCTCAACATCTTTTTTTCCCCCTTTTTTCTTTTGTATTGTTTGCATCCAGTTCACTGTAGTGGAATTTTCAGTTCGTGAAATGTTGATTTCAGGTTGTAATGAATACAAACGGCTATAGCCTTGCCGTGGATATATGGAGCTTAGGATGTACAATTCTCGAAATGGCAACTTCTAAACCTCCTTGGAGCCAGTATGAAGGGGTGCGATATACTGTTCAGAACCTATTGCTTTACAAATTTTCTTTGTTATCATCAGCTACAAAGTGTTTGTTGCACCAAAACTTGTTTCCTTACATCGGGTTCAACAGGTGGCTGCAATTTTTAAAATTGGAAACAGCAAAGAGATTCCACATATTCCTGATCATCTTTCAAACGATGCAAAGAGTTTTGTGAGGCTATGTTTGCAACGGAACCCATCAGACCGTCCTACAGCTTTTGACCTTCTAGACCACCCTTTCATTAGAGAGCAAACAACGACGAGATCGTCTAACATGAAAGTAACCAAGGATGCGTTCCCATATGCTTTTCATGGAAGCAGGACGCCGGTAAAGCTTATTAACTTTCTACTGCATATTTTAAGCTTTTAGTTTGTGGGCCAAATTATAGAAAGAAGTGTGGAATTTAGTTTCTTTACTGGCCTAGTCTTTAAGCGCTTGAGACTATTTGGAGAAGTTACACTGCATTTTGTTGAACGATTTATTGACATATCATCATCCATGTCATGTCTTGAATCGTTAAACTAGTATTTCCGACAAGTCTCAATCAAACCTAAGCACTTGCCCAACCTGATTTCTGTTATTTCTTTCTTTGAACAGCCAGTATTAGAGCTACACTCCAACAGAACAAGTTTCACCCTGAGCGATGCAGATCACACTGTGAAGCCCACAATCGCAACTTCAAGAGACGTGCGGAGCCCCAGGTAAATACATTCTGCCCGTCATATCCTCATCGATGTAGTCTGTTGAACATGTTATAATGTAAAATGACTATCAATCTTTTATATGCAGAGAGAATACAAGGATGATTACATCTTTGCCTGTATCTCCTTGTTCAAGCCCCTTGCGACAATATGGAGCAACACACAAGAGCTCTTTTCTTTCTCCCCCTCACCCTACTTATGCGATGATGGGACAGAGTAGTTACAACTCGAGCGACTACTCATCGTATAACAAGCTAAGTCCAACTACGCCGTACACTCTGGATCCTTGGCAGGAAACAACAGTATTTAAGGCCCAAACGCTCGGCAGTTCACCAAGAACAAGACCCATTTGAATGTAAATATACCATAGAGGACATAAATTGTCCAGTCTCCCCAGCAGTGCCTGATGAACCGGAGCCGCACCACTTTGGATGGAAAGATTTGGTCGTGCGCTCCCCCGCTTAGCAGTTTTGGTTGTTTATGTTGCTTTCCGTTGGGAGAGTTGACTTGATTGTTACGTAAAAGGGAATTTGAAAACGAGGGAATTGATGGACAACACTAAACATGCGTTGCATGGGGAAGATAGTGGACTGTGTGATCCCGTAACGACATATTATTCGGATTGTTGTAAATGGAAGCCGGTCCCTTGTGTAACATTTTGTTTCATACTGATTGTTCATAACGAAATATACAGAAGCCTGAATCACACCGTTTACGTGCGAAGTTGGCAGCAGCCGGCCACATAACCGGAGTGATGGTATCCACAGATAACGGGCGGGTTCATCGTTCCTTTTTCCGTGTGTTCAAAACTAAAATTTTGGCTCGTGTTTGGCTGTTCGAAGCTGAAAATTGAATTCCTAGATTTAGTGACCGAATATGAATTGAGCCAAAACATAGTGACCAAAGATCCATATCACTCCTTTGAAATTGTGTACCATTTGGTCCTTGACGTCAGCTCCGTTAACGTAATTTGTAGTTAAGGATGAAGGTAATTTCATTGTACAAAACCAACCCTATTTGAAATACTACGAACGTTTCATATTGGTCCCCTCCAATCAAATTGAAACTCCCAAACAAAAATTAATCTTTACAAGAGTTTCTGGAAGGTCGGATCAGTTATGAAAGCAGTTGATCACTAATTTTTACCATTTACTTGCCAAAACCAAACAGAAGGACAAATTCTAATTTTGTCAATCTCAATATTCAGTTTCTTTAACCATTTATAATTCGTTTGATCATTACTAAACCAGTGTTCTCATCGTTCTTCATTCGTTCGTTTGATCGTGTTCTTGTGTGGTTCGATCTATTTGTGCAGGAGGAAGGCTGACTTACCTCTTTCGAGGAGAAAAGAGTCTAAGGCTTCAAAGAGTTATCGCCTTATCTGCGCGACATGGCTGCGGTCAAGGAAACACAGCAACCGCTTTTGGATAATAATGCACGAGGAGGAGGAGGAGGAGGATCAAGTTCAATAGCCCCAAAGCCAAAACAACTGAAAACCCCGGCACGAAAGGCCATTAGAAAGACCTTCAAAGGCACAGCCCATTTGTCTAATCTTCTCCCCACGGGGACCGTCCTCGTCTTCCAAATGTTCTCCCCCGCTTTCACACGCCAAGGGAAGTGCCCGGCCGTCCTCAACCAAACCATGACTGTGCTCCTCCTAACTTTCTGCAGCCTTACCTGCTTCCTTATGCGCTTCACCGACAGCTTGAGGGACGAAAGAGGCAAGGTCCGATACGGGTTGGCGACATCTAAAGGGTTGTGGATTCTCGACGGTTCCAAAATCACACTAGCGCCGGAGGAGGCAGATAAATATAGGGTAAAGTTAAGAGATTTTTTCCATGCCTTCATGTCCGTACTTGTATTTGCTGCGGTGGCAATGTTTGATCAAAATGTCGTCAATTGCTTCTACCCCAAGCCATCGGAGGAGGCCAGGCAGCTTTTGGTGGCGTTCCCTGTCGGAATGGGTATCGCATGCAGCTTCTTGTTTGTTTTATTCCCCTCCGGACGCCATGGAATTGGCTTCCCTCTCTCTCGTAGCTAGCTTGAGAGAATAAAAGTCTTGGAAAATTTAATACATTTTTCTTAAGTGTGTTATTATCATATATGTCAAATATATGGAAATTCTTGGAAATTCTTTCTATTGATTCTTTTCTGATCGAGATGTATGGATACACTCGTTCCAACACTCAACTCTTCTTTCTTGGTTCATTGATATTGAATCAATCAAATCATCAGATTATAGATTATAAATTCATTATTCTAGCCCATTCCCATTTTAGGTTGGTGCTTGCTTACAATTTAGAATCCGTTATTATATGTTTGTTCTAGTTTTTGTTGATCCATCCGCACCTTCTAGTACGGTTACGTTGTTACAACTTCACTCCATTCACTAGCCCTGCCTTCGGCATCCTTCTTAAGACCAAAGAGTTGGGTGGATAGAGGGGGGAGCTCTCCATTCGTTCTGGCCAAGAAAAAAACCGCAGCGCCAATACATCTGTGAGAGATTATTTGAGGTACTGAAACCATTAAAAGAATCCCCAATAACTTATTTGGCACTGTACAAATGATTCCTATTCAAAGAGTGCATAACCGCAAGAATAAGCTCACGCTATCTTAATGCATATCAAAAGCAAGGTTTTCAGGTTGTCTTTCTCCTTTTTCCGATTAATACTTCAATAAACATAACAACGGCTAATTTATGATGATGGTAAATTGGTAATGGGATGGAGGGTTCAGGGTTTGATCCCACTGATCATTTACTTCATGTACAAGAAAACTAGAGAGGTCAGTCTCGAGAGAGAGTGAGTGAGTTCGATCGAGAGAAAGAGTCGATGACTCACTAGTGTGATGTGGGTGTTGTGTGGGTGTGTGGTATGGTCGGATTCGAAGACAGAAAATATGGAGGAGAAGAGAGATCGAGAGAAATCAGCGGAGGATGAGAGAGCAAAGTGAGGTGAGGTCGAGAGAGGGCTTCATTTGAATTCAACGATTGAGATTAAATCTCAACCAAATTCTACGGTTGTAATAATTCTAAATTATATTTAAAAAATAAATTATAAATATTATACATATTTTACTTTGGTTTACGGTCTTACCGAAAAACTAATATTTCATATTGAATCATGTACTAAAAATTTCAATATCGATTCGGGTTTGAGTACTGAATTTTTCTGTACTTTCGGTTTGGTCCTTTTTCAATATTTTAGTACGGCTTCCGTTGGTCCGGTAATTTTCGATATTTTTTTTCCACTCCTAAATTGTAGTTTGGTTCATGAACTAAAAATTATTGGCGACACAACAATTTTTATTGCTCTAAAATATAATATTGAAATTTCCTTTTACCCTTTTCTACTTTCCGTTGGGATAATTAAAACACACTCATCCACCGTGGGATGGGATTAGATCCAACGGGTCAGGATCTTCCGAGTTCAAAGTTGAAACACACAAAGTGATTTTATCCAACCCGGTTTCCAACTTCCAGTGGCGGCACAGCGGCGGTGCTCCGCGAACAACTCGGGACAAAATGTATATACTTTTCCTATCCACGGTAGGATATTTCAAATTCTTCTGAACCCCTAACCACGTGACTATTTTGCACACCCAACGGCTACTTACGTGAAACTCGCCCAGCCGTAGATGAGATTAGATCAAACGGCGGAGACTTGGGAAGAAAAAGTATATAATCACCTAACCCGGTAAGGAAAGATCGCATACGATTTCGCACCAAAATAGAGTGTCTGAAACAACAGAGAGAAACCCTAACGAGGTCTTGACAATGGAGGAGGAGGGTTATGGTGGTATTGTGCCGCTGGGTTTTTATGACAATCAGCTGCTGGGTTCTAACGGAATGCCGCTGGGTTTTCGGTTTCATCCGACCGATCAGGAATTGATCAGTTTCTTCCTTTACAACAGAGTCCTCCACAGAGAGTGCTGCGAGAATTTAATCTACGAGTTCGACCTCTTCGGCAAGACTCCACCCTGGGTGGTTTGGGAGAATTTCGGCGGACCGGGACTTGAAGATCAAGATTTGTACTTCTTCTGCCAACTCAAGGCTAGAAGCCAGGCGCGCATCAAACGTGAAATTGACGCCGGAGGTACGTGGAGCGAATCCAATTCAAAGCCGGTTAAGGATTTGGAGAATGAAAAAGCGATTGGGAAAAAGAGGAATCTGCGGTATGAGAAAGAAGGGTGTGAGCATGACGGTGACTGGCTCTTGGAAGAGTACAGCATTCTTCCTAGTGTATTTGGTGGCGCTGATGACTCCGATCACGAAATTGGGAAGGTAGTTCTCTGCCGACTTAAAAAGAATTCTAGGAGCGGAAACAAGAAGAATTGTTCGAATTCAACCCAACAAGTGAACGAGCAGCCGGCAAAAAACAGAGCAAGAAAAGAAGTCAAGGACAAGCCGGAGAAAAAGAGAGCAAGGAAAGAAGTCAATGAGAAGCCAGCAAAAACAAAGGCAAGAAACAAAGTGGGTTCGCAAAATACTACCAGCTTGATCACCCATACCGTTGAGGAACTACAAAACTGCCCTAGTACTAGCAGTGCTCCTGTCCTGCCCTTCGATGAAAGCAATTACAAGATGATTAGTGACGCTATTAATCATGATCAGCTGTGCATAAGCAACATTGACGGTAGTACGATGCCTGCAAGTTTTTCCGATCATGATTATGTCCCGATAAGCTCGGTCAGTGAAGGTGATGAGTCGCTTTTGAAGGATGAAGATTTACTTTTTGACAACGGTGAAGATATGTTTTTTGACCTCGATGATTTGTTCGCACCATTAGAATCTGAATCTGCATGGTCACAAGAGAAGCTGCTTCAGATTGACGAAACTCAAGTGCCTTTGCCGTTGGATGGGATGAATTGTTGGGACGACTGTTTGTCGATGGGCAATTTTGTTCAATGATTGGTAGAGGAGACGTATACGTGACTACGAGCTGTCTAATTTCGACGGCGAGAGATTGTAATTTCTTTTTTAGTCTATATAAAGATGTTTATATAGAAGATGTAATTGTGATCACTACGGCTGTTTAATTTCTTTTTTAGTCTATATAAAGATGTTTATATATAAGATGTAATTGTGATCACTACGGCTGATTAATTTCGATGGCTGTAGATTGTAATTTCTTTCGAAGTTTATATAATATAAGATGTTTCTTTGATTTCTTCTTGTTACTGAGTTAATTCCTGAGTAAATTTGTTATGATTGGTCAAGCACAGAAACTCATCGGCATTACAATGAAAGAATCCACGGCGGTAAATATTCCGCCGGAGCCAATAAAAGATCGACCACAATATTTGTTCGGAAAAGTTTAATCACATAAATGTAGAATCCAAAGGACAAATAAGAGAGATTGCATAATTATGAAGAGCAAAATGAAATCATTATATTCCCTACAACATTTAAAGACGTCTCATTAACAGGACCACCGCGTCGCTTGAGACAATCCATGTCATTGCACCCAGGCACATCTGTTCCTGCAGCATTCAGACATCCAAGCACATTTGTCGTTGCACCTAACCGTTGCTAATGTCCTTTGGGCTTTCTTAAATCAACTCATCCTAATCTGACCACTGTCTGATTGTTGATCTAAGAATGCGGAACAATCTCGTCATCATCATGACCTGAATTGTTGTTGAGTGCATCTGATCCAAAGCAATCCCAATTTAAGACGCGCGAAACACATCTTAAACCTGTATTTCCATGTACTTGCTAATGAATCGCTGCTTGTTACCAATCATAACCTACTCTACTATCTACATCTACCCAACACTGTGAGAATCGCTGATTTGTCCCTAATTCCCTATACGCGAAAAGTAACCAAAACAAGATTAAGAAAATCATTAGTGGTCTTCTCAGACTTCTCCATACTTCAAAATATGTCCGGGTTATCAATGTAAAACCTAGAGAATTAGGGACGAAAGAGATTAAAGAGATGCAATGCAACACTCTGAAAGCATATAGATGACACAATAACTGATATCACCAAAGCAAACAATATCTCAAAGCACATTAAAATAAAATTTCACAAGCACAGAACTACACCCATCTGTAGTTTCTTATGCACCAACATGTAAGGTATGAACTTAAACCGTCTTCATCCCCAGTTTAAAGCCTAGATGAGGAGGGGCATAGTCACATAAGAAAGAAATAACTTAGGACTGATCATCATACCATTCTCCTAACTCATTTCAGATGAGAAAGCATTGAAGGATAACGAAAAAGCACGACATAAAAAAAAAATTGAATCTTTTTTGTAGACTAAACTATGTTCAAAGGATCATTATTCCAGAAAACATTATAAACCGATATAATATCGCTATAAACAATGGGTTAGGAAAGTTAAACCCAGTATCTGACCAGTTGGCTTGGACACGAGAACCCTCGTGCTCGCCCATCCTGTCTTGACCTCACTAGTTGCATAACGTGAAGGAGCCATCCTACTCAATTGCCAACAGTGCAATTGTACAGAACAAAGCAATTGAAATGCAATGCACAATCCATCCACATTACTACAAAGGAATTAAAATGCTGACAATTTAAAAAGAAAAATAGAGTACAACAAGGTGAATTTAAACAGAAGAGACCATAAATACCTTGTAATATCTGCGGGTCGAAGACAAGCAATCCCGCAGCCTTCATCCTTTTACAACAAACACATACCAAACAAACACTGAATTAAGCAAAGGTTTTCGACATTTCACAACATTACCAAACATACAATGCAGGCATTTCATCAAACAGTTTACAGGCAGACTCTGAAACACAAACAGAACACTCACACCGTCATCGAAATCGCTGCGATTCAACGCCCGACTTCACCGGATCCAATGTCCGATCCCCCGTCTCGCCGCTGTCGTTGTCGTTCTTGGCGGGGGTTATGGCGGTGCGGTGCTGGTGGACAATGCCGGAGAAATTGGCCGACAAATCGGAGTAAATCGAGATGACTTTGGAGATATTGGAGTTGATCTCGCGGATTAAGGAAACGTTTCTGGTGAGGTTGTCGGGGGCTCTGGACTGGTGGTTGTCGTTGGCCTGCTTGATCAAGGCGCGGTTCTGATCCAGTACGGACTGGACCTGCATAAAGCTCTTGCTCAGCGCCTCCCAGACCTCCACGTCGACCTCCTGATCCAATTCATCGTCGCTGCGTTTGCTCCGCTCCTCAGCTGCGCTCAGGCGGCGCTTGCGGCTTTTGTGGCGGTGGATGTTCGTTCTGGTGGCGTCGTCGTCCATGGCCGTCAACTTTCACCAAAGACGACGGTTTTCAATTGTGGGTATTCATTTATACACGATGATCAACCACTTTTTGGATTTATTTTTCCTCAGATTTTGTGTGTGGCTTTTTGAAGCAAACAAATGAAGAAATGTTAGGACACGGAATGAATGGAATTTTGATCATTTGACCCGCCGACTTGTGAAGTGGCGGTTTTGGGGGGTTTCGTAGGTTGACTGAGTGTAAAAGTGATTAAAAATAAAAAAAATTCATAACAATTTTAAGGTTTTTTTGGTTGTGTAATATTTTTTGTTTCTTTGAAAAATATTTTTCTAATACATACTATATTATATATATCAATGGATGAGGGGGTGAGTTAAGTTTTACAATGGCCTAATCATAATGAATTAATTCAGATTTATCTTGACGAGAATTGAACTCACACCTCACTTATAAGTGAAAAAGATTATCACTGTAATTTAGTACAAAGTGGTTTTTTTGGAAAATAAATAACGCACCCTTTTTAGTTTTTATGCTCTCATATGCTCCATGTTTAATATTATCTGTTGTTTTCAATTTATTCAATACTACATGAAGCCACATACTATGTGTGTTTAAATATATATAAAAAAAATTATATAAAAGAGACAAGTTGGGGAGAAACGTGAGAGAGAGAGAAGGAAAATATAAGTTTTGTTAATATGTAGTTTAGATGATTGTCTGGAATAAAAATGGAGCGGGAAAAACTAAAAATAATTTATGAAAATCAGCTTGTTATGTCTTTATGTTGTAGGAAATTTTCACAAATACCTTCCAAACAAAAACTTTTGCATTGTGCACACGAGTACATTTTCACGATTTCAAAACCTTTAGACGACAAGATAAAAATTATGTGGACTACAACTTGTCTTCGAAAAATCGGATGATACACACACATCCTCCCAGCTTCAATCATAGTAAGCTAGCTCTACAGAATTCTAAACAGTTACATGACAGAATTTTCAAAGTTAATTGTTTGATGGAGTTTTGCTGCAAAAAATTACATATAAAACTTTATCTAGCTAGTTTGGCTCGGTTTGATTCGTAATAAAAAAAGGTCATCTTTCTTGCATCCCTACTCCAAATTTCTCTAGCTTAGTTTGATTCAAGCAAAAAGGGTACATCGATGGCCACTACATGGTTGAACTCTTACAGCAGAACTGATCGAGGGCTTTCGTAATAAGTTTAGAGTTTGAAAATGTTGATGACGAGCACAAGCTTTTGTACTAATGCTCCAAAACTTGATTCCCTTGACGTCAAGCTGGATAGCTTGTTAAACTTTGCTTTGTTGATCTCCCGTGCGGAGAACAGCCTAATGGGAATTTGCAGATGCGGAAGATATTCTCCAGTATGCATAACAGCCTGATCTGCAGTGAGATCAGGCCAGCAAAAGCCATCTGCTTCAGTTGGCCTATTAGTGACCTGTTATTGAGAAGCACAAATTGTTAGTTCGTGTCAAGAACAGAAACTGTGAATGATACTATCAGATCCATTTGAAGGAAGGGATGAGATGGTGAAGTGCTTAAAAGAATAGTTAAAGATAGATTTATACCTCTGGTAAATCAAAGATTCGATTCTTAAATACCGTCATGTTCTTCGTCACGATCAACTTCATCTTCATCTTTATCTTGGTTTTCTGAAGCTACCCCAGACATCTCTTCAGAACTAGATTTCGTTTGTGCATGTATCACCTCAATGTGGGTCAATTTATAAGACTGAATGTATGGTTAGGTTTCTGGAATTCTCCTCTGGTCCAAGCCATCTTTCCTGTACTTATTAGACAAGTATCTATATGTGTATATTTCTTTCCATTTTGTTTTCATTTTATTATTGCCGTTTTGGCAAGTAATCTTGCTATTTCATGAAGAAAATTCTAAAAGAACAAAATGGAAAAAGAAAAAAAAAAAAATTAAGTACCCACACGCATATTTGTCCAACAAATACAAGAGGATGACCTGGATTAGATGAGAATTCCAAGAACCTACCTCTCTTTGGACTATTTATTAAAAAAATTCCTCCGGATTTCCAAGTTTAGGCCTCTCCCAATACGGGAAAGGAAGTGATTTTTTAGAGGTGGAACCCTCTTTTCCGGCATACTAAACACAATCTTAAATGGAAAGAAAATATAACTTGTACAGCGCGCGAGTAAAATAATTCTCTCACTTTTTATACGTAAATGACCATGCACGTAGTCATTCCCTCTTTTCCTACTTACTAAAATCAAACAATAAAATTACATGCGTCGGCATTTGTTCACATAAATTAACAATGTATTATCGACTAAGTCACTGAGGACACCAAGTTTTTCTCTTGAGGCGGATATAATTAATCAATGAAGACTTTGGATGCGAACCCTATCTATCAATATTCTTTTACTAAAACTTAGTTTTCAATTTTTGATCTAAGTCCCTGAAATTAATGTGATAATTTATTTCTATTTATGTTACTATATTTTTTAAATTAAAAATTGAAATTTATAGTTATTTATGTTAATGAGATTTTAAATAAAAATCCATAATTTGTGGGATTAAAAATATTCAAAAATAAATTATACTATTGTGTGTGTGTGTGTGTGTAAACATGGGTAAATTCACCAAAATTAACAAAAAAATTATTATACCAAAACATGGGTACATTCTTCAAAACCACAATAGATATTATTATAACAAAAAAATTATTATACCAAAATAGATATTATGTCACATCCCGACATGGGCTCCACCACATCCCGGGCACAACTCCATTTTAGCACGATATTGTCCGCTTTGGGCCCCGACCACGCCCTCACAGTTTTGTTTCTAGGAACTCACATGAGAACTTCCCAGTGGGTCACCCATCATGGGATTGACCTCGCGCGCTACTCGCTTAACTTCGGAGTTCCAATGGAACCAGAAGCTAGTGAGCTCCCAAAAGGCCTCGTGCTAAAGGATGTGGGAATATACATATAAGGATCACAGGATCCACTCCCCTGGGCGATGTGGGATCTCACAATCCACCCCCCCTTAGGGGCCCGACGTCTTCGCCGGCACACACGCAGCCAGGGTTAGGCTGTGATACCAAATTGGCACATCCCAAACAGGGCTCCACCACATCCCGGGCACGACTCCGCCGTAGCACGATATTGTCCGCTTTGGGCCCCGACCACGCCCTCATGGTTTTGTTTCTGGGAACTCACACGATAACTTCCCAGTGGGTCACCCATCATGGGATCGCTCACGCGCGCTACTCGCTTAACTTCGGAGTTCCAATGGAACCCGAAGCTAGTGAGCTCCCAAAAGGTATCGTGCTAAAGGAGGTGGGAATATACATATAAGGCTCACATAATCCACTCCCCTAGGCGATGTGGGATCTTACATATTAGGCTTACTAACATTAGTAAATTTCTTCAATAAAACTTGACATGGATACATTCTCAAAATCAAAGAAAAAGAATGTATCCATATAAGTTTAAAAATGGATTAGAAAAAATTGCATAGATTTTATATTAAAAAAAAATTGGTACAATTTTTTTGCTAGCAAAAAATGGTAAATTGGTATATTTAAGAATGGGTACATTTTAAGATTAAAAATTTGAAAAAAAAATACATGAATGGGTACATATAACATTAAAAAATTGAAAACATTTTTTAAAAAGCTAATGGGTACAAACTTATTCTAATTTTTTATTTATTTTGGAAAAGTTTTGGATTCAAAATTAGTTAGGAGTTTAATAAAGGTGTGAGCATTAAAATCCTAAATCAATTATTAATTTTTATTTTAAAAAATTATGTAACTTATTACATTAATGCTATAGGGACCGGATACTAATAAGGTTTCAATCAATAAACATTAGTAACTAGAGACCGGATACTAATTTTTCCATTAATCAATATTGCTTTTCTTTCATTCTTGGCTAACTGAATTATATAAATTTGATCTACCTAATATTACCCTTAAAAGCATATTTGGCATAGCGTAGGTACGCCAGTAGACGTGCATGTATCACCTCAATTTGTGTCAATTTTATGACTGAATTTGGTTAGGTTTCTGGAATTCTCCTCGGGTCCAAGTAATCTTTGCATTGTGAGCGTCGGGTTTATCCTCCAGTATTTGTTTTTATTTTATTGGATTTCTTTTACCGTTTTTGGCAAGTAACCTTGCTATTTCATCTGACTAATAATTTGAGGGAAGGGAACATTTACTTCTGTTCCTTTTATGAGTAGGGAAACTTTATACCTTCAAATTCATTGCATTTTTCAACTAAAAATTTTAGTCTTAGAAGGAAAGAAAAAATAACTTCTAAGCAGTATTTAAAATATTAATATATGTGAAAATATAGATATGCAAATTTTTGAAATATCAATGAACATATCGATGTCGATATTGGTTAGCTTCAACAAAAATTATAGAAATTTGCAACGGGGTGGATATATCAACTCGTCTAAATTTAATCGAAATTAGAGAAAAATTTATCCAAAAGAGTTCAAAAGTTTGAAATCTACAATGGATTTCGGCAGTTTTGTAGTGAATCGGTAAATATCATCGATATTCCTACAATGCCCTCACTTTAATAGAGAAGAACAATGAACAATTACCCAAACAAAATAGGGACAAAATAGCAACTTTACATGTTTTATTGAATCTTCAAACCCACACTGTTCTAAAAAAACCCTCCCTAGCGTCGTCTAGGCCCCGCCTAAACGCTAGGCGGCTGGCCACTGCCCCGATTAATGCCTAAGCATTTGAAAATTAAGAAAGGGTGCCTAGACCGCCTAGCCCTCCTAGACCCGCCTAGGCGCCTGCCTAGGTTGTGACTCACTTAAACAAAAAATAGATAATTTTCATTTTGCATTTTTTTAATAAATTGTAAGAGACTTGTTGAATACTTAAATGAGCACCCATGTTTTCATTATGTTCCAATACTTTATAATATATGTGTCATTTATGATGAAATTATATATATTATAAGTATAAATAAACATTTATTTACACGAAATAATGGATTTAGTTAAATCCGCTAGTCCGCTTAGGAGCTAGTCTCCAACCTGCCACCCGACTAGCGTCTAGCGTCTTTTATAACCTTATCTACGTTGTGGGTGGTTAATTATTTCTTTCTTTGTTTATGAAATTTTTTTATTAAAAAATATGTACAATAAAACGTCTACAAAGTCATAAAATTAGGACCATACTAATTTTATAACTTTACATTGGTTATTACTTGATAGAGGTGGAGTTAAAAATATTATTTATTAACTTAACTATCGTTAATGAATGTTGAATTTCCTAAATAGGATTCCTTGTGCTTTGCACATATAAACTTTCTTCATTTGTACTTCAAGACGTTGTTCATTGATACCCCCGTTGTCTATGCTAATCAAGTGGATATTAATGTATACCTCTAAATCATCCAAATGAGCAACAAGTTGTCTACGCTTTAACTGAAGAAGAAATCATTGTTGTAATTAGGCAAGAAGGAGAATGTGATAATTAGAACATTTTGGTTTCAATAAGAAGGTGTCTATGTTGACAAAGTATTACATACCAGTAAGCTCAAAGAACTTTAGAGAAATATTTTAGTTCATCTTAAAAGCTTTTATTTGTGATATTGCATATTTTTGTACTCATTGAAAATTATTACATTACCACAACCATAACATTACAAAGTGGGTATTCAACATATTTCCCACACACAACTTTCTTTATTCAATAGCAAAGAAACGGTCAAAGCGTATACGTGCACTAGAGAAACTGCAGCAAGAAACGAAACGAAGACAACAAAGTAACAGTAAGGGTGCCTCTCTCTTCTCAGATCAAAAGAGATCTTAAACACCACAGTAGGCTTTGATAGGATTCTTAGATTTCCGGGCCTCCTCATCAGTTTCATAGAAACGAAGGTAATCGAAATGACCAAATGGCTTATATTTTAAGGGGTGTTTTTCATCAACAAACTCTTCAGGTACCTGCACAACTCCATCACCTATATATGAGAATAATGCCAGTGAATATCTTGCTTGCTTCTCTTTCAGGACGACTTGATGTTCACAGGCGGATATTCGGTCGTTACTCCATGCCTACAAAATGAAAATAGAGAAAAAGAAAAAAAGAAAGCAAAAGTGTGAGTTACGTTACCTAGTGCAGTTTGCGTTCTTCCCCTTACACCCGAGTTTGAATCCACTTTCCCATAAACTAATAAAGCAGTTTAGAATTTCGTTTTGTAAAAGAACAAGTTGCAATACAACAATCTAAGCTAGAACGGCATGGTATGTGAAAGTGACCCACCATGAATAAATCGGATGCCAACACTAGAAATGATGAAGGTGAATAAGGTGCAGCCTCAATCCACTCGCCATCCTTTGTTTTGATCTGCAGACCACCGACATCATTTTGGTGTAGTATGGATGTGAAATTCTTGTCCGTGTGAGGAATCAGTCCCAAATCAGTAGTCTCATTCGTAAGTTGTGATTTATAATTAATGCATCTAAGCTGGTAAGTGGTTGATGCCTTGTAAGAATCATAAAGCCTCCCCACACCATAAGCATCAAACACCATTCTTTTCACCATTTGATCCAATTCTACCACCACCTTTGAGAAGGAATGAGCACTTTCACTAGTTCAAAGAACAAACACAATGTTAATTTTATATATTTATACTTTTTAATTACCATAGTTTTAAATAGTACATATATACCATGCTTCTATTGTCAGAATTTAAGTTCAGATCATTGATCAAGTTGATTCTTCACTAAACGTTTGATCTAAATCTAATCTGATAGCATAAGTCTAGCGATATACAACTTGTTTGGGACTGCTTTTGTTAGAAGTAGTTATGCTCATCTAAATGCTTCTTCATGAATGACTTCCTGAAGAATCATTTGACAACTGTTTTTCAAAAAGCACTTCTAGAACTTGGAAACACGTAAATTTTTATGACAAATGCAAACTAGGAGTGCTCTTTAGCATTCCTCAACAGGTCCATATATACATGCATAAAAAAAGGAAAACTTTGGACTGAGTAATCCATTACCGAAAAGAGTAATAAGGAGATCACAGAGTTATATCATATTGATGTACCCATCATATGATAAGTGATTTATACAACCAATATGAGATAAACTCATTAATTGACGTGATATGTATACATCACTTAGCACATCAGATAATACATCAATGTGGTACAAACATGTAGTCTCTCTAGCATTTTCCTTACCGAAAACGGTCATTTCCTGCTGGCCACATGATACTTGTGAAGCGTTGAGCTCCTTCTAAGGATGCTGGATCTTGAATGCCCAAGGTCTCATAGCGAGGATTGAGTGGAAGTTGGCCAAAATAGTGGTGGAAAGGCCTATCACTGGCCTTCTGCATTTTAGTTTGTAATGGAAGATCACAAAGATCTTTTATCGCAGAAAAGATGGAGTTGTGAATTTCCAAAGTAGCTTTATTGTAAACAGCTTCAAAGCAGCTGTACTCTTCTAGTGCATGCTGGACTTGTTTGCATGCCAAGAGCCATGCATCTGTTCCAGGCTTCAAGTTTTCATCGGATAAGTCTACAACAGGAACCACCTTAGGCTGAGTTTTCGACATCATCGTCTCACTTGAACTATATCGATTTTAGCTAGGGTTTGGGAAATTACTGCACTGATATATCTTTGTAAATAAAGAGATGATGAATACTTAAACATTTCAGACAAATATATAGCCATATGATGTTTGTTTTGTTTAGATGATTTGACAAATGCTTAATTATTCGTCAAACTTAGACTGCTCAGAAACCAAAATGTTCAACACAGAATTAAAACCATAATTTAATTCCTCAGCTGCGGCCGCTTAGTAGTTTGTATTACAGTCTTATATTTAAACAATGAGCTAAGAGGAAATGAATAGGCTTAGGTTCACAATGAGTTAGCAATAACTTGGTTTAAACTTATATTTGACAAAAATCGAACTTAAAACCTCTCACTTACAAATAAAAAGGAATATCACTATACCGTAATACTAAGTGGCGCCACCTTGCATTTTAAAATCATAATTAAATAATAAAAAAATATTACTATCAGAAAATAGGGCTTACCCTAAAAAACCTTTGTCTGACGAACAAGGCCGACCCAAATCCAATACTAACAGGTCCCTGTCCAGAACCTAAAATGGATTTAAAAAAATAAAAAAATAAAATATATATATATATATATATATATTTTTTTTCATATTGTTTTTACACCCGCATTCTTCTCTTCGTCTTCCGGTCTTGCCGCTTCGAGATTCTCGAGTTCCAGAATTCAAGTCGAAAACGGAACACCCAATTTGCATTCAAACTTGGAATATCCAGCACAGTGGCATGCCAGACGTAACAATCTGGAATTTCAGGCCAAACCCTTTTTTTTTTCTTTCAGTCTTATCAATTTTTAATATATGTTGGAATATATGTTAGTCCTTTCCATGATATATAATATATGTTAGTCCCTAAGATTGACCAAACTCATCATTTTGGTCATTCACTTTCAAAATCAATCAATGTCGTCCCTGACATTCACCACCGCACATCAATTTGGTCATTCTGTTTAGATTCCGTTAATTACTTCTGTTAGTTTGCATGTGGGACCCACAAATCTAATAAAATGGTGACACGTGGATTACACAAAAGAAAGGTTTTTATCACAAATGGTCTCTGACTTTAACCAAAATCCTCATTTTGGTCCCTAAGTTTCAAAAATCAATAAATTTGGTCCCCGACTTTCACTACTGCACATCATTTTAGTCAGTCCGTTAAAATTTCGTCACTATTTTTTTGTTAGTGTTATAATATGATCTCACTGGTCCAATCATATGGCGCTATATGGATTAACTATAAAAAAAATATTTTTTTAAGATTTAAAACTAAAAGTACTATTAAGAAATTAAAAACAAAAACTAAAAGAAAAAAAGACATCATCGTCTTCATCTAGGTATGCTAAAAAAGAAAAGGAAGGCACTATGACACCACTAAAACTCTTGTCCTCAGTGAACTCACTTCTCATTCTCTCTAGTTGGCTATAATCCTATCAAATTTGAATTGAATTTGGATTCGATTTTATCGAATTTAGATTGAATCTTATTTTCCAATCGGGATTGTGGGATGCGAGAGAAATGTCAACAAGGAATACTTGCCAGTTGGTTCACTCTAAAAAAAAATTAGTTTCTTATAATTAATCCATTTGGCACCATATGATTAGACTAGTGGGACCACATCAGCACACTAACAAAAAATATTGATGAAATTTTAATGGAAGGACTCTATAAATGTGCGATAGTGAAAGTTAGGAACCAAATTTATTGATTTTTGAAACTTAGGGACAAAAATGAAGAGTTTGATCAATGTCAGGGACCATTCGCGATAAAAACCCTTCTTTTGTATAATCCATGTGTCATCATTTTATTGGATTTGTGGATCCCACATACAAACTAACAGAATCTAAACGGAATGAACAAATTGATGTGTGGTAGTGAATGTCAGGGACAACATTGATTGATTTAGAAAGTGAGGGACCAAAATGATGAGTTTGGTTAATCTCATGGACCATTTGTGATAAAGACCTATATATATATATTATGTTAGTCTATTAGTGCTTTTTATAATATATGATATATATTGGAATTATAATTTTTATTGGAATTTTTTGTTATATTGTGTGTAGGTAATTTTTGCAACAAATTATTAAAGCCATATCTTCAGGAAACAACTCTATCATAATATGATGAAAAAAAAAGAAGAAAAAAGATAACAAAATTTCTGAAAGTTTAAAATAATCTCTTAATAATTTTTTTTTCCCAAAAAGAATGAGACGTTTGAAAATTTGATAGAAAATGATGTTAAGCAAATTCACAAAAAATCATGCAATTGACAAAGAATTCCAAATGAGAATCAAGAAAGATATACAGAATTGGAACCAAGTAATACTTGGAATTATTGTTGTTGTAAAATGGCTTGTCATCTGTAATTTAGCATTTCGTAGTACAAATGAAAGACCTTATGAAGTCTCTAATGGCAACTTCTTAGTTTACGTGAAATGATTGCAGAGTTTGATCCAATAATGCAAAAGCTAAAAGAATATTGACAAATTTTTCACGGAATGACTAAATAATTTACATTGGACAACAGGGACAACTTCTATCGATTTTCACTGTCAATGATCAAAGTGAGGAGTTATGTCAATCTCAGTGACCATTTTGGTTAAAAAGCCGCATATCTGTGGGTATTGGAGAAATAAGATTATTGTATTCTTTCTGATTTTTTCTTAAAATAAAAAAAAAATACATGGTGACTCGTCTTTTGATTTGATATCAAGTGGAGAAAATAAATGTATGTGCTTTTAATAGTTTAATCTCAAGCTTTAATATTGAACTTAAAGTGAATGACAACTAAACCTTGATTATTACGTAAGAAAAAATGGGGCTTCATTTGATTTTGAGGAAGAGGAAAGACATGAGAGAAAAACTTATAACACCAAGCTTACAAAAACACCAAGTGATTTTAGAGAGATTAAATTTGTAGAAAAAATTTACAAATTAAATAATGTGTCATCAGTAGAAAATAAACACATTTACCAATGTTTAATGAATAATTCAATCATCAATTTCTATGTCATTCATTTTACAATTTTTTTTTACAAATTTAATCTCTGTAGCATTACTTGCTTACAAATCATCATATATTTTCACTTCGATTTCAACACTTTTTGACTCAACTTACCCATAATAAAAAGCCGTTTTCGGGGAGAACACTTGTTCACAAGCAGCCGGAGGAAGAGTCGGTACGGACTACTCTGCCTAGTGTCATTTCTTGCGGCCCGTAGACCACACGTAACACAGTTGGATAGCTCCCTCTAAACCATGTTGAAGCGTTCTGTTTTACTTCTTGTCGTCAAATCCGCCATTTTTTTGTTTTTTTGAGAGAAACAGACAAATCTGCCAAATTTGGCAAGTGTGGAGCCCATCTTGAACGTATATGGGGAAAAGGATCATTGCCAGATCATTTTCTTGAAGATCATAGGAATTTTACGATCGTGACTGTTCATCGTACATCGTGCGGTTAGAAATTATTTCAAAATTTAAAATTTAAAATTAAATATAAATAGTACCTAAAGAAAACTAACCACACGATACACGATAAATTATTACGATAGTGGGTTCCCTAAGATCCTCAGAAAAAAGAGCCGGCAAGAATATCTTTCCCATATATGGGGCGCGAAAAAATAATTTATGAGCATACTTGGTCAAAATGCCTTTTGATGAGGTAAAGTGGATTTTGCACACTTCAAGGGACATATACAAGCAAAACAGAAAACAAGAAAGAGAATCAATCGACGATGTATGTTATGACCGAACGGTTTCAGTTTCATGTCATTGTCAACTAAGTTAAATTTTACACAGTTTTCTCAAGTTATATAGCTGAGCTAGTTTCTTCAACAAAGGCGTCTGGATAATTTAGCGACCTAGAGAAAAGAGATGAATACGGACATTCCTAAACCTGGCCTCCGACACGACATTAAGGTGACTACACTAAACAGTAACTCCCTATTGACTGAGAACATTGACCAGAAACACAATCTGTGGTGGGTTTTACGAGAAATTTTTCATTACGACCGGAACACGGGTGGTACATCTTGTATTTTTTTATAAATGATGGGAAATTTGTGAGAAAATTTATTTAAATTCATGTAACCTATTTCTACACCCAACTTACTATTTGCACTTATTTGATTTTTAACTAAACTATTAATATCTCTTTAAACCCTAATTTATTACCTAATATACCCCCATAAATCTAATTCAATATGTGGATTTATTTTACACCCATTTGATTTTTAACTATATCTTTACGCCGTCTAGAAATGAACACTAAAAATTCGGGTGCGAATTCAGCCATGGCTGATAAGAAGACTGACACTTCTATATATAGATGTTGACAAATACAATGTATCACCATTTCTCTCTACGTAGTCTCTATTTCATGAGCATATGTGTTTGCTCATATATCCAATTGGTGAGATGAAAATCTTCCATTATAGTGGTTGGGAGTAGATTTCGTCGGTCAAGGAAAAAATGTAGTATCTTTCATGAACCTTCATATATTGAATTATAACAAATACACACTTTCTTAATTTTTTGCTTGTATATACTACTATCAAGAGACATTGGTTTACTTTTTAACTCTTCTTGATTTGGATTGGATTCTCTTGTTCATTCCAGGAGTTCAATGCGCTAAACTATGAGGAGAACGTGGTTGATGGATTTTATGATGTATATGGACTTTCCCTAGATTCAGCAATTCAAGGAAAAATGCCGTCTCTCACAAATCTTGAAACAAACCTTGGGAGTTTTGAATTCGAAGTTTCATTAGTAAATCGAAAAGTTGATCCTATCTTGGAAGAGTTGGTGCAAATTGCATAGTGCATTTCTTTAGGGTTTTAGCCAAAATACTCATCTTCTAAACTCTAAAAAATTTAAATTAAAGGAACAAAAAATTCATAAATTGAGTCATACATTGGTTGGAGGATTCAAAACTTCAAAATTACCATCCATCAATAAATAAATAAAACTTGTTTTTGGGTTTTAGCCGGAATGAACGTAGGATAAACAAATGGCATGTTTACCAACCGGGGTTGGAATGAAATGAAAGGGAATCATTCCTGATTGGAAGGATTCCAGTGTTTACCATCCATTTGGGAATAAAAATTTATGTGGGGTCCACTCAAAATCAGCAATCCAATTCCTAATATTCCCGAATCAGACTACCGAACAATAGCTAGTATTCGAATTCCGGGACAAAGCCTTCATCCGGAATCAGGTTTTTCTACCCAAAACACCCTTATCTTCTTCTCCTTCAACCTGCTTCTGTCCCTCTATTTCTGATCTTGGACCAGCAAAACTTCCCCAATGCCACCGCCATCACAGACTGGGATTGTCGTTGGACCAGACTCTGACTGGCAAGACTTCCACGATAGGTAATTATCGCGCTTCAGTTTGATCTAAACCATGTTGCCAATGTTTATTGAAGCAGAGTTAGGGTTTGACGGAATGAATTTGGAGCAAAAACTTCAGGCCGCACCGGAGAAGATGAATGAGATGCAAATTCCGCATGGAATTTGAGAGAGAATACCTAAAACATGGAAAAGGAAGCAAAGATTCATGATGAAATCACAAAAATTGCAGGATCTGTGAAGCAAAAGCCCAGAGCCCTGTCGTGTTCTTCGTTTTGCTGGAGAACAATTTATATTCATTTTCTTTTACGGTACATAGTATGCGGTGTGAGGCACACAAGTTTGAGTAGTTTAATTAATAAATATTTCTTATTTTTTTAGGCTTAATAATTGTATTAGTTTTATATATACAAAATAATTGAATAAAATTAAAATTTTGTTTATATACAAGGGTATTTTAGTAATCAACTTGCTTTTGATTCCGATTCAGGTAAATTAGTAAACAGCTATTATAGAATCTACATCATTCTCAATCTGATTCCAGACAGTTTAGTAAACATTTTTAGCAGGAATCTGATTCTGATTCCACCTCATTTCAATTCCTCTTCAATCTAATTCCTCTCAATTTGATTACGGATTAGTAAACGAGCCTAAAGAGTGATCGTATGGTTTAATTATAGTGTTTGGGTTTATTGATAAATTTGAGTTTTATTATTACTTTCATTTTGTACTTAATAGTAATTATGCAATAGGGTAAAATAGACAATTAACATTTAAAATTTAAGTTGGGTGTAAAAAGAAGTTACATGAGTCTAAATAAAATTTTCCACATTTTATTTTTTAAGCTATTAACATTTTAACACATATATCTCACCATTTGTATAGTGATACGTGATGTACCATTCCGTGTATCAATCACACTATTTCTCGGGTTTTGCAAGCCATGCTAAAGGAATCCGACACGACGTTAAGGCGATACACTAGGCAACTTTGTCATTTTATATTCTTTTATCTTTTCCTTTTGGTGTTGCATTGAGCAACATTGTCATCTTTTACCAATGCTTAATTTCTTTTATATTCTGCATGGATTTGAATTTTTCTCAAAAATATTTTATTTCAACTTTTAACAGCAAAATATGTTCTTGATCTGTTCCTTTTTTTTTTTAATTGAAATCTTACACGGATATCTGAGTAACCTAAGCTAATGTAAAAATTAATTGTATTGTTTTTTCTCTTTCGATTTTCTGATTCTACCGTAAAAAAACAAAACTGATGTAAAACTCGAAGAGGCATTGATACACTCCTTGTCAATCTAGGTTTCAACAAGAAGATGTCTATGTTGACAAAGTATTACGTACCAGCAAACTCAAAAAACTTTAGAGAAATATTTTAGTTCATCTTCAAAGCTTTTATTTTTGATATTGCATATTTTTGTACTCATCGAAAATTATTACATTACCATAAGCATAACATTACATAGTGGGTATTCAACATATTCCCACACAAACTTTCTTTATTCAATAGCAAAGAAACGGTCAAAGCGTACATAATTACTATAATATTACGTGCAGTAGAGAAACAGTTGAATATCAGAGTGTGCGATTAACAAACGAACAAACTAACTATAAACTAATATAATTTTATTGAGTAAACGAAAGATTGCCATGACGGCTACATAATCCAAGAGGCTACATTGCGAATGACTTATTCTCTCTGAATAGCAAAGCTCTCTATTTATAATAAACTAACCCTAGTCCCTAATAAGCAAGGAAACGAAAACCTAATTCAAATGAGCTAAGCCCAAATCCAAACACTAAATAAATAACTATTTTCCAACAACCCCTGTCAAACCCGTGGCGGTACACGTCATGAGTTTGCCAACAAGCAGATGCGGATGCAAGCTCTGTTAGGCGGACAAGACAAGACAAGCTCCGTTAGGCGGACACGACAAGGCAAGTTCGGTTAGGCGGACACGACAAGGCAAGCGATTCAAGCGAGCAAACGAACAATCCAAGCGAGCAAGCAAATTCGGGCGGACGATCCAACTAATGACCAGGTACACAACGTCACTTGAGTGGTCATCAACCCAAGTACTCGAGCAATTGTCGTGGTGGTGGGCAACAACAAACTTCATATGGGGCAACCTTTCTTAAAAACAACCAGTAAGAGCCCAACAGGCCCTACAACCCGTGGGCCTCAAACCAAGCCAATTATCTCTTCTTCTTTTTTCTTCTTTTTTCTTCAAACAACATTAATAGTGGCAGCATGAAATCTGGGTTCGCAGCAGCAAACAACATTGATAGTGGCAGCATGCAATCTCGGTTCGCAGCAGCAACTCGATGTGGGTTTGAGGACAGTCGTGGGTCGAAGGCGGTCAGCAGCAGTGGTGCAGGCAGGTGAGATCGACTGGTCGAGTTGGGTTTGCAGGCAGCAGTGCGACGGGGTTCGTTGTGAATCGCAATGGTGGGGAAGGATCTAGCTAGAGACAGGTTCTGGGTGCAGCGGCAGTGAGTCATGCAGATTCAATTTTTTTTTTTTTTTTTTAACAAACTAAACCAACGACAATCTAAACAACAAAAGACGGACAAACAAATTGATACGAATCAAGGGCAGATTAAATTCTGAAGGATCAAATCTGCTCTGATACCAAGTTGAATATCAGAGTGCGCGATTAACAAACGAACAAACTAACTATACACTAATATAATTTTATTGAGTGAACGAAAGATTGCTATGACGGCTACATAATCCAAGAGGCTACATTGCGAATGACTTATTCTCTCTGAATAACAAAGCTCTCTATTTATAATAAACTAACCTTAGTCCCTAATAAGTAAGGAAATGAAAACCTAATTCAAATGAGCTAAGCTAAGCCCAAATCCAATCACTAAATAAATAACTATTTTCCAGCAGAAACTACAGCAAGAAACGAAACGAAGACAACAAAGTAACAGTAAGGGTGCCTCTCTTCTCAGATCAAAAGAGATCTGAAACACCACAGTAGGCTTTGATAGGATTCTTAGATTTCCGGGCTTCCTCATCAGTTTTATAGAAACGAAGGTAATCGAAATGACCAAATGGCTTATATTTTAAGGGGTGTTTGTCATCAACAAACTCTTCAGGTACCTGCACAACTCCATCACCTATATATGAGAATACTGCCAGTGAATATCTTGCTTTCTTCTCTTTCAGGACGACTTGATGCTCACAGGCTTATATTCGGTCGTTACTCCATGCCTACAAAATGAAAATAGAGAAAAAGAAAAAAAGAAAGCAAAAGTGTGAGTTACGTTACCAAGTGCAGTTTGCGTTCTTCCCCTTACACCCGAGTTTGAATCCACTTTCCCATAAACTAATAAAGCAGTTTAGAATTTTGTTTTGTAAAAGAACAAGTTAATTGCAATACAACAATCTAAGCTAGAACGACATGGTATGTGAAAGTGACCCACCATGAAAAAATCGGATGCCAACACTAGAAATGATGAAGGTGAAGAAGGTGCAGCCTCAATCCACTCGCCATCTTTTGTTTTTATCTGCAGACCACCGACACCATTTTGGTGTAGTATGGATGTGAAATTCTTGTCCGTGTGAGGAATCAGTCCCAAATCAGTAGTCTCATTCGTAAGTTGTGATTTATAATTAATGCATCTAAGCTGGTAAGTGGTTGATGCCTTGTAAGAATCATAAAGCCTCCCCACACCATAAGCATCAAACATCATTCTTTTCACCATTTGATCCAATTCTATCACCACCTTTGAGAAGGAATGAACACTTTCACTAGTTCAAAGAACAAACATAATGCTAATTTTATATATTTATGCTCTTTTAATTACCATAGTTTTGAATCGTATACTATGCTTCTATTGTCAGAATTTAAACTCAGATCATTGATCAAGTTGATTCTGCACTAAACGTTTGATCTGAATTTAATATGCTAGCATAAGTCTAGCGATATACAACTTGTTTGAGACTGCTTTTGTTAGAAGTAGTTATACTCATAAGTGTGTTTATGCTAGAAACCTAAAATTGCTTTCATTAGTTTATTCAAAATCTAAATGCTTCTTCATGAATGACTCCCTGAAGAATCATTTTACTACTGTTTTTCAAAAAGCACTTTTAGAACTTAGAAACACATAAATTTTTATGACAAATGCAACTAGGAGTGCTCTTTAGCATTCCTCAACAGGCCCATATATAAATGCATAAAAATAAAATAAAATAAAAACTAATGAAAAGGGTTTGAAAACTTTGAGTTTTAACGATAATGACAAAATAAAGGGTAAAGTGAATAGTACCAAGATTGATTTTTTAGTGTAAAAATGTGGTTTTTCGTTAAAGTGAACAGTACTTGTAGCTTTTCGTTAAAATTCCCTAAAAAAAGGAAAACTTTGGATTGAGTAATCAATTACCCAAAAGAGTAATAAGGAGATCACAGAGTTATATCATATTGATGTACCCATCATATGATAAGTGATTTATACAACCAACATGAGATAAATTCATTAATTGACGTGACATGTATGCATCACTTAACACATCAGATGATACACCAATATGGTACAAACATGTAGTCTCTCTAGCATTTTCCTTACCGAAAACGGTCATTTCCTGCTGGCCACATGATACTTGTGAAGCGTTGAGCTCCTTCTAAGGATGCTGGATCTTGAATGCCCAAGGTCTCATAGCGAGGATTGAGTGGAAGTTGGCCAAAATAGTGGTGGAAAGGCCTATCACTGGCCTTCTGCATTTTAGTTTGTAATGGAAGATCACAAAGATCTTTTATCGCAGAAAAGATGGAGTTGTGAATTTCCAAAGTAGCTTTATTGTAAACAGCTTCAAAGCAGCTGTACTCTTCTAGTGCATGCTGGACTTGTTTGCATGCCAAGAGCCATGCATCTGTTCCAGGCTTCAAGTTGTCATCGGATAAGTCTACAACAGGAACCACCTTAGGCTGAGTTTTCGACATCATCGTCTCACTTGAACTATAGCTTTGTAAATAAAGAGATGATGAATACTTGAACATTTCAGACAAATATATAGCCATATGATGTTTATTTTGTTTAGATGATTTGACAGCTAACGGTTAATTATTCGTCAAACTTAGACTGCTCAGAAACCATAATGTTCGACACAGAATTATAACCATAATTTAATTCCTCACCTGCGGCCGTAGTTAGTACTACAGTCTTATTTGTTTATTTATTATCATACACACACAAGATAATTAATTCCTCACGTGCCACGCCACGTTTTTAAACCATAAATATTATATAAAAAAATATACTAATTGTTCCATGAGATACCGTTTGGTACGCGGGACGGGACAGAACGGAGTGGGACGGAGCGTTCCATCCCACGTTTGGCGCGCCTAAAATGGGTGGAACACGTTGTTCCACGGGACAAGTTTTGGGTGATTTTTCGTTCCACCTCCCCCTGGAACGACTTGTTCCACGTCTGTGAAACACAAATTTATAACATTTTAAGACAAAAATACCCTTTGTCTTTTTCAATATTTACACCATTCAAATCCTAAAAACAAACCCTAAATCCATTATCTGCCGTTGCTCTCTCTTCCCGTAGACTTCCTCCTCATCCTTCTTCTTCATCCTCTCCCGTAGCCGTCGACTGCACCCAGCCAGCACGCAGCAGCACGGAGCCACTACCGTGGCACAGCAGATTGACCCAGGTATGCAATTGATATCTTTTGTTGCTGATTTGGGTTGTGTTAATTACTGGGTTTTGTTAAGATTTGTGCAACTGGAAGTGCGAATGCATTCTTCGCTGGGTTTAGGCAATGAAAACAGTGGATGGGGTTTGGGCGGAAACAAGGTTGTTTTTCTGCTGGGGATTTTGGGGCGATTAATGGTGATGATATCCATGGATTTTCAGAAGAAATTGATGAATAAATAATAATATTAATTAGGTTCTTGAAAAAAAAAATGGAAAAAAGAAAAAACAAGAAAGAAATGGATTGAAAGTTCCTATGATTGTATTGGGTTTTGATTGAAATAATTGAGATGTTGATCTTAATTAGGTGGAGGTTCAAGTGAGGAAGTTGTATTGTGTGAGTAAGGCTGCTGTTTTACCTATTAACATTGAGGATGCTGCTCGGAGTGATGTCGAAATCGAAAAGGCTTTGCAGGTACATTTAGATGATTTATTTTGAAATGGATTATTGAAGCTTTGTTAAGCTTTCTAGGACTTTCTCTCTCAGTACGTGTATATTCATTGGGTGGTATGATGGGTTTATAGGCCGGAGAAACACTTGTTCAAGTTAATCAGGATACCCGCTTGAATAACCGAGTTCTTGATTTGCGAATACCTGCGAATCAGGGGATATTCCGCATTCAGAGTCAAGTTGGCAATGTAAGTAGTCTTTCCACCATTTGCAGCTATTTATCTTTTTAAAGCTAGAGAAAATCGTTAAGAGTTTTGTTCTGTATGTCGGTTGCATTGTTGTGTAGATCTTTAGGCAGTTCTTAATATCCGAAGGCTTTTTTGAAATCCACTCGCCAAAGCTGATTGCTGGTTCAAGTGAAGGTGGAGCTGCTGTTTTTAGACTCAACTACAAGGGTCAAGATGCCTGCCTTGCCCAGTCACCTCAGCTTCACAAGCAGATGGCTATATGTGGTGACTTCGGACGTATTTTTGAGATTGGTCCTGTTTTTTAGAGCTGAGGACTCCTTTACCCATAGGCATTTGTGTGAGTTCACTGGCCTTGATGTTGAGATGGAGATCAAGAGGCACTACTTTGAGGTAGAATTAGTAATTTTTTAGGCATTTTTATCGCCCTATATGACGATGTATGTTAACTTATGGTGCAATTATATGCTTGTTTGTTCAGGTTATGCATGATCATTAAACTTATATATTTTTCAACATTGCATGGCAACCATGACCATAGAGGCAGGACCAGCCATCACATTCATGCTAACCATCTCATCACTTCAAATATTCACTGGCTCAAGGAAGTCCGACTTCATCAACCTAAATCATAGAAGAATTACAAATTTTAAAGGGGTTTGCATGTGGAGCACAACATATACCTAATAAAATTTGGACCAAGAAAAACAAATAATGGATAAGCATATAGTGTTCAAATTTGAACAAGTTAAAAAAAAAAAAAAAAAAAAAAAAAAGTCGCATCCAACGCATAAATATTGTACCAAACAACAGACGGAACATGGGTATTTTAGTCATTTTAATCTTTTGGTTCCGTTCCGTCCATGCACTACCAAACGCAGAACAGAACAACTGTCCCGTTCCGTTATGCGCGTACCAAACATAACACGAAACATTCGTCTCGTCCCGTCCCGTCCCGTCTGCGTACCAAACGGTACCTGAGCGCTTTAAAAGGGATTTGTATCCTCTCCGGATTCCCCCACTGGGGATCCTGGGGATCAATGCACAATGACTGTTCATCAAAGATCGTATGATCATAATTAACTGCTTTTTATATTTTTAAAAATAAAGTAACCTCGTTTTACGTGAAAAATATTTAATTGTGACCGTACGATCTTTGATAAACGGTCCTTGTGCATTGATCCTCGGGATCCCCAGTGAGGGGATCCGGAGAGGATCCAAATCCCTTTAAAAGCATGTGCTTGTACTCATGATTATAAATAAAGTGTAATACTAAAGAGATTAATTTTTTTTAATTAAATGACGTAATAGTTGATTATTAGATTATTAAGTGTTGATTAACGTTTGGTAACACATAATTTAATTTGTAAATTTAGTCTAAAAAATTAATCTATGTAGCATTACCTATAAATAAATAAACAAATTAATAAAATACTATGCATGCTTGCACGAGCCTTTTAAAAATTAAAATTAAAACTGGCTATGTGATTGTTTTTTAAGCTATTGAATTAAGAGAAAATTGGAATTTCCTACCGTTTTTCTATATCATTTAGATTAAACATATGTGCCTTTTTAAAATTTGATTAAAGTGCTTTGATCAATAGTCACCTCTATTTTTTAAGATTAAAATAATTTTTGAATTTATCATTTTATTTGCATGATGCACTTTTTCTTATTTAGTGGAGATATTAGTAATTAAACTATATTTTCTCTTCTTTCAAATATGTTTTTTCGATCACAATTTTTTTTTTTTTGTTATGCAAACATTTAATATTATTTCTTTTTCCAAACGTTTTTTTCTTTTTCAAATTGTCACATCCCGGCCCGGGGCGAACCACTTCCCGGGCCCGCTCCACCACCGTAGCACGATATTGTCCGCTTTGGACCCCGACCACGCCCTCACGGTTTTGTTTTTGGGAACTCACGAGCAACTTCCCAATGGGTCACCCATCATGGGAGTGCTCTAGCCCCCTTCTCGCTTAACTTCGGAGTTCCTACAGAACCCGAAGCCAGTGAGCTCCTAAAAGGCCTCGTGCTAGGTAGGGATGAGAATATACATTTAAGGATTACTCCCCTAGACGATGTGGGATGTTACACAAATAGTTGGTGATCAACATAAAAGCTCCGTGTAATTTTTTCATTTTTTTTGTGAAATTATATTTTTTTTTTGCTTTTTTTTAAGTATAGTTGTTGACGAATTAATATTAGGTACAATACTATACGTATATATTATCTGCAGGTACGTTTGAATTTACAAAAATAATTCATTGGTACGTTTATTTGCAATTTTGTTACATTTGATTTTATACATATTGTTAATATTGGTACATTATTTTTATTTTGGTACGTTTTATTTTGCACACATTGTGTATTGGTACGTTTATATTATTCTCAATCCTATTTTCTCTTAACATACTAAAAGAAAAACTTATTTCGGTACGTTTGATTTTGGGGGATTTAAAAATATTTTAAACTATTTTGGAAAGAAAATATCTTAAATCGTAGATAATTATTGCTAAATTGTAGCATTATTGTGAAAATAAATTGAATCTAACCAAACTTTTTTCTTTTTTTTTTTAAATGTTTTTACAATTATCTCTAACAGAGGAGAGTGTAATCAAAATGCTAGATTATAGGAAATTTGTTACAATATAATGTGCATATAGCACCAAAATTATGACAAAAAAAAAGTTTAATCAAATCACTAAAAGGCATGGATGTTTAATCTAGAAAATTCAAAACTTGTTGAACAAACTTATAGACAAAGGTAAGTGATTGTTAAGCTATTGAATTAATGAAGTCACATGGCCAGTTTTAATTTTAATTTTTAAAAGGCTCGTGCAATGCATAGTATTTTATTAATTTGCTTATTTATTTATAGGTAATGCTAGATAGATTAATTTTTTAGACTAAATTTACAACCATTACATTGCTATATATTTGTGTGAACTGTTCAAGTATTCATCATCTCTTTATGTACAAAAGATATATCAGTGCAACATATTCCCAAATCTTAGCTAAAATCGATATAGTTCAAGAGAGACAATGGTGTTAAAAACTCAGCATAAGCTGGTTCCTGTTGTAGACTTATCCAATGCAAACTTGAGGTCATCTCCAACCGAAGGTTCCAGAGGGCTAGAGAGCCAAAAATAGTCCGAAAACCGTTTTCAACTGAGGGCCAGGCCAAAGGGCTCGTGGAACCCACTGGACAAAAAAGGGCCAACCGATTGGCCCAAATCAACCAGCCCCGGGCCGAGCCACATGCTGATGTCATATTTAATTTATTTTTTTTACAATTTTTTTTTTGGGGCCAAAATTTTTTAAAAAATATTTAATTATGGGTTTAAATTTTTTGGGCCGAGAAAGGTGATTTGGTCAAAGTTGGGGTGTTCATTTTATAAGCATGTTTCCTTGCTCATTCATCTCCCACGGCTGATGTGGGACAATTATAATGGGTGTAGTTGTAGTTGTAGTTCCTTTCACAATTTATTTTAAATATTTAATTATATTACATTTAATTTGTTGTAGTTGTAGTTTTTAAATTTAAATAATAAATTATGTTTGGCCCTTTGGCCCTCAGTTGGAGACCCTTTTTTGTGACAGTGCTAAAATGAGCCTTATGGCCTTTTGGCCCTCAGTTGGAGATTGTAAGAAATATGATCTTGCACTGTTTATTAAAATATTAATTTCTTGAAATGTCAGATGACTAAAACGAGCCATCTAACCAACCTTCGGTTGAAGATGGCATGAAGCCTGGAACAAGTGCATGGCTCTTGGCATGCAAACAAGTCCAGCATGCGCTAGAAGAGTACAGCTGCTTTGAAGCTGTTTACAATAAAGCTACTTTGGAAATTCACAACTCCATTTTTTCTGCGATAAAAGATCTTTGTGGTCTTCCATTAGAAACTAAAATGCAGAAGACCAGTGACAGGCTTTTCCACCACTATTTTGGCCAACTTCCACTCAATCCTCGCTATGAGACCTTGGGCATTGAAGATCCAGCATCCTTATAAGGAGCTCAACGCTTCACAAGTATCATGTAGCCAGCAGGAAATGACCTTTTTTTGGTAAGGAATATGCTAGAGAAACTATATGTTTGTACCATATTAGTGTACCATCTGATGTGTCAAGTGATATATACATGTCATGTCAATTAATGAATTTATCTCATCTTAATTGCATGAATCACTTGTCACATCAAATAGTACATCAATATGATATAAATATGGGCTCTCCTTATTACTCTTTTCAGTAATTGATTTACTCACTCCTAAGTTTTCCTTTTTTATGTATTTATATATGGACCTGTTGGGGAATGCTATTGGAATGGCTAAAGAGCACTTTTAGTTACATCTGCCATAAAAATTTACATCTTTCTAAGTTCTCAAAGTGCTTTTTGTCCGATTATTCTTCAGGAAGTCATTCACGAAGAAGCATTTAGATATTGAATAAACTAATGAATTCACTTTTAGGCTTTTAGCGTAAACACACTTATAAATGAACATAACTACTTCTTACATAATTCAGTCACCAACAAGTCGTATATCGCTAGACTTATGTTGGCAAATTATATCCAGATCAAACGTTCAATGAATAATCAACTTAATCGATGATCTGGATTTAAATTATGACAACACAAGCATGGTTTAATATTAAAAAAAAAAAACTATGGTAAAAAAGCATTTCAACACTGGGATATTTAAATTGCGTCTAATTAACATTGTCTTTGTTCTTTGAACTAGTGAAAGCGTTCGTTCCTTCTCGAAGGTGGTGCTAGAATTGGATCAAATGGTGACAAGAATGGTGTTTGATACTTAAGGTGGGAAATATGTTGAATACCTACTTTGTCCTTGGATAATTCTTAATAAAAAACAATGGAAGAATAATTAACCATCCACAATGTGCGTTTGAAAATTCATTTAAAACATGTAAAATTACCATTTAGTCCTTATTTTGTTTGGTCAGTTGTTCATTGTTCTCATCTATCAAAGTGAGAGCATTGTAGAAATATTGAAAGCTTCACCATTTTTCCTTTTTACTTTATATAGTGATGATTTACAATTGAAATTTTTGCATTTTTTACCTCTCTTTTCCGTGACAATTTCATCAAATAGACACCGATAAGATTGGTGTTTTATAGCTATTTTTCTTGTAGTGTGAATTTATGTGGGATTTTGTAAGGGAATTTGGATGACCATTTTTGGATTGATGAAACCAGGAATTCGAATTTGGTTGCCATTGCATCTAGTGGGTATGCTAGATTGCCAACGTACTGTGTTTATATTATATATACCGAGGTTTTACTGTATTTAGCTGTGGACGATAACCACAAGGACCATGCATGCATGCATGCATGCATTTCCTTCTTATTTTGCTTCACTCTCTTCGAATACCACGTGCTGGCATTTTTTCTTCATTGTGCAGTGCATGGGGAGCAAGATAAATAAAAGAGTAAATTGTACCAATGGTCTCTTAATTTTAACTCAATTGCAGCAATGGTCCCTCAACTAAAAATATATTACCATTGGTCTCTCAACTTTAATTAAACTGGAGACATGGTCCCTCAACTTTAACCTAATTGTGGTAATGGTCCTTCCAACATAACTCATTTTGACAAAATTCTAAACAAAGTTGATGAAAATGACCATATGTATACGTTTTAATGAGTTGAGGGACCCCAATTGTAGCAATGGTCATTCCAACATAACTTAATTTGACAAAATTTTGATGAAGTTCACAAAAAGGACCATAGCTACACATTTTGATGAGTTGAGAAACCCAAAATAATGGATTTTTAATTGAGGAACCATTGCTCCAATTTGATTAAAGTTAAGGAACCATTTCTACAATTTACTTTAAATAAAAACTCATCCTCTCCTTCCCTTTTTGGCCTGCATCTTTTTAGTTCTTTTTATTCTGCTTTCTGCGGCATGTTCAACAGTGCAGAGTTCCTTGCCTTTTGCGGCTACTACTGCCCAGTGGGGGCTCGAGTGTTTCTTGTTTTTTTTACCACCAAAACTTTTCATCCTAAGAAAAGAAATACATGTCTCTAACTTTTTGTATTATTTTTAGGCCTTTTAGACAAAATGATCTTTGAAATTGGTAAAACTCGTTTTGGTCCCTAAAAAACAATAGAAGTAGTCCCTAAGTTGTCCACTGTAAATCATTTTGGTCCCTTACTTACGTAGAATAAAAAGCCAGTTTCGAGGGGGAATTCTTGCTCACAAGCTCCGTCTAGCCGGAGCAGTAGCCGGAAGGGTAGGAAGACTCGGTAGTGCCTTCTTGCGGGCGGTAGACCACATGTAACACAGTTGGCTAGCTCCCTCTAAACCATGTTCAAGTGTTCTGTTTTACTTCCTGTCGTCAAATCTGTCAAATTTGGCAAGCAAGGAGCCCGTCCTTACTGTACATGCGGCGCGAAAACACGACTTGTGATTGTGAGCATATGTTGGGTCAAGATGCCTTTTGATGAGGTAAAGTGGAATTCGCACACTTCAAGCGACAAATACAAGCAAAACAGGAAACAATAAACAGTAACAAACGACGATGTATGTTATGATCCAACTGTTTCAGTTTCAGGTCATTGTCAACTAAGTTAGGTTTTACACAGTTTTCTCAAGTTATATACATGCCCTACACACAGTATGTACAACGAGCAACTTGAGCTGAGCTAGTTTCTTCAATGGAGGTATCTAGATAATTTAGCGACCTAGAGAAAAGAGATGCATATGGACATCCGTAAACCTGGCCTCCGACACGACATTAAGGCGACTACACTAAACAGTAACTCCCTATTGACTGACAACATTAACCAGAAACACAACCTGTGGTGGGTATTACAAACCATGCTAAAGGAGGTTACTCGGGATCACTCTCCGCATCCAGAAAGCTGAATTCTCTATGTGAACCTAGCTTGAGTAATACCATTCCTCGATTCTCTTCCTTCCATTGAATACCTTCATTCTCAGCAAGTTCGATGACCTGTACAAAGCAAGCTGTAAGAAAAATATTGAACGAAGTTTATATTTATAAAGTTGAGAGATCATATAATCCGATTAAAGAAACCAAGATATACTTTGGAAAGTTCTGAGATTTCTTCTTACAATGTTTCCATAAAAGATGGGAAGGTAAAATTCAAAGATCATTACTTTCATTTATTACGCTATAGCCAAATACCCCCATGGCAGGGGAAGAAGGGAAAAATAAAACCTCCGGTAATTGTTATGAAAACTCAAACTTCCCAAAAAGAATACAGATGTTAGCGTTCAACCATTCCAAAAAGCATATCCCTAATCAATATACAATCGAGTTAAGTAACACCAAAACTACAGTAGCAATATACAAAAAAGGCACCATCATAAAGTAAAAGACATTTTATTTACACATACATTAACTCGGGCACCAGTTTGATCAGTTTAATATGCATTACCAAGCACCCCACTATTTCCCCAAAAAATTCATGCCAAACAGAATTTAAAACCCCTACCGATTGCTTCAGCTTTGACTTTCCATAACCATGAGACCCGCACCCTGTGATAACCCTGAGGAATTGAACCGCTGTACCAGAGCAGACAAGTAAATAGACCATACCTACTAAAATTGCAGACCAAAATTGTTCAAAGAGAAAGCAAAAAGAAAATTGCAAACACTTACATTGTGCATAAGTTCCAAACAGTAGATGGATTTTTAAAAGTTTCATGGCTTGTTTGACATGTTGCCCATGCAAATCAATTGTTATCACATTTTCTATGCCCTTGTTTCTGCAGATTAGAACATTAGTTTAGTTTGTCTACAAACACACAACGTAAGAGTTGAGTAAGATAACGAATATTTTCATGCCATCGTTGCACCAACCTAGCTTTAAAGATTTCCTGGCTTGCCTTTTCATCAGCCACTTGTGCCAATTTAGTTTGTACCTTCCCCTAGCCAATCGAAAGATAAGAGGTAACATTAATATCTCAACTTGATTCAACTCCTTTTCTATAAAATATAACTAAATACATTACAAAACACTTGTCCGTGAGGCGTAGCCCTCTTGGAAATAGAACCTTAAACTAACACTCAAGGGGCATCAACCTAGGGTAAGGTTTTTCCAAGACCATTGGGCAGATGAGGAAATTGATAGAGGGAAACTAATGGATGTGCAAGGTGCAAACTTTAAGTTATTGCCAAGTATTTAATGCTGCTTTCTTGGATGTAAGTTCACAAATCTAGAGAACACACTGGACAACCACTCCACCATCAATAGCAAAAACTGACATGCATGCCTCAAAGCACAACATTCTTTTCAATACGCAGAAAGCACACTTCCCAAACAACAAAACAACATTGTCCTCTTAGAGAAGACCAGACCTGCTGAGCGAGGTAACCTGCATGTTCCTGTGCTCCTCTTGAATATGCTGTTGCAGCCTGCAGAAAAATGCTCCCTCATCAGTAAGTTACTAAAATAACCGCTGAAAGTAAGGTGTTAAAACCACCTTACTTTCTGATAGTAGGACCTCATTGAATCCCAGTGCTCCTTTGCAGTTCCTCTGAATGCATGATATTCATCTCCTTGAGCTACACGGAAAAATAAAGAAGGAAAGAACAAAGATAAGACATTGCTATAGATATAGAAATTCACATATTTGGGTAGATTAAGGCATTGCCATAGTAGGATGGATAACAGTTCGTTCAAAAGAAAACAATAGGATACATTCAATAAATAAATAAATCAAAACCTTCATTCTGAGCAAAATAAACCATTACTATAAAAGGAAATTAATCCCTAGCACAAGAGAAGATGTAAATGCAAAAGAAGGCGTCAGGAGTTCCAAGTTCAGTACCAAAATTGACCTGCTGTGCTTCCCCTGAGCCAGAAGTGCAAACATCATACCTAGGTGCCAATGACTGCAATTTAGTTGCAACATTCTTCCAATTCATGGTTTTTGGTTCATATTCAGGACTCTTGGAGATGTTAAACAAAGATTCCAACACCTTTTGAGAGAGATCTGCCGGAGTACTTTTGGGGCTAACAGGAGAATGGAATTCAGAATCAGTGAGTACCTTCGCATAATTCCTCAAACAAAGAAAACAACACCAGGTTTTATATTTTTAACATCCTCAAAGCAATGAACCAAAGAAATTGAGATAAAAAATTTGGCCTAAAAAAGGGAGTAAGAAAAATCTATATTGTGCCATATTTGGCTAAGCTGCATAATAGCATTTAAATGGTGAATGAAATACTTACCACCATAATTAGCACAAAATAAATGTATTTACTGACAAATCATGGCCATCCAGATTGAAAACAATTGGCCATTTAGTTTTAGTCAATATCATCAACTGTATCTCCGGGAAATACCTCAAAAGGGAACCAAAATGAGTGAATTCTTCAATAACACAATCCACTTATCAAAAGGTTATCATGATAAGCCAGCATCAATATGTAACTAAATGCATGGGTTCTTAATGTTTGAACATAATATTACAGTTCACATCCCGATGCAAGATGGCTGGTTAACGTATTAAACATTGTTGACTGTTACTAACCATCAAAATCCTATATGGCCACACGCTGAACATGACCACAGAACTCCTTAAATGTACTACATTTTGATAAGCTTCTCACATTAAGTATACCCAAAGTTAACATCTTTCCATTCAAAAAAAAAAAAAAAACAACAGCTATAGGGATAAATTACAGTGAAAGGCCTATGCATTCATCAAGAAAAATTAAAGTTAAAACGAAGAGTCAATCAGAATAATTTAACTGCACGCGTATCCAGCATACCATATATTATCTTGCTCATATTCAGACGAATGAGAAGTGCAATCAGACGCCCTATCTGTCAGCTATCACAAAATTATGCCATCAGTACATATGCAATGAAGCACAGAAATTTAAACAAATATACACAAACATTTTAAAGGCCAAAATATGTACAAATAACAATTCATAAAAAATAACATGATCTACACTGTCAGTGACTATCCTTCATAAGCCTACGCGTCAGGCCACTTACTAATCTCTTACAGACAACAGCATAAACACATCCCAGTTTCAATAAGACAACCCCCCTGGAAAACAAGGGTAACAACTACGTCCTATTAAAAAATAAAAGCGGTAATAACTACGTCCTCTTCAACTTTTTCAAAAGTGTAATGAATCCAGGGCAGCACGATTGATTAAAAAGAGTCAAACCTAAACCAAGAGACTCATCCTAATCTGTCAAACCCCCAACCTAACTTTCTATTTGTTAGTCTGTATGTACATTTTGTGTGTGAGCATGTGTATGTGTGTGTTTGAGAAACAGAGGAGAGAGGTGGTGGTGTTGCTTGCTGCAATTTAAAAATACAATATACACCAAAAAAGCCAGATATGTTTTGATAGGTTGAAATTTCTAAATGACATCAAA
The DNA here is from genome assembly GCA_024362995.1 of Heteromeles arbutifolia. Taxonomy (NCBI): domain Eukaryota; kingdom Viridiplantae; phylum Streptophyta; class Magnoliopsida; order Rosales; family Rosaceae; genus Heteromeles; species Heteromeles arbutifolia. The sequence continues at coordinate 6,294,773 of JANCRC010000003.1, forward strand.
CTAGTCAAGTATACTTGAAATGAGTTGAATCAACACCAGCCTCCAAAAACTCAACTCCCCACTTGCAAAGAAGCGAGCAGAGCATAAAATTCGGAGGAGTCTTTGTTATTCCATAGGCCACAGTATAGTAACTTCTGGTGAGGGACTGATAAGAACAGATTCTTAGCAAAAATAAACAAGTACAAGAAAGCATCTAGAGATGGTCCTGAATAGTACAAAACAAAAGATGGTTCATATCGATAAAACACAAATACCAGAAGCAAATGAAGAGCAAAAGTGAAGGCCGCCCTAAGTCTGTCACGTGGGCAAAGGGTGTTTTACTTTTACTGTCTAGGGTTTTAAAATACAGGATGGCCGACTCCAGCAGGCCCATTAGTCTTTTAATTTCCTAATTCTACAAGAATTATTTCCTCCTTTAAGGATCTTTATAAATTACATCCTTGTAACTCTCTGGGTACAGGTTTAAAGATTAATAGAATTGCTGGAGCTTTGCTTCTCTATAGGTTTGTGTGATGCAACCTTACCCTAGGAGTGATTCCTCGAAACCCTACAGGTGTGATGTTAGTAGTTTCTATCCTTTTGATCTTCCTTTATCTTCTTTTTTTCAACTATCCGCTGTGCGTTCTTTCTAGAATTCATAACTCAAAAAGACTCAAAATATGCATGTGAGCTATCAAATAAATGTTCCGCACAATGAAAACGACTAAGAGCACAACTTTCACTATTATGTTTAACAAATATCTTCACACATTTAAGAACACAAAAAAATATACTTACAGTGTCAGACTGTTCAAAGGGATGTCTACTATCTTCCTTTAAAAACATACTATAGTCAGAACTACTACTGGACAGTTCATACGAGGAAGAAACCTCAAGCAATGCATCCAAAGCCTGAAGAAGCATATAAATAATCATCAGATTACAACAACAACAACCTATAGGTTCAAATACGGATTCTCATTTAGCTCGGACCAAGTTTCTAAAATGCCCGTGAAACCTGATGATTGTTCCGCAATCATCTTAAGCACTGACGGAAACATAATAGAAACCAGATAACTTTTCCAACTCACAATGCTCCTAGTACCTTTTCAACATCATACCCACACTGAACTGCAAAACCAAAACTTCGGGTTATACAATATTACCACTGAACGCACACCAAAGCAAACTTTCTGACCAAAAGACAATTCATCCTTAATTCATGGCTTTCGTTAGTATGCAAATTGTAGTTCATACAGAAACCGAAAAACCCCGAAATGATATTATCATAAACATAAAAAACTAACAGAGGATACATACAAAGGACGTCTCTAACAACCGCCAAGCTCAGCTCAGACTCATCTCCAAGCATAGAACAAAGAAACTGCTCAGCTTCCTCTTGCCCAGAAGCACCTCCATTACCAAAACCCTTCAGCTTCGTCACTTCTGACGACGTTGGACCCCTCCTGGGAATCGAGCTCACGTACTCCTTACCCAAAACCGTCGATACCGTTCCGGCGGCCGCCACAACCCTCTTCTGCTTACCCCTAAAACCCTTCTCGCTCACCAAATTCTGAATACAACCCGACTCAAACCCTTCCGACGAACCCGAACCCGAGCTCGAGCCCGAACTCGAAGCCGCGTCCGATCCAGAAACCCCACTCGCTGTGGAGCTCGTGAACGGCTCTTCGGAACATTCAGCCACAGCCCGTTCCAAAATCTCCGCGGCCTTGCAGGTGTCACCATCGGCTTCGCGATATGCATAAGTGGCGTCGTCAAGCGATACCGACGAGAAAACCTCCATAAGCGAGCGGATCACCTTCTGCTCTTCGTCTTCCTTGGCGACAGGCGTCGGAACCGCCGAGCTCTTCTTCCTCCTTCTCCTCTTCGCGTGCTTCATCGCCGCTGCTGAAACAGCTAAAGTTTGACCGGAATCCGTCACGATGCCGACGATTGGACGACTGATGATATAAAACCCTGGCGCGAAAATTCGGTTGGGGGATATGAGCTTCTGCGAGTAATAGGGTTTCTGAAACCGGCCGGTGGACGAGGAATCAGATCAGAAACCCTAGGTTGGAGAGGCGGAGCGGGGGTAGAAACGGAGAATTAGAGAAGGGGATATGGCTAATTTGGGGATTTCCGAAAATAAAAGGAGGTAGTGGTAGTAGTGGGCCGTCGGGGTGGGTGGGGGGTTTGGCGAATGGTTGACAGGGATTCACGTTTTATTTGTTTGTTGGTTTATTTGGGGGACCGCTTTTTGGAGTTCCGTGAACTAAAAAGGAAATGATTGCGTTCGAAATATATAATAACACGTGATATAACGTTTTATATTTTGATTATATTAAAAGAGTTCTAATTATAATACGATCTTCTTTGTGAGGATTCCGAAAATTCATTTTGGTCATATTGAAAGAATCCGGATCCTTGTCGGATTTTATTTGTGAGGATCCTAGAATCCATTTTGGACATATTAAAAGAATCAGAATCTTCGCCAGATCTTCTCTGTGAGGATCCTGAGAATCCATGAATCGTGTCCGTACATTATGCTGTCAGAAATCATTTTAAATATTTTTATTTAAAAATAAACGTAAACAATAATTGACAAAAACTAATCGTACGATGTAACAGACATAATTCACGAATCCCTAAGATTCTTACCAAAAGAATCCAGAAAGGATCCTGGATATTACAAAACCATTTTCCGATTATTAGGGAATCTGTGGGGCCAGCCAATCATTTCACTGCAGGTGTTGCTAGCGTACACGTGGTGGAAATTAACCGGCTTTTTTCCACTTACTGCTGATTGATTTAACTAGTGGAGCTTTATTTACAAAGACAAAAAGCTAGCCAAAACTATAAAAACTAACACCCTGAATAAAAACTTCAAACTGATATTGGATCCTGTAAATACTAATTTCTAAACTTAAGTTTCACAACTCATGCATTTAATGCAATATCAATCTGCAAAATCGGTTTCACAATTCATTCATTTAATGCAAAATCAATTTTAAAGTTTTCTGTAATTCTACAAGATTAGTTTCACAATGTGTAACTTCTCACACACTTTTTGTACTAGGCCATTGAACTGAATAAATCAAATGAAATAAACGGTCATGATTAAAAAATAAGAAGTTTTAACAAAACACTTCTGGTACTGTTCACTTTTAATGAAAATGACATTTTTACTCTTAAAAATCACTCATAGTACTATTTACTTACAACATATTTTTATCCTTTTGATTAAAACTTAAAGTTTTCAAGTCATTTTATTAGTTTTCCTTAAAAAATAATGGGCTTGTACCGACACTCTGTGATGGACCGAACTCAACACTGATTACAGCTTAATGGGCCACAACTCCGTCTATCATGCCCGTATAATGCTCGGATAGGCCCGGCACAATTTACCCCTTTTGCCAGTTCTCAATTGAAAGAAAATAGGGAAACTAATGAAATGAGCTCGAAAACTTTGAGTTTTAACGATAAGGACAAAATAAAAGGTAAAATGAATAGTATCAGTATTGACTTTTTAGTGTAAAAATGTGGTTTTTCGTTAAAATAAACAGTACCGGAAGCTTTTCGTTAAAGTTCCCAAAGAAAATACGTTTGTTAAGACTTGCCCTAAAGGGATCCGATTTTTTAAAAGAAAACCACCACACTCATTAGTAATTGCAACTAGGAGTAGAAATTCTCTCAGAGAAAGCAACTTTTCTTCTTCTTTTATTTGCATTGGGGTTCTACATTGATCTAAACAGTAAAGATACACGCATCTTCGACATGATGCAATACCGCATAAGGTTATGGATGAGGAAATCTACTGCTATACTGTCGAAAGTCATGGCTTATCGGCAGTGTCAACGATTTGAACTGGATCTTCATTGACAGAGACGGGCAACAATTTAGGTTGTGTCGCGTATTGAGGGAGGACACCCAGTTCCATTGACTTGGGAGAACTTGGCAGATCCCATTGAGGTTCCTGAGCAAGGCACTTTGTTGTCTGCTTAGCTGCTCCTAGAGAAGCATGAAATTGCTCATGTCCTGCTATGTTCACAAACTTAAACCTGTCATCTTCTCTTTCGTGGCAATTAGCGCACTGCATTTTTCTCCTCTGCACCTCTTCACGAACTCTCTGCAAGACATAAGGTGAGAGACTACAATTAGATATTTGTTAAACAAAACAACCTCCATTCACTATCGAAACAATTAGTGAAACTTCGTAGTTATAGGTAGTACGACAACTACGAGATGAAAATCTACAACAGAATAAGTGTGAGCACAAATACGACCACATAATCAGCCTTTTCACCAGAACTTATTCGCCTCTATTGCATTTTTTATAAGCAAAGACGCATACCTAACGCGTAAATATTCTTGATTTTTGTAAGTGCTCATACAATAAATCTCCGCATAAATCTTTACTGTGAAATTTCTTGAAAACAACACATACTTCGTAACTGTTACAAAGACATTGAAAACAGCAAAATATTTCATGAGACACCCTAAAGAACATGGAGCATTTACTACGCAAAATTAAGTTCTGCAGATGGCTGAATGAAGCCTAAAGGTCTCTCCCATTAGCATCTGTTAGTGAACTACAATGTTCAGAGCTACTTATCTTCACCATCCATCGCGGAATATGTGGTGGAAGCATCTCACCTACATTTAACTTAATATTCGCCGATGCACCCAAGTTGGAAACTGATCATTTTTTTAGTCTAGGTAGAGAAAGCAAAAACTGGAAACCACAATTTCACATAGATATATGCACTTTTTCAGCAGCATAACAACATGATCCGGCTATAATAATCGCTCAATATACAAGAATATAAGTTAGCCAAATCTATCATATCGAAATACAAATTCAAAACTTTATAGACAGTATTAGTGGCATAAGTTTTACACTATTGAATAAATCTACATACTATCCCACAATCCAAACCGAAGAAATCAGGAAGAGAACAATGGCAATGAAAAATGAGACACACCTGCAACAACTTGGAATCAAACTTGGGCAATCCAATTTGCCCAACAGTCAGTGACCCGAAAAGGTTGCCGAGCAATGCAGCATCAGGCACAGTCAAGCCATTAACAAGCCCGGCAACAAACCCACCAAGGAAACTGTCTCCTGCGCCCGTCGGATCAACCTGGTTCGTCGGAAAAGGCCCAACTTCCACTTCACCGTCTCTCCAATAAACTTTACATCCACGCCTCCCGTTCGTCACCACAACACAACAGAACTTTCTCACCTCCTCCACCTCCATAAACAATGCCTCCTCCGCTGACGCCTTTAAAAACCCAATTCGTGGCAAAAGGTGGAAGAAGCCACTCTCCTTCAAACCCACAAGCTTCACAGTCCCGTCGACTCCGTCGAAAGCTCGAATCAGAGCCTGAATGTCCACGAACACAGTGTCGCAAGTCTCAACCAACTTCTCCACGGTCTCAACGGTAATCTCGCCGCCCACCCCGACCGCCATTCCGAAATCAAACCTCGATTCGGGGAGATCCGAAGGCCTAATCGGGCCGCAAGCTCTTACCCGTTGCAGAACCCGGTCCTGGCGTTCGTCACCGCCGACGCCGGAATCAAAATGCGCGTGGAAGAGAGTGGTTTTGCAATCGGGTACGACAATCGGGTCACGCGGGACCGAGTGAGCAAAGTCCGACCCGACTTTGGAGACCAAATCGTAGGGAACGGATACTCCATCGAATACATTGGAGATGAAGGAGGCGGCCCCGCCGAGAGTCTCAGCCAAAACGACGCCGTCTTTGATTAAAACGTCGTGGCAGTAGTTGCCGGCGATTAGGACCCGGGGAGCTGAATTGGGTCGATTCCCGTCTCGGCCCATGTGGGGTTTGGCGGGTTTGGATTCGATTGTGTGATCCGCAGGTGGGTTTTCGAATCATGGGTGAGAAAAACAAAGAATAAGAAGATCGTTAGGGTTTGAGAGGCACCATTGAAGAAATGAGGGGAGAGAGAGAGAGAGAAAGAGATGACTGGAAAGAAGACAAAGTTTTGGACTTTTGTATGTGCAGGTGTCGTAAAGAATTTATAGTGCATGGGAAATCAATGGCAGGGGATGAGATCGAGGGACGGAGGGTGACTGCTGCTGACGGCCCTCCGTCAAAGCTACTTTGGTTTGCGGAAAGGGGAGGACGACGGGGGGGGACCATTGGGAATTGTCACTTTAATTTGTAATTAAGATTGTGTTTGTCTCTTAATAACGAAGATTGTGTCATTAAAAAAAATAATATTAATGAAACAGTTTCAGTACTGTTTACTTTTAACGAAAATAACATTTTTAACTTAAAAAATCACTTCTGATACTATTTACTTACGCTTTTATTTTATTTATTTTGTTCTTTTCATTAAAACTAAAGTTTGAGGATTTTTCACTAATTTTTCTTGAAAAATAAATAAAATTGTGTTTGCATCAAAATCTCTCGTGCCACGTGGATGGTAACTAAATGAAAGATATACTCTGGTTGTGTGAGGCATCTCAAGTTCCTGCCACAATCATCGTATGATTTTACTTATGCTAAAAATCGAACTTAAAATACGCTGTGTGAAATATGAGGCTGAAATTCGTTCATAAATACTAAATCACCCGTGGTGGTTAAAAATTCTCAAACTTTGGCTTTACCCAAATCAAATCCAACAGCCAAAATTGTGAAATTCAAAATTCCAAAAAACATAAATGCATTAGGGTTTCAAGGTTGTATTACCCAGAATCAGTAACCATCTTGTAATAAAAAGGATCTAATGACCAAGACGGATCGTTCCGTCTTTGGACATTTGATATTTCCTTTGTTCCAAATATTGACATTAAAGAAGAATGAGACAGGTTATCCAGGAAATTTAGCAAAATAACCAAAATTTGAACATTATATAGAATTATAGCCACCTTTTTTTAATTTATGATATGTATAACAAAAAATTGATATGAAAGTACTAATATACTCTTAATGATTAAGACTTTTAACAAAACAAATTCAAAGCCTCACCTCAGCAACCTAACAATTCCAGCCCTCTCAAAAAACTCAACCAATTTCTTATTATCAACATCAAAAGCTAAATTTCCAACAAATACCTTGGCCTCCTCCTGTGGCTCGACATTCGAATCGTCCTCTCTCTCTCTCAAAGACCCGTTTTCCTCGTTGTCATAGCTCCGTCAATGGTGAGCATGTTGTCCTCTCACCCCAATCCAAGGTCTAGGCTACGAAGGCGACGAAGGACAAGCGGGTTTTGCTCCTGAGAGACAGCTAAATTATTCCTTTGTTTTCCACACTCTAAAGTTCACTCCTTTTTTTTCTTGAGAGATTATATTCACACAACCCAAATTACTTGCCCCACTCTTTTATTTTTTAAATATTTTTTAGATATTCTACACACCACTAACACTTGATAAAAAAATATTAAAAAATTAAAAAAGTGTGAGAGAAGTAATTTAGGATGTGTGAATATAATCTTTATTCTTCTTTCCCTTCTGTAAACCAGAAAATCACTCAAATCCCACGCTTCTTCCGAACTCAGCAACCAAGATTCAAATATGCATAAGGAGTTTCAGTCAAATGAGGAAACCTTCGGTCAATTGAACCACATTCGCTTCACCCAAGAACCCACATTTATCCAACTCTTTCCTTTCATTTTTTGGACTAAATTTTATGCTGAAAAACAAGAACAATCAAGTGTGAAGGAAAACATTGAAGATCGGGAAGCGAAGAGCTGCAAAAATCATTTGGGTTTTGAGAGTCTTTGGATTTGTTTTGTTAAAAGTTATAGTTATTAAGGGTATATTGATACTTTCATATCAACTTTTCGTTATAATTATTATAAATTTTAAAAGTTGGCTATAATTCTATATGGAGTTCAAATTTTGGTTATTTTTCCAAATTTCCCGTTATTAGAAGATTTAGAACCAGAAAGAAAAAACAGACCAAAACGCAAACGTAATCAAGAAGCTAGCCAAACAGAGGATAAGGAAGGAGTGACAATTTTCGCACCCTCATTTTCTTCGTTTGCGTTACGTCTTCTCAATTTTATGCTCTGGTAGTTAGGCAAACAAATGGAGAATCAAAGCATACTAACAAGGAGAGGGATGCAGATGGAGTAAATGAAGGTGTGAAGTTCGGCAATTCACTACCCTAAAGCAGTTCACAAAAAAGAATATCCATCAGGTTTTTGCTGTACTTCTACAAACGCACCACTGCCAACAGCTACTATCCAACAACACAGGGCTTATAACACGGTTACGACTACTTACGAGCATTGACCCCCTGCACCCGACGTTTCAAGTTCGATTCCCCTCCTCCAATACTTGAATCAAAATAAAATAAAAACAGCTAATGTCCAACACGACACCTGGGAATGTGATTCCATTTCATTTATAACCATCTAAAATGGCCCATCATATTACAAATTGCAAGACTTTAGAATACAATTCTCACTCCAACTTCAGTTACCTCATTAGCCATTTTCAGACCCAAATAAAATCAAGTCAAATAAAGTGCCCTACATCCCTTTCAGGCCACTCTTTTAAACCCGAAAGGACATAATTATTGAAACCTAACAAGTTCATCTTTATATTGGAACCCGCCAACTGAACTTTAAATATATACACAGCATCGATTTAATGTCAAACATTCGTATGTTGATAACTTTAATTTTCAGACAGAGCATGTGCAGGAAGAAATCATATTCTAAGTTCCTCTGATTAACTGGCAACATGTTTATAAAGATACTTCCTAATTTCTATTTCTCAAATCATAGTTCAAAGCTTCAAATCATACTTCATAAACAAGAGATTTATTTGGCCGTGCCATTGTCGGAAAGTAGGGAAGCAGACACTGGAAGATAAATTACGTAAATTCTAGATTTTTAAGTTTACAGTTATAGACAAGATACTAAAAGTAAACAAGAACAAATTGTAAGTAGAACGGAAGTTCTTACAGAGATCACATGAAGCCATGTTGGCCAGCTAATCAAGTTGTCTTATTCACTAAATGTTGGTCAGGATTTTATACCAGGCTTATGCTGGTAACTAATGCAGCAAACTCGTCAATCAGAGTGGATACCGCCCATAAAGGACCTTGGATCAGGGCAGCCTCCATTGAACTGGGCTTGTGAGAAATCAAAGCCTGGGTTCTGCAGAGGACCACAGAATCACTAGCTATATTATCAGAAAATTCATCAAAGAGCATATTTGGGTGAGGTTCATATGATCGGTAGATAACCAGAAAACATTGGTTTTCTTAGCAATTTAATAATCAAATTCAGTGTCATGGGTAGAGTTCTAGTTAAGGTAACTAGAATTTAACTAAGTTGAAGGCAATAAAGTTACTGAGATCCTGCATCAACATTTTTGCATCTTCGTTGTCTCATTTCTGCATCAACATTTCATCTTGATAGAAAACCAAGCTAATCGCCTTTCTGGTGAAAACTATTGTATACAGGTAAAATTGTGTCAACATTCTCCTTTCTTTCCTATAAGTAAAATTCAGCGTGTGAATTTTTGGCTACAACGAACAATAAATCGCCACATTCTAATCTAAGAAAGCCTAGTGAAATTATAGACCAATGGAACATAATGCACCACACAATACTGAGCTTTGCATCGATTACCTCACAATCACATTTTTTTATGCATCCAAAATCCCATTCATTTTTCAAAATCAATCTCCTTGATATTAAAGAAACGCTCGCTAGAGTATCTCACACCACAAGGAACACTAACATAATGAACTAGCTTCACATTCATCTCATGAATTCAAACAGTAATACATAAATACATAGAGTGAGAAAGAATAAGATGCATAAGAGTAATTCACCTCTTCTTGAAATCTCTGAAGCATAAGGCGCTTCTGCTCAAGATCCGTGGAGTAAGGATCAAGCTGACCCTCGCCCACTATAGGCGATGCCCATGTCTGGCCTTTGTCCCTCTTTTGCAGTGTAATGTGCATTATATCATCCTCTACCATATCATTAATAACAAAATCAGCATAAAATATCCAAAAAAATTAGAGAAAATATGAAAAATTAAAAACTAAACACTAATTACCTAGTGTCCAGAAAGAACAGTCCGTCTTCACTGGGCAGGTAAGGCCATGCTGTACACCCGAAACCAAAAAACGCACCGTTTTAAACCAAATACCAAAAGCTTCAATCTTTTCACGAAAATGAATCAAATTACATTGAATTTACTCACATTGAGGTACGGAGGATTGCCTTTGATGCCGACTTCGACGTGCTTCGACTGAATTTTGCAGTAAAATTGCTTTGAAGGAACATTTGGGGGTAAATTTATGTACATATTTACCTCCTCTAGGGTTTGGTCCCATTCAAACACCTTCTGACCTAAAATTTTAATCCGAACACAAAATTAAATCGCGGAAAACCAAAAACAACTGTGAAAATTGGAAAAGGAGAAAGATTTACCATTGTGAACGAAGCTATGGCGCTTCTCCGGTGCCAATTTCTCGGCCATTTGGTGAGCTAGGGTTTGCTTCTGCTCTGCGTTTTGGTTCCTCCGTTCGCGCGCTTTATCTTTCTCTGTCCTTTGTTCATGAAGCTTCTAACGCAAAAGTTTGATATTCTCAAAACCATCCCTAATATTTATGAAACCTCATGTTTATTGCCCCCTTTATTTTTGTGGATCATGCTTTACCACACTAGTTTTCGTAATTTCATTATTCGGTTACAAGTTTTTGTCATTTTCTATTAATGCCACATATTGCAACTTTTGTTTTTCTTTCCCCTTGTTCTTCAATCCAATTTTCCCATGCTTTGCTTTTCTTTTTTGGTTTGGCGTAAAAGTTCCTTATTTGAATTGCTAATCAATTAATACAAAACATCTTGTGATCCTTTAAGTCTAAATCATTTGCATAATTTCATAATGTTCTTTATCAACAATCTGAAGTTGAAGCATAATTAATTGTTGAATCTAAAAGATCTAATACTAATTAAAGTGACCAACACACCATATTTCGTTATGACACCATGGCTGATTAATGTATTACGTTATTCATATAATTTTTTTTTCCATAAAATGATCGTTTGGATCATAATTAATAAGAAAGAAATATACTAATACATTTAACATATTTTTTTTCAATTAACTTTTCTTCTTCCTCAACCGACATCACCACACACAACCAATCTGCATTTTGCCACAATGTCAAGCCCAAGCATACCCCTATATCATTTGAAGGATTACGAAAATACGCAACTTCTTGCGCAATCATCTACAAGCATATGTATTAGGTCGGTTTCGATACTTTGCGTAAGGAGAGTGTATGTTCTAGTTTGCAATTCGCCCCATAGTCGTCTTTTTACCACGGAGTCACATCCTCAAGTTTACAAAGAAGCCTTTTTTGACTTTAAACTCAAGATATCTATGATGTTCTTGGGAAGACATGCAGTGGCATTATTGACACGTAAGGTAAAAAAGGCACCAATAATGAATTCTAATAATAACATGAATGAGTGAAATAATGCCTTATAGCGAAAAAAATTGGAGTTTAGAGCATTTCCAAAGGAGATGTCAAAACTGCCACATATGTATATAACAGTAAAAATTGGCAGCAAACTCTCTGTAACTGAGCCTTCAATTTCCTACGTGGCGCTGAGTCAATTGAAGGCAAAGTCTTCTGCTGTCAAATTTGACAGCAGCTGTCAAATCCATTTAATATTTTTTTAATAGATTTAATGGAAATATAATAAATGTTGTGGTGTACTTTAAGAATTTGATTGGTTGCCTACATAACTGGATCCAACAAAGTGATTAAAAAAATTTAGAATAACATTATTATTTAACATATTGGTTGGATTAAAAAATTGTACAAAATGTCAAATTACCACATAAGCCATTAAATATCAATTTAATGTTTTAAATTTGACATCTCCTTTGGAGATGCTCTTATAGGATCAAATTACACACAATACATGCATTTACTTAATATATTAGTCATCTAACGGTCAGGTGTGCAACCAAAATGAAAGAATATCATATATGACCGTATGTGGCCATTAAATGGTGAATATATACTGAATAAATACGTACTATAACGAGTCCCCTAACGATCCTCTCCTCTTACTGACTATAATTAAATTAGTTGTCTAATATATGCACAGATGACGACAATAGACAAAACTTATCCAACAGAGTTTCTTTTTTCTTACGGATGAGCAATTTCCATATTTTGGAGTGTAAGAAAACGAAGAAAGTGAGTGTATGTGCTTTTGAGGAAACTTCGTCAAATATTTTTCGTTTCTCGAAGAATCTGACCAACATTGTATATTTAGGTCAGTTCAACATTTTTTTTAGAACTGTTTTTGTTAGATCAAACTGTAAAGACATGATAACCGTTTGAATCTCTTCCAAGGAAGGCTTGAAAATTCCACGAAACTTCTGTCTTTTGGGTACGACAGATATGTACATGCAGATTGTTTGCTGCCGTTACCCTCTCGAGGAGAGAGCTCTCCCCTCACTGCTTCCATGCAACATACTGAAAGATATTGGAGCTAACTATAACCAATGACTGGGTGCTGTATGTGAAATGCAACACACAAAAGAGGACAATTTATCACAATATTATGTGTTTTGTGTCTCACTCTCACTGATCAGCGGCAGCTGGCAAGTGTGGGTTTTGATGTGTAAGAGGAGAAATTTTTAGTTGTGACGGGAACACGGATGGTACATCACGTGTTTTTATGCAAATGGTGAAAAATTTTAATTTTTAAGTTATTAACCTTTTAACACACATAACCTACTATTTATATAGGGACACGTGGTGTACCACCTCGTGTGATGATCACACTAAAAAATCTCTCGTGTAAGAGGATAGAGCCTGCAGTGTTCTACAAGTGTTAACGGATGATTCACAGACATAAGTAATGCATTGAAAGTGAGAGAGAGAATTTTCAGAACAGCACCGGCTATTAATTTAGATCCGTTTCATAAAGTTAATAATCTCATGATCCGAGCAGTTAATTTTCAGGCCATCATTTATAGAATCTGTTCAAACTTGCTCCAATAAAAAATCGTTTAGCACTTAAAAGATTATTGTGAACCTTGTTTATTAACATTACTGTGTTCGTCTATTCATTAAATCACAATTAACTAGTTAGCTAAACGGCTTTCGATTTCAATGAATTTTTTCAAGTTGATTCATCTCAGAAAAAATATACCCAGCAAATCAAATTCTCATTTTTCCCCTAAACAAAGACTACTTCAAATTAAAAATACCAAATTGAATCTATTCTGCCACAATCATCTACCTTAATACTGTTCTCGCCTTCATTTTTCAATCCTAAACCCTACTCTAAGAGACAGAGGAGGCCGAGGGCAACGATTTGCATGGGAAGGCCGGGATCGGGTCCTAACATCGGTGGTTGTGGCGGAGGACAAGTGGGAATGGCTGTGTGTATGGTTGAATTTTTATTTTTTCATTTTGTATGGGCAAAATGGTAAGTTCGAATTTTGCTTGGTATGAGGAGAGCGTTTATGCTGGGTGGAAATAGATGTACCCAAATTAATTTGCCAAATATCTTGTTATTCTTTTGGAGTGTTTTCTACACACAATTTTTCACTTTCTTCACGCTCATCTCAATTTTAACCTTTAATTCTCATTTGATTTGTTTAATTTAAGGACTAAAAATGAAGATGCACAAGATGTTCAGAAAATATATAATTTCCCATTTGTTTTCATCTATAACCTTTTTTGTTAGAAAATTAAACATTGTTTGTTCGTATGTAACGGCCTTATTTGGATTAATATGCATGTATTTATGTTTTTTTGGTCGAAAGTGAATAATTATATAAATGCATGTCAATCTGTGTGCTTTAAGAGGTATTACGTATTTATTTTTCTTGTCAACCTTACACCGCTTGTAACTCCTGAGAGAGTCCAGTCTTTTTAAAGTACGTGGAGACTCATGCATGAATCGAAACAAACTCAGAAAATTCCAGGAAGTTGCCTTATCCTATATTTATATATGTAGAAGCCATTGTTTCTTAACAAACAGAGAGAGAAAGAGAGATACTACTTCATTTTCTGTTCATCAACCCTCCAAATACTCCATTCATTCGCGGTGAAGAAAGTGGAAGGGTTTAGGCTTTTGTTTTGATCGATATATCTATCATGGAAGAATCCCAGGAGGCTTTGAACAACATAGAGAATGGGATTAGTGATTATAACAAGGGTTCAGGAAATAATAGAGAGCAGTCGATCAATGGATCAAGAACACCACAAAATTTGTCAGCTACAATTGTACGAAAAAAATCCGACCCGATTCTTGTTTCGAATGTTCGATTCCAAATGCTTAGAAATATTCTCAACAATTTGCATGAGGTTGTTCTTGGCACCAAGCTTGCAGTGCTCTTCCCAGCCATCCCCCTTGCAATTCTGGCTGACTATTATCACTTCGGGAGAGTAAGTGCATGTTCTCATTTAATTAATTAATTTGGAACAATTAATCAGAAATATGAGATTTTTCCTTCTTTTGTAAATTAATTAGTTTCTGATGTTCATTTGTATTTGTTCTAATTGTGCAATGCAGCCTTGGATTTTTGCTTTGAGTTTGATGGGACTCACCCCACTTGCTGAACGTGTCAGCTTCCTTACTGAGTAAGCAGTTTTGCTAATTAGAAAGTAGTATTTTATAGAAGGAAACTGTTATTAGTATTCTGAAAAAGTCTTTTACCTTTGTATACTTTTTTACTAAGAAAGAGTGTGATGAATTTTTCAGAGTGCAAAGTGCAAATAGCAGCTCTCTTAATTATGACATAAACACATATATATGTACACAATTTCTAACATTAATTTTTTTTCCTTCCGATTTTGTCTACTCAATATCCAGGCAAATTGCTTACTTCACTGGTCCAACAGGTACATTGATCTCACTTCTAATTAGAATATCCAGTTCTTATTACTAAACAATATTTAATCAGTGTGGACTAATGCTATATATTGTTGGGGTTAATTAGTTTTGATTTAATTTGCAGTTGGAGGACTTCTTAATGCAACATGTGGAAACGCAACAGAGATGATCATAGCATTATTTGCTCTTCGCCAAAACAAAATAGATGTTGTGAAATACTCCCTATTGGGTTCCATTCTTTCAAACCTCCTCCTTGTTCTTGGGACCTCTCTTCTCTGTGGGGGCTTGGCCAACCTGAAAAAAGAACAAAGATATGATAGAGTAAGAAATATTATTAATCGATAAAAACTTTAATTATCAACAAATTAACCCTTTTAATTCAACAAATTTAGAAAACCAATTAATGGGAGAACTTTTGTTGATTTCATTTCTTTTTTGGATTTAACAGAAGCAGGCTGATGTGAATTCACTACTTTTATTGCTGGGTTTACTATGCCACTTGTTGCCACTGATGTTCAGATATGCCTCGGGGTTGGACAATCCCTTTGCCATCGACACTCTTCAGTTGTCAAGAACAAGCAGCATTTTTATGCTCATAGCATATGTCGCCTATATCTTCTTCCAGTTAAAAACCCACCGGCAATTGTTTGAGTCACAAGAGGTGATTAATACTATGCACTAACTATCAATAATTAACATATATGCAAGCTTGTTTGGAGGTGCTTTTAGAATGATTATAAAAGGTTTCAAATAACCAAAAGTGTTTCCAGAAAACACTTGTGTTTTTATTAAAAATTTCAAGTGTTTTTGATAAAGCGCTTTTGTTAGAACATGAAAAAACTCTATGTTCCAATGCGATATATAAGCAGGAAGATGAAGATGAAGACGGAGAAATAGCAGTGATAGGGTTTTGGAGTGCATTCAGTTGGCTGGTTGGTATGACAATTATCATAGCTGTCTTGTCTGAGTATGTTGTGGGTACGATCGAGGTATATATATATTTAGATATACATGATCATTATTCTAAGAAGCCTAAACTTGATCAGATTTCATAATTTTGGTTAAAATTCCGTAATCATGAATTGTGAAGCATTAGTTCCTCAGTCAATCCCTAATTATATGCATTTTTATTCAATTAGGCTGCGTCAAATTCTTGGGGAATTTCTGTGAGCTTCATCAGCATTATTTTGCTACCAATTGTTGGGAATGCTGCTGAACATGCTGGTTCCATAATTTTTGCTCTCAAGAATAAGTTGGTAAGTTACACCTAAAAATTAAAAAGAAAAAGTTCATTAAAAGATCACTCGATAATCTTCTTTTAGATATTAAATTGTTCTGAAATTAATCTGAATATCAATTTCTGATTTTTATGCAGGATATTTCTTTGGGAGTTGCTTTAGGTTCTGCATCCCAAATTTCTATGTTTGTGGTAAGATTATCACAAATCTAAGCTAAAAAAACACTTAAAACTGATCCACAAGGAATGTTGTTGTAAGTGCTTTTAGTCTTTATAAAGGCACAAACAAGCCCTAAGATCCTATCGAGTGGATTTTGTTCGTTCTTTTGTAATATTGGCTAGTGACTATGGACTTATTTGGAAGTGCTTTTAAAATAGCTGAAAGCGCTTTTAATGAAAATATTTTTGAAATCAAGTTATTAAAAATGTAAATAAATTCCGAAATTTTTTCTCTAAAAGCACTCTTTAATCATTTTAAAATTACTTCCTAACTACTTCTAATTTAAGTAAACCTATATACAAAATTGAAAGAATATTTCTTCAAATTTCTCCTAAGAAACCAAAATTTTCCTGTCATTTTCAGATCCCTTTAAGTGTGATTGTTGCATGGATAATGGGCGTCCAAATGGACCTTGATTTCAGTCTCCTTGAAACTGGTTCTCTTGCTTTCACCATAATCATCACAGCCTTCACATTGCAGGTTTCCTCCTAAATCTACCCTCTATATATTTCTCACTTTTCTATGGGGATTTTGTAAATTAGTAGTAACGAAAATACATTCTCCTGTTCTTTTACATGAATTTTTGGCTAAAAAATTTAAACTATTCTCTTATTTTCCAGGATGGAACTTCACATTATATGAAAGGAGTCATTCTTTTCCTATGCTACATTGTTATTGCCGCATGCTTTTTTGTTGACAAAATTCCCTCGAGTAAGTGGCTATATCGTTGTAATCTACTCAGAGATAAAAAAAGGTAGGGTAGTGTTATCCACATACTTATTTTTATGTCTCACACCGTCGGATCAAATGAATTGAAGAAGATCAATGACAAAAAATTAATAAGAGTGTGAGTGGTAAAAATTGGCGTGTGAATAGTTTTATCCAACAAGTATAGTGACTTTTGCACTATCGTTTACACCTCATGCTTTTCTCGTCTTTGGATTGAATCATCAAAAGAGAATCAAGAGACATGAAAAAGCTTTGAATCTTAACTAAAAACCATCAACTAACTTTATTTCATTGCACTAATAAGTATATTTTGAACTTTCGTGACAGATGAGACAATTGTGGGCAATTTGGGAACACTGCATGAACCATCCTCTGGAATCTTGTTTGCTTGAAGTATCGTGGGATCCCAAATCAAGAGATTTAGATTCATTTGTCACCCTATTGGTTCATTGGAAAAAAATTTCACAGTGTGGACTCTGCACTTGGACATGAAGGGGAAGTTTCCCTCTGAAGATGTTTGTATATAACTTCTGCTCTCATGTCTATTTAATAAGGTTTTAATTTGCTTCATTTTGGTTAAACTAGTGGGAAATTGCATGAATTTGATTTAAGCAGAGGACAAAAATTTCAGTGTGGACTCTGCACTTGAACATGAAGGGGAAGTTTCCATCTTTTTACAATTACAATAATATTCATGGAAATAAAAATTCTTCATTTTAGAGTTCAACTTTTTATAAATATTATGAAATGTCATAAGTTTGACAAACGTGAATCATTTCTGCACATCTCTATTTATTTTTGGATGTATAGTTATCTCCCATCCAAATCCTCTCTCTCCCCTCTCCTTCCCTTGGGAATTTTTTTAGGGTGACGAGAACATAGCTCGGTACACCACGTGTCATGATACAATTGGTTGAACATTTTTTTAAAAGTTTCCAACCAATTCTACTATTACATTTGGTGTACCAAACCGTGTTCCCTGCCCACTGAAAAATCTCTTCCTCCCCTTCTCTCTCTCACCCTTTTATCTTTGTCTATATGGTATATCTCTATAAAGAAGTCAATACATGATATTGTCATAACTTAATCGTGACTTTTCAAATATGAGGGAAGGATAATTCAGATGAGAGAGAATCTTACTCCTTATTTTTGTTTCTAATTTTTCTAGTTTATTCAATATAAAAATCATAAATAAATGAAATTGTGGAGAAGGTAAAAATGAAAAACAAAAAATGGTCATTAAATGTGTGTTTTTATTTTATCTATGGCACCGTTACCATAGCAACATGTATGGCACCATTACCATAGCAAAATATATGATAAAATTATTCAAATTAGTGCATGCATGTCCTACCAATTTTGTGTTCTAACTTTGCTACCACTTCAAGAAAGTTGTGGAGATTGCTTCGGGCTTTGGTCTCCAAAGTGATGGTAAATTTATATGCTTTATTCTTGTGTCTCCAAACTACCTTCCCTTCACAGCACCAACTAATTATAATACATGCTAGAAAAATGTGAAGGAGATTCTCTTAAAGTGAGATTCTTTATAAATTTTTTGTCACCTCATATTTTTGGCACAATATTATTTTATATTATTAGTACGAAAATTGACGTTAAATTATAAAGTGGCAGAGAGTTCCACATTTCAGAGAGTTCCCTTAATATTTCTCTACATGCTATATTGAGTTACCCTTTGTATACGTAATACAGTTTAGTTATCACTTGCAAAGTTTTGTCCTTAACTTTGGTCTTAGCCTTGTTAAGTTGTTTGTATACAATGGCAAATTTACGAATTTTTCCTTCCGAGCGTAAGATGGAACTCAGACGTCACATTGGCTAATTGCTCTTAGCTGTATATCTACCTTGCTTATGAGCCTCTTTGATATGTTTTGTCAAACATTTTTCTTACGTAGTAGCCATACTAAAACAGAATATCGCCAAAACATTAGACAATTTCATGTGTAACAATAAGGAAAATTGTGGGCAATTGTATACGCAAGACGCTTATATCATGTGCATCCCTCAATATTGTTATATTTCGAGAATAGTATAGAAACATCTTTGTAAAGAGGAAGATTGAAAGTTGAATCCTTTTTTCTCAAATGAAAGTCGAACTCATATAAGATAAGTGCTCTACCATTAAATTTAGGGAACTTTAACGAAAAGCTTGCGGTACTGTTCACTTTAACGAAAAACCATATTTTTACACTAAAAAGTCAATCCTGGTACTATTCACTTTACCCTTTATTTTGTCCTTATCGTTAAAACTCAAAGTTTTCAAGTTTTTTTCATTAGTTTTCCTTTAAATTTATCAGCCCCAAATATATGGACAACGTAAATAACATAAAACCACTCAATATTGTATTTTAAAATATAATGTAACCATAAGGCCAGCAACACAACGGCAAGGGTCACATTCTGCCGGCAGACTTGCCATCTAATAGGCTTTGACGCCGCAAAGAATTGTGCCAGCAATCCTCAAAAGAAGGGGACACTATTTCTATCAATTTTTCAATGCATCTAAAACGCGTTACGTAACGTTATTATTTTACTCAAATTAATATAACACATGAATTTATTTGTTATTAATATATTCTACCGGAACTTATAAATCGTGTCGTCCACCCTTATTATAACACGTGAAAAAGTATCACGTTGTTTGTGTTTCCGATACCATAAAAGTTTCCCAAACTAGTTGTTGATTTTAAGTGAGCATATATTGTTTTTGTCTAAACTAGGAAAGGGTATTCCATGTATTGTGTGGATCACCGCTTTATAGGATTAGAATCAGGATTTGACTTTTCTTTTTGTATTTGTATATATAGGCCATATTTCCTCCATATATTCTTCCATATATAAATCCAGGAACTACCTAGCTCTTTCTTAATTGTGTTAATGGCAGCTGAAGAAACTGAAAACCCAGAGGCTGGCAATGGCATTGAACATGTAGCAGCCATTTTCGGGGTCACCGGGCTAGTTGGGAGGGTGCTGGCCAGAGAGCTGGTCACAAAACCCAAATGGAAGGTTTACGGCATAGCTCGTAATCCGGAGATCATGCCGCCTATTGATCAACGTTCTTCAAACTTCCATTTCATCCAATGTGATCTGCTAAACCGTTCGGAAACCGAGGAACGGCTCTCACTGTTGCAAGATGTTACTCATGTGTTTTGGCTCACCTGGGCAAGCCAATACCAGTTGGATAGCTTTGAGTGTTGTGAGCAGAATAAGGCCATGATGTCGAATGCATTGGATGCCATTGTTCCGAAAGCCAAGGCATTGAAGCATGTTTCTCTCCAGACAGGGATGAAGCATTACGTGTCGTTGCAAGGGCCCTTCGATGATGAAGCAGAAGCTCGGTACTACGATGAAGATTGCCCGAGAGTGGATAAAGGGTGCAACTTTTACTATGTCCTAGAAGACTTGCTAAGGGAGAGGCTGGCTGGTAAGGTAGCTTGGTCGGTACACAGGCCTGGTTTGTTAATTGGTAGTTCTCGTAGGACTGTGTACAATTTTATGGGGAGTTTATGTGTTTACGGAACCATTTGTAAGCATTTGAATCTGCCTTTTGTGTTTGGAGGGACAAAAAGGTGTTGGGAAGAGACTTGTATCGATGGCTCGGATGCAAGGCTAGTAGCTCAACAGCACATTTGGGCAGCAACCAATGTTGATTTATACTCACATTCCACTGATGGTCAGTCATACAATGCAATCAATGAGTCAAGTTTTACATGGAAGGAGATCTGGACGGCACTTGGAGAGAAGTTCGGAGTAGAAGTAGTACACGAAAGTGCATTTTCGGAGGAGTTCTGGTATTCGAAATCCATGGCTGACAAGAAAGAGGTTTGGAAGGAAATTGTAGCAGAGAAAGGACTGGTTCAAACTGATATGGAAAATTTGGCCAATTGGGATTTCTTGGACCTCTTGTTTCGTTGTCCGTTTAAGCTACTGGGAACCCGAAACAAAGTTGATCGACTAGGGTTTACTGTAAGGTATAAGACACTGGATTCAATCTTGTACTGGATAGATTGTATGAGAGATGAAAAACTAATACCTTAAAGCATATGAATTTTTCACTTTTGGTTAAATTTGTTCCAGTAATTTGTGGAGAATGTGGAGCTCCACAAACTCCTCCTATACATGTTTTTGTTGACTACGTTATTTCTTGTACCTTAATTTATGATCATACAGGGTGTTTTTGTCTCCTCCTATTTTTACTCATCTTGTCCCCAGCCTCACTTCAAATGCGAAGGAGGGGGCTGCCTGCACTGCCTATTTTTTATTATTTCGAGGGAGCGGAAATTGAACCTATGGTCTCTGAGGGTAAATGTGTTAACCGCTTGAACTACAAGCTCTACGTACATACTTCCTAAGTTTCATATTCAACGCACGTCCTATTCGTGTGCTGGATTTCACATGGTTAGCATCTGTTTTTATAAATTTGGTTTTAGTGATCTATTCCATATTGTTGACTAGCTAATTCGTGCAGTCTGTATACAATGAGCTCCAACCCTCTTGCAGACACCCTAAATCCTAAATGCTTATCTGTAAAACAAAAGCGGCTTCATTTCCGCTATAAACATAGTATCGACTATCCACACAAGAAAGAAATTGTGTTACCTTATGATGTCTTCGCTTGGTGGCAGCTTGACGCTGTTTTCCTCTCACTTGTGCTTGACTACCTTCCTTTTCCGAATCTCTGTAAAGAAAATCCCACAACATCCTTGGTCAGTCCTTTAACGTCCACCATCTGATGATACCTCTGCAAAACAAGGTTACAACTGAACAGTGGACACAATAATCTCAAGCAATCACTTGTTAAAGGACAGTATATCAGTATTCCAAATTTTGAAAAAAGGAAAACGAAGGCGCCATGAAAACATTGCATCGTCTATTCTTATTAATATTCTCAAATGGAACAGCTAATCGACAATAGAATGTACACTTAGACAGCAGTCTATGTACTTCGCTCTGCTCATAGAGTTCAACTGTTAAATTGGGACTGCTAATTCATATATAAATTTCTCCTCATGAGTTCTTTAGTGAGAAGGGAAAATTTGTGATTTTGTTGACCAGTAGATGGCGTTGTAGGCGAAGGCTCCGCCACTTGAGCTTTGATTTCTCCGACAACTTTGATGTGGAACTTAAGTCTCTTACTCATGACATGGATGATGGATCGTTCTTTCAAGATTCTGAAACGCGGGAAGATCATGAAGTTGGAAGAACTGAACCCTCGACTCATCTTTTCTGAAAGTTGAGCAACTTCACTGAGAGTGCAAAGACACTGAAGAAAAGGAGGCAAAAGCAAACAAGCACGGCGACTGAAACTCCAATCATCCCAGGGCCATAACCAAGATTGACCTCCAAGTACTCTTTCACGGTGCCCTGAAACGTAGGTCCTTTCATCGTGGTCTCCACATCACCAAGTTGCGAGGTGATAATACCTCGAAGGGTCCATGCCACTGGACAGATGTAGTAAAACCAAATCCACCATCCCGGGATATGCTGAAATGAAATTTGTACAAAAACCAAAGGTAAGTTAATGAGTGAAAATGATTGGTTTTTTGAAACAAAGGTCGAGACATTGAATAATGAACTAGACATGCCGCGATTTTAAGCATATTACTTACTGGCTTTGGGACAAGAAAACCCGAGAGGAGATTCCACAATGAGTAGAAAGCAGAGGAGACGACAGCGGCAAGATGTTGAGAAGATGTGAGACCAACAGCCGCCATACCATAGAAGGTAAAATAGGTGAATGTGAGGAACATGAAGACAATATAGAGCAAAAACTTTCCTACAACACATAACCAAACAGAATTTGAATTTTCAGTTACAGTGTTCACTTGTGAATTTAGAAAAGGTCAATTCCAAATAACAAGTGTTTTCGAAGGAAAAATTAGGGATCTTACTAAGCGTCCTTTCAAAATGAACCATGAAGTATGTGATTACACCGTAAACTATTGTCTGCACAGCAATGTATGGGATCTCGACAAGGCCCTGTAGTCGAGAAGGCAAATAAGATAATTACCGCCTGTTCTTCCCTAGATTAAAATTTTGCGAACATTTCTTACCTGTGCTGCTGCATAAGCTAATGGAGAATACATCCCGGCTGCTTTCTCTCGATAGAATACTGTCCTCTCAATTGAAACAATTGGTTGCACTGAAGAAGCGTTATTGACCCCAAGAAACAAGCAAGCGGCATAAAGAGCTCCCATAACCATCATTAGTGCTTGAGGTGAGTCCCTATGGAACATATTGGTGGAATGATTCATAACTTGGTTAAGAAATTGCAATAAGGGGTAAAATACTTTTGCCATCATGTTCGAGTGCGAGGATGCATGTACCACAAGTCATACGTGAGATGCAAAGTTAAAACCATAACAATTCTTAAGTCTTTGTCTTTGATCATGTCATGGAAACTGTAATATGTTCTCACTCAATTCCAACACTCGTATATTCATAGAAAGACTCAAGATTTCTGCTACCAAATACTTCCCAAGGGTGGTTACCAATGCCAAAGCATTTGCCTGCCCAAGTAGTTGATGATGCTCTTAAGATCTAAGATATAGCCCTAAATTCATTTGTAATTAGTTATTCCATCGAGTCTGCTTTGAGAATGTACGTAGAGACTTGAAACTAACTACGAGATATAGCCAAACAATTCAGCATGCCAGTGAATAGTGTGCAATTAAAGCAATTTGAGCTCGAAATGCAACCAAATTTCAAAACTTACTACAATAGAGATGAGGTGTACCTTTTTGTACCAACATTCCAAAACGCCGAACCAAATACCAGTGCACTGATCGTTGTAAAAATCAACCTCATGGCATTATAATGTGGACTTCTCCAATATACAAGATTTTGTTTCCATAAGCAGATCAAAAACTGCGACAGTGTAGTTTGAGAATATGTCGATGCAAACTTCAATGGTTGTGAACCAGCCGGAGGAATACTAAATTGTTTGATGGACTCTTCTACCTCCCTGAAGCAAGATATAAAGAAGTTTGTTAAATAATAACATTGACAACAAAGAATAAGGAAGTAGATAGAATCAGCACAGGTCTCAGATAGAATCAGCACAGGTTTCAGTCGCATTACAAACGTAACATGAAATTAAATACCTGTATTGGTCTGAATTTCTGTAAACGTTTGCAAAGTCTTTACCAATTCTCTCTTCACAAGCAGGTGTAGTAACCTCAAGCATCCAGGTTGCTGGATTGTACCCGCTGGGAATTGGAGTGATTCCGTTGATTCCCTGCACAAGAAAATGAACCAGTATATTATTTTGCTTGACACGATAATGAGTAGACTGATTAGATTAAGGATTAAGTATACAAACAGGTTATTACAATGTTACCTGAAAATAATTTATCATTGTCTGCGAGTGCAAACCAAGCTTTCCTCCATATATAACTTGCCCCCCTCGTTTCATAAGAAGAAGCTGCGTATCAAATCAAATTCACAATTAGAAGAAGACAGTGCATGACATTTGGTTCTTATATGAAAACTTTCTGTCGGGTGTTACTCAATGATCTAACCAACCTCATCGAATGCCTCAAATATATCAATACTTGGTTGATGTATAGTACAGACAACCGTTCTTCCTGTATCAACAGTATTACGAACAGTCCGCATCACAATGGCTGCTGCCCTTGCATCGAGTCCTGATGTAGGTTCATCCATAAAGATAATTGAAGGATTTGCAACAAGCTCCACAGCGATTGTCAGGCGTTTTCTTTGCTCTGTTGATAAGCCTGAACTGCCAGGCAAACCGACCAAAGCATGCCTTAGAGGATCAAGCTCTACTAATCTCATTACTTCTTCAACAAATTCCTGAAATGAAAGTAGTAGAGATGTCAAAAACAAACTGGAAAGATGAGGAAAGACAAAGTGAACATAAATATCTGAAGAAGTATGAATCAGCTCACAAGTCTTTTCTTTTTGCTGACTTCCTTTGGCAGGCGAAGAGAAGAAGAAAATAGCAGGGATTCCTCAACTGTAACTTGAGGAGAATGTATGTCATTTTGCTCAACATATCCCGATATTCTGGCAAAAGTACGTTGCTCTTTTGGGTAACCAGATATTCTGATATCTCCTTCAATGTATCCTCCAGTTTTCCTACCAGCAAGGACATCCATCAAAGTGGTCTTACCAGCTCCACTAGACCCAACTAAAGCAGTAAGAATGCCTGGTGAAAATACTCCGCTCACATTCGCCAAGAGTTGCAACTTATTTTCTGGTATTCCTTGCGACTTCATTTCCTAAAAGTTCAAACATCCCTCAGCTTGCATCAGCTAGAATATCCAAATCCACTACAAAAACGTGATGCGCTATAAACTAGTTCGCATCACATATGTACAAAGAATAAAAGAGCAAAAGGAAATCAAAAGCACCAAGGCAACAGACCTTTGGCATGTCAACAAAGTAATTAACATTATGGAAAGTCATTGTCAATGGCTGAAACGGTAAGATCATTCCCTTTTTGGGGCTGCTAGTTTCAGTCGATGTTGGGTTTGATTCAGCCACTGCATAATCAAATTTATTTTTTTAGAGATATTTTTTCTGATCACAAATATTACAACAAACCTAAACAGATCACTTAGCAGATTTGGAAACTGACCATCTGCAGCAGGGCTCCCTTCTGTGTTGTCAACTGGAACCACTGTCTGGTTCTTCCTAAGTGCTGTCAATAACAATAACCTTCAGAGATCATTTAAAACAAATATGAACACATAAAAACACACAAACCTTTGTTTAAACTTACGATTTAGGTAGAGCAAGGCCATAGTCACAAGGCCATTGAAAAGTATGGCATAAAGCAATAAGGCACCAACTCCAATCCAATACCAATGATCACCAGTTGGTAAGCTGTGTGAGTGAAGAATATTGTGCCCGATTGTGTCATCATTAACAGCAGATTTCTGCAAAGTAAGAGTGTCCAGAACCAGTAGAATTAATCTATATGAAGCCGAACAAAAGAATGTACTGATCCAAAGTTAACCATAAAGCTGAAGAGCATACCTTCATCCACCTTGTAGCAGCAAATTCGTTTACGGACATAGCTCGTTGCCCGTAAGATAGTGGGGATACCCAAAAGGCCCAAACCCACCATGGCTTAATGCTTGCTGAAGAAATAAACAACCAAATTATCAAAATAAAAAACAAATTATAAAAAAACCGTTGTGTGTTAAATTCTAACAATAACTAATCTCTGAATCAAACAAAAGATTTTAATACCTTTCGGAATGATGAATCCACCCAGCAAGAATATAATTAGTAGCGCAGCTGATCCAAATGTATTGGCAATGACCATATCTCGCGTAATAGAAGCCATGAACCGAAAGAGACCCAAAGCCATTTGATGCACTGAGAACAGTAAAAGCATGAAACGGAAAAACCTGAAATATTTATGAAAAGTAATGAGTATTGGACAAACTGTAACAATTTGAGCATCTTTGAGCATATGAGTAAACAGAGAATACCTTCCAGCGGCAGGAGCAAAACCAACAGTGTAGTATACGACACAAGACCATACAACAGCTTCAATAATGGAGTAAGGAATACGCAGAAACCAACTCACGACAGACCATGCCCACGCAGGATGAAAGAAATTGTCCCTTTGCTTGTAAAAGACTGGGAGCCGAGATATCATAAGAGGCAGCTCAGAAAATCCATTAAACATCATGTGCACCAGCCCAAAAAACAAGCAAGAAAGATAAAGTTCTCCATGTCCCTCATCTGTCGGGTGTAGTCTTGTTCGCAGAAACATTGTGCATGTAACAAATCCAACAAATGCAACCTTTAAGAGACATAGAAAACTCGGATAAGAATCTGCTAAAAATAGAAATTTTCAAATTTCAAATAGCATTTTATATCTTCATTTGTTTGAAAGTTATATATCAAGTCGACTCCCAATTGATAAAAACAATTTAACTAACTACAAACATATGGCTACCCTGTTGACAATGATATTGATACCCAGTAAGAGACTAATTGTAGACAGGCAATGATACACAATTTTAAAATCAAGATTTGAAAGATGGGTACGAGAAGCAGATAATCGACAGAGTAAAGCGTACCTGGAACGTCCTAAATATATAAAGAAACCTATGCCTGCTGATCAACAGGATTTCACGTGAAAGGCATGCTTTACAAAGTTCCCATCTTGAGACTGCATATTTTGATTTTGCCAACGCTGCAGGATGAGTATTAGACTTATCATATGGATCCGAAAGCTCAGAGTCCAGAGTCCTTCCAAATTTGGAATTTTTGAAGGCTTCAGCAATTTGTGGAACAGAAAGGTACACGTATGGTTTCGATTTATCAGCCCAATATTGAGATTGGTCCTTTTTAGAAGTCACCTGGAAATAAAACAAGTTACACCAATGCAAGCAGCCTAAAAAGATGAAATCATCTTGTTCTTTTAAAATTATATATACCTCTTGAAGAAAATCCGCAACTCCCTTGCGTGGGGGTAGACGAAAGCCTAATGACTCGAAGAATTCCAATACTTGGGCACGAGGACCATGATAAACCACATGCCCTTCTGATAACAGCACCAGATCATCAAACAGATCAAATGTCTCGGGTGCAGGCTGAAGAAGAGCCATTAGTATTGTCGCATCCATTAGATGAACAAAGTTCCGAGTGCATTTTACAATTTGGAATGTAGTAGAACTATCAAGTCCAGTAGAAATTTCATCCATAAATAGGGCTTTTCTTGGGCCAACAGCCATTTCTCCTGCAAAACCATTAGCTAAATTTTTACAATTGGATGAAGAGAAAGTCACAAAGGCAACCAAAATCAGTTAGGAATTCCTACATTTGTAAATAAAAGATGTTTTTGGTTCTTAAAAATAAACACAACAAATCATATTGATCTTGGATGTAATCTGTTAGAAATGCTCTAAGAGCTTAAACAAAATAAAACTTCTCCAGCCAAAAAATTAAACATAACCATTCAGCCGTACTCCAAATGAATTAAACATCAATCACTTCAAAATTATGTTTACAAATATTAACACGGTTAAAGAATACATTTAAATTCATGGTAGTGAGCGTGAGAGATACCTGTGGTAACCCTTTTCCTCTGTCCACCAGATATGCCTCTTAACATTTCGTTTCCAACAATTGTCTCTGAACATACATCAAGACCGAGCACTTTCAACACATAATCTGTTGAAACACTATGCTTTTTACCGCCAACAGATGATGCCTGTGGATTGTGGATTCAAATTCATTACAAAGAACACATACGGAAAAATAAAATAAAACCTTTAGTACTAAAACAATTACAGAATCCAAAATTCAATTCTTTCTTTTTTCTTGTGTCAAAATTAAATTATAATAACAAACCTTCATATATGCATCAATTTCTGGATCCGGCCTTATGTTCCTTTCCCTCTCTAACTGTACCAAATCGTTCATGTACGCTACAACATAAAACAATTGACAAAAACAGTGGAAGAATATTACCAGTACTCGATTGAGAACATGAAACCAATTGCTGAAATTAAGAATATCTGCACATTGAATGTAACAAAATTGCAATTAACAGGAACACACCTGCAAAGCCTTCGCTTGCACCTTGACATCTAGCTGCAAAATCCAATGTTTCTCTTACGGTCAGTTCTCCAATATGATTATCTGTTTGGCTGATGTAAGCTGCAGTTCTTTGAACGCAAAACTCGTTCAGCTTATGGCCATTGTAGGTAATGGTACCGCTTTTCTGGAAAGAAAATCCCAAAGTGTTAAAAAGAGTGTATAACGTTGTGCATGTGAGTTAAACCGAGACATTATATTTTTTAGCACATATTTCTTATGTGAGAATCAACACGCTTCGCATGTGTAGCGTGACTTAAGTCAAACAAGTTACATATATTTTATTTTCCCTAACATATGAATTGTTTGTTCTGATACATAGTATCCAATCGAAAATCAATTTATCGATAACAAATGAGGCCCGAAATGTCTTACATTGCAATGCAGTATGCTTAAAATTCTCAATAAGGGATATCCTCTCATCAATTAATAGGGTGAAGAGAAGAATTGATCATATAAATATATTGAATGAAGGCTTAACGGTCTTTTCAGTATTTTTCAAATGTTGAACAGACGATTGTAGTTGGATTGATGAACAGCGTTCGAAGAACTTCTAAAAAGGAAAGTGACCAAAGCCATATACATACATAGAAGCAAACTGAAAAGGAAAGATGATTTACAAATTTACACACAAATTACTGCTTGTGATATAAAAAAAAATATTTGCCAAAAAAGGAAATTTAAACAACTACTAATTACTGACCTTTAAGTTGGGGTCAAGTTTTCCTGCAAGAGCCAAAAGCAAAGTGGATTTTCCAGAACCTGGAGGACCCAAAAGCAATGTCATCCTACAAAAGGCAAAAAACAGATGCATTAAATAAATTACACTTGTATGCTGATATATGGTTACACTACACATGATAGTAGTGAATATAAAACTAAATTAAATTGCATTTAAACTAAACATATTTTTTACTTCTAAATCAATTAAAAAAGGTACTTCTAACACGAAAACAATAATTACCTTCCGGGTTTAACAACGCCTCTAATGTTGTTCAAAATGGTTAAAGAATGTCTCTTAGGTCGAAATATCCTCAAACCAGTTAAAATACCCTGCATTCAAATATATAGTAGCACTATCAGATATATCATTTTGCATGTGGTTTAATATCTTAGTGGATGGAGTGTTAGATTTATACACATGCGTTTCGAATCTGAAACTACCTCATCTCCTAAGATATGTCATTTTGCAAGGGAAAAAAAATGATAATTAAGCTTTCTTAGGTAATTATTTAATGGGAGTTTTAACGAAATACTACCGGTACTGTTCACTTTTAACAAAAAACCATTTTTTTACCTTTACCTGACACTATTCACTATACCTTTAAAATGAGCTTTTCGTTAAAAGAGAAGCTTTTTTTGGACTTTTCATTAGTTTTTCTTTATTTAATTACATACCTCTAAAGCATTACGAGTATAGTTGATTAGAGTAGGCAAAGCTCTTGATCCAGTCTGAACGTTTGCCACCACTTTCAGATTATCATACCGTACTTCAACCTTTGCGACCTCCAACCCCACTCTTCAATTAACACAACAAGAACAAGTAAATTCAGACAAACAAATTAAAGGTAAACAAAATTACTAACCATATAAAGAAATTAACCAGCATTTGATGAAGCTTCGGCTTCAAATTAGTATAAAGAAATTAACCATGCATCCCAAATTTGGTAATTTAATTTCTATTCGCAGTTGGATTTGCTTGATGTTAAAAACAGAAATAATTGCAATATATTTGAAAAAAACCAAGAAAACACATATGGTATTGTGCAAATAGTTTTACAAAAATTGCATACTTAATTAACGTAGCTCCTAACAACTGATAATGTTAATGAAAATTTCTTCGAAAATATAATTACCGAAGAAAATTCAGCGTCTTTGAACTGTCTATATCGTTCATGTATTTTTCGTAAAAGTGTTTTTGACTGTGAAACATAACGAAAATTTTAAGCATGTTCATACTCTGATGCTTCCCATATATGCGGGTCCCACCGGCCAATCACATGCATGCAAGTAAAAATCACTCATTTTTTCTCAAGTTTTCCGTTTTGTTTTTAAAAAAAAATAAAAAATTCTGAAAATTAACCTAAACCCATATTTCTTTTGTGATCTTCAACCATACACCAAATCCACGAACTAGAGAGAGAAAGAGGAGATAGAGAGAGAGAGAGAATGGCCGTTCGTACTTATCGAGACGCTCTTTAACAGCGGAGAGCAAGAGATAGTTATCTTGATCGTTAGTGGCCAACGCTTTTTTGACGACGAGCTCCCGATTGAACCGATCCAGCTTCCTCACGTCGACCGTCTCCACCTTTTCGCCACCGCCTCTTCCATCGGACTCCCTCTTCCTCACCAGGGCCGTGTTCGTCCGCCTCTGCGACGGCAACCTCCCGATCGCCGCCCACATCAGCTCCTCCTCGTCCTCCGCCACCGACTCGGCATTCGAAGGCCGAGCGAACGACTCGTTCCCCGCCTCTATCTCGAAGTACTCGCTCCCGTTCGACGCCGCCGCCATTGTTGCTGCCGCACCACCTCCGGCCGATCTCGACCGCCCGATCACTCACCCTCTCGTGTTAATTTTTTGAGAGATCAATCAACTTTTAGTCCCGAGAGTTTTGGATTTAATCAGAAATCCTAACAGACTTGGAGAGAAATGAGGACTGTTGGGAACTCATGGGCATGCACGAGTACTCTGAGCTGTGGGGGCATTATGGTCATTTTATCTGTGGACTAAAAGCCCCGCGAATTTTGAAGAGTGCGTGTTTCCGATTTTGCCCTCGGCGTTTTCGTTTCTAGAGGGAGAAACGCGATGCGATTGGAACAGCTTTCGTTCTAGAAGTTTGGGGTTCGTTTTGGGAAGGAAATTTCTTTTCTGGTCCGGTTCTTAAGGTGTTGGTACTAATTAAAGTTTTCTGGAAACACAAATTAAAATCGATTTTAATTGGTTTGTAATTAATTACTTGAGTGGTCACTTAGTACTACGATCTAGTGGTATTCATCTTCACTTGTAAGTGAAAGGTCTTCGATTCTCGCCAAAGGCGAATTTGAACAACATTATTGCTAGCCGATTGTGAGGCTAAATCAACCTCATTTCCGTTAGTGTAGATAATGTCGTTTGTTAAAAAAAAAATAGTTGAGTGAGCATATTATAATTTTGTTCTTGAAAACATAATATTTCAAGAAATAAAATTTTGTTGTCTATCTACAAAGAGAAATGCTAAGGGACTATCTTTCCGAAAACTCTATGACACCTCACAGTTTAAAGTTAATTGTCGTACTAATATTATAAAATATTATGCTAAAAACATGAAGTGGAAAATAGTCTATGAAAAGTCTCACTTTTCAGAAAGTCTCCTTAACATTTCTCCTTTGCAAATTATGTGTAATTACTATCTTGAAAAAACAATATGTGGGTGTGTTTATTGCAAGAAACGTAATAGTTTCCTTGGAAATCGTTAGTAATGTCCCATATTTTTAGTGTAATCGAAACACAAATTCATTCATTATTTTTTATCATAGTATAAGCGGAGAATGAGTATATTTTCTAATGCTCATTCACTTGTATTACGAAAGATGAACACATGATGTACCAACTTGTATACTGAATTCATGAAAACATCTCTGGTTGCGATGAACTTAGGATTTTATTACTGTTTGCCTCATCAACCTTAAATTTAATTACGAGCCCCACTAATCTTTTAAAATGTACCAATCTGTCTCATAACATTATTCATTTATTATTTTCGTCAAGTTTCATCTGCTTAAGTGGTGGAGATTAACAATTCTCATCGAATTATTCATAATTGTAAACCACAATGTTAAATCAATAATTTTATTCCAACCTAAAAAATAAAGAGTAAATTGTAGCTATGGTCCCTTAACTTTAACTCAATTGGAGCAATGGTCCCTCAACTAAAAATCCATTACCATTGGT
Source organism: Heteromeles arbutifolia (assembly GCA_024362995.1). Taxonomy (NCBI): domain Eukaryota; kingdom Viridiplantae; phylum Streptophyta; class Magnoliopsida; order Rosales; family Rosaceae; genus Heteromeles; species Heteromeles arbutifolia. The sequence goes on from JANCRC010000003.1 coordinate 6,327,339, forward strand.
CCCTCAACTTTAATTCAACTGGAGAAATGGTTCCTTAACTTTAACTCAATTGTAGCAATGGTCCTTCCAATATAACTTGTTTTGACAAAAATTTTGATATAGCTAACGAAAAGAACCATAATTATACACTTTGATGAGTTGAGAGATCCTAATTGTATAAATGGTCATTCCAACATAGCTTATTTTGACAAAATTTTGACAAAATTGATGAGAAGGACTATAGCTACACATTTTGATAAGTTGAGGGACTAATGGTAATGGATTTTTAGTTGAGGGACCATTGCTCCAATTTGATTAAAGTTGAGGGACCATTCGTACAATTTACTCAAAAATAAACATCGTCATATTACTATATAGCACAGTTTTAGGTACGAAAGTGCTATTCACATAATTATTTTTATCTCCCATACATTCTTGTTAATTTTGATCATTGATTTTGTTCAATTCATAAACTACGAGGAATGTGTGAAACATAAAAATGACCGTTTGAATAACACTTAAGTATTTCTTCTTATTTAATTTGTTTGAGAATAGCATGTATTATAGTTTGTATGACATGTTTCTGTATCGTATAGGATTTGTAGCCACCCGCCACTGCTTTTGTGGGTCATCAACGTGGATGATTCAAGACGACGCGCATTGGCAGGAAACAATCGCCATCATGTCATAACACACACACTCAACTCATACACAGTCTCAGATGCTCCTCTGTCACTCGGTGTGATTATATCTGTCGTTACGTGACATGGGTCCGGTTAATTTTACTTGAAGAAGATAGTGTTATTCGTACACTTTTATTTTATTTTATACATATATTTGGTAATTTTTGTCTCCAACTCGTAATTCTTTTTTGAGAAAGGTAGTGTTATCCAGACACTTCTATTTACCTTCTAGGCACCTTTTTTAATTTTTGTCCGTTGATCTTTCTTTAATTCATTCGACTCGATAGCCAGAAATTGAAAGGAGTGTATAAGAGGTGAAAATGAGTGCGAATGCCAATCTGCTCTATTTTCGAGTGTATACACTTTATGCACTTGTATATATAATTATATCTCTCATCGTATGACTGCCCTATAAAACACAAGATTTTTTTCTATTTAATGTTTTGTGCGATATTTGATACCCAAACGAGAAAGGCGCAAAGCTTAACACTATCTTATCTAAAGGTAGAGATTTAATCTGTCATCAAGTGTATATACTTATTTCGTGTGATTATATTTTTCATCACGTACGCGACATAAACCGGTGACACACAAGAATATCCCCTCGAGCAGATTCATACCACATCATAATGTTGGGTTCATACTAAGTGACCACATCTTTGTGTTGGGTTCCTACTGCGCCATTACGTCTTTCAGTTGTCGAAATTTAACAGTTTAAAGAGTTTTGCCGTTCAAATACGACATGATGCCGTCAAAATGTTTCCAAAATTGGGTATGAAATGACCAGCATATGTGAGATTGATCACATTGATCCGTGGAACATGTGAAAGGTGTAAAAATATAACTCACACCCCTCTTGTGACAATTCCATAAAAAACAATTGACAATATTAGAACAAAAAATGCGTGAAGTTGTGAATCATTATCTTTCTTTCACTGAAAAGATGAGTTACGCCATTTGGTCTATATATATATATCATCTTGTCAAATATCTTTCATGAAGATCACTTGATAAGATGACAAAAAGAACATTACACAATGTTATGTTGAGCATCATACACAAAAAAATTGAAGTTTCCAGAGGCGAGCAGCAACTGTAAGAAACATTCTTGTATGGGGAAGGTCTTATGCGAACCCTAACTCACAGAGAAACCTTGCACACAAACATGTTTCCAAAATTGGGGTAATGTGAGATTGATCACATTGATCCGTGGAACATGTGAAGGGTGTGAAAACACTCACACCCCTCTTGTGAAAATTCCATAAAAAACAATTGACGATATTAGAACGAAAAATGCGTGAAGTTGTGAATCATTATCTTTCTTTCACTGCAAAGGCGAGTTATGCCAGTTGGTCTGTACTCGAGTTCGAATCTCCTTCCCCTTAGATTTGAGTAATTTAGTATATATATATCATCTTGTCAAATATCTTTCACGACGATTACTTGATAAGATAACAAAAAGAACATTACACAATGTCATGTTGAGCATCATACACAAAAATTAAGGCGAGCAGCAACTGTAGGAAACATTCTTGTATGGGGAAGGTCTTATGCGAACCCTAACTCACAGAGAAGCGGAGCACACAAACATGCTTCCGCCTCGCTGTTAGAGGGGGAATCGCATAGGACCAACCCAAACAAAGGAACTTCTCATCTTCTAGATGCTGACAAAAGTAGTGAGATGTTAAAACACTAACAATGCTATGTCAAAAAGCTTTCGCCCGATATGATAAACAAGGGGCGAAAACACTGGCTTACCTGTACAGGCTTGGCGGACGGAAAACCTCAAAACCAAAAAACTTCTCCTACTCTGCACATTGGATATCAGAGAACGTTGTCCAAGCTTTACATTTGTAATCAGCGTTTGACCTTGAGAGTATATTGACTTGATTTTGAGGCAGATTTTTTGGACTTTAAATTCTTGCCCTTTGGGGGGAACTTGTCATCATCAGAATCATCGTTTTCATCCCCAAACTTCCGGTTCCTCTTCTTCTCAGCTCCAGAACAGACAATAATCTTCCCTTCATCCTTCGGTTCCACAGGCTCGCACTTTTCCTTCGGCCGCCAAATGAAAAGTGACCTGAACAAGTGACATGGTTAAGAAGACATATCATTATGATGATGTAGGGAATTCCAAGTTTGATAATTTTCATACAGTAATGCTACTCTTACCATGTTTTTATACCGCATTTATATATCACCTTAGGTGGCATCATGTGGATAACCACATCATTTAAATTAATCAGAATTTAATTTAAATTAAAAACATTTAATAAACCAATAATTAAAAAAAAAAAACTGGAATTAAATGGTGATTGTGGCATACGAGGAGTCTTCTCCTTCCTTCCCCATTCAATCCTGCTTCTTCTCCCATTTCTTCTTCCACTCCAGTTCTTTCACGACATAAAATGGCGCAGGGAACATCTCCTTGCTCCAGCCATGTCCACCCCAAGCTTCCGGAATATGATGATCTAGTGGCCAAACTTAAGTGTCTCAAGGCAGAGTATAGGCATCGTAAAAACTTTTTCAGTTTTCTGATGATTTTGAGAGGGATGCAGCAATGGGGTTAATCTGATGATTTCGTTTACGGTGAATGATGCTCGCATTGTACTTTATGAACTTATTGTTACCTAATTGAGTATATTTTTATTTAAACTCTTAGGATTCCAACTACTCAATCTTCCATGCACATTTTACTTAGACAAGGGAGAATTCTAATTGGTTTAGTTCAGAGAGGGACCTCAGAGCCGGCTTGGCTAGACAGAGGTCGGATACCTCGTACCTCAAGAAGCTCACTGCCATGCAATTACAAGTTAAGTGAGAATGGTTGGGAGGCGGAGGAGGGATGGGCTAAAAGAGGGTGGTAGTCCACACTAACGTGAAAAAAATTGGGGTGAAAAAAAATGGCATGAAAGAACTGGCATGGAAGAAGAAACGGGAGAAGAAGCAGGACTGAACGGGGAAGGACGGAGAAGACTCCTCGTATGCCACAATTACCATTTAATTCCAGCTTTTTTTTTTAATTATTGGTTTATTAAATGTTTTTAATTTAAATTAAATTCTGATTAATTTAAATGATGTGGCTATCCACATCAGATGCCACGTAAGGTGGTATATAAATGTGGTATAAAAACATGGTAGGAATAGCATTACTGATTTTCATAATGCAAGTACAATTAGCGGATGAGTGTAACAGTGCCCAAACCTTGAACTGCCCGATGCCAAAACATCATCACACGGATGTAGCTTGTTCACTGGACTGATTGTAGTGATGTTTGGATCCATGACCTCAGCAACTAGTTGTCCTGTGCTTATGTCTATGAAATCAATGGGATGCAGGGCAGCTCCATTATAGTTTTCACTTATGTAACGACCAATAACTGCAAGGGACTCTGACGAATCCTGGACAAAAATACAAGATAGATTTTCAACGATGAAATGAAATCTTAGTAATGAAAAGAGAAATACTTCAGTCGAAACTATTACCTTTGGATCCCATTCGGCTTTGAAAGGAGTCAGATGACGATTGAAATCATGACTGTGTACAATCTCTCGGCTTGGGTTATCCATATTGCCAAATATAGAGTCCCATATACGAATACGGTTATCCTGTGAAGTGCTAAGAATTTTACTGCCAGACATCGGAGAAAAATATGCAGAGTTAACAACACGGCTGTGTGCAAGGTCGTATATGGAAGAACCAGCTTCAATTCGACGAATGTCCCATATACGAGCCTACAAAAGGAATTACGTCTTAGATATTTTACCATATAGGTGAAAACAGACAATACAGGCACGTAGAGAATTCCAGACGACCAAGCAATCCATAAACGTTTCAAATTTGTTAATCAGAAACTTACAAAGTGATCATTTCCACAACTCAGTAGAAGGTCAGGCCGCAATGGATTGCAGTGGAGTCCAACTACTTTGCTACCTTTCTTATGGATCAAAATTGGCTTCCCAGTTTTGTCATTGGAGCGAGAATCAACCCTATACCATAAAACAAATTAACAATTAAAGCAATATATTAACCAACCCCAAAAAAGAAATCAAAGTAAGCACTAATTGTCTTACCAAATATTCTAGCTGGGGAAAATATGACATCGGACAGGGAATGGGGGAAGAATGGAAACACGTGCTAAACAATGTCACTGTATCAACGGACTACACAATTCAATAGTTGCATGCATATTTCCCGTTTCTTTATTATCTGATTATATCTCTCTCTTTATCTCATTTAAGAACTTCATATAAAAAAACCACGTAAAATATACTTACATGTACAGAAAGCCAAAGTTGTCAGCAACAAGCACAACACCTTTTTCCGCATTGATATCCATTCCATAAAGCATTCTCCAGCTGTTTGGCCCCTAAAAACAATCCATATACACAAATCAGTTTCTATAAAATTAAACTGAGACTAAGATGAACGACTTTATATGTTAAGCATTAAGATTGCAACTAACTAAGACAAACAGTGACACGACGAGCTTTTCAAATTGAGAAACTGGCTCCACAATGTAACAACCGAGAGAACAAACACAGTTACATATGTTTGTGTGTTATCTATATATACAACAGCAAACTAGAGGAAAGAAGTGATGGACAAAAAACCACAAAAGAAAACATGAAATATTGTAACTTTCAGCGACGGTTGCATCCTTCAAACATTTGTTAGGCAGTGACAAAAGTTTCATTACTCCTTCATGACATTTATTCATTAACAGCGAATATAGTTAGGAGTACGATTACCTGCCATCCATCAGGGTTAAGGTTCATCAAAGATAATGAAATTCCAGTCTCCAAATCAGTGCAACTAATGGTTCCATCTGAGGATGCACCATACACTGTATCATCACTTGCAGGTTTAAACCTGCAAGAGTTTTAATGTGCAAACTTTTTCTGTTATGGAAACAATAAAATCAACATAAAGTGTGTATGTGTGTGTGTGCATGAAAACATATGATCTACATGTATGCGCGTGCATAAAAATAAATAAATAAAGAACTCACTTCATGTTGTTGAGTATACAAGAGTGTACATTTCCATAAACAATCTTTTCATGTACTTTGACAAAATCCCATACTCCAAGTTGTCCTTTCTTGACAATGAACCACAGCCAAAGAGACGCAAACGATCATTAAACATCATTAAATTTAAGTTAGTCAACCATCATTAAACAATCAAAATCTTGAGCAACATAAACCTCAACCAAGTCAAAGCTATAGGTGAGACTTACCTTATCTCCAGATAAAAGGATGTTATTCTTCGTTGGATGGAACTCTAAGCTAGTCACCCGTCTACTGTGATATCTGATAACCGCACAACTTACTTGATCTGGGATCACATATGCTGTCTTGATCTATCAAAAGGCAACAGAAAATATAAAAAATTCATAACACTAGAAATAATAAATGTCGAAAACAAGAGCAAACTTACTCTGCAAGAAAAATGCAGAAACATAACAAATACACCACCACAGCATTACTGCCATTACATACCCGCCAAAGGAGTAAAAAGTTCGATTCACATGATTTAGCAAGTGAAAACCAATACAAAGGCACAAAGAGTTGGCTTGTCATGCATTCATTAAAGCTAATCGCATCAAATGTAGTCACAGTACGGCTAAAAAGAAACTGGTACATAATAGGATCGACATAATACTTGCCTGAAAATTTTCTGTAAGCAGCAAACATAAAACCAACAAATTTCAGCTAACACAAGGCAAATAGTTAAGGCATACCGGAGCAACACGAGGTCTAATCTGGCGTTCGAACATATACTCCAGCGCGTTACGGGTATTTTTATGGGGTGCTGGGACAACCCCATGCTCAGTAGCCACTCGGTGTGGGCATGCCACTGTAGTGTGGCCTTTAATACACAAAACCCACATAGAAAAACACACAATTAAGACAAAAAATTACATAAGGTTACCAGATTATAGCAAACAAGAGCAAAACCCACATAGAAAAACACACAATTAAGACAAAAATTTACATAAGGTTACCAGATTATAGCAAACAAGAGCAAACCCAATTCAGTAACAAAATGTCGAACAGTTACCAGGCATTTTACAAAGAAAGCAGGGCTTCATTGGGCAATCAATGTAAGTAGCCCCTTTGAATCCAGCCTCATGCCCCGGCTTTTTGCACACCTACACGAACCGCCAACAAAAATAAAATAAAATTAAAAAACCCCCAAAAACATAAAAACCCAATTTAGAAAAAACCGAAATTAAAACGAAATGGTCGACTCGAAAATGTTAAAGGAGCTTACTTTGCAGACTTTCTTGAGGCTAATAGTAATGGGTGCTTTCCCTTTCGTCTTCTCGTCCAAAACCTCCTCGACTTTGGCTTCGTTTTCGCTCTCCAACACTTCGTCTTCCTCTCGTTCTTCGTCTTCTTCGGATGAGCTCTGCTCGGAGTCCGAGTCTCTCTCAATGACGACCTTCGGGAACGTCATTCTTCTGGTTTGCGGGGACATTTTCAGCAACAGAAAAAAGGGAAAGTCAAGGATTTTGGTCGGGAAGAAAGTGAAGACAGAAGACACAGAAACACAGAGGGACAGATTGGGGCGAGGCGAAGAGACGGAAACCGACCTTTAACTTGGAAGGACGGGAGGAGTTTACTTAAATACCCTTCAGAAAAACGACACCGATATGTCTAATTTTCGAATATTTTCGCGTTAGTATGGGGAAACAGGAAGAAGGGTGTTACTGGAATTGGGATTCAAATGTAGGGGTATATACGAACTTACGTTTTTCTAGTGTGGCGGGAGAAGACGTGTCTCGCTTTCGGCCGCTTGGGTTGGCCACACGTGTGCCACCATGGTCGTACAAAAAAGGAGTTTCTTTCTCTCCATAGTCCATACCAACGGGCAAGGGGAAAATATCAGTTTACGGTTGGTTTGGAATTGTGATGTTTTAATAAAAAAAAAGTAGCTTATTAAAAATTTTGAAATATTAAATATGTTTAGTAAAACAAAAAAAATAGTTTTTTTATAAAACTGCTGTGAATAAAAATAAAAAAACATGGATAAGTAAAAGCAGAATTTATCATGCTTCTACAAAAATGTTTTTTTTTAAAAGCATAGTAATCAATACTTATTTAATAAATTTTTAAATGACAAGTATATCCACATGTTTTATAAAATTACAATCTTTATCCTTACATTATTATCTTTAACAATTATTATATCGTATTAAATATCATATCCTTTGTAGTCATTTAACATATTCAAAATAACTTATATAAAAGTTTACAAAAAACTCAAACACTGCTACTTTTCCTTTTTTTTTATTAAAAGCGCATTACAACAAAAGGTTTATCAAACGTTAACTTTATTTTACGACTGTTATTCTCACATGATATAAAATCAGTTTTTTTTTTTTTTTTTTTTTTTTTATTAACACAGCAATACCAAATTAGCGCTTACTCTGTGTTCTGAGAAACTAACTGTACCGAGTTTCCCAACCCTGATCTACTAATACGAACCAGCGGCGAACTCAGAGTGAGCAACTTCTTGTTGTGGCAGTTGGCTTACGCAGAGCTTTCTCTGCATCAGCTCTTTGGCCTGATTTTGGGAAATCTGAGTTTGCGGAGGCCTTGGTTTCCTTTCAGCAGAGGCAGAGGCGTTCCGGTGGAAGAGATTTGTAAGTGACGAAAATTGCAAAACTAAGATCTTGCATATTTTTGCAGGAGTGAGAAGATTATGTAAAGCATTATCTCTCATTCAAATGGTAAGGCACACAAAGTAGCAGTTTGCCGTAAATGTTATTTTCTAGTCCATTTTGCGTTAATATTGGGTTCTGAAAGTAACTGTTGCTTTACATTGTTGCACAGTTGTGTACTCAATTTGTTCACAAGGATAGAAGGAAAACTAATGAAAAGGATTTGAAAATTTTGAGTTTTAACGAAAATGACAAAAAGTTGTAAGTGAATAGTACCATGATTGACTTTTTAGAGTAAAAATGTGATTTTTCGTTAAAGTAAACAGTACCGGGAACTTTTCGTTAAAGCTCTTATATTATATGGTAAACAGTTGCTTTTCAGTTCTATTGCTAGGAGATTGCTCGAAATTATTGGTTTCACTTACCAGTTGCATAGTGCAGTTTTTTTTTTCTTTCTTTTCTGTCAAACTATAGATTTTATTGGACTAGATGTTAGATTAACCACCAACGAAGTTCGAGTCCACGCCGTCATGCAAGGGCTCAACTCTTTTCCATTACTATGGTAAGAGGCCACTTGCATAGTGCAGGTGTTTTGATAAGTGCTTATTCTGAAGGATGTTGCGTCATCTGTTATCCAGAGCGTTGATACATAATCATCACGTTTGAATAGGAGCAGGCTCATGCATAATACTGTGGAGGTTCCTGAGTGGCTTGAACGTCGGATTGTATAAACTCGATGTAGTCATTTGGGTTCTACTTAATCCTGCACCAGTTTAATGACAAAAACAGCAAAAATGACAGCTTCCCACGTTTGTGTAGGTCTACCTTGAGAGGTGACCTCTTGTTCGATTCCATCAGTCTTTGTTGCGATCCGTTTAACTTGGTTTGCACAACCACCATGCTTTCAGTGGAAGAATGCAGATCATGAACAAGAACAAGGATACTTGTGCTTCAAGGTACGTGACTCTTGATTATGCCTTTCATACAATTAAACTCATCATGGATGATAGTCACTCTGGTCTACAACTTTGTTTCACTAAAGTTGGCCAAAACATGTAATCGAATGTGGCAACGGTATCAGATTATTGGGAAGAAGAGGAGGAAAAAAGATAATGGACGGAACCGACAAGGGGAAATCCCCCTCCTTCCTGCTGCAGAAGTATCCATGATTGAACAATAATGTGGTCGATACCAGCTCCAAATCGAATATCAGGGTTAGGTGTGTTGAATGTTAAAGAAGAATGTGGGTGAGATGCAAATGTTAAAGAAGAATGTGGATGAGATGCAAAGGACAATTGTACTAAGACACTAATTTATTTGTTACAAGACATCGTTTTTAGACCAATGCAATTTGGGAGAACTATGAGATATTGGATGCAAGGGGCAATTCAACTACATCAACTTCCTCAGTAATTTCATAAGTAGAAGTCCCGTTTCCTAAAGCTTGGGAGAACTATGAGGAACTAAGTTGTTTAGGGCAATGAAAACTAATAAGAACTACTTTTTTTTAGATTAATGCAATTTGGGAGAACTACGAGGAACTAAGTTGTTTAAGGCAATGAAAACTTGGGAGAACTACTTTTTTTTTTGGACTAATGCAATTTGGGAAAACATTGGATACCCTATCAATATACAAAAGAAGAACCCGAAAAACTTATCAATTTATAAAAAGATGAACCCAACATAAGTACTGGGCTCATCAAATGGTGGAGATATGTAACACACCACACTTTGAGCATGATGAACAGACATGGAAAATCAAATTTGCAATTGTTCCAATAAAACTAATTACGTTCATGTACTGGGCTGCTAATAATCATCACGGGGTTAATGTCCTTCAGTTTCTTGGGTTCTTCTTCAATGCCGATGAATCTTGCTATATGAGAATTGATTTGGATTGTAGTGGATATGAATGGTGTGAAAAAGAAAATCTGAGGAAGAACCAGAATTGGTTTATTAAATAGTTTTTAATTAAATTTAGATTCTGACTAATTTAAATAATGTGGTTGTTCATATCAAATGTCATTTTTTTTTCTTTTTTTTTCTTTTTTTCTTTTTGTCAAAAGATGTCACCTAAGATTGTATACAATTGTGGTACAAAAATATGGTAAGAATATGGAGGCCTCTGGTGACAACTTTGATATTTACACGCCCCGATCCCGATGTCCTAGGGACATCAGAATGGCCACATGCTGGCCGACACCCAAGGGTGACGTAAGCTATTTAATGAATACATATGTTGAGAACATGTAAATCATGCGTATAAATTGTAGCAAAATAATAGGATGTGACTATTCATTTTTGCGTGAAGATAGTGATATAAATAATATCCAACTGCCAACAATGAAAACACATTGATAATGCATGACATGCTCAAAGCATACGACTAAACCAGAGTACAAGTGGATGGTAAGATAGAGAAGTGCATTTACAATAGATGTCAAGCAGAGAGGATGACGCTGTATCACTGGTAGGGGAATGCCTCGTATCTCGGATCGTATTCCTCGTTCCTATGTCCTGAGGGGGCACAAAACAAACATGAGTTGACCAAGTTGATATATATATATATATATATATATATATATATGTACAATATTGAAACAGTTATCAACATACTAACCCTCAAAGTTTTATGAAAACTAATAGCATAATAAGTAATAGGTTTTTCTGAATACCCTAGCATGCCATAAAACCTTTCATAAAACATATCTAGTATATAGTGTGCTAATTAGTGGTATCAGTATCACCCGAAGGCATAAAGAACTCTTCATTTAGAACACTTCCTTCAGAACACTTCATTTGCCAAACATGCACCAACCTACGCTCGGCCGAAGCCAATATAAGTATCATCACCTGTATGCAGAACAGTGACCACTAGATACGCACAAAAACATTGAATATAGTATTTACAAACATATGTACATATATCTCAAAAGCATCTTCATAGCATATAGTCATCCATTATATATATTATAAAGAAGTGTGTAAAAACATGTTCATAAGCAGTATATAGTCATCCATCATATATACTACAAAGAACATCAGTTCGATAAAATATGATATTTCAAAATATTATCAGTAAGCATAATAATCAAAAAATGTAAATCCAATTTACTTATAAAACGTTTCACAAAACATAATCATTAAATCATGTTTTTCATGTATGCATTTATACTATTAAAACATGTATTTTGGAAGGGGTCCACTCACAGATACTCCATCGTCGAAGAGCCGTACAAAATAGGAATGACGGAATCGTCGTTAATATTCACACCTAAGCACATAAAGCGTCCAATTAATAAAACTCTACTCAAACGATTGAATTTCGGAAAATGATAGTCACAAACGGGTCCAAGACGTCAAAATTAGCCTAGGAGGGGTCTCGACCGAAATCCAAAAAAGTCAACGAAAAGTGAACATTTACCGTTGACGGTCAAAGTCAAAGTCAACGGGTGGGGTCAATTAGGTCAAAGGGTTAGAGTCGGGTTTAGGGTTTTAGGCTTAAGGCCTAGCCCAAGGGAATAAGGTTTAAGGCTACTGGGTTTAGGGTTTAGGGTTTTGGGCTTAAGGCCCGGCCTAAGGATTTGGGGTAAGGGCCCGTGCTAACTCGGCCCGAAGGCCTGATTGGGTTTTAAAAAGAAAAACAAATAAAACTAAATGAATTTGGGTTTAACGGATAACGGGCCTAAGGCCCGAGTCCTAAATGGCCCAAAGGCCTAAAAGACAAGGGTTTTGGGTATGGGTTTCCAAAGGATTGGGCTTTTGGTTTAGGCCCAATGGCCCTAGGTTGCTTGTTCTCGCCAGGGAAGGAGGCCGAAGCCTCCTGTGCTCCAGTCAATGGCAAACTAACCCATTAACCTCTGATCTAACTACAAAAAGGAATGTACAAGAAATAGGAAGATAATTTATACCTTGAAAAAGTTGAATGGTGGCTGGAGGTGACCAGGTTTTCACTTGAACACCACGGGGTTCCACATAGATGAAAAAAGGGAGAGAGAGAGAGTGCTTCCATGGTGGTGGTGGTGCGTCGTTTCCGGTGGACCTTTTTGGGTGTAGGGGTGTCTGGTGTGTGTGGGTGTCGATCGGGAAGGGATATGGAGTTTGTCCAAGAGAGAGAGTGTGAAAGTGAAAGTGAAAGAGATAGAGCTTAAGGAGAAGAGAGAGGGTGAGGGTTAAGGGATGGGGACTTGCCATGTGGCAAGCAGAGAGTGGAGGAAAAGTGTTAGGAAATCCCAAAAAGGATCCGGATAGGGTAAAGGTTCATGGGACTAATTTGTAAATTTCAAATACTTTTAGGGGAAAGGTGAAATTACATTAAATTTTGGGGAGGGGTTTTACAAATATAGTCCTGCAAATGTCGCTTTTGGTATCTTGATCCTGTTGAAGATGGAGATGGATGAGAATTATTGAGCTCCACTTTCAGTATTTAGATATAGGAAGAGAGAGAAGATGAAGGGGATGTGGAGGTGGGGGAATGAATGGGGTCGGGTGGGAGTTGCCGGAAGTAACATATGCTTTGTTGATGACTTTCTGAGAGGAGGAAAATGTTTTCTAGGTTTGAAGAGAGAAAACTAGAGAGGAGGAGAGAGAAAACATGTTTGGTAACCAGAGAAATGTTAAGGAAATTTTGTTAAAGTGATATTTTTGTGAACTATTGTTACTAACATAATATCTTATAATATTAACAAAAAAATTGTGTCAAAAACATAAAAAGTGACAAATTTTTTATAGAAGAACATAGTATTTCTCTCGTTAACAAAGAAGTGAATAGTTTAATGTGTTTTCAAATTTACATGTTGCCTTATTGTGTTGAGCCACAATTATTTCAGGTGGGCCACCAAGGATAAAGGAAACCTTATCCACAAACCATGACAATCATAATTTAGATGATTTAATATGAGGATTAGCCTTCCTTTTAGGAAAAGGATCCTCGCCATATCATTTTTTTGGAGATTCAGAGGATCTCGTGATCGTTACCGTTTATCGTTGTTGTGCAGTCAGTTTTTATTAAGTACTATTTATATTTAATTTTAAATTTTAAATTTCAATTGATTTCTGATCTCATAATGCATGATAAACGACCATGATTACGGGATCTCCCAGATCCCTAGGAAAAGAATCCGCGAGGATCCTTTTCCTTCCTTTTATTCATTTGATACATATCAACTATGTTAAAGTCTTTCAACATAAAAAAAAAAAAAAAAAAACTATACTAAAGTCAAGATATTTTTCAACTTGGAACATGAAACGATATGTCATATGTTACAATACAAAGAAAGATAATTTTATTCAAATGCTTGTTCACCTATATATTATTATTAATATGTGACGTAAATATCCTTATTTTCATCACACTGAAAAATTTGTCGCAATAGACATCAAGTTAATCATAATTATCTATCCAACAAAAACTTAATCAAATTACGCGTCGTGGGTGGCCAGTGCCTTGGACAAGTCGTCCTTCCATGGTTTTTCACAAAACCTGGTTCTCCCCTATACCCGCTGCGCCGCCTGGTTATTTTCTTCCTGTACGTGTCTTCAAAGCCGCCAATAAATCCTATCCACGTCACGATACCAAAAACTCAAACTCTCCATAAGCCCACGTGGCTCGCATTTAATGGCTACTTAACAGGGAACGTTAAAGTCTTCACCGCAGAGGATCACATAATTTCGTAAGTCAAAAATTTGGTCAGTTGGATAAGGAATTTAAAAACCGGGCCCCTCTGGCTTGTTCATGGAGTTTGGAGCGGACACTGCAGTGAAGGTCTGAGCCTTTGTGTCTCTCTGGTTTCGTTGTTTCGAGAAGCTGAGGGGATAAATAAAAAGGTTGAGACTTTAGGGGTTTTTGAATTGTTATTTCTTATTTTCTGTTTGGTTGGTGGGAAAATAATTTTCCGGGAAAATTTCCAAGTCATGGGAAAACCGTTCAGGGACTCTCTTAAAGCGCTTCAAGCAGATATTCAGCACGCCAATACTCTGTAAGTCTCCGCCTTCTCCTTCAATTCAATTATCCACTAAATATATGAATTTCACTTAATTTTCCGCTCCTCTCCTGCACTAAATTCAGGAGTTTTTTTTTCCAATTTTTATGTTTTATACTCGTAGTGTTGATTTAAAGACTTATTTTTTTTCATAGATTAAAAAAAAAAAAATTCTTAGGATCAAAAATTGATTTGTACTATGTAATTATGTATTAATGAGGTGGGTTTTATTGATTTCGTGCATTAATTGGAGTTTGGAGATGTAATAATTGTGGAATGCTTGTTGATCAAATGCTTTGTTTGGCCACTGTTTTTGTTCAGGGCACTGGATTATCCGAGGGAGAAAGACGGAGCACGTCTTCAGATGAGACTGTCTTACTGTCCGGCGGCCAACTTTTTCCTCTTTCTAGTCCAGTGGACTGACTGTCACCTCGCCGGAGCACTCGGCTTGCTTCGAATTCTTATTTATATGGTACATTCTTTTTTCTCAACCGAGTTTCGTTATTATGTCAATGTGTGATTTTGTTTTCGCGATGAGAGTGAGAGAGAACTGAGAGAGATGATATAAGTAGAAGGAATTTGAAATGAATTCCTCCGAATGTTTGCTGCATACAGAACATTTTGAAGTACAACAGTAGTATAATAGTTGGTTTAAATTTCCTGCTATTTCACCGAAAACAAAAAAGTTTACGCGATGAGAACTGTTAGCCTATGGAGTGAACTATTATCCGAGGGGAACACGCATTCTCGACTGTGGTAGTATGATTGCCGGGCCTGCTGGCCTATTGGGATAGTGGCCTTCAGGGTGTTGGGGTCAAGTTGGTTTATGTTGTGTCTGTTGGTCTTTATTGTCTGGCATGCTTTGTAATTTCACCATCGGTTTTCTCAATTTTTAATTCATTCATGTCATACTATCTTCAGAAAATGTAGTAATTTTATTTGACTTCTTGTTTGGTTGTGGGAATGCAATCGATTTGTGCAGACTTATCCTGATGGAAAGACCACCATGTCTGTTTACGAAAGGAAAGCCAGCATCAGAGAGTTTTATGGTAAGTGAGATTCAGTAAAGATGTACATAAATGCTTATTGTAGTAGTAATATTCGTAGGCAAATGCTTTATGCTGCAAGTATATCTTGGGAGGATGAGAGGGGGGCGGTGGAAGGGCTTTTTTTGTGTTTGGGGGGGGGGGGGGGGGTGGTGTTCTTCCTCGATATTCATGGATTATGTTTTGTGAACACTTTTATTTTCATGGGCAGCTGTCATATTTCCTTCTTTGTTGCAACTTCAAAGGGGAATCACAGATGTGGAGGAGAGGAAACAGAAAGAGATTTGCACAGCCAGATACAAAAGAAGGGATGAATCCGAGAGGGGAAAACTCTCTGAATTTGACATTGAAAGAGAAGAAGAGTGTGGAATTTGCATGGAGGT
This sequence comes from Heteromeles arbutifolia, assembly GCA_024362995.1. Taxonomy (NCBI): domain Eukaryota; kingdom Viridiplantae; phylum Streptophyta; class Magnoliopsida; order Rosales; family Rosaceae; genus Heteromeles; species Heteromeles arbutifolia. The sequence continues at coordinate 6,343,080 of JANCRC010000003.1, forward strand.
GAACAGAAAAGTCGTGTTGCCTAACTGCAGTCACACATTGTGTTTGAAGTGTTATCGAGACTGGTAAGCTTTTTGGCCTTTTTTTCTTGTGTTTTCTTTTATAGTTTTCAACTTATTTGTATACAGCATATTTTCGTTGTATCCATGAATTGTGATTTCTGTTAGCAAGAGTGATTTCTTGTCGATGCTTTCTATCTTGCGTGCCACAGATTAATGGAACTGAAATTCTACCTCGAATAAGTGTTAACAACATTCATTAGGTCATCTTTTCATTTTTTGGGATACTCTCGTACACATTGGACCATGTGTCTTTATAACGTTTCCATCATTAAGTCTTTAGGTTACCCCGTTCGGCTCAGATGAAAGTTTAAAATGGCCAATGACTTCTCTCAGAATTGACCTTGTTTAATCGAATGATACTGATGCGTAAACCTGGAATTTGGATTTTCCTTTTCGTTGTTTAAATGCTTTTTATTTCCATTCATAATATCGAGCAGAACCTGATGTTTTCTGCTGTTTGTTTCAGGCGTGGTAGGTCTCAGTCATGCCCCTTTTGTCGTGATAGTCTCAAAAGAATCAACTCAGGTGACCTTTGGATCTACACTGAGAAATGCGATGCTCTCGATTTATCATCAATCTTAAGGGAGGACCGCAAGAGACTGTTTATGTACGTTGAAAAACTGCGTCTTGTTGTGCCAGATCCTGTTTTTCTACCCTATGATTCTCATGTCCGGTGAGGTTCGTGTGCATCTTGCATTCAGGAACTGTGTTTATAACAAGCCTTGCCCTACTGTAATTTAAAACCTGTTAACATGTAAATGCACTTTGGCCATTGTTTTGATTCGCTTCAAAAGAGTAAGATGTATTTTGTTCGTGTCATACTTTTGTTCCGCGTTTTTTTCGTTTTGAATTTCATTCATAACTTGAATACAATACTTGCAGTAGGTACATCAATTTGAATCACTCTACATAATGCAATGAGATCAAGAAGAACCAGAGCAGTATGTTGCTGGATCTCGAGTCACGATCTATTGCCTTGAATGCGTACATAATCTGCGTAAAAGCGAGGTTGGTCTTCTTCTGTATGAACATAGGCATGGCCTCCATGACTGGAAACATCGAGACCTGCAATTTCGTCAACCACAGAGATCCTCAAAATCTTGAGCTTGTGAAGGGTGTAGAAGAGAGGACCCATTGTCAAGCTGACCCAGCCCACAATGGCCAAAAGCTCAGCCACTTGGGCTCCGAGCAGCCCCCATCCGCCGCCCATAAAGAGACCGTAAGGCCGTACTGTACCGACGGCGCCTGCATTATAGGCTTGGACAACAAACTCCTCTTTCGCGAACAGCCCTGTAAATATCAAACCCCACGCACCACACCCACCGTGCAATTGGGTCGCCTCTAACGGGTCATCAAATTGTAGTTTTAGGGCCAAGATGTTGAGACCGATTAGAACCCAAGCTGCGAAGAAGCCACAGACAACGGCAGCCCAAGGTTCGACCACGGCACAGCCCGACGTTATCGCCACAAACCCACCAAGCACTCCGTTGCAAACATCTAGTGCATCCCAATGACCCACTAGCAAGCGCCGACCGAATAGGGTGACGATTCCAGCTGTCGACCCAGCTAACGTAGTTGCAACCGCTGTTCGGCCCACGCCAGTCCAATTCCCTTGATCACTTGTGTCCGGATACGCCACAAGAATCTTATCAAACGAGCCCGGATTGAACCCAAACCAACCGAACCACAACAAGAACGTCCCAAGCACCACCAGCGTCGCGTTATGGCCTCTAATGGGTATGGCCTTCCCAAACGCGTCGAACCGGCCCACCCTCGGGCCTTCGATGAAAGAGCCCCAAAGCCCGGCAACCCCACCAACCAAATGGACCACGCCACTCCCGGCAAAGTCAATGGCCCCAGAGCCCAACAGCAGGTTACTCGAATTTGGACTAAGCCACCCAGCGGAAGACCACACCCAATGCGCCACCACAGGGTACACAAACCCAGAAAGAAAGCAAGAGAAAATGAGGTACGCACTAAACTGGGTACGCTCAGCAATTGACCCACTAGTTATACCCGCAACGGCTATGGCAAAAGCCCATTGGAAGAGGAAGAAGCTGTAGTCATAGTCGTAGGTGGAGTTGGGAATGTCCTCGAGAGCAAAGAAACTTGTACCAATAAAAGGGTTGGCATTTGAGCCTTCTCCGAATGCAAAGGCAAAGCCGAAGAGGTAGTAGGAGAGGCTACCTACCACGGCGTCGACGACGTTGGTGAGCATTATGTTCATGGCGTTCTTGGCTCGAACGGAGCCGGCGCAGAGCATGGCAAAGCCGAGCTGCATGACGAAGACAAGGTAGGCGGAGAACAGGAGGTAGATGGTGTTGATGGAGTATTCGACGCTTTCCTCCCATGAGGCAGCCATGAGAGAGAGAGAGAGAGAGAGAGAGAGAGGCGGTTGATATTTGAGATGGGTTTTGGTAGTTTGTTTGTTAATGTGTGTGATGAGAGGTTTGAAGTTTGAAGGGTAGATGCATACTGGTAGGTCGCTTTATTAATACATACATGATACTTGTGGGGCATATTTTAAAGACCTGTGGTGAATGGGCGGATAGGCTTACCAACTTGGCCGTTCCCACTCAGTTGCTTGCTTTTTGATATTAGGCTTACATATTTTCATTGAATTTTTTTAGTGGCGGCTGAGTTTACAAATAGGTAATAACATTTGACTAGAACATTGGAATGTGCAGTTGATGAGATTGTAATTCTTGATTGAGAAAAAAAGTATTTTGGTTAATGGAACACTGAAAAATTAAGATCCGACCCAATCGGATTTCATACACCGCTAAGGGACTACAGTAACTCCACCTAGCCATCTGAAAAATTTAGCCCAAAACACGTTTTTTTTAGTACAATAATATATTTTACACTAAGAGAATGAGGAAGTTCAGCTAAGCCACACAATGGGCAACCTAATTTGGTATCGAATTCGTCATCCACGAGATTCAAACCTAAGACCTCTCACTTACAAGTAAAGAAGAATACCAACATACAGTAGTATTGAATGGCCCCGAAACACGTTTTAAATCCTGGTAGTTTTCACAGAGTTCCTCTTTCGTCAATGTTATTTTCAATTGCATTGAATTCAGTCCCTGTAGCTAGTTTGCAGATTGTCTATTTACATCTACCTCGACGTCTACATATAAGCACGATGAATGTGCTCCTCTTGATTCGGCCTTTAGATTTTGTAACATAATTGAAAGTTCCACAGATGACGGAAAAGAATTTCAGGCAGGGGAGGCAGAATCCGAGGGCACCCGATTGCTTTCACCATAAGAGGATGATGATGATGATTTTAGTTTGGGGCCTGGGGTGCTTCATCTATGAATCTATTACAAACACAAAGAAGAAGAGATTTGGAAGGGTACCTTGCAGTTTAAGGCAAGTCAACAAATTAAGGGATTGCTTCTTTCTTCCTTGTGGGCGCTGTCCTGCCTGTTTTACTTGCGGAACAAGGTTTGTAAACCTACAGCATGCCGCCCTAGGGCGTCGTTTTAATATAATCTTTATACGAAGTCATTTTATCTTCTGCAAAATCAAAGAAGAGTCAGATCCTTATAGGTGTCCCATAAGCCGATGAAGAAGGCGAGGGAGATTTTTACAACTTTATCTTGTAATTCTTAACCATCCGCTGCGGATTTTTTCACTAACATATGAAGTCGTATTTTAATCCGTATTGTACTACTTCTTAATCAGAAGTTTGGGATTTTTCTCTTTATCATTATAACTCGATTTTGCAAATTCAATTACATGAATACAATTAACTTGTTCATAAAACTCGAGTTGATTTTATAGAATTCAAAAGTTGTATTTGTTGGTATATGGTCCAGCCCATGATGAATGTTCTAGATTATTCTAGTAAGCAAGTGAGATGGCTGGAGCATGCTAGACAATTCTAGCATGTTATTAAGTTGATGGAAGAAGCTAGAGAGTACTAGCTTCCTTGGTTGCAAATGGAAAGATCTAGAAGCTACAATTTTGCGGCTAGTCTAGATCTTTCCAAGCTAGAGGTTTGTAGAATATACTAGAAACTAAATTCTAGTTCTAGTTTGTAGAAGGAACTAGAAACTAGTAAAATGCCAAGCCCTCACCTATAAATATGGGTGTGATGTTGTAATCAAGAAACCAAGAGAGTAGAAAAGGATCAAGTCCAAAGCTAGAGTTCCACTCCAAGAGTGAGAGTGTTCCACTACACATTGTGTGAGTGAAGTTTAGTGTGAGAGAAAGTGTCGTTATACTTTCTTGTATCCATCAAGCCTTGTCTTTAGCTTGGTAAGACTACTCTTGTTGTACTCATCATTTTCATATAGTGAAGATTGATTGTTGTTTCGTGGACGTAGGCATAAATAGTCGAATCACGTAAATTCTTGGTGTCCATTTTCTACTTTACTTTATGCATTCTCTATGTAGTACCGACATTCCTAACAGTATTCACAGTTCAAATTCCTGCAGAAAACAAACTGGTAGCACATTGATCATTCTGATGAATTTGCTCAGATACAAACTAAAAAACAAGAAGAAATCAAATCAGAGGAACGTCTTAACTATATACTAAGATGCGAAATTACAGTCTCTCGTAGATCAAAACTCCGCTTCTGCACCCGGTGGAGATTAGACAGCCGCCGTCACCTCTACATCTCTTCTACCGGTCATTGACAAAATAGCTTTCATCTGCAAACAGTCCGTCCTCAAAGCCGGTTGAAGCTGGCCAAGGCACAACTTGCGTTTCGTCAAATTGAGGCAGCTCCTGTGGTCCTAACTACAAGTTGACGTCTTTAAGCAAATCTTCATCGTCTAAAAGAAAGTCTTCATCCTCTAAAAGCGATTCACCACCTCCGCCATCCAAGCATATAGGACAAGAACAAACGCCACTGGTCGTCGTGAGACAATCATGATCAGAAAAATTTGGCGGCATTGCATTAAGGTCAATGCTGCTCTTGCACTCCTGATCTTGATTAGTTCCACTGATCTTCTTATTGCTTTCATCAAAGTGTACATGAGAACTACTTTTCCTTGCTCTCTTGTTCTCGGGTTCCTCCTTCAATTCTCGGGTTGGATGATCTCTCTTGTTCGCACACCTCGGATTCTTTTTGAGCCGGCAAAGAACAACCTTTCGGGCTTTATGATCGGAGCCATTGCCATCAACGATGTCTTGGGTTTGAAGAAGACTGTATTCTTCTAGGAGCCAGCCACCGTCCTGGTCACACCCCTCGTTCTTATACTTGAAAAACCTCTTATCTCCAATTGGGTTTCCGTCAAAATCCTTAAACGTCTTGTATGAGCTTTGGCTCCAGGTGCCTCCGGCGTCAATGGTGCGTTTGATGTAGTTCGACGGCAGATAATGCGGTTCGTAGAACAAGTACAAGTCTTGATCCACGAGGGAACGTCCGCCGAAATTCTCCCAGATAACCCACGGTTCCGTCTCCCTAAAGGGGTCGAACTCGTGCAAGAAGCTCCGGCAGTACGCCATAAACTGCTCTCCGGCGACGACTCTGTTGGAAAGATAGAAACCGACCAGTTCTTGATCGGTTGGACGGAATCGAAAACCCAGCGGCACGTCGCCGTAAGAACCCACCAGCGCATTTCCGTCGGAATTCGTCATTGTTAAGTTAACCAGGCTCTAGATTTTGATTCTTGAAGATTTGACTGATCGGCGAAAGAGAAATATTCTGACTCGGAAATGGGTTTTCCGATGAAGTTAGAAACTCTCTCTAGCAATGTGTAGTGCACTGCTACAGTCACTGGTGCTAAGTATGGTGTTTTGGCCCGTTTTCAACCGTTGGATCTAGGCCCATCCAACGGTGGATGATGTCTTTTAAGTACCCATATGGAGGGTATTAGCGAGATTTCAAATTTTCGTATTTTATTTATTTGCCCAAGTTTTGGTATTTTTACCAAAACCGAATTGTAATTTTCCATTTTTACCAAATTTCATTTACCTCGTTTTCTCGAGCGTTCACCAACGCCTGGCCATCATTCCCGCCAACTGTGAGGAGGAGGAGAGTGGAAGTCCAGAACCGGGTCGGATAAAATCCGGCGAGGTAATAGTCTGAGTAATTTGGATCACGATGTGAGTCGCCTGCAAACTGTTTGATTAAATGCTTGTGGTTCAAGTTAGTGTGAGTTGCTTTACTTGTACATTGCATTTGAATTGCTCTGTCATTTGCAATTGCACTATTGGCAATTGGTTAGGATATCATATACTAGATTCATGTTTGGCAATGGCAACTAGGGAGGAGGCATAATGGCTCGATACTCCAAAGTCTGAACCGATGGTATAATAGGACAGTATAAATGCTATGATGAATGTATGGTGTTGTTTCAGAATGCTTTCGTAGGAAAAATGATCTTTTATCGTTGATTGATCAGCGAATGCAATTACTGGATAACGCTTACTTGTTCATTGTGCGTCAATGTTTTCTCACCTCATGAGTGGAATAGTAACATATCAAAAGAAAAATGTGTAGTTTTTCGGTTTTCTAGTTTGTTCTTAATCAATTCAAATTTTAGTATGTGTGAGTTTGTAAGTTTGCAAATCTAGTCGTATGTGTTTTGTCGATTTGGATGTCTTTAGTTATTCATGACCATCTAGATGCTGTCTTGTAGTTGTTTTTCCTCCCATATAGTTTGTTCTGATCACTCCCTCACCGGCCAGAAATTAACGTTATACTATAGCCTATGGGCCTATGGCTGATGCATAATAAAGAGTCCTCTTCAATGTTTCTGCTGCTCGTTTTCCCACAAGTAGGGGACTGGGTTTGTGGAGGCTGGGGTTGATGCAACTCATTTTAGTTATACATGACTAGATTATGTGATTTTGGAATTTAAAGTTTAACTTACCAAATGCATCAGAATTTTTATGTTTTGCAACTAGGGAAGCCGAGACAGTTTGGGCCGGCACGAGGCTACAGGTGTCTGAACCAATTGGTCATATACAGGATTTAGTTCTTCTAACCTGTTGTATCTAGCGATAAATATATTGGTTTGTAATGCTTTTTTGGAATAAGGATCCTCTAAACATAGTTTAGTCTATGAAAAAAAATTCAATTCCTTCATGTTGAACTTGTTCTTTATCCTTCAACGCTTTCTCATCCGAAATGAGTTAGCAGAATGGTAGAATGACCAGTCCTAAGTTATTTGTTTCTTATGTGACTGTTCCTCTTGATCTAGTCTTTAAATTTGCGATGGAGACGGTTAAAACAATACCTTACATGTTGATGCATAAGGAACTACAGATGGGTGTAGTTCTGTACTGGTGAAATTTTATTGTAATGTGCTTTGAGATACTGCTCGCTTTGGTGAGATCAGTTGTCCTGTCATCTATATGCTTTCAGAGTGTTGCATTGCATCTTTTTTTTATCTCCTTTGCCCTTAATTCACTAGGTTTTACATTGAGGACTCGGACATGTTTAGAAGTATGGAGAAGTCTGTAACAAGAATACTAAAGATTTTCTTAATCTTGTTTTGGTTACTTTTCGTTTATAGGGATTATGGACGAATCAATGATCTCACAGTGCTGGGCAGATATCTGTAGATAGTAGAGTAGGTTTTGATTGCTAACTAGCAGTGATTCTTTAGCAATTACATGGAAATACAGGCGTAAGATGTGGTGTTTATGCGTCTTAAATTGGGATTGCTTTGGGTCAGATGGACTCAGCAACAATGCAGGTCATGATGATGATGGGACTGTTCTGCATTGTTAGATTAACAATCAGACGGTGTTCAGATGAGATGAGTCGACTTAAGAAAGCCCATGGAAGGTAAATTTGAAACTTCAATTCCAAGCAACCTTCAAGGGACATCAGCAACTACATGGTGCAATGACAGATGTGTCCAGATATCTTTGAATGCTGCAGGAACAGATGTACCATGGTGCAACAACATGGATTGTCTCAAGCGACTTGGTGGTCGTATTACTGGGACGTCTTTGAATGCTGTACGGAATATAATGATTCACTTTGCTCTTTTTTTTTGGCTCACACCCTTCCTTCTCATACCGCAAATTCCGCTTTTTCCCAATAGATTTTTCATTCTCCAAATCCTTAACGGGCTTTGAATTGGATTCGCTCCACGTACCACCGGCGTCAATTTCACGTTTGATTCGCGCCTGGCTTCTAGTCTTGAGTTGGCAGAAGAAGTACAAATCTTGATCTTCAAGTCCTGGTCCGCCGAAATTCTCCCAAACCACCCACGGTGGAGTCTTGCCGAAGAGGTCGAACTCGTAGATAAGATTAAAATTGTTGCAGTCCGCCATTAAGGACTCTCTGTGGAGGACTCTGTTGTGGAGGAAGAAACTGATCAATTCCTGATCGGTCGGATGAAACCGAAAACCCAGCGGCATACCATTAGAACCCAGTAGCGGATTTTCATAAAAACCCAGCGGCACAATACCACCATAACCCTCCACCTCCATTGTTAAGACGTCTTTAGGGTTTGATGAGGACAAGGACAAGGACCTTCTCTGTTGTTATCACTCTTTCTATTTTGGTGCGAAATCGTATGAGATCTTTCCTTACCGGGGTAGGTGATTATATACTTTTTCTTCCCATGTCTCTACCGTTGGATCTAATCTCATCCGACGGCTGGGCGCGTTTCAAATAAGTAGCCGTTGGGTTGTGCAAAATAGTCACGTGGTTAGGGATACAAGAGAATTTGAAATATCCTACAGTGGATAGGAAGAGCATAACTATATTTTCTCCCGCGTTGTTGTTCGCGGGCGCCACCGCCATCCCGCCGCCAGAAGTCGGAAACCGGGTTGGATAAAATCGGGCTGGATATTAGACACCCTCATTGATTTGTACAATAAACTATCTCTCTCTCTCTCTCTCTCTCTCTCTCTCTCTAAGAAATGCCTAGTGCATGCACTGCTAAATTTTTTGCCGAGAACGACAAGGACAGTGGAAGTCCAGAACCGGATCGGATAAAATCCGTCCGGTCATCAATTTCGTAAATTTTGGATCATGATGCGAGTCGCCCGCAAAACCTTGATAAAATGCTTGTTTGACAAATTTGAATTCGCTGCGATGTATTATTATGTAAGTTTTGTTACTTACGAGGTATTTATGTTCTGTTCTGTTTAAATGTTCTGTTCAAGAAAAGCAGTTGCTTGACTTGAGTGAGAACTGAATGTGAACAACAACAGTAGTGTAATACAACACACTAGCCCAAGATCAACACACAAAGATGTGAAGAAGAACAAGCTAGTGTCTTTTCGTTTCTTACTAAAGATGAATCAAAAGATGAATCAAAAGACTACTCTTCTATTTTCTGCACACACAAAAGGATCTGGTATAGGGAGGAGGAAAGGCACAACTAGTGTCTTTTCGTTTCTTACTAAAGACTACTCTTTTCTCTCTCTAAGAGACAATAAAGCTGGACCTAATAAATAATACCCAAAAAGATAATTCTAGACACTGCCGCACATACAAACAAAAGACAAAAAAATACATGGCTATTTAGTTTCTCCAAAACAGCAACTTTATTGTTTAACACTGAAGGGCTCGCTGGAATGTTCTTAGCCATCTCCAATGGGGTCAAAATTTAAAATTGAGATGAAAAAACCATATTTACATCTCATTTACATTTCCGGAAGATGTGAATGAGAGTTCAACTCTAATGGAAAGAATGTAAATTTGAGCTCTCATTTAATTTTCTCTCTTTAATTAGCGGGACTCATCACCAAAAGACTTAAAAAAGAAAATAAATTTAAGTTTTTATTTATATCTTCTGTTGAATATGAATAATTTAAATTTCGTCATTGGAGAATTTTGGTGAAGGAGAAATGTAATACAGACTATACATAACCTTATTTATTCTTTATTTCGCCAATAGAGATGCTCTTAGAGCATCAACTGAGATGAAAAGAAGATTGATACATTTAATGATATAGCGTATACAGTAGTGCTCAAGCGCTATCTAGGGTAGCATCTCTATCTGAGAGAGGCATGGACATGAAGGCCCCCATCAATGTGGAGGGTGACCTTGGTCGTGTAACGGGCAACTTTGTTCTCTTCTTTCAACTTGAATACGAAGCTCCCTAGAAGCATAGCAGAAAAGATGAACATCTCTCGATGAGCAAAGTCCTTCCCTAAACAAATCCTTGGACCCGCCTGTTTATGTAAATCAAAAAATTTCTTCAGTTTTTTTTTTTTTTCCAATAAAAAAAAATGTGGCATGTATCGATGCTATTTTCTTACACTGAAGGCTATAAATTTGAAAGGGCTCTCTTCTTGGAAAACGCCATTTTCGTTGAGCCATCTCTCAGGACGAAATTCTTGTGCATCATCACCCCATAGATATGTCATCCTGCCCATGCTATAAGCATTGTATGCCACCATATCACCTTTTTTGACACTAAATCCATCTGGCCAGGTATCATCAGATGAACAAATCTTCGCATTCTATGTCGACAGTGCATATGTCATCACACAAATTGTTAAATAAATAGTCAACAACAATTCACAATAATTCAGAAAATTCAGAAAGTATGCACACTTGTTTATTTCTGGCATTGGATTGAATAAATCAAAAGAGAATTAAGGGAAATAAATAAGCAGGAGCCTTCGGAAATCATTTCCCTTGCAATATGTATGCATTTGGTTTAATTAAGATGTTAGTTAAATTACCAGTGGAATTGAAGGGTAGAGCCTGAGTGTCTCGGTCAAAGCTGCATAGAGATACTGCATTTTGTTAAGGGCTTCTTCATTAAGACTGTCTGCAAGTTCAACAATGCTTGAATCATCTTTCAGATTTGCCGCTTCTCGAACTTCCTTCGCAACCTTTTCTTGCATATGAGGGTGCTTGCAGAGCATATAAATAACCCACGTAATAGTGCTCGCCGTTGAGTCTTTGCCGGCAACAATAAGACTCAAAATCAAGTCTCTCAAGTACTTTGGATCATTTCCTCTCACTTCCAAAAGCCTTGAAATCATGTCTCCCTTCTTCAACTGTCACTCATCCACATTAATCATATATATTAAGATACTAAACTAATCATTAATTAATGGAATGGAAGGTAATTAACTCACTGCAGGTAGCTCATCCTCTGATGAATTATGGGATGTTTCAATCTTTCTGTTGATTAATTTATAAATAAATTGATCCATCAGTTTAATATCATTCCGTAGCTTTGCTTCTGACCCAATGTTTAAGAACCGTTTGATTTTCCAGGAGAAATCAACAAAACGATACAGGGTAAGTTTGTTTGCTTCATCGAAAGCATGGGCAAACCGGGTGCCTTCTTCATTTGTTCCATACATGGTGTCTACTTCCATTCCAAGCAGAATCTTGACGACTGAATCTAACCCCGCTTTCATAATCAAATCCTTCCCAGTACAAAAAATATATATATTAAAAAAGAACCAAGATTTAAATATCTCCAGAAGAAATAAAATGACAATTCTATCCATGTGAATATCGAACCATTATTGAAAACTTACTTGGATCTCTATTACTTGGCCGCGGGTTGCCGCTTTAGAAATTATTCCAGCAAGCTTTACTGCTTTGGTTTTGAAAACTCCATTGCTGAAGTCTTTAGCTACTTTGGTTGATATTTCATAGCTAGATAACTTCCTTTGATGTATCCACTTTTCACCATCCACAGCGAAGATCCCATCACCAAAAACATCTGTCAAAATGTCGTAATTGTACAACCCCTGCAGCAGGGCAAGCTAGTTAATTAGTCGCATAAATTAACGTGTGAGACAAAGTAAGTACGACCATTTGATAAAAAACATACATACCACCATTTGATAAACAACATACATACCCTGCCATAATTTGCGAAGTTTGTTTTGAGAATGTATTCAAGATTTGCAGGATCGACGGTGACAACGTAATTTACGAACAAGTTAAGCGCCCTGAAAGTTTTGTGTTTGTATGCAAACTCAGTGATAAAATCGTGCAGCCTGTGGAAGTTGACGAGGGTGTGTAAGAAGGTTGCGACAACAGGAGGGTATCTCTTTGTCTTCTCAGAGCGTTGCAATCTTTTCCTGGCATAGGATCTGATCGCAAGTATAGCTAAAACAACTACAGCTAAACTTATTACATTGGGAGTGGAAAGAAAATCCATGACACTCAGGGAGGCGGTGAAGAAAAGAAACACCTTGTCTTACCCATATATAGAGAAACCAAAATTCAATTTTTTTATTTTTATTTTTATAACCATATATTTACAGTTGGGAAATAAGTTGATATCTATTTTCTAACTTGTCTCCATGAGGTTGAGTAAATGTAAGTGAAGAAAAATATCATTAGTGTCACATCCCGGCCCGGGACGGATCACTTCCCGGGCTCGCTCCACCACTGTAACATGATATTGTCTGCTTTGGGCCCCGACTACGCCCTCACGGTTTTGTTTTTGGGAACTCACAAGCAACTTCCCAGTGAGTCATCCATCCTGGGAGTGCTCTGGCCCCCTTCTCGCTTAACTTCGGAGTTCCTACGGAACCCGAAGCCAGTGAGATCCCAAAAGGCCTCGTGCTAGGTAGGAATGAGAATATACATTTAAGGATCACTACCCTGGACGATGTGGGATGTCATAATTAAACCGTAATATTAAATGACAAAAATAACATGCACATGAGTTTTTGCCCCGGTCCAAGTATTCAATGCCCCATCACGTCAAGATCGCAATCCTACTTCCCATTAAGTTTCTTTTAAGGCTTAAATGTCAAAATGGTCCATGTGTAATAATTGTATGGTAAATTTAGTCTTCGTGTTTTCGATTTAACTAATTTAGTCATTGTCCTTGTCTCTTTTAGCCAATTAAGGACATTTTATTCAATCTCTTTTAAAAAATTCATAAGAAAAATTATATGAGATATAATTACCTTTTCTCTTTACATAAAAATGCAAATCAATGAGAAATAACACATATAAGAGATAAAACTAACAATCTGAAAAAAGATTAAGGTTGTGATATAGAAAAGAGAAGGGGGGTAATGTTAGAGAAGAGGTTGGGGAGTTGAGAGGAGAACAAATTTTCTTTTAATTTTTAACTTTGTTTCATTTTTAAATATTTTAAATCAAATAAATAATTTTATAATAATTTATAATTTTATTTTACAGAAATCAAATGGAAATGTCCTTAATTGGCTAACGAAGATAAACACAAGGACCAAATTGGCCAAATTGAAAACATATGGACTAAATTGACCCAATGACTAAAACATAGGATCCATTTTAACATTTAAGCCTTCTTTTAATACAACAACAAACAATCTCTGTCACTTAATCATATGGTCTGATTATATTTCTTATCATTTGTAAGTAAGAAGTTTTATGTTTGAATCTTAGGAATGAGAGTTTGCAACCAATTTATTCCCTCAATGCCTAATGTAAATATATCGTTATATAAAAACATATTAAAATAACAAACAACCCCATCCCAAAAGGTTGAGACAATTCTACATTTAACAGAGCCGATCTAAACTGGTATTATTTGATGGCATACCTTAGCCATCCTTAAACTTAAGTCTTAATTTAGAGCCCAATTAAAAGGGCTTGAAAAGTAATCCTTAGTAAAAATTCAAGTGGGTCCTAGAAAGATACTTACAATGCTTCATGCAAGAAGCACATATCTGGTGCTTTTTAAAAAAAAACAGTTAAAGTGCTTTTGAAACCCAAAATCAATTTCATCAAAAACGCTTTCAGTCATTTTAAAAGTACTTCCAAATAAGCTTTTACTATTTTGGGCATATATACCTTGCCCACCCTTAAACTCATGTCTTAAATTACTATTGTGCCCTTGACTTTTATGTGTATTTATTAAGTATATTAAGAGTTAAAAGAGAGTTTTTATCTTTAGTAGCCAAAATTTGGACTTTTTTTTTATGACAAAGAAGGTTCTCTTAATAAAGGTATAGATTTTTAATATTATTAATTTTTTTTTTTCCAATTTTATGTCTACAAAAGCATGGCTAGGCTTGAATAACGAATAACCACTTTAGGAAGTGACTCGTAGAATTTCAATAAGAGTTGTTTTATTGACACTCAATAATTTATACTTAAGTTTTTAATATTAATAAACTTATTTGTCCTAACAAAAATGACTATTTGAACCTTGATTATTTTTTAAATAATGTTTGTTTCCTAAACACGCCATAAGTCCATCAATTACACAATTAAAAAAGAATTTAGTATGTTGAAATGACTGTGATATTCAGCAGTACATGCTCGAGCATGAAGAACTTGTATGTAGACCATGCATATACTTCCAAATTGTTTTACTTTTTATTTTTTTTCCAACTGTAGAATTACCCTCTCTTGCTCTTTAGTTCTCTGATATTTTCCAGCCCATTAGGAAACCTAATACCCCGAAATTCTAAAAACCCTAAACCCCTAACTTGACAAAACTCTAGATGTGCACAAGAAAATACACAAATAAAAGTTTATGAACATTTATTTTTCGTACTAAAGATAAAGATGAGATTTTGAAGACAACTTCTCGTAGATGATGAATATGATGTTTAGGTGGAGTGTGGGGTGTAATGGTAGTAAGAGAAAATGCTTTCTTCAAAAGACAATTCCAAGTAGAGCTTTAAACTTCTACAAAAGAAAAGATGGAGACATTGTGTTGACATATATCCTGATCAGCATGATAACCAACGTTAGGCATACTATATGACTGACGCATTAAGCCATGTGAAACACGTGAACCCGACGGAATTAGACGGAACTAGGGTTGGAAATTTAGACGGAATTCGGTATATATATGAATGGAGTTCATTGTTATGTGTCTACATACGTTGGGTACGGGGACATGGACGTGGAGTAACCGAAATATCTTTGAAATGGAGGTCATGTGACACACATGTGAACCCGAACTCATCGGCAAGTTTTACATCTCATCACGGGTGATGATGCACAAGAATTTCAGTCAAAGAGATGGCTCGATGAAAATGACGTTTTTCAGGAAGAGAGCCCCTTTCAAATTTATAGCCTTCAGCGTAAGAAAATAGCATCGATACATGCCACATTTTATTTATTTATTGGAAAAAAGAAGAATTGAAGAAATTTTGTGATTTACATAAATAGGCGGGTCTAAGGATTTGTCTGGGAAGGACTTCGCTCATCGACAAATACTCATCTTTCTGCTATGAGAAGCCTGTTACACAACCAAGATCACTCTCCACATTGATGGGGGCCTTCATGTCCACACCTCTCTCAGATAAGGGAAGCATCGCGATGACCCATCGTAGATAGCGCTTGAGCGCTACTGTGTACGCTATATCATTGAATGTATCAATTTTTTGTATCTCATTTGTTGCTTTATTTCTTAAGAAGGGTTCTCTTCATTGATCTGCCCTTAAGTGTGCAAGAAAGAGAAAAAAAGTGTATATTGTTAAACCCCACCCTCAAAATTTTTGTAATTAGACACATTTTCCTAAAAGTTTTTAGAATCTTGCAATATGGTCCCCTATCCTAATCTAATCCGAACCCTTCATCTAGATTTCCCTCACCCTCAAGCTGCCACGTGGCAGCCTCCTAACTCACTTATTTCTCTCTCTCATTTCCTGAGTCTTTCTTGGATCTCTCATTCTCTCAGCTCAACTCTCACTCTCTCACTCTCTTCTTCCCCGATTGAACCCGCATCCACGCACACCCAATCGAACCCCCCTGACGGCGACACAGCAGCACCACCACCACCACCATAGGCCATCTCTCCCTCTCCCTCCATCTCTGCGAAGCTCCGGGACACCCAGAGGGCACCTAACCCAGGTTCGGCGAACCTTGTGGGTTTTGAGCAGGATTCCGGCCATTCCACATCGGATCTCAGTTACAAAACTCATCCTTCTTGTCTCTACCTTCGTTTTAGTATTTAGATCGGAGTCTACGACGACGTTTTGGCATCGACCGTAGCACAGGAGGCTCCGGCCTCCTTCCCTGGTGAGAAACCCACGTAGGCCCTTAGGGCCGTGTAGTTTGGGCCTTTGAGCCCTTGCATCCAAGCCCAAATCCTTTTGGGCAGCCCAACCCAATCCCCTTGAAGCCTAACCCCAAAACCTTTTAAAACTTAAACCTTGGGCCAGGCTTTCAAGCCTAAAGCCCTTTGTTCCAAACCTTTGTCTCTCAGGCCTTCGGGCTTTGTGTGGAACTTGGGACTTTGGCTCGTGAAACTCGAGCCCAACCTAAACCCTTTTATTTTCATTTATTTTATTTCTTTTCAAAACCCAAATTCTTGGGCCGGGCCTTAAGCCCAAAACCCTAAACCCAGTTAACCCCAAGGCCCGAACCTTTTAGGCCTAACCCGGTTCCAACATAAGCCCAACCTGGTTGACTTGATCCGGACTGTTGACTTTGACCCCACCCGGTTTGACCGTTGACCCGGTCAACGGTCAGCGTTAACTTTAACTTTGACTTGACTTTTTTCGGGTTTTCGCTCGTGACCCCTCCTAGACTACTTTCGATGTCCTGGACCCGTTTTTGATGTTCATTTCTCAAAATTCAATCGTTTGAATAGAGTTTTATTAGTTGTACCCTTTATGTGCTTAGGTGCAATTTTTAGTGATGATTCTGACATTTCTATTTCGTACGGCTCTACGACGACAGAGTATCTGTGAGTGGACCCCTTCTAAATTACATGTTTTAATAGTAGAAATGCATACATGAAAAGCATGATTTAATGGTTACGTTTTATGAAACGTTTTATAAGTAAATTAGATTTACACTTATGATTATTATGCTTACTAAGAATATTTTGAATTACCATATTTTATCGAACTCATGTTCTTTGTGGTATAGATAATGGATGACTTTATACTGCTTATGAATATGCTTTTGCACACTTCTTTATAGTATAGATGATGGATGGCTTTATACTATGAAGATGTTTTTGAGATATATATACCTATGTTTGGAAATACTATATTCAATGTTTTGTGCATATCTAGTGGTCACTGTTTTGCCTCCGGGCAATGATACTTATATTTGGCCTTTTGGTCGGGTGATGTAGGGGCCTATGGGTCGTTTGAAGATTTATATATTAGGCCTTCGGGTCGGGTGATGTAGGGGCCTTCGAGTTGATTGAAGATTCATATATTAGGCCTTCGGGTCGGGTGATGTAGGGGCCTTCAGGTCGATTGAAGATTTATATATTAGGCCTTCGGGTTGGGTGATGTAGGGGCCTTCAAGTCGCTTATGATACCACTAGTTAGCACACTATAGACGAGATACATTTTATGAAAAGTTTTATGGCATGCTAGGGTTTTTGGAAAACCTATTACATATTATGCTATTAGTTTTCATAAAACTTTGGGGGTTAGTATGTTGATAACTGTTTTATTATATATATATGTGTATATATATATATATATATATATATATATATATATATCAACTTGGTCCACTCACGTTTGTTTTGCGCCCCCTCATGACATAGGAACGAGGATTACAACTCGCGCTACTAGGCTTTCCCTTACCAGTGACATCGTGCTATTCTCTCTGCTTTGACACCTATTGTAATAGCACTTCTTTATCTTACCTTCTGCTTGTACTCTGTATTAGATGTATGCTCTGAACATGTCATGCATTATCATTATAGTCATTGTTGGCAGTTGAATATTATTATCATGATAGTACTCTCATACTGCATGAATAGTCACATCCTATTCTCTTGCTATAATTCATAAGCGAAATTTATATGCATGTTCACCTTCGGGTGATGGCCAACACGTGGCCATCCTGATGTCCTGAGGACATCGGGATTGGGGCGTGTCATATAGAAATCTAAAGTATTTAGTTTTGAGCGGTTGCACCGTTAACACTAAACGAATATAAGAAGCTTATACATTAACTTGTAGCTTGCGCACCTTTGTAAGATCACTAATTTATTTCAATGTTGAAAACTTACTATGCATCTTCAAATCATGAATGTAATTGTCAAGTTGAATTGGAAGATTCATGAGGCCCATATGATCAAAATATTGAGAATATAAATGGGCTAAAGGAACAATTTTTTGTTGCTCAAAAGATGCAAAATCGGATTCAAAATAATTCACCGACCTGGGCGCTAGTCATTAGACCGTGCCCGCCGCTAGGCGCTAGACGCATGTCTGCTGCCCGACTAACGCTTAGCGCCTTTTGGCACCTGCGTTAGAGTTTGTTCTTGAAGATTTGATTGATCGGAGAATGAGAAAAGCTCAGACTCGGAAAAAGGTTTCCGTTCAATTTAAAAACTCTCTCTCTTGCGGGATGCGTAGTGCACTGCTACACTAACTGGTGTTAAATATGGTGTTTTGGTCCGTTTTCAACCGTTGGATCTAGTCCCATCCAACGGTGGATGATATTTTTTTATTGGGGTGTGATATCTACACACTCTTTTTTATTTCTCACACACCCTTTTAATTTTCGGCCGTCGAACACACCTCTTTTTTATTATCCATATGGAGGGTAATTTTACCTCGTTTTATCGAGCGTTCACCACTGCCGCGCCATCACTGCCGCCAAGTATGATGAGGAGAGTGGAAGTCCGGAACCGGGTCGGATAAAATCCGGTGAGGTAATAGTCTTAGTAATTTGGATCACGATGTGAGTCACCTGCCAACTGTTTGATAAAATGCTTGTGGTTCAAGTTAGTGTGAATTGCTTTACTTGTACTTGCATTTGAATTGCTGTCATTTGCAAGTGAACTATTTGCGATTGGTTAGGATATCATAAACTGGATTCATGTTTGGCAATGGCAACTAGGGAGGAGCCGTAATGGTTCGGTACTCAACAGTCTCAACCGATGGTATAATAGGACAGTATAAATGCTATGATGAATGTATGGTGTTGTTTCAGAATGCTTTCGTAGGAACAACAACCTTTTATCGTTGATTGATCAGCGAATACAATTTCTCGATAATGCTTACTTGTTCATTAATTATGCTTCAATTGTTTTCTCACCTCATGAGTCATGAGTGGAATAGTAACATATCAAAAGAAAAAAGTGTAGTTTTTGGTTTTCTAGTTTGTTCTTAATCTATTCAAATTTTAATATGTGGCGAGTTTGTAGGTTCGCACATCTGGTCGTATGTGTTTCGTTGATTTGGATGTCTTTAGTTATTCAGGACCATCTAGATGCTTTCTTGTAGTTGTTTTTCTTCCCCTATAGTTTGTTCTGACCGTTCCCTCACCGGCCAGAAGTTACCATTGAACTTGTTCTTTATCTTTCAACGCTTTAGCAGAACGGTAGAATGATCAGTCCTAAGTTATTTGTTTCTTATGTGACTGTTTCTCTTGACCTAAGTTTAAATTGGGGATGACAGTTAAAAATACCTTACATGTTGGTGCATAAGAAACTACAGATGGGTGTAGTTCTCTACTGGTGGAATTTTATTATAATGTGCTTTGAGATATTGTTCGCTTTGGTGAAATCTGTTATCGTGTCATCTATATGCTTTCAGAGCGTTGCATTGCATCTCTTTAATCTCCTTCGTCCCTAATTCTCTAGGTTTTACATTGACAACTCAGACATATTTTGAAGTATGGAGAAGTTTGTAAGAAGACTACTATCTTAATCTTGTTTTGGTTACTTTTTGCATAGGAATAGGGACGAATCAATGGTTATCATAGTGCCGGGCAGATATCCGTAGATTGTAGAGTAAGTTATGACTGGTCACTAGCAGTGATTCTTTAGCAATTACATGGAAATACAAGTGTAAGATGTGGTGTTTCAAGCGTCTTGAATTGGGATTGCATTGGATCGGATGGACTCAACAACAATGCAGGTCATGACGAGGACAGAATTGTTACACATTGTTAGATTAACAATCAGTTGGTGGTCAGATTAGGATAGTTGATTTGAGAAAGTCCATGGCAGGTAAACTTGAAAATTCAATTCCAAGCAACCCTCAAAGGACATTAGCATCTAACATGGTGCAACAACAGATGTGCCTGGATGTCTTGAATGCTGCAGGAACAGATGTGCCTTGGTGCAACGACATGGATTGTCTCAAGCACCGTGGTGGTCCTGTTACTGGGACGTCTTTGAATGTTGTAGGGAATATAATGATTTCATTTTGCTCTTCATAATTCTGCAATCTCTTCTTTGTCCTTTGGATCTGAACTGGTTCTGTGAATCTGTATTCGGGTGATTAAACTTTTCCAAACAAACATTTGATCGATCTTTTATTGGCTCCGACGGAATATTTACTGCCATGGATTCTTTCATTGTAATGCCAATGAGTTTCTGTGCTTAACCAACTAAACGTTCATCATTATAACGAATTTGCTACAGAAATTAACTCAATAACAACAAGAAATCAAAGAAACATCTTATATATAAACTAAAAAAGAACTTACAACCTATCGCCATCAAAATTAGACAGCCGTAATCACACTTACATCTTATATATAGACTAAAAAAGAAATTATAATTTCTTGCCGTTGAAATTAGACAGCGCCGTAGGAACCAAACGTCTCCTCCTCTACTGATCATTGTACACAATTGTCCATCCACAAACTGTCGTTCCAACAATTCATCCTATCGAACAGCAAAGGCACTTGAGTTTCGTCAATCTGAGGCAGCTCCTCTTGTGACCATGCAGATTTACAGTCTACTGGTGCCAACAAATCGTTGAGGTCAAAAAACATTTCTTCACCGTTGTAGAAAAGAAAGCCTTCATCCTTCAAAAGCGACTCACCACCTTCGCTGGCCAAGCTTATCGGATAAGATGGAACATAGCTCATCATCGGTAGATAATCGTGCTCAGGAAAATTTGTGGGCATTGTACTACCGTCAATGTTGCTTATGCACTGCTGATCATGATTAATAGCGTCACTAATCATCTTGTAATTGCTTTCATCAAAGGGCACGACAGGAGCACTGCTAGTACTGGGGCATTTTCGTAGTTCCTCAATGTTATGGGTGTTCACACTAGTAGTATTTTGCCAACCCACTTTGTTTCTTTAATAGAACCTCTGTTCTAACCTTCACTTGTACAGTAATATTCCTTCTATATTATTCAACAACTTCTTTTAGAAGATATGCCCTGCATTTGCACAAGCAGTGGTGGATTTAGGATTTTAAACTTGGGAGGTCTTAATAGTAAAGTAAAAAAAAAATATAGACAAAAAAAACATTCAAAATTTAAATTATAGTACATTTCATTGATAGATCATACGCACAACATTACAAGCTATAAAGTCCTAATTCAAGCGTCCACGATGAGATTTCATAGTCTGAAAATATTCCATGATAGCTTCATTACCAATACATGATAAAACATTTTCTTAATGTAAACGACTAAGCTGTTACTCAACCATTGATTTCCCATTTTCTTATTTCTACAATACACTATTAATAAAAAAAAACATAGAAACACATACCAATTAACCAATAAACAGAACTCCAATAATCAAATGAGTATGCAAACATAAAGCTATCAATAATAGCTATAAATCTCCATCAATATCTAATATAATTTAATTGAGATTAAATTAGAATACCAAAAAACAAACTTGAATTTTGAACCAAATGGTGATGGTTTGGAGATACGAAACAAATTGAGGTATGATATTGGAGAAAAAATAAAAATATTGGGTGGGATTTAGAATTTTAGGGTTTTGAGAATTTTGGGAAAAGGGAGATAGGGTGAACATGTAAAAATGGGGGCATCGGGATGCTGAAAGTAGGATGAGACTATAGGGGACGTGCTGGGGGCCTAGGGAGTTAAAACAAAAAAAAGGACTAACGGCAACATTTTGCCAATTGTTTTAATCTTTATGTTTTTTAAAATATTAAAACAAATTGCCAAAACGAGCATTTTGGGCCAGGGTTGAAAAAAGGAACATTTCTTTCTTTTTCGTGCAGTCGTCTTCTCCGTGAAGACGCTACTACTGCAGCTTGCACAAGCCTTCTTCTTCCAGTACGGGGGGTTCTCAGAAAATTTCAAGCAAAGATTCAAGGTCGCTGATGGGTCTTGGGACCTCCCAGGTCCATATATAGATCCGCTCCTGTGCACAAGTGCTCAGTATTTATACCGAACTGCAAGCTAAGGCAGTTACAAGATATTTCCCAAATCTTATCTCTAACCAACCGATTATTATTGGCACTAACAATCAACAATTACTAACAACATCCTATCATTCTTGCTTTTGTTTTCGCTGGTTTCTCCTTGACTTCTTTTCTAGCCTTCTTTTTCGCCAGCTTCTTCCCGACTTCTTTTCTTGCTCTCTTTTTTACCGGCTGCTCGTTCACTTGTTGGGTTGAATTCGAATTATTCTTCTTGTTTCCGCTCCTAGAATTCTTTTTAAGTCGGCATAGCACCACGTTCCCAATTTCGTGATCAGAGTGATCATAGCCAGCAACTACACTAGGAAGAATGATGTACTCTTTCAAGAGCCAGTCACCGTCGTGCTCACACCCTTTCTTCTCATACCACAAATTCCTCTTTTTCCCAATAGCTTTTTCATTCTGCAAATCCTTAACTGGCTTTGAATTGGATTCGCTCTGCGTACCTCCGGCATCAATTTCACGTTTGATGAGTGTCTGGCTTCTAGTCTTGAGTTGGCAGAAGAAGTACAAATCTTGATTGTCAAGTCCCAATCTGCCGAAATTCTCCCAAACCACCCACGGTGGAGTGTTGCCGAAGAGGTCGAACTCGTAGATTAAATTCTCGCAGTACTCTGTGTGGAGGACTCTGATGTAAAGGAAGAAAGTGATCAATTCCTGATCGTTCGGATGAAAGCGAAAACCTAACGGCATACCGTTAGAACCCAGCCGAGAATTTTCATAAAAACCCAGCGACACATTACCACCATATGTCACATCCTAGTCTCGACTTCGCAGATTAAATTCTCGTAGTACTCTGTGTGAAGGACTCTGTTGTAAAGGAAGAAAGTGATCAATTCCTGATCGGTCGGATGAAAGCGAAAACCCAGTGGCATACCGTTAGAACCCAGCAACGGATTTTCATAAAAACCCAACGACACATTACCACCATATGTCACATCTTAGTCTCGACTTCGCCGTAGCACGATATTGTCCGCTTTGGGCCATGCCCTCACGGCTTTGTTTCTGGAAACTCACACGAGAACTTCCCAGTGGGTCACCCATCCTAGGATTGCTCTCACCCGAACTCACTTAACTTCGAAGTTTCGATGGAATCCGAAGCCAGTGAGTTCCCAAAAGGCCTCGTGCTATATGGAGGTGGGCATGTACATATAAGGCACATCACATCCTCTCCGTTGGTTGATGTAGAATGTTACAATCCACCCCCCTTAGGGGCCCGACATCCTCGTCGGCACATTCGCACCATACGGCAGAGTGGCTTTGATACCATTATGTCACATCCTAGCCTCAGCTCCTTCGTAGCACGATATTGTTCGCTATGGGCTTACTATTCCCTCACGGTTTTGCTTTTAGGAACTCACATGAGAACTTCCCAGTGGATCACCCATCCTGGGAATGCTCTCGCCCGAACTCGCTTAACTTTGGAGTTTCGATGGAACCTGAAGCCAGTGAGCTCCCAAAAGGCCTTGTGCTATATAGAGGTGGGCATGTACATATAAGGCACCTCACCCCCTCTCTGTTGGTTGTTGTAGGATGTTACACCATAACCCTCCTTCTCCATTGTTAAGACCTCGTTAGGGTTTCTCTCTGTTACTTGTGTGTAAAAATAAAGTGGAAGAACTAGGGTTTGATGAGGACAAGGACCTTCTCTGTTGTTTTCACACTCTCTCTATTTTGGTGCGAAATCGTATGAGATCTTTTCCTTACCGGGATAGGCGATTATGTACTTTTTCTTCCCAAGTCTCTGTCGTTGGATCTAATTTCATCCAATGGCTGTGAGAGTTTCACATAAGTAGCCGTTGGGTGTGAAAAATAGTCACTTGGTTAGGGATTCAAAAGAATTTGAACTATCCTACAGTGGATGGGAAAAGTATATATATTTTCTCCCGCGTTGTTGTTCGCGGGCGCCACTGCCATCCCACCACTGGAAGTCGGAATAATTGTGCTCTGATACTATGTCTGCTCCAGAATACGGATCCAAACTATCATTCATGTCTCTTAATGTCAGTTTGGGGCTGCTTTTGTGGCCTAGCTTCTGCTTTTCAAAAAAGTTTTGGGTTCCATTTGGTAAAACTCCCAGCTTCTGCTTATTTTGAAAGTTCGGTGGAAAAAAGCAAACTTAACATAAATGTATTCTATTTTTTCCCTTGTAATGAAATTGAAATGTTATCCGACTAACTGTAGTATCTTTATCATTAATTTTTGTTTTCGTTTCCTATTTGTAATGCAGTTGAAGGAGATGAAAATCGTGCATTCGAAGCAAGTGCAAAGGAACACTGGGATTCAGTGAGGTCCGACTCCTACTAGTGGAAAGTAATTAATCTTTGGCGACTATTGAACGCCTAACAATAATAAAAGCAATTGCTTGACTTGAGTGAGAAGGGCCTCCCCCTCCACCAACACCAAGTGTGCCCACACTAGAAAATAATTGTGTGGACAACATTGGTATTTATCTATTTAAACAGACTTGACTTACCCGGCCTCACTGGCATGTTCTTAGGGCATTCTCCAATGGGGGTCGAACTTTAAATTGAGATGGCAAAATCATGTTTACATTCTGTTTTATATTTCCGTAAGATGTGAATGAAAGTCATACTCCAATGACAGGGATGTAATTTGAGCTCCTGTTTAATTTTCTTTCTTTGATTAGCGGGACCTACCACCAAAAGATGTAAAAAATTTTTTGTAAATTTAGGTTTTTATTTATATTTTCCGTCGAAAATGAATAATTTACGTTTTGTCCTTGAAGAGTTTTGGCGAAGGAAAAATGTAATATAGATGGTATGTAACCTTTTTTACTCCTTATTTTGCCTTTTTAGATGCTCTTAGAAAACTAAATACTTCAGATTTACATACACCATTTTTCTCTTTCGGACATGGATGTGTCCCTATCTGAGAGAGGCATGGACATGAAGGCCCCCATCAATGTTGAGGGTGATCTTGGTCGTGTAACGGGCTACTTTATTCTCTTCTTTCGACTTGAATATGAAGTTCCCTAAAAGCACAGCAGAAAATGTCAACATCTGTCGACGAGGAAAGTCCTTCCCTAAACAAATCCGTGGACCCGCCTGTTTATGTAAATCACAAATTAAATTTCTTCAGTTTTTTTATAGTAAATAAATAAAAAAAATGTGGCATATCTCAATGTTATTTTCTTACCCCGAAGGCTATGAATTTGAAAGGGCTTTCTTCTTGGAAAATGCCATTTTCATCGAGCCATCTCTCTGGCCGAAATTCTTGTACATCATCATCCCATATATTTCATCCTCCCCATGCTATAAGCACTGTATGCCACCATATCACCTTTTCTTACACTAAATCCATCTGGCCAGGTGTCATCAAATGAACAAATCTTCGCATTCTTTGTTGGTGGTGAAAATGTCATGGTCTAAATTTGTTATTAATTAAAAAGTAACAAACGATAATCCTTGGAGTATTTCTGGCCTTAAATTGAATAAATCAAAATAAATTTAAGTGAGAGAAATAAATGGGAGCGCACAGAAACAATTTCCCTTGCAGTATGCATGCATTAGATTTAGTTAAGATGTTAGTCAAATTACCAGTGGAATTGCAGGGTAGAGCCTCTGTGTCTCAGTCAAAGCTGCAAAGAGATACTGCATTTTATTAAGGGCTTCTTCATTAAGACGGTCTGCAAGTTCAACAATGCTTGAATCGTCTTTCAGATTTGCCGCTTCTCGAACTTCCTTTACAACCTTTTCTTGCATATGAGGGTGCTTGCAGAGCATATAAATAACCCACGTAAGAGTGCTCGCCGTTGTGTCTTTGCCGACAAGAATGAGATTCAAAATCAAGTCTCTCAAGTACTTTGGATCATTCCCTCTCACTTCCAAAAGCCTTGAAATCATGTCTCCTTTCTTTAACTGTCACTCATCCACATTAATCACATATATTAAGATACTAAACTAATCATTAATCAATGGAATGGAAGGTAATTAACTCACTGCAGGTAGCTCATCTTCTGATGAATTATGGGCTGTTTCAATCTTTCTGTTGATTAATTTATAAATAAATTGATCCATCTGTTTAATATCATTCCGCAACACTGCTTCTGATCCAATGTTTAAGAACCGTTTGATCTTCCAGGAGAAATCAACGAAACGATACAGGGTAAGTTTGTTTGCTTCATCGAAAGCATGGGAAAACCGGGTGCCTTCTTCATTTGTCCCATACATGGTATCTACTTCAATTCCAAGCAGAATCTTGAGGATTGTATCTAACCCCGCTTTCATAAACAAATACTTCCCAGAAAAAAAATATATGTATATATAATAAGGCTGCAAGATTCAAGTATCTACAGAAGAAATAAAATGGCAATTCTATCTATGTGAATATTGAAGCATTATTGAAAACTTACTTGGATCTCTATTACTTGGCCGCAGGTTGCCGCTTTAGAAATGATCCCAGCAAGCTTTGCTGCATTGGTTTTGAAAACTCCATTGCTGAAGTCTTTTACTACTTTGGTTGATATTTCATAGCTAGATAACTTCCTTTGATGTATCCACTTTTCGCCATCCACAGAGAAGATCCCATCGCCCAAAACATCTGTCAAAATGTTGTAATTGTACAACCCCTGCAGCAGGTCAAGCTAGGAAATTAGTCGCATAAATAAACGCGCGAGACAAAGTAAGTACGACCATTTGATAAAAACATACATACCCTGCCATAATTTGCAAAGTTTGTTTTGAAAATGTATTCAAGATTTGCAGGATCGACGGTGACAACGTAATTTACAAACAAGTTAAGCGCCCTGAAAGTTTTGTGTTCGAATGCAAACTCAGTGACAAAATCGTGCAGCCTGTGGAAGTTGACGAGGGTGTGTAAGAATGTTGTGACAACAGGAGGGTATCTCTTTGTCTTCTCAGAGCGTTGCAATCTTTTCCTAGCATGGAATCTGATCGCAAGTATAGCTAAAACTATTACAGCTAAACTTATTGCATTGGGAGTGGAAAGAAAATCCATGACACTCAGGGGGGCGGTGAAGAAAAGAAACACCTCGTCTTACCCATATATAGAGAAACAAAAATTCAATTTTTTTTATTTTTTTTTATAACCATATATTTACAGTTGGGAAATAAGTTGATGTCTAACTTGTCTCTGTTGAAACTCAGAACTCAGAATGGGAAAGCCGTTAGAGAGAGAGAGAGAGAGAGAGAGAATTGTAGAGAGAGTGAAATACAATTGTGATTTTTCATCACTTCAACAGAACCAACCATACACAAGGTATTTATACATAAATATCCTATCCCAAATATATGTGCCAGCTCAGCATAATATATATAACTAATCACTAAGCATCACAAGCTTAACAACTAAGTAAGAATCTAATCTGGTGGTGGTTTTGGTGCATTGCTGCTATGTGAGGTTGCACTCTTAACACACCCCCTGAAGCTGAAGGAAGGGGATCGAACTGAGAGCTTGGAAGTAAGAGCAGCAAATCGATCAGCAGCTAGAGACTTGGTAAAACTATCTGCAATTTGGAGAATTGAAGCAACATGTTGTACACCAATATGACAAAGTAAAACTTTCTCTTGGATGTAGTGATAGTCAATTTCAATATGCTTAGTTCTAGCATGGAAAACAGGATTGAATGCAAGAGCAATGGCACTTTTGTTATCACAGTAGATGACCGGTGTCTTGAGCAAAGGGAAGGATATATCTTGCAGAATCTTGCACACCCAGTTAATGTCAGCAGCAGTGTTTGCAAAAGACCTATACTCAGCCTCTGTTGATGATCTAGCAATTGTTGCTTGTTTCTTAGCACTCCAAGAGATGAGATTAGGACCTAAGAACACACAATATCCACTGGTGGATCGTCTATCCACATGAAAACCTGCCCAATCTGCATCAGACCAAGCAGTGAGACATTGAGTGCCTTTAGTGAACCAAAGTCTTGAATCCATAGTGCCCTTAAGATATCTTAGGATGCGCTTGACTGCCTGCAGGTGAATGGTTCTTGGAGAATGCATATATTGACAAACTTGATTGACAGCAAAGGCTAAATCAGGCCTTGTCCAAGTGAGATATTGTAAGGCACCAACTGTGGATCGATAATAGGTAGGATCAGATAGGAAAGTGCTTGAGTGATCCAGTTTAGAAGTAGACACAAGTGTGGCACACGGTTTAGCTCCAAGCATATATGTCTTTCTGAGCAAGTCTAAAGCATACTTAGACTGATGCATAAACAAGCCCTTTGCTGATCTTTGAACTTCAATCCCTAAAAAATAGTGAATATTTCCCAGATCCTTGACAAGGAACAAAGCTTGTAGTTTAGATATGATGGATTGACACTCAGTAGTTGAACTGCCAGTGATGATTATATCATCAACATAGACCAATATAAAAGTAATGGAAGTATCTTTTTAATAAAGAGACTGGTATCCGAGTATGATGAACTGAAACCCAGAGAAATAATAGCATTGTAGAAGGCTTCATACCAAGCTCTAAGGGCATGTTTGAAACCATAGAATGATTTCCTAAGTTTGCAAACATGATGAGGTTTGTGAGGATCTACAAAACCAGGAGACTAAATCATATATACATCTTCCTTTAAGTAACCATGAAGGAATGCATTACTTACATCCAGCTGGTGTATAAACCAATTGTAGTTAACAACAATGGAAAGAATGATCCTGATATTAGTAGGCTTGGCAACAGGACTAAAGGTTTTTGAGAAATCTAAGCCTTCATGTTGGTGAAAACCTTTGGCAACAAGTATTGCCTTGTACCTTTCAATGGTACCATCTGGTTTGTGCTTGACTTTGAAGACCCATTTGCAGCCTATAAGATTGTAATTTGAATTATTAGGAACCAATTCCCAAGTTCCAGTGGACTGCAATGCTTGAAACTCAGATTGCATAGCTTACATCCAGTGAGAATGCTTAGATGCTTGGAGAAATGTTGATGGAGTAGTAGGTAACTTGGTAAGAGAATCAACTGTTGATGTAAGTTGGTGTTTAATAGTAGTGAAGACCTTGGGTTTATGAATACCTGCCTTTGCTCTTGTAATCATAGGATGATTATTGATAGGAGCTGGAGAATGTAATGATGTTGGCTGAGATGAAGTTGATGTAGATAAGACAGTGTGGGATGCTTCCGTGCTAGAAGATGGTGATGGAAGAATAATCGAATTTGAAGCATGAGAATATGTATTATGGTTCTCAGAGGTAGAAGATGCAGTTGTTTCTGAGGAAGTTGCAAAATTAGTGTGGTTCTCATATTGTGACACTGGCAATGGAAGAGAAAGAGACATATGAGTCATGCATTGATGCTGTGAACATGTACTTTGAGTTGGGACCAGAGAAGAAAGATGCTTGTAAAGAAATAATGATTCATCAAACACCACATGTCTTGAGATATATAGCCTATTGGTGATATGATCCAAACATCTATAGCCATTGTGATTTAAACTATAACCTAGAAAAATACATTGTTTACTATTGGAATCCAACTTGTCACTAAAATATGGTTGCAACCATAGATAACAAGCACAGCCAAAAGTCTTCAATGTATGGTACTTAGGAGGAGCATGAAATAAAAGTTCCTAAAGACTGATCACAGAAGACTGAGAAGATAACCGATTGATAAGATAAATATCAGTTTGAAAAGCT
Organism: Heteromeles arbutifolia; assembly: GCA_024362995.1. NCBI lineage: Eukaryota > Viridiplantae > Streptophyta > Magnoliopsida > Rosales > Rosaceae > Heteromeles > Heteromeles arbutifolia. Next base: position 6,372,759 of record JANCRC010000003.1, read on the forward strand.
TCAACGCAAAACTTTGCAGGTAAACCACTCTGAGATAACAATGTTTTGCCCATTTCAACAACATGTCGATGCCTTCTCTCTGCACACCTATTTTGCTCAGTAGTGTAGGGGCAGCTCAACTGATAGGTGATGCCTTGATCATTAAGGAAGCTTTAGAGTGATTTATTCAAGAATTCACCCCCTGAGTCTAATCTTATACTTTGAACTTTGAAGTCAAGCTGAGTTTGAAGCTTTAAAATGAAAGTCTTGAGAGTAGAGAATACATCAGACTTGAAATATAAAGGATAAAGCCATTTATATTTAGTAAAGCCATCCACTATTATTATATAGAATTTGTAACCAGTACATGAAGGTGTGGGAGAAGGACCCTATACATCCGTGTGCAATAGTTGAAGTGGCCTATTAGAAGTACATGGTAAAGTAAAAAATGGTAGCCTAGAAGCCTTCCTCAATTGACAGGCAGTGCACACATATAAGTTATTAACAGTACCAACTACAGGAAGATGGTTCTTATTCACAACAGAATGTAAAACTCCACTAGAAGGGTGTGCAAGCCTTCGATGCTAGATATGAATGTCAGCCTTAGCAATCATTAGAGTAGTTGGGAAGATTGCAATCCCAGAAACACCATTGGAAGCATTCCAGTAGAATGGGTACAAGCTTCCTTCACTGGGGCCCTGGAAAAACATCTTCCCAGTTCTTAGGTCCTTGACATAGAACCCAAAAGGATCAAATGTCAGAGAACACTAATTCTCATAGAAAAACTTGTAAACAGATAACAAGTTATTTGATGCCTGGGGAACTAAAAGTACATCATTCAATTGAAAAGTAGCAATTTTTTTTTGTGCGAATGAGAGAAGAATCGGTATGAGAAATGCACAAACCTTTTCCATCACCAACAAAGAGTTGATCATTGCCAGAGTAGGGAATTGTAGAGTTGAGTGTGGAGGGATCAGGTGTGACATAATGAGATGCACCACTATCAGTGAACCAATAGCAAGAATTTGCAAAAGAGGTCATGACAGACATTGATGTAGAGGCTGGAGTGGAAGTATGAGCTGAGTTGGACGCAAACTGAGAGAGACGATTGCATGTGGGAGCCTAGTGACCATATTGGAGGCATAGCTGGCATTGAACAGAACGACCAGAGAAGGAAGATTGACCAAAATTTTGGCGAGGATGACCAGCACCAAGAATGTCACCTGAATTGTTGTTGTTCCAATTGTTAGGTTTGTTTCCCCCAAAGTTATGATTCTGATTATACCGATTTCGATTTTGAAAGCGGCCACGAGAGTTGCCTCTGTGCGAATTTCCACCAGAATTGGCTAATTGAGCAGCATATGCTTGAAATGACGCAGTTGATGAAGAAGAGGCTCTAGTTTTACATTTTTGGAGTGAGATTTCTTTGCTCAATAAGAGACCGTGAAGTTCATCAGCAGTTACAGACTCATTGCGAGTCTTAATAGAGTCAACAAACGACTCATATTCATCAGGAAGTCCAGATAAAATGTATGCCACACGATTAGATTCAGACAGTGGTTTTCCAGCAACAGCAAGTTTATTAGAGATATCTTTAATCGTATTCAAAAAGTCGATCATGGAAGAATCACCTTTCTGAATCATTTGAATCTTTGATCGAAGGCTGTGGACATATGTGCGTGAAGCACCAGAGAAACGCCGCTTAAGAGATTGCCAAAGAGAGCGAGAGTCTTCCATGCCAATAACAAGGGAAGAAGATATTCAGAGAGCGTATAATTGATCCAAATTGTCAGAATCTGGTCACGCTCACACCAGGCCTCAAAAGATTCATTTAGAACATAATTGCCCGAGGAATTACGAACAAATTTAGGAGGACACATATCCTCGCCATTGACGAGTCCAAGAAGCTTAAAACACTTCAGTATAGGGATGAAAAGACTAGTTCTGACGATTGAGCTTCGTCATAACCATTCCAGCGAAATTTGCAATGGAAATCGATCCAATCGACATGATCGAAGTATTTGAGATGTCACTGTGAGGGAGATTCGCTGAAGAATTATGGTTTGCATAGGTTGAAAAGTAGAATTTAAGGAGTTTGCAGCCATTGACATATCGAGATTTGCTGGATTGGGAGAGGAAAAAAAAAGATTAGAGAAGCATTGATCTGTTTGGAAGGTCGAAAAATTCAAGAAACGCAAGAAAGGGAGGGAAGCGCCTGATCGGAGTCGGTTAGACAATCGTGATGATACCATGTTGAAACTCAGAACTCAGAGAGGGAAAACAGTTAGAGAGAGAGAGAGAGAGAGAGAATTGTAAAGAGAGTGAGAGAGAAAGTGAAATACAATTGTGATTTTTCATTACTTCAATAGAACCATACACAAGGTATTTAAACATAAACATCCTATCCCAAATATATGTGCCAGCTTAGCATAATATATGTATAACTAATCACTAAGCATCACAAGCTTAACAACTAAGTAAGCATTAATCTGGTGGTGGTTTTGGTGCATTGCTGCTATGTGAGGTTGCAATCTTAATAGTCTCCACGAGGTTGAGTAAATATAAGTGAAGAAAAATATTAGTAGACCATAATATTAAATGACAAAAATAACATGCACATGAGTTTTTGCCACGGTCCAAGTATTCAATGCCTCATCACGTCAAGATCGCAATCCTACTTCCCATTAAGTTTCTTTTAATACAACAACAAACAATCTCTGTCACTTAATCATATGGTCTAATTATATTTCTTTTCACTTGTAAGTAAAAAGTTTTTATGTTTGAATCTCAAGAATGAGTGTTTGCAACCAATTTATTTCCTCAACGCCCGATGTAAATATATTGTTATATCAAAGAAAAATTAAACTAACAACAACCCCATCCCAAAGGGGTGAGACAATTCTACATTTAACAGAGCCGATCTAAACTGGTAGTATTTGATGGGCATATACCTTAGCCATCCTTAAATTCAAGTCTTATTTTAGAACTCGTTTAGAAGTGCTTGAAAAGTAATCCTTAGTAAAAATTCAAGTAGATCCTAAAAAAGTACTTGAAGTACATATCTGATGTTTCTTCTGAAAACACTTCATTAAAGTGCTTTTGAAACCCAAAATCAATTTCACCAAAAACGCTTTCAGTCATTTTAAAAGCACTTCCAAACAAGCTCTAACTATTTTATTTTTGGGCATATATACCTTGCCCACCCTTAAACTCATGTCTTAAGTTACTATTTTGCCCTTGAGTTTTATGTTTATTATTAAGTATATTAATAATTAAAAAAGAGTTTTTATCTTTAGTAGCCAAAATTTGGGATTTTTTTATGACAAAGAAGGTTCTCTTAATAAAGGTATAGATTTTTAATAATTTTTTTCCAATTTTATGACCCAAAAAGCATGGCTAGGCTTGAATTATGAATAACCACTTTAGGGAGTGACTCATAGAATTTCAATAAGAGTTGTTTTATTGACCCTCAATAATTTATTGACTACACCCCATTTAAAATTTTAATATTAATAAACTTATTTGTCCTAACCAAAACGACTATTTGAAGGACCTTGATTATTTTTTAAATAATGTTTATTTCCTAAACACGCCATAAGTCCATCAATTACACAATTAAAAAAGAATTTAGTATGTTGAAATAACTGATATTCAGCAGTACATGATCGAGCATGAAGAACTTGTTTGTAGACCATGCATATACTTCCAAATTATTTTACTTTTTATTTTTTTTCGAGCTGCAAAATTACCCTCTCTTGCTCTTTAGTTCTCTGATATTTTCTTCCAGCCCATTAGGAAACCTAATACCCCGAAATTAGAAATAAATAAAAAAACCTAAAACCCCTAAATTGACAAAACTCTAGATGTGCACAAGAAAATAAACAAATAAAAGTTTACGAACATTTGTATTTTGTACTAAAGACAAACACGAGTTTCTGAAGACCACTTCGTGTAGACGACAAATATGGTGTTTAGGTGGTGTGTGGGGGTGAAATGGTAGTAAGAGAAAATGCTTTCTTCAAAAGAAAATTCCAAGTAGAGCTTTAAACTTCCAGAAAAGAAAAGATGGAGACATTGTGTTGACGTATATCCTGATCAGGCATAATAACTACGTTAGGCAGACTATATAACCGACGCATTAAGCCATGTGAAACACATGCGAACCCAAACTTGGACGGAATTAGACGGACTAGGGTTGGGAATTTAGATGGGATTAGGTATATATATGAATGGAGTTAATTGTTATGTGTCTACATGCGTTGGGTACGGGGACATGTACGTGGAGTAACCGAAATATCTTTGAAATGGAGGTCATGTGACACACGTGAACCCAAACTCGTCGGCAAGTTTTACATCTCGTCACGGGTGATGATGCACAAGAGAACTCCGGCCAGAGAGATGGCTTGACGAAAATGACATTTTCCAAGAAGAGAATCACTTCAAATTCATAGCCTTTAGCGTAAGAAAATAGCATCGATACATGCTACATTTTACTTATTTACTGAAAAAAAAAAATTAAAAAAAAAAATAAACTGAAGAAATTTTGGGATTTACATCCAAGAATTTGTCCAAGGACTTTGCTCATCGACAGATGCTCATCTTTCTGCTGGGAGTAGCCCATTACACAACCAAGATCACTCTCCACATTGATGGGGCCCTTCATGTCCACCCATCTCTCAGATAAATCGTGATGACCCACCGTAGATAGCGCTTGAACGCTACTGTGTGCACTATATCATTGAATGTATCAATTTCTTTTTGTATCTCAGTTGTTGCTTTATTTCTTAAGAAGGGTTCTCTTTAATGGATTTGCTCTTAAGTGTGCAAGAAAGAGAAAAAAGTGTATAGATATCTAAAGTATTTAGTTTTGAGCGGTTGTAACCTGTAACACTAAAACCAATGTAAGAAGTTTATACACTAACTTTTAGCTTGCACACCTTTGTAAGATCACTAATTCCTTTCAATGTCGAAAACTTACTATGCATCTTCATATCATGAATGTTATTGTCAAGTAGAATTGGAAGATTCATGAGGTCCATACGATCAAACCTTAGAATATAAGTGGGCTAAAGGAACAATTTTTTGTTGCTCAAAAGATGCAAAATCGGACTCAAAATTATTCACCGACCTAGGCGCGAGTCACTAAACCGCAGCCCGTCGCTCGGCGCTAGACGCATGTCCGTCGCCAGACTAACGCTTAGCGCCTTTTGGAACCTGCTTTAGAGTTTGTTCTTGAAGATTTGATTGATCGGAGAATGAGAAAAACTCAGACTCGGAAAAGGGATTCCGTTGAATTTAGAGACGCTCTCTCTTGCGGAATGCGCAGTGCACTGCTACATTAATTGGTGTTAAATATGGTGTTTTGGTCCGTTTTCAACCGTTGGATCTAGTCCCATCCAACGGTGGATGATGTTTTTTAATTATCCATATGGAGGGTACTTTTACCTCGTTTTATCGAGCGTTTCACCACCGCCGCGCCATCGTTGCCGCCAAGTACGACGAGGTGGAGAGTGGAAGTCCGGAACCGGGTGCAATAAAATCCGGCGAGGTAATAGTCTTAGTAATTTGGATCACGATGTGAGTCGCCTGCCACCTGTTTGATAAAATGCTTGTGGTTCAAGTTAGTGTGAATTGCTTTACTTGTACATTGCATTTGAATTGCTCTGTCATTTGCAATTGCACTATTTGCGATTGGTTAGGATATCATAAACTGGATTCATGTTTGGCAATGGCAACTAGGGAGGTGCCGTAATGGCTCGATACTCCGAAGTCTAACCGATGGTATAATAGGACAGTATAAATGCTATGATGAATGTATGGTGTTGTTTCAGAATGCTTTCGTAGGAACAGCAACCTTTTATCGTTGATTGATCAGCGAATACAATTTTTCGACAATGCTTACTTGTTCATTATGCTTCAATGTTTTCTCACCTCATGAGTCATGAGTGGAATAGTAACATATCAAAAGAAAAAAGTGTAGTTTTGGGTTTTCTAGTTTGTTCTTAATCTATTCAAATTTTAATATGTGGCGAGTTTGTAGGTTTGCACATCTGGTTGTATGTGTTTCGTTGATTTGGATGTCTTTAGTTATTCAGGACCATCTAGATGCTTTCTTGTAGATGTTTTTCTTCCCCTATAGTTTGTTCTGATTGTTCCCTCACCGGCCAGAAGTTACCGTTATACTATAGCCTATCGGCCTATGGCTGATGCATAATAAAGAGTCCTCTGCTATGTTTCTGCTCTGCTCGCTTTCCCACAAGTAGGGGACTGGGTTTGTGGAGGCTGGGGTTGATGCAACTCATTTCAGTTATACATGACTAGATTATGTGGTCTGGAATTTAGAGAACTTACCAAATCCATCGGGCTTTTTATCTTTTGAAACTAGGGAAGCCGGGACTGTTTAAGCCGGCACAAGGCTACTGGTGTCTGAACCAATTGGTCATATACAGGTTTTAGTTCTCCTAACCTGTTGTATCTAGGCGATATATATATATATATATATATATATATATTGGTTTATAATGCTTTTATGGAATAAGGATCTGTTAACATAGTTTAGTCTACGAAAAATTCAATTGCTTGATGTTGAACTTATTCTTTATCCTTCAATGCTTTCGCATCTGAAATGAGTTAGCAGAACGGTAGAATGATCAGTCCCCAAGTTATTTGTTTCTTATGTGACTGTTTCTCTTGACCTAAGCTTTAAATTGGGGATGACGGTTAAAATAATACCTTACACGTTGGTGCATAAGAAACTACAGATGGGTGTGGTTCTCTACTGGTGAAATTTTATTAAAATGTGCTTTGAGATATTGTTCGCTTTCGTGAGATGAGTTATCGTCTCATCTATATGCTTTCAGAGTGTTGCATTGCATCTTTTTTATCTCCTTCGTCCTTAAATATCTAGGTTTTACATTGACAACTCAGCCATGTTCTGAAGTATGGAGAAGTCTGTAAGAAGACTACTATCTTAATCTTGTTTTGGTTACTTTTCGCGTATAGGGAATAGGGACGAATCAACGGTTATCACAGTGCTGGGCAGATATCTGTAGATAGTAGAGTAAGTTATGACTGGTCACTAGCAGTGAGTCTTTAGCAATTACATGGAAATACAGGTGTAAGATGTGGTGTTTCATGCGTCTTAAGTTGGGATTGCTTTGGATCGGATGGACTGAACAACAATGCAGGTCATGATGATGACGGGATTGTTACACATTGTCAGATTAACAATCAGGGGGTGGTCAGATTAGGATAGTTGATTTC